>CM038674.1:284566335-285170778 GCA_021605145.1 Aegilops bicornis | reverse complement strand
AAGGAGCCAGAAGAAGATTTTGTGCCTAAGACGGCAGGCAGATTTCCAAACCATCATGAAAATGTTGTGTGTTGTACTCACTCCCATCATTGATTTGTATCGTTTCATGGATGAGAATTTTTGGGAAGTTGTTTTTAAGGCCCAAACATCTTGAACAGCAGAGTTTGTTCTGTTACTAACCAGTTCTTCAAGGGCGTTGAATTGATTATAGGCTTCTAGTGAAAGGGGTCTGTGAAAGTGTTGAGTGAAGTCTGCTTGTTGCTGGATTTCAAAGAGAGTGACCTCATGACTGACTGCAAACGAATGTACCTCTGGGTATTTCTCATGATTTGAAAGAGAGTGGCACAACAGGGTGGGCGGATCCTCCTTCAAGCGATGTCCGATTTGGACTCCGCGACTGCATAGAGGGACGTGATGACGAAACGTGGTTGATCAATGACCGATGCGGTGCAATCTCCATCCGCCGTGCAAGCTCGTCGAGTATCGCGGCCGCAACAACGAGAAGTGGTGGCTTTTGTTCCTCGTCATCCAAGAATATTGGCTTCACCTTGATAACGTAAAAGGCATGGACAACGAGGCCACCAGGGACCTTCGGCGGCGGCGCCGACTGGATCCTGAGGTGCCCCAGGACACGGAGTCGCGCGTCTAAGGGAGGCTGGTTTCGTCAGAGTGAATGCACACACACAAAGTTGAGCAGAAGTGGAGATGATTTTTGGGTTTACCAGGGGTATTGGACTTTGACATGGTGGATGTCCAGACGTTCCCCAGTTTGAAACTGGTTTGTAGGATTTTAGACGTCCGGGCATTTTGAGAAATTCACACGAAAAAATTAGATGGAGTTGTTTTTAAGGTGGATTTCGAGAAAGCGTACGATAAAGTCAAATGGCCATTCCTTCAACAGGCCTTGCGTATGAAAGGTTTTGATGAAGCCTGGCGACGCCAGGTAGAATCCTTCATGCAAAAAGGGAGTGTTGGAATTAAAGTGAATGATGACATAGGTAATTATTTCCAGACACATAAGGGTCTGAAACAAGGGGATCCGATGTCTCCTATCCTGTTCAACATTGTAATTGATATGTTGGCAATTTTGATAGGAAGGGCTAAGGAGGCTGGTCAGGTGGGTGGCTTGGTACCTCATCTAGTTGATGGAGGTGTGTCCATCCTTCAGTACGTCGATGATACGATCATCTTTATGGAGCATGACTTGGCCAAAGCGAGAAATATGAAGCTAGTGTTATGCTTATTTGAACAATTGACCGGGTTAAAGATTAACTTTCACAAAAGCGAATTGTTCTGCTTTGGTAGAGCCAATGACGAACAAGAGGTATATAGGCAATTGTTTGGGTGCGAATTGGGGATTTTACCTTTTACGTAACTAGTTATACCAATCCACCATCGTAAGCTGACAAACAGAGGATGGAAGTGCATCGAGGACCGATTTGAAAAGAAACTGAGTTGCTGGAAGGGCAAGCTCATGTCATACGGAGGCCGATTAATTTTGATTAACTCGGTTCTCACGAGTATGCCTATGTTTCTTTTGTCGTTCTTCGAAGTCCCAGCTGGAGTTAGGAAAAGACTGGACTTCTATCGATCCCGATTTTTCTGGCAGAGCGATGAATTAAAAATAAAATACCGACTCGCCAAATGGGATATCATCTGTCGACCAAAAGACCAAGGGGGTCTTGGTATTGAGAATCTTGAGGTCAAGAACAGATGTCTTCTCAGCAAGTGGCTGTGGAAGTTATCGATTGAGACTGATGCCACTTGGGCGTAGATCCTACGTAGCAAGTATCTTCACTCCAAAACTTTGTCACAGGTGACAGCAAGGCCGACTGACTCGCCTTTCTGGAAAGGGCTTATGAAAGTCAAAAACCTTGTTCAATAGGACAAAGTTTATTATTGGCAATGGTGCTAGTACACGATTTTAGGAGGATACTTGGCTCGAAGAGACCACCCTTGCCATTCAATAGCCGTCTCTGTATCGTATTGTTCAACGACGTGAGGCGTTCGTTGCAACAGTACTTCAATCCAACCCCCTTAATATTCAGTTCAGAAGGACGCTAATTGGCAATCGTTGGGAAAAATGGCTCCATCTAGTAAGTAAACTGATGGAGGTTCAGCTAACTCAACAACCGGATAAATTACGCTGGAAGCTTACTAGGTCTGGAGAGTTTACTGTTAAATCAATGTATGTTGATGTTATCAATTCAAGCTCTATTCCTAGTTCCAAACATGTTTGGGCTGTTAAAGTTCCTTTGAAAATCAAAGTGTTTATGTGGTTTGTCCATAAACAAGTAATATTAACCAAGGACAATTTGGCAAAACGTAATTGGACAAGATCTACTAGGTGTAGTTTCTGTGATCGGGATGAAACCATCAAACACCTCTTGATTGCCCGTTAGCAAAAGTCTTATGGCGGGCAGTCCATATTGCATTTAACATTACTCCACCGAGTTCTGTCAACACGTTATTTGGAACGTGGCTTAATGGGATTGAGTCCGAAACAACGAGACATATTCGAGTAGGAGTCTGGAACTGCACAAATGATTTGGTCTTTAATAGAACAACAAATATTCATTTTTTGCAGGTTATTTTCCGGGCCACTGCGTTGATCCGTATGTGGTCGCTACTCACTCGACGGAGGCCAGGGAACGTTTGGTTACTGGATCTACCCGCTGGGAGATGGTAGCACGGGATATTTTCAACCGGTTTGGATGACGATCATGTAATAGGATAGGCAATTAGTTTACATGTCTCTCTTATGCCAGCCGGTTGTGGCTTCTCATGGCCAGTTTGTTTTTGGCCCTTTTGGCTTTTTGTGAGCTTTTTTTTATTTTCGTTTTGAGACTCTAAGAACTTGTTGAACCTATTTATCTTTTTAATAAGTTGACCGTATGCATCATTCTAATGCAGAGATTGGAGAGTTTCCCTTTTTAAAAAAAAAGAAAAAAAAGATGTCCGGGCATTTTTTTGGTGAGCCGTGTTGAATGGCTTAAATAGTCGAGACCGACCGGTCCAAACATTTGCTGGCCAATAGGTGATCCGCGTGTTGGAGTTGCTCATAGCTGATGACGATATGTGCTGTACTTGTAACGGGCTCCGTACAAGGTGTCCTTTTGTTTTGCAACATGTCAACCACATTACGAACTTGTCTTATTCCACATCTTTAAGATCAAGTTGGAAAAACGCTGTTGGTGAAAAGAAAAATCTCCAGCAATAACGTTACTCAACTACTCCCGCAAAGAAAAATAAATATTACTCCCTTCGTTCGAAATTACTTGTCGCAGAAATAAATATATCTAGACGTATTTTAGTTTTAGATACATCTATTTCCGAGACAAGTAATTTCAAACGGAGGGAGTACTTAACTATAGCTCCAGCCCAACAACCGCTACCGCGCTACGCCCACGGCTATGCCGCTTGTGCTGATTTGGCGTCTCATCTGCCGGTGTACCGCGGGCGGCCATGACTGCTAGCTCGCGACATTCTTCTTCCTCGAGTGATCGATTGTCAACAATGATCAGCAGGGTCATCTCTGTGATCCCTGTGTCAGTTCATTACATACAGCGACCCTAATGACATGATCGGAGCACTCATGGTCATCTTTCTTTCTCGAGAACTAGAAGTAGAACACTGGGGGTCCAACTCCAAACATCAATGCTGGGTGGGCCACAGCGATCAGCTCCGCGAATCCACGGCTTGATCCCTAGATTGGTTGGTGCGTCGCGCCGAAAAGGTCGATAGAGAGCTCGAAGGGCGTCCTTCTCGCTGCCCGGCTGCGGCTTCGGGTCGGGTGCGGACAAAACCGTTGCCGGCAGGCGACGGGCATCCAGCAGCGCGGTGCATCGCTGGTTACTGGTCACCGATGCATCCGCCGATGGATTGGAGCACATGCAGCCCCCATGGCATATGGCAGGACTGCGAAGTCCGGGGGCTACAGCACGCGTCGCTATGCATCCAGTGGCGGAGGCGCCTCTGGTTTTGGGGTGGCAGCCAGCGAGGAGAGCTGTTTCGATCCCTTGTTTCCCTGCCCGGGACCCCGAAAGCGAGAGCTGCTTGATTGCCTCATTGTTGTTTGTATGCCTGCTGTGTGTTGTGATAGTCGGGGTACGACGATTACGATCGAGGAGGACGGGAAGGCGCCCGTACTCCCGCGTGTACAGTTGAAAGCTAGATGTCCTTTGATTTGAGACCCTTGAATAAGGCCAACTCCACTGCGCGACCCAATTTTGTCCGCGCATGTCCGTTTGAGATAAAATATACGAATCAGACGGTCTAGCGCGGGGCACAAACTGACTTTTGTTCGTTTTCTGTCCGCTTTCGACCCATCCCGGCCCAAGTTTGCGCCGTTTTTAAATGAAACGGACAGCACACGGACACGCGGGCCGTCTGCGCGTGTCCTCCCCACACGCCTGTCGGTGTACGGTAGCGTGTCCTCCTCGACCGCCGCCTCCACTCTTCTCTACTCTTTCTTTACTTGCCGCCGCCATTGCATTGTACGGCTCGGACGCTTCGCCGACTCCTTTCCTTCGCGCCTGAGCTACTCGACCACGGCCACGATTTGCGCACCAGCCGGCGAAATTTGGGCGGATCCGGTCGGTCTTGAGCTCGCCCGCTTTGTGGGAGGCCGTGGACGCCATGGACTAGCCAAGACGCGGCCGGAAACCTGGCGAGCCGCAAGGCCACATGCAGGCAGTGGCTCCTCCTCTAGCCGCTCGGATCTACACCGTCGGTGATCCGCCGACAGATACATGAATGGAAGTCGGCCGGGCTCGGTGCTAGCCCAAAAGCTCGTCGGCGCACCGTTGCCACTCATTAAGTGCGACCACTGCCCAAAGAATGTCGTGCGCCGCGTGTCTACAACGCCGGAACATCCCAGATGATTGTTCATCAAGTGCTTAATCGATGGGGTATGTGCTCTTTTTAGCTTCGGTTTGTGCTCTAGATTTGACTAGTTGTGCTAACTTCAAATTTTATTGTGTAGAATGGATGCAAGTTTTGGTATTGGGAAGAAAAGTACATCGATATATGGATAGAGCGCAATTTAGTAGATGTTCGTGCACTTTTAGCTAGCATAGAAGCTGTAGATGAGACAAGTGCACTTGTTGCTAGATTAGAGGCTAGAAACGAGACTAGATGTGAGGAAGCAACCTTTACTTCTTTAGACTCGAAGAAGAAAAAAGCACGCAAGATCGAGCCTCCTCCGCAGATAAACAATGAATGCATCGAGAAGGCACTAATCTAATTTACAAGAGCAGTTATGGAAGTTGGATATCTTCTAAAATGTATCTTGTGGTTCTTGTTTTCTTGGGCTTACTTTTCTAGTCAAAATTTGGTGATGTATTCCATGTACCAAAAATGAATGATGAAAAAAAGTTAAGGGCTTGCAAAGAAAAAAGTACGCGAACAGGATGCGACCGGGATGCGGCCGCGCATTGGGCTTACGGCCACCGCTTCCCAGAAACGGCCCGGACACGACTCCATTGCACTACTCAAACGGACAGAATCCGGGCCAAAAGGACGTCCATTTAAGGTCGCGCAGTGAAGTTGGCCTAAATACTCCTATATCTCTGCACCTGACCGATCTGACGGTTCGGGTTACGGAGACTTGACGTTTTGACGCTCTCTCGCCCGTCATCGTCTTGGAAACCTCACGTTTTGTTGCATAGAAAACTAGTTATATAATCTGTGTTATAGTCTTGACATTCAACCATCAATTGGGACACCACTTTTCTAGAGCAGATAGTCCTGATATGTCTCGTATAAATTCAGTTTGAAAAGATTTGTGGTAGCTAAGGATTCTTGGAAAATAAAAACACTTTGGATGGAAGGTTTTGAAGGGCGTGTTACCATGTCTTGGTGTCTTAGCTGAACGACACATCTTTGTTATACCTCAATGCCCATTATGTAAGATTGGATTGGAGGATATTCAACATTGTATATTGACTTGTGCTCGAGCGAACGAGGGTATGGACTGAACTAAATCTAGTCGATGCAGTCCATCATGCAGTGGCCTAGGACCACTCGGGCTCTATCAACCTGGAAGCTCTTCTCCGGCTACGTTCGGTGGTGCATGAACTACCGGTAGTGGAGCTGACTCTTGTAGCTATGTGGTATATTTGGTGGCAAAGACACGAAGGAGCAAAAGGTGAAACCGTCCAAAAGAACCTAGAGAGAACAACGATAACCATCCGAGTTCTAGCTACAATTTTTATTCAGAGCTATACACACCAGACCAGTCTATTGATAGAAAATTTGAGCATATGTGAAAGAAACCAAATGCAGGGTATGTTAAAATCAACCTTGACGCGTCATTTATGCAGAAACATTGGCAGGGGCATGTGCTGCTGTGGCTAGGGACGATCACGGTAACTTCATCACAGCGGCAACACAGACCTTACCTCATGTATCAACTTTGGTCTCAGCAGAGATCAACGCCATTCGCAACGGACTAATCCTAGTGGCTAACATCAGTTGCACTAAAGTTGTCATCAAATCAGACAGTATGAGTGCCTTGGATGCAATTCCGAATCCGGGGGGATATATGGGTCCGGACATGCTAATCATTACAGATGCTACTCTCCTAGCGTTTGAGTTTTCAAGCGCTGATTATGTTCATTGATGTAGGGAAGCAAATCTAGTTGTTGATATTCTAGCAAAACATTGCTTTAGAGTTAGTTTATCTGAATCTTGGGACTATAATGCACCCAACTTTATTTTGGCTCAAATTGTAAATGATATGGCCATTGTTTGAGGACTAAAGATTTGATGATAAAAAAGGACAACTACAACGCCTTGGTCCGCATATCTAAGGGCATTGTCCAATGCTAGACTCTTCAGGAGGCGCTTTATAAAAGGAAATAAATAAATATCATGAATAGAAAATGTTTAAACGCCCTAGCTCCCATGTCAGGCGCTAACTCTCATAGGCAATTACTAGCAAAAGAGGCCGTGTGTTGCAATGGAAAAAAAATAAGTCCTTCAAAATTTGAAAAACATTTGATGTCAGACGCAACAGGGACTTTTAGATTTTGATTTTGATTCCGGCCAAGTTCTCGTCGTGCGTGGTGACGGACAACAACTGGTCGAGCAAAGTAGGCATTTGCGAGGCGGCACCTAGGATTAGAGCGTATTGGTGATGGGTGCCGACTGCTCAACATGATTGTTACTGAAGACGTGAGGCCATGTCGCGCCTCACCCACACCTCATACACATCCTCAATGGGGCGACCACCCAATACTAAATTGGTTGGCACTGCCACATGAATTGAAGTATTGTTCGATTGAATACCTTGCAGGTTGTCACTGGTCTCGTTCTCTTCTTTAAAGATCAACTTTGCCCAGCCTATTTCTGAAATATTTTTCCCACAATTCCGCTTAAGTTAGAGCCAATCAGCCATATACGCTCTCTTCTTTAAATATTTTGGCCGCAGCCCATACCATCCCAAAAATATTTTTCCTAACCCCGCTTAAATTAGAGTCAGTCAACCATATATGTTTCACACATCACCCTTTTTTATCTTAATTCTTTCCTTTCCTTCGAAGGGGCTTGTTGATTGTCTATCGACGGACATATATAAATTAGTGAGATCTAGGGTAAAACAGCGAGGTGGAGCTATTGATTAATAAGTGAAGCATGTCTTTTATCACAACTAGAATAATGCCCGTGCGTTGCAACGAGATATAAATATTTTAATGCGTTAGCTTTTGATTTACTTGTCAATAATAATGCGATTGTGTAAATAAAAATTCATTAAGTTCTGACCGTGAATTACCTTGGTAAGTAAATTAAAGTGAAATTGGTTCAGAAGGTAAGTATAAGGTGATTGATTATCATATATATAGAAGGTTGAAAGGTTGGACGAAGGGGTGGTAGGAAGAAAGGTGAAATGGGAACCTTACATTGTTTTTAAGACTTAAAAAGAATGTAAGGTTCCCATTTCATCTTTCTTCCTATTACCCCTTCGTCCAACCTTCCATGTATATGATAATCAATCACCTTAATTCACTTACCTTTTGAACCAATTTCATTTTAAATTACTTACCAAACATCAAATCAAATTATGAGGTAATTCACGGGCAGAATTTGATGAACATTTATTTACACAATCGTATTATTATGGACAGGTAAATCACAAGCTAATGCACTAGAATATTTATATCCTGTTGAAACGCACGAGCATTGTTCTAGTAGAGATAAAAAGCTAGTTGAACTCACTGAATCCTGCACGCTAGCACCTTTTTTTCGTTTTGGCCCAACGTGGCCTAGTTCGATGACGCCCAAAAAAGGCCCAGCAGAGCTGCTACGTAGTGTAGGCAAAGGCCGAGGAGTGCATGGGCGGCGTGGATGGGACGGGAGTTGCGCACAGGAGTCCCATCGCGAGCGACAGATTTACAACATCGATATGTGGCTTCTAAGTTTTTTTTTAAACTGACTTAACCAATAAAAGAGTACCGCCCTTTATTTCTCAAGCAAAGTTGGCTAGATGACTTCATGCATGCAGGCTCTTTCAACGCCGTCATGGTTCAAGTCCTTGTTCTGCTATTTCTTTTTTTAGGCCAAACATTGAGTGCAATGAAACCTACAAAACAAGGGTTATTTTCGTCACTTATGGATGGCCCTAGTGGGTAATTAATATCAACTTCTAGATAGATCAAAAAATTGGAGAAATGTGCAGTTCTTTATCATTAGGTATAGAAGCAACCAGGTGTGCTCGGTGCAGCGAAGGAAAGGGCCAAGCGTCGGATGCTAGCCTTTTGCGTTGATGCCACGATTGGCACAGCCCAACCGCTAATTAGCTGGGAAATTGATAAAAAAATTAATCCTGGCGCATGTCTAAGCATATGGCATTGGAGATGCCCTAATGCTCAATATGTCCTTATCAAGAAGAAAAGTATTCATTCAACTAAAAAAAGAGTATTCAATGCAATTTCTTTTTTTGCGGGAAGTATTCATGAGAACTTCATGTTGAAGGACCTGGTCGACGCCTTCACAAGGGCAAAACATCCTCCGGTGAAGCGACAGGAGCGCCTCCATGGGGCGCACGGAGGAGGAACAAGATGACCTCGCGGGCCAAAAGCCGTGGCATGTTTGAAATCCAATCCAAGGGCAATTGAATCATGGACCGCCAGGAAGATCGAGATGAAGGATCCCAACTAGGTTTGTTGGAACATGTAATTTTTTTTCTAAAATACGAGAAATCGGTCTCAAATCGATTACCGTATTATTCAACTTGTGCTAAAAACTGTTCTCACCGCTCATGCATTTTCAAAATTGTTCTCTTGTGAAAAAATTGTTCATGTGTTGCAACAAAAATGTGTGCGCATGCTGTAATAAATGTTCATGTATTGCAAAAATAATTTGTCCACACGCATAACAAAAACTTCATGTATTTTCAAAAGTGTTTTCTTGTGAAAACATTGTTCATCTGTTGCAACAAAAATGTTTATATTGTAATAAATGTTATTGATTTGCAGCATAATGTTTTTTTATTTTCCTTTTTAGTTATTTCAGTTCTTTTATCACATATATTAAAAAATTCATAGTGTTTTTCAAAAATGTGTGTTGTGCGCATTGAAAATTTTAATCACATACTTTTACAAAATGTTCATTTTGTTGTTGAGGAATGTTGATCATGTTTTGAGAAATTGTTCAACATGTATTTTAAAAACTGTTCATTGTGTATATTTCAAAAAAGGTTAAACGTGTACTTTTAAAAATCATTTATTTTAGTAAAATATTAATGATATACTTATAAAAATGTTCTGATTGTATACACAAACATTTTTGTTCTTGCAATACTTGATCAGATTTTTACCTTTTTTTTCTTAATGGTGTGTGTGCATGCGCGCGTGTATGCGTGTGTGTGTTGGTATTAGTTTCTTTAGCGCAACGTGTGCTAGTACTAGTTATTAGGCACTGGGAGTGCAAGGCGAGCAGGTGACTAAGGCTAGCCATAGTGGGGTAATATAAGTGGTATCATGCATTTGAGACTCGCAAACATACTTATGTCGTAAATAATTAAAGAAGAGAAAGAGGATTCTAGTAACATAGGTAGATACTGCATCATAATTAATGTTATGCAACCATGTGTCTTACATGACAATAAATGTGATCACATATAATATTAATCTATAATACTATACATCATATATGAATAATCATACACTACTATCATACTCCCCATTATGACCATCCCAATGGGCCGGTGTGGTACGGAGACGTAAAGCGTGCGCTGACGCTGGTACCGGGGGGAAATCCTATTTGCCGCTCGCTGCAGCAAACTGCCTACGCTTCGCAAAGGCGTGCGACCGAGCAGCGACACAACGGGCCGGCCCGTTTAACCGTTTTAACATTCCCGGTTTTGGGAAACTTCTAGAAGGTTCCTTGAATTGGTTTTTTCTTTATTCTGTTTTTTATATTTTCTTTTTTTTCTTTATCTCTATTTTTTCTTTTTCTGTTTTTTTCATTTGTTTCTATTTTCATAATGTTCACGGTTTAACGAAAACTGTTCATAATTTTATAATTTTGTTCACGAATTTGAAAATTGTTCATGTTTCAAAATTTGTTCACAATTCAAAAATATTCACACTTTTCAAAATTTATTCGCAGATTTAAAAAATGTTCACAATTTTATAATTTTATTTGCGAATTTGAAATTTATTCATGTTCTAAAATTTGTTCACAATTAGAAAAAAAATTGCGGTTTCAAAATTTGTTCAGAATTCTAAAAATGTTCACAACATTATAATTTTGTTCACGAATTTCAAATTTGTTCTTGTTTCAAAATTTGTTCACAATTCCAAAAATGTTCACAGTTTGAAAATTTGTTTGCAGATTTGAAAAAATGTTCGCTGTTCTATAATTTTGTTCACGAATTTGAAATTTATTCGTGTTTCAAAATTTGTTCACAATTCGAAAAATGTTTATGGTTTCAAAATTTGTTCATAATTCAAAAAATATTTCACAATTTTTGTTTGTGAATTTGATATTTGTTCATGTTTCAAAATTTGTTCATAATTCGAAAAATGTGCGGTTTCAATATTTATTCACATTTCAAAAAATGTTCACGGTTTCATAATTTTTTTACCTTTACAAATTTTGTTCTGGGATTAGAAAATTGTTCCCGTATCAAAATATTGTTCATGATTTTTGAGAATGTGGCAGTTTTTGAAAAAACTGTTCACAGTATGCAAAAGTAGTTGCGTTTCGCAAAACATTGAGGTTTTTTTTTTAAATGCGTTTGAAATTTCGAAAAAAAAATCGGATTTGCACTCGTAGTTCGTTCTAAAAGGTTTGTCCTGTATTTTGAGCATTAAAGCTTGCTAGGTTCACTGGTAGTAGCGTATTGTCGCTCGTATGAGATCCTCGGTTCGATACTTGTTCAGCGCTTTTATTTTTGTGCTACAGTTCTCGATCGGGCCTTTATTTTCGAGGTACAGTTCTCAATCGGGCCGGCCCAGGCGTAGACCCCCTGTGCGTGCGCAGGTAGGAGCTCCCGGTACCGGGTGCGGCTATGCGCTGCTCGAAGCGAGCTGTACGCGAGCATCGCCTGCAGCTAGCCGGTAATAGGCCGGCCCAGTTACAACATGCTCTCGTCATGCCTGCCGTCACACGTTTTTTCCCTTTTGTTTATATTTTAAAATATACATATATTATAAAAAAGGTAAATGCAGTGTCAAAAATGTAAATATGGTGTAAAAAACATGTTGTCCCACTCAAAGGAAATGTTTATATCATTCAAAAAAATGTATTAACATTTCAAAAATGTAAAAATGTTCACGTGTTTCAAAAAAATGTAGGTGAAATTTATTATAATATTTTATAAACAAGTTTTTATTTAGAAAAGAGTTTTGATCCGTTGAAAAAATGTAAATTCCGTTTAGGATAGTGTTCACACGTTTCAAACAATTTTTCCAAATTTTGAAAAACGTTTGTCCAATGTAAAAAAATATTCGCATAGTTAAAAAAAATATTTCATAGCACACAATTTTTTTAACATGTATTTGACAAAAAGTGTTCAAAAAATATTGAAGAAAATGTGAAATCATGTAGAAGTACATGAAAAAGGTACTTCCTCCGTCCCAAAATTCTTGTCTTAGATTTGTCTAAATACGGATGTATCAAGTCGACTAATCTAAGACAAAAATTTTGGCACGGAGGGAGTACAATGTATATGAAAAAGATAGACATGAAAATATAAATTTTGTAAAAATAATAATTATGTATATTCAAAATGTGTATAAAATGTAGACATGTGTTTTAAAAAACAATGAAAACCGAGTAAATAAACAAAAAATAATTAAACCGTAGAAAGAAACAAAGAAAGAAAGAGAAAACCAAAGAAAATCCTAGAAAAATCGTACTACTACGTACATTGGAAAACTGAAAGAAAAAAAGACTCACGCTTGCTACAGTCTTGGACCGGCCTGATAGTCGCCGATGCTTCGGGCGACATATTGGCCTGGCGGTTGGTACCAGCGGGCAGAGCACCCGGATTTGCCATCCGTGCGTCCATCTCCTGATTCTCCTCCGACTCATTCGTCGCTGGCGACGGCAGTTTCTAGCGCTTCCAACGCCGCACCGAGAAGGGATTTCCTCCGTCTCCCCAGCTGTGTCACACCCTCGCCCGGTCGGCCCTCGCTTCTATAGCCTGTACGAGATCAGCAAGTAAGCCCCTGTAACTCTCCGCTTGTTGTGCTGCAATGCCGTCCAATTATCAAACGCTTGTGTTGGATGCATACCCTGGGGGTCACCCTCCTTTTTCCAAAAAAATAAATGTCCGGATGCCATACCGAGGTTCAGTTTCTAGTAGTCTATATACTGAATACTCTTTTTTAGGTGGAGCGGAGGCTAGATTGACATTGTTCCTCCACCCCGCGGGATCTCGAGCTCCCTGTTGGATGGCGCGGGCTGCGCTGGCCTTGGTCTGCGGTCGGCTGCCTCCTCCTTCCCCGGGGAGGCAGCGGCGTGGTGGTGGTGGTGTCCTGGGAGGTGTGTGGCCGGCGACTCCGGCGCGGGTTGGGCAGTGGCCGGGGTGGTTGCTGCTCCGGCCGTGGATGGCTCCACGGTGGCTTGGCAAGTCGGCTTCGGCGACGGCTGGCTCGTCTTGGCGCCGGTTCGTCCGTAGGCGGCTCGTATCGGCCTTTGATCCCTCCTCCTTGTCGTCAGGTTGTTACGTTCGGCGAAGGGCTGGCCTTCTCTCAGCCGCGGTCTATCGCTCGTTTCGCGCCCGGTGCGAAGGTCCGAGCTCGTCTCGCACATAGTGCCGTAGGACTAAGCTCGTCTCGCGCACGATGCTGCAGGACTGCCTCGTCTCGCGCATGGTGTTATGAGACCGAGCTTGTCTCGCGCCGGTGCTGCAGGACGGGTCGATGGAGGCCAGATGGCCGACCTATTTCGGCGCTGGGGGTCGCCCAGGGGTGCGAAAGGTGAGACCTTTCTGCTCGTCTCTTTGGTTGGGATAGCGGCAGGTCTCGGGTGAGGTGGTGTCAAGGTCTTGGATGCCGGGGCGGCGGCCTTGGTGGTGGTTGCGTGGTGCTCTTGGGCGGAGGCCGTGGCTTGGTGCTGCCTGGTGGCCATGGCTGTGTGGCGTTCGGTGGCGGTGAGTTTTGACCGGGGTGAAAACCTGTTCTATCTTCGGACGGACCGGCGGCGTGGCTTCGTTCCCTTCTTGAAGGCGTCGTCGTGGCTCTCATTGCTCGTCGTGCGGCTCGGGAAAACTCTAATCCCGGATTGGGCGGTGGCGGCGCTTTCGGTGTCGTACCTTCTGAAGCGCCGCCTTGGAGCCCACGGTTACGTCAGATCTGACTTCATCTCTTCAGCGGTGGTAGTGCTAGGGGTGGTGTTGCGCTCGGTATATATGTATCATGCCTTGGGTGTGTGCGTGTGTTGTGGTGGCGTGCGTTGTACTGAGTTGTGAGGATCGTGCTTTATATATAAAGCGGGGCGAAAGCCCTTTTCGGTAATACTCTTTTTTATTATTGTGATGTGTGAAATTCGAAGACAATTTTCCTCACCACAAGAAAGTTCAGAGTCAATTCAGACCATCGTTGTTGTGATCCAGAGTGATAGTTTTATGTGCAAACACTCTAGCTAGCGGGCAATCGTTGGAAAGATTGGCTCCATCTAGTTAGGAGACTGATGGACGTTCAGCTTTCTCAACAACCCGATGAATTACGCTGGAAGCTGACTAGGTCTGAAGTATTCACAGTTAAATCAATGTACATTGATGTTATTAATTCGAGCTCCATTCCGACCTCCAAGCATGTTTGGGTTGTCAAAGTTCCATTGAAAATAAAAGTGTTTATGTGGTTTGTCCATAAACAAATTATTTTAACCAAGGACAACTTGATAAAGCGTAATTGGACAGGACCTACTAGGTGTAGTTTCTATGATCGGGATGAAACGATCAAACACCTCTTTCTTGATTGCCCGTTAGCCAAAGTTCTTTGGTGGACGGTCCACATTGCTTTTAATATTACTCCACGAATTACATCAACACGTTATTTGGGACATGGCTTGATGGGATTGAGCCTGTCCTAGCGAGACATATTCGTGTTGGAGTTTAACGCTTTCTTGTGGACTATCTGGAATTGCGAAATGATTTGGTTTTTAACGAACATCACGTATTCACTTTTTGCGTGTTATTTTCCGAGCCACGGCGGTGATCCGTTAAATGGTCGCTACTCACTCCGATGGAGGCCAGGGAGCATTTGATTACTGGATCTATCCGCTGGGAGATGGTAGCTCGGGATATATTCAACCGGTTTGGATAGCGGTAATGTAATAGGATAGGCAATTAGTTTACCTATCTCTCTTCAGCCAGCCGGTTGTGGCGTCTTCGTTTTGGCT
Organism: Aegilops bicornis; assembly: GCA_021605145.1. NCBI lineage: Eukaryota > Viridiplantae > Streptophyta > Magnoliopsida > Poales > Poaceae > Aegilops > Aegilops bicornis. The sequence continues at coordinate 285,155,925 of CM038674.1, read as the reverse complement.
AGTTTGTGTTTCTAGCCTTTTTGGCTCTGTGTGAGCTTTCTTTTCAGTTTTTCCAGTTGAAGACTTTGGAACCTTGTTGGAACCTTTTTATTTGCTAATAAAATGGCCGTATGCATCACTCTGATGCGAGGCCGGGGAGAACCCCCTTTTCGAAAAAAATAAACACTCTAGCTAGCTAAAATGTTAAGTAGATATTTTTTCAAGAGGCAGCTAGAATTTTAGATGCTTTCCTTTTATTGTGTGTTTTCTATATCTGTATCATCTATATAATGTATGAATAACTTTGAATGTATATCATTGGATGAACTTGATCCGATGGTCAAGATCTGGCAAATCTGAGTGTTGCGGGCTGTTCGATTTACCATTAGGCCAACTCCAACCGTCGACAGCAAACGGACGTCCATTTTGTCCGTTTGGCTAGGGCAATGGGGCGGCGTCCGGCCGTTTTCCTTGATGCACTGGTCATGCGCCCAACGCGCGGACGCATCTGGTCTGGCCGCCTGAAATCTTTTGCAAATGAATTTTTTGTCCACCGCGGCCATAGTTCATAGTGCATGCCGACAACAAAGCCAGCGGCCGGCAAACATATGCCAGCCTACAAAATGGTCAAGCCCCAAGTTTTCACGCCGGCAACAAAAGCCATCGGCTGGCACACTAGCTAGCCTTCAAAATGAACAAGTTTTCTCGCTGGCAACATAGCCAGCGGCCGGCACACTTGCCAGCTTTCAAAAAGAACGACCATAGTCCATGGCCGAGGCCTCCCTAGTTCAGGCCGTCTTGGTCGAACATCTGCTTTTGCCGGTTTGCGAACCAAATTCTTCTCTTCAGGGACATGTTGGTCAGGTTCATGCTCATGATTGCTAGCGCCACCTCTTTTGTTTTGGTGTCGGCATTGGTGGCCTCGATCGCGGACTTCTTTGATTGGGCGGCCTCCTCCATGTCGAGCTTCCTCATCTTGGCGGCCTCCTCCATGTCCAGCTTCTTCGTTTGGATCTCCAAGTATATCTTCATTTGCTTCTCCTTTCCTTGGCGCTTCCTCTCCTCCCTCACTTCCTTTTGAGTCATCATGCCGTGCAAAGTTTCTTGCAAGGCGATAGATGCCGCATCACGCTTCTCGTCAAGCTTCGAGTTGGTCTTGCCCCTCGGCCTCTTGAGCACATCTCCATTCGCAGCCACAGCCGCCGTCCCTCTTTTCTTCTTTAGAGCGGCATATTGATCTTTGAACTTGGGACAATCTTTGATGAGCGACCAACAATGAGTGAGAGTGAATGGCTTGTTCTTATGCCGGGCCTTGAAAGCTTCCAAAGATTGGAATGCCTACACAATCAAAAAGAAGGCCACAAATGTAATAGAGAAGGACACAGGATACAAAAAACATGAACATGGCATAGCAATGCAAATAGGAGAGGTCATACCAAGTCACCCATGCCTAGGCCACTCACGGGACGGGCGTCAACGCTCTCAAGCGCGGCACAATACTTATTGCATTCTTGTTGAATGAACCCTCACTCTTTTGGATTGAGTTGATGCCATGGTTGCTCGCAAGCTTGTAGGGCGCAAACTTCCTCCATTCATGAAAGGTTTTATGAACTCTCGTCCAAAAGACAGATCCTTTTTGCTCGACACCGGTCTTGGGATCTTGGCCTATCTCCATCTAACTCTCGCAAATCAACGTGCCCTCTTCTTTGTTGTATGATCCCGTGCGAATGCTTTGCTACCTCCTTTGTGCCTCAGCTCTTTTGGTCAGCTCATCGATAAACAATGGTTCCTCCGCAATGTCGACCTCTTCTACCTCATCTTCACAATACATGTCGTCATCTTCATGCCATGAGTTGCCATGGTCGTCGGCCTCTTCTTCGTGGACACCGTAGTGGTCGGTACCATCTTGGCCGCAGCCGTCTTGGCTTTGGGTCTCGTCGGGATCGTAGCCTTGGCCTTGGCCGTCGGGGTGGAAGGCCTGGCAACGGCCCTCGAAGATGACGCTCTCCATGAACGCGGTGTAGTTAGGGTCGTCGGCCGCCGGCGTCAGGATTGGCATTTTGTCGAACAGGTTGCGGGCGCCGGGAAGGTTGGCCGTAGGAATCGATCGGGGTTGCTTCCTTTGCATCCCGTCGGACAACTGGCCAGCGCCACTGAACCCAGGCATGACGTTGAGGTCGATGACGGCCGAGTTGGCGGGAGTGGCCGGCGCTCCGCCCAGCGACGTGGAGAACCGGGTCTGACCATGCTGCCGCGGCGCATGAGAACCGGCCATCTCCGGTGTTATGGAGGAGCTCGGCGACTGGAACTGCGGAGGACGGACGACCGACGAGCCTGTGCTCGTCGCGGCCATGGCGGCGGCGGAGAGAATGGCCGGCCCGGGTCGGCACAACCCTTGCATGACGAGGGCCTGCATCGTCGGTGCCTGCGTGGCCTTGGCGAGGATGGCCTCGTTCTGGTCAACGACGGCCTTGTGCTGCGCGGCCGCGGCCGCGGCCGCGGCGGCGTAGTCGGCAGCGGCTTTCTTCTCCGCCGCAACGGTCTGCCGGGCTCTCCTCTTGGCTGATTCAATGTCGAGCCGGTGGATCATTTATGGTCATGCGTTGGAGTTGGCCTTAATTACATCAGAACCAGATCCTGCCATGTGTAGTATTTAGAAAATTTCATGATTTAAACTTACTGCACCTCTTCTAATGGAGAATATAATTACTATGTTTTTTTGAAACAGTACATTACATTCACACACTTCTACTCTATTCTAGACTCTTCCATACATGCTCTTGCTCCAGTTATGTTTCTCTCTTGAAGAAAGAGTTGCAATTTATGTTTACCTTGTGAGTTTAGATATTTTTTTCAAGAGGCAGCAAGAAGTTCAGATGTTTTGTTGTGTTTTTTACCAGTAGTTCTGTGTAAGCAAGCGTCGTGGCCTAAACATTACCCTGTAAATGCCAAGTGTTCCTTTAGCACATCAGAGCATAACCTATCTATTCTTCTCACGATAATAAGCTAATTTCACACCCACTTTGATCAGTACCAGCCTTCTAAAGAGCTAAATGCGGCGCGCGTGCACACACACACACTGGCAAAAAAAACCCAGTGATTTTGTAGTCCAACATCCATATCATTTATGTACATTTTCAGCGATTTTTTTTGAGGAATCACCGGGGAGGAGAGGATCCCCACCTGAATATATTACTCAAGAGGCCAAAAAGGCCCAGCAGTGACTTTTCAGCGAATATTTGGTCTGTATATAGAATAATAACTGCGTGCATTTTCAGCATTTAGCCCGGAATTTGTCTTTCAGCAGTTTGTGGCTGAAATACTTTATACACTTCACAAGCTTTATGTCGACACAAAATGGATAAGGTAAACCAGCATATGAAAGAGTGAAACAGAAAATCACCTAGTACATCATTTGCACCCGGGAATTCTATAGATTATACTCCATCAACTGGAATATCGTTATTCCTCTACGTCTTCAGTTTTTTTTGAAACAAGGCAAAAGGCTTGCCATTTTCATTGAATAAGAAGAAGGTTTAATAGTCTTGGCCAAAAGACCAGATTACAAGTATCACTCTCGCGGCAATTGTATTACACAAATATTTCGCCCCGGCAAGGCACCACAGCGAAGCTTCCGCTTTGACGCGAGTCACAAGCACCCCGACCGGAATTGCCGTGCTGCGGAACACACATGCATTTCGCTCTTTCCAAATTTCCCAAGAGATAAGAAGCATAAGGGAAAGAAGTGCCCTTCGAGATTGTGACCTCCCGAAAGCTATGTTGCGCCACCACTCCTTGACTGAAACCATGCCTCCCCAATCCATAGGATGGACATCATGTAAACCGAGCCATGTTTTGATCATTCCCCAAACTCTAACCGTGTAACGACATTGGAAGAGAAGGTGAGCTGCTGATTCTGGCGTTTGTTTGCATAGCGGGCAAAGGTTACAGTTGGGCCAGCCCCTACGCTGAAGCCGGTCTGCCGTCCAAATCCTATTGTTGATGGCCAACCAAGCAAAAAAATTGCATTTGGGAGGAGCCCAGTTCTTCCAGACCAAAAGAGGCATATCTGAGTCGATAAGGCCAAGAAATTGTGCACGGTATGCCGTCGCCGCTGAATATTGGCCATCATTGGTGAGCTTCCAGGAAATTGAATCAGCCACGCCGGGGTTGAGGTGAATGTGTGATAGCTCACTCCAAAGGTTGACGAACTCGGCTATGTGGTTTACATCAAGGTTCCCACCAATGTCCACTCTGGAGACCCATGTGTTATTATGTAAGGCCTTCTGGACAGTGCAGTTTTTTCTTGCAGAGATCGCAAAAATATTTGGCGCGATGTCTTTGGGTCTCATACCATTCAGCCAAGCAGATCCCCAAAACGAAGCCCTTATCCCATCTCCAATCAGAATCTTGGTGGCAGCAGCAAATATGTCTTTATCTTTGTCATCACACGGGTTCCCCAAGTTTACCCAAGGCTTACTTGGATCTGTCCAAGCTCCCCACAACCACCGGATGCGAAGGGCAGTAGCAAATTTTTCCAAGTTGAGAATACCTAGGCCACCATGCATTTTAGATTTGCACACTTGCTCCCAGTTGATTTTGCATTTTCCACCAGAAACCTTGTCGCAACCAGCCCAGAGATATGCACGCCGCAAGGAGTCGATCTTTTTCATGACCTCTACAGGGAGGTTTAGCACCGTCAAGTAATATATAGCAATCGCCGTTACAACCGACTTGACAAGCACAACCCTTCCAGGCGATGTGACGTGTTTGCCCATCCAAGCTGCAATCTTATCCTCGAGGGGTTGGAAGTGGATTCTATTTAATCTTTTGATCGACAACGGCAGACCCGGGTATTTCATAGGGAAAGATGATCGGTTGGCTGGGAAGAAGAGGGGGATATCATTCAGATCCAAGTTGTCACATCGGATTGGGGCCACTAGGCTTTTCGAGCAGTTGGTATGCAGGCCTGTAATCTCTCCAAAGTGGGCCAGCATGTCCACAAAGAACTTGACTTCGGTTTTGATGGGAGCAAGAAAAACAGTCGCGTCATCCGCGTAGAGGGACGCCCTGATCGTCATAGCGTTACCACCAAGAGGGTGCAGCTTTCCTTGGGCAGTAGCCTTCTTGAGAATATGGTGTAGAGGATCGATCACCAGGACGAAAAGGAGGGGGGATAGAGGATCTCCTTGCCTCAAGCCCTTCCCAAGCTTAATAGGGTTGCCCGGAATACCATTGAGCAAGACTCGCGAAGATGCCGAAGCCAAGAGAGTCGAAACCCAACCACGAAAGCGCGGAGGAACTCCAAGGTGTTTGAGAAGGTCGAGGAGGTAGTCCCAGCGAACAGAGTCGAAGGCCTTCTTGATGTCAAGCTTGAAAAGTAATGCTAGTGTTTTGTTTCGGTGGAAACGCCTCGCAAGATTGCGCACGTACATGAAGTTATCATGTATACATTGTTGTTTGATGAAAGCACTTTGCGCCTGTGAAACAAGGTCGTTCATGTGTGGGGCGAGCCGGTTGGACATCACTTTGGCAATAATTTTTGCGATAGCATGTATGAGACTGATGGGTCGAAAGTCCGATATATCTTCAGCCCCATCTTTCTTAGGAATGAGTGCGATATCCGCGGAATTGAGTCAATGGAAATGGGTGGCATGCAAGTCAGAGAAGCGACAAATGGCCAACATGAGATCTCCCTTGATAATGTTCCAGCATGCTTTAAAGAAAGCACAGGTGAAGCCATCCGGGCCCGGGGCTTTGTCAGAAGGTAAGGCAAAAACCGCAGCCTTGACCTCCTCCTCGGTGATGGCTGCATCCAACTCCTGAAGGTCACAATTTGGAGTTGGAATGATCCCCCAATTAATGTCAATGCTGCGTGTGGGACCTTTTTTAGCGATGTTCTTGAAATGGCTATGAATCATTTGCTCCTTCTGGTTGTGTTCCGTGATCCAGCCAGAATTATGCTTGAGACGATGAATGAAGTTTTTTCTCCTCCGATGGTTCACCCGGAGATGGAAGTAACGGGTGTTAGCATCACCCTCCTTCAAATTGGTGATTCTGGAGTTTTGCCTCTTCCTAGATTTCTCAAGCACAGCCCACGCGATGATCCTTCTCTTTAGTCTTTTCCGAAGATCGTATTCCTGCTGGGAAAGCTCTCTTTGATCCATAGCCAGATCAAGATGCAGAATAACTTCAAGGGCCATATGTAATTGGATCTTAGCTTTGGCGAAAAGGGATTTGCTCCAGGAGCGTAATCTTTGGCTAGTAGTTTTGAGCTTATGAAACAGCCTCTGGTATGGCTCGGAATGTGTTGATTCTTTGTCCCAAGCATCCTTGACCGTCTTTTGGAAACCCGGCATCTTGGTCCAATGGTTCTCGAACCGGAAGGACTTCGGTTGCTTGGGACCATCCTCATTAGCGAGTAAAAGCGGGCAGTGGTCCGAAAGTGAGGAGGAGATGGCATGAAGAATGTGATTGGCAAATTCGAGATCCCAGTCCTCATTGCAAAAAAAATTGTCCAGTTTACTGAGCGTTGGGTTGTTTCTTTCATTGCTCCATGTGAATCTTCGATTCTGTAGATGGATTTCCTTGAGCTCGCAATAGTTTAAGGTGTTGTGAAACCTAACTAGGCGACTACGGTCCACATTGGTGCGGTTTTTATCTCGAGCCCGGTATATTTGGTTGAAGTCGCCGTTAACCAGCCACTTTGTTCCTGGCAATGGTTTCTGAGATGACAGCTCCAGGAAAAAAGCATCTTTGTGAATGCTTCTAGTTGGCCCGTAGACAGAGGTAAGCTTGAAAGATTTGCTATCTGAAGAATTCTTGATTGCAACAAACGCCGAGATAAAATATGATCCGAGCTGGACGTTGGATATATCGATCACCGCTTCATCCCACAACAGCAAGATGCCTCCCTTAGTACCATCAGCAGGCTTGTAGGCGAAATTCTTCAGACATTGGCCACCAAGATAAGCAGCGGTAAAAGGACCAATCACTTGGAGCTTAGTTTCCTGTAGACAGACCAGGTGACAGGAAGATGGAGCAATTGTTTCATGGACAGTGGCTCTACGCTCAGGGCAGTTTAATCCACGGACATTCCAACACAAAATAGAGATGTTTTGATCTAACATTGGTTCACCAAAGGTACATCAGGATTACAAATGGGAAACAAACAGAACAGCATCCACATAATCATAGGTCTCGCCAGGACCAGGGGCAGTAGCATGTGACAACAGCTACAAACAGGCGTACAACTAACAAGGATTTGGTGTACTATCATCAGGAACTGAACTACAACAGAGAGCAAGCTGCAGGAACAGATGCCCGTGGAGGCAGCCTCACCTAGCTCTGGACCTCCTTCTCCACCATGCTGCACCAGGGCCTCCTCCACCGCTGAAGACAGGTTGTCTTCAGTTAGTCTAGGATTCTAGAAGTGACGTTTCTTCAGAGACAACATGCCGCGGGCTTCTTTCCCTGGATTTATGTTCAAACCGGAGAAGAGCGTACAGCACATCCTTCATTGATGGCTGCACTGAAGGCTGCCCACCTGTACAGATCACACCTAGCGTAAACACTGCGAATGCATCTTCAATGTTGGCTGTATCTCGAATGTCTTCATCAAGAAGATCAATTGACAGGCCATACTCTTGATACTGTCTCCATGCCCATTCTGCCAAGCAGTACTCCAAGCCTCCATCATTTGCCACCCTCCCCGTTGTGAGCTCCAATAGGACCACTCCGAAGCTGTAGACATCGACCTTCTCATTCACCTTAAGACGGTATCCATACTCTGCAAAAAAGCCAGTCTCCGATTAGCACATGGCACATCCTAAATATGTACTAGTTTGAGTTTGCATTTCTATTTCTTACCTGGTGCCATGTAGCCAAAGGTACCACCTATGCCAGAAATTGACTCAGGATCTCCGGTTTTGAGAAGAATCCGAGCAAGCCCGAAGTCAGCTATCTTTGCTCTGAACTCGGGGTCCAGAAGGATATTGGCAGACTTGACATCACAGTGCACTATGGTGGGTGAACTATCATGGTGCATATAGCAGAGACCTCTTGCCGAGTCGATGGCAATTTGCAATCTGGTGGGCCAATCCAAAGGTGCCAGTGAACCAACTCTATCCCTCTGATGCAGCCACCTGTCTAAGCTACCATTTTCCATGTACTCATAGACAAGAAGCTTTGCCTCTGAGCTTGAGATGCAACAGAGCAGCTTGACAATGTTTGTGTGCCGGATCTCACCCAATATCTGGACCTCTGCAAGGAAGTCTTTCTCGAGCTTGTTGTCAAGGTTCTGGGCGTTCCATATCTTTAACAGCCACCATTCTACTACCACCTTCTCCATCCACAACACAAATTCGGTACACCTTGCCAGACCTGCCACTTCCAATCCAGTTCTGCTCACAGAGCCCAGAAAGAACATGATACTCTGTGAAATGCAGTGCATGGAACTGGGTCGGCTTCCATGATAGAGGATCTTGGGTATTCTTTTGCCTCTTTAATAGCAAGAAACCACCAACTGCCGAACCCACAAGTATGATACTGGCAAGAACAAAAAAGAGGGCTATAAGCCTCCTGGAAATATCATTGTTGTTGTTTGCTCTTGTGCTGCAAATCGGGAAATTAGGGATGGAATTATTCGATGAGACACAGAGGCCTGGATTGAAGAGGAAGCTTCGCTCATATGCTTCGCTTTGCAATGATGTTGGAATTTCCCCCGTGAGTTGATTCATGGAGAGGTTTAGAAAGTTCAGCTTCAACTTATTGACCGCTTTTGGGATCTCGCCAGATAGCACATTCGAGGAGAGGTCAAGGATGGTTAGCCCTGATATAAATCCAAATGCTGCAGGTATAGTACCAGATATCTAATTTCCACTTAGGTTAAGTGAGTTGAGCTTTAGCACTCCAATTGTCATGGGTATTGATCCAGTAATTTGATTTCCAGAAAGGTCAACATCTGTTACCTGTGAAATACCCAATAAATCCCAGGGAATTTCGCCAGAAAGAGAGTTGCTTGCCGCACTGAATACTTTCATTTTGCCTGCTAAAGTTGGAATGGGACCAGAGAATCTATTGTTGCTAATGTCAAGACGCGTGAAGTTCCATGGTAGCTGGGTAGGAAATGTGCCAGAGAAATTGTTGTTTTGGATCATAACCACTATTAGTTCATTTGTCACCACTGACCAGAGGCTCTTGGGGAACTCTCCAGTAAAATGATTGTTGTACAACATTAAATTGTTCAATTGATAGCAGCCATCTAGCGATTGTGGAAGCTTTCCAGAAAAGTTATTATTAAACACAACGATGTCATATAACTTCCTGTTGGAGCAAAGATCAGCTGGCAGCTTGCCCGAGAGATTATTATTGCAGACCTCAAGATTGCCTAGTGGTGAGTGCTTACCAAGCTCTGGTGGAAGGGAACCAGATAACATGTTCTCAAATAGCCGGATGTCTCTGAGATTCGGCAGCAACCCAGTGCTCGGCGGTATTGACCCATGAAGTTGATTCGTGTAGAGAAACAACACCGTAAGGTTGATGAGCCTACCAAAGTCATCTGGTATTGTCCCTGTTAGTTTGTTTGAGGACACATCAAGCTCCACCAAGTTTACAGCGCTGACACTGGATGAAATCTCGCCTGTGAAACGGTTGGTATACATGTACAAGCGCTGAAGCTTCTTATGCTGCCATACCCATGTAGGAATTGTGCCTTGCAGCATATTATTTGATACACTCAAGAGACTGAGCTCTGTGAGGCTTGACAGGCTCTCAGGGACCTCACCTGTCATGTTCATGCCTGACAGCCACAAGTATGTGAGGCGTGTCAACTTGCCAAACTCAACTGGAAATGGAACTGGCAGAAATGGATTTTCCGCTAGTGTCAGCACCTCAAGGTTGGCCAGATTGCTGATGTCCTTTGCTGGATAACTTCCGTTAAACTGATTGGTGTTGAGGACCAGCGACTTGAGCTTTGGAAACCATCCAATCGATGGTGGAATTTCCCCCATGATACGATTGCTTGATAAGTTGAGATGCTCGAGCTTTGCTGATAAACTATTTATGTCAGCTGCGAGTTTCCCACCAAAGTTGGAAAGGTCTAGGTACTTCAGATTGGAGCAATTGTAGAGTATGGTAGGGAATGAAGTAGAGAAGTTATTGTAGGAGAGGTCCAAGTAGGTAAGATTCTTGAGGAGGCAAAGGGATGGTGGGATTGGTTTCCTAAAGGTTTGCTGTGGAAGGGAAATGGCAGTGACCTCACCTTTTGTGCATGTAATTCCTCCCCAGCTGCAGTGGTTAGAGGAAGTAAGGTTCCATCTGCCAAGCACAGGTGAGCTCCCCCAGTATCTCTTGAGCCCCAGAAGGATTTGGTGTTCATCACTATATTGATATGTGGACTCTGGGTAAGATTTGGGCAGTAGTGAAATCAGTGCTGTGAGGAACAGCAAGAAGCTAACAGAGTAATTGTTAGCCATGTCTGCTGAAATTTTTGGATTGAAAATCTCTTGCAAGCTTTGGGTGGAGAGGGGCAATGCATGGTGGACTCGCCTTTTGCAGTCTTCTCTTGACGTCTCCTGCTTACTGATCAAGATGTCCTCCTCCACAAAAAACTAAAAAAGAGCTACCCATTATTTATCGACACTGGAACTATGTAATCGTCCTCCACATGTAATATCTCTCCCCGCCCTCCCTGTTATTTTTATTTCGCTTTGCTTTCATACCATGGGAAAAATATCAAAGACAGTTAAAAAAGTTAATCAGATATCTTGATGAATTTAGTTTCGTTTTCGACAACTTTCATTTGATTTATTTTATTTCGTATAAGCATTATGGTGATGCATAAGTATGAGGCGTTTGGTTTGAGGAATCGGTCGGTGAATGGACGTAATCCACTTTGAGGAATTGAATGGGTTGCTCCATATCACCATCTCATCCATCATAAAAGAATAAGTCTAATACTAAACGAGGGATTGGGTCATACAATGATGGACCAGCCCATCCTGTGATGAGCTAATTCGTCAAACAGTCACACAATCAATACCCTCTGTGACCTGGCATTATAAGATACTGTTAGAGTACGTAATGGGCCTAATGGACCTGTTAGTCTTAGGGTTAATTAGAGATAAGAGTCACTTGCTTAGGGGTCAAGTAAGCCTTGCTTGGGAGTCAAGTAAACCTCTCTATATAAAGAGAGGAGATGTATCAATCTAATCAAGCAAGAATTAAGAAGGAAATCCCTTCCCTCTTGCCCGGCCGTGGGCAAAAAGGCCCCCGGCCGACACTCTCGCGCCCTCCTTCTAGCAGCGCCATAACAATTTGGTATCATGTAGCTCAGTTCCGATCATGTCTTCGTCGCTGCCCACCCCGTCGCTTCCGCTGCCGACTACCTGGTCAGCCCCTACGGGCCGCCGCCGCCCCTGCCACTAACCACCACCGCCGGGCCGCCAGCCCTGCCGTGGTACTTGCCGCATCCAGGGGCCTCCGCGGCATTCATTGGGACATCGCTTCACTGCAGCTGCCGCCCGCCGCCGCCCGCGATGGCCGGCGCGCCGGCTCCCGCCAGCGCCTCCAGCGCCGCCCGTGGCTGCCGTGGCAGCCGCCGCGCACCAGCGGCCGCCGCCCGCGCTTCGCCGAACCCGCAGCTGCCATCCATCGCCACCACCGCCCAGCTCCTGGTGGCCTCTGCCGCGCCCGATGCGCCACCGCCGCAGCCACTGCAACTGCAGCAGCCACCGCCGGTCAGCTCTGGCCCCGCATCGACCGCGCCGGCGGGAGTCCCGCTCCACCAAGTCCAGTCCCTGCCGTCGCCGTCACCGCTTCCGTCTTGGATCGCTACCGCCACGTGTCGACGGCGGTGAGGCTGCAGGCTACTGCGTGCGGCCTCCTAGCACGTCGGCGTGTGCGGGAGATGCGTGGTCTGCAGCTGCCGCTCCTCCAAGTTGCTCTTCGCTGCGCAAAGGACCTCGATCTCATCCGCTGCGCCGGGGATCTTGGGCATGCGGTTTCCCCCACGGGCAGCGGGCATACTGTTTTCCCTGCGGGCAGCGACCTCAAAGTCTGCGACATAGGCGGTTGGGGGGGGCGCACCCCTCCTCGTCATTCTCCATCGCAAGGCCTCCACTCTTCCCTGTGCGGTGCAGACTAACAGCCGTCTGGCAGGAAGAAGGCATGGTGTCACCGACAGCAGCGCACCACGTAGCACCACTGCATTCCGTCACCGGCCGCCGCGAGGGCGCCTCTGCTGGTCACTCCTGCGACCACTTCCAGGTGGTCCTACACATGCACTCCTTTTGTCCAGATGGTGTCCATGGGATCCAGGTGGCTGTACACGTGCGGATGGTGTCCACTTTTTGTTAAGGGGTCCAAAATAAAGCATCCCGGTTCATTTCAGGTTAAGAATAATAAAACAAGCCGAGATGTAAAAGGCTTGTTTTTAGGTGTTAGGTTTGTGTTGCGTCGAGTCATGGTTATAAGTTGGTTAGGCTGCAGCTTGAGGACAAGCTGCATGTCCAGGTGGGGTGTAGTGTTAGAGTACGTAATGGGCCTAATGGGCCTGTTAGTCTTAGGGTTAATTAGAGATAAGAGTCACTTGCTTAGGGGTCAAGTAAGCCTTGCTTGAGAGTCAAGTAAACCTCTCTATATAAAGAGAGGAGATGTATCAATCTAATCAAGCAAGAATTAAGAAGGAAATCCCTTCCCTCTTGGCCGGCCGTGGGCAAAAAGGCCCCCGGCCGGCACTCTCGCGCCCTCCTTCTAGCAGAGCCATAACAGATACTCCCTTCGTTCACCATATAAGATGTTTTGAATATTTCAATATGGACTACATACGGACTGAAATGAGTGAATGAACACACCAAGATGTGTCTATATACATCTATTCACACAAAAGGTTAGAGCATCTTATATATATGTGAACAGAGGGAGTATTTACTTGTCACGCTAGTGCATTTCGTTTTGTCTCCTAACAAAACAGTGTCTGGTATTTGAGTAACTGAGACATCCGCTTCTTATAAGCCAGTGTAAGATAACACTAGACTTCTGGATCACCCCTACGGTGTCATTGCCTCGATATGGACATCAGAAGGCCATGTTGACGTTGACGCACTCTTCCTTAACCTGCGCAAAGAGCTCCGAGTTCAGATACCTCTCTGCACCACTGGAAAACATTGTCACAATCATCTTTCCCCTGTTCTCCTTTCTTGATGCAACCTATCAGGAAGGACACAAATCAGAGGACTGGATAAATAAGTGGATTTATATAGCCTTCACTGTACTGTCTGCTACGAGTAAAAAATAAAATCCTAGACTCTTGGGAAAAAAAGAGCTTGCCTTTAAGCAGGCAGCTGCATTTGCCCCTGAAGATATGCCAACAAGCAATCCTTCTTCCCTTGCCAATCTTCTAGTCATGTCCATAGCTTCTTGAGTAGTTACTGTTACAATTTCATCTATCTGGGATCTATCCAATATTTCTGGGACAAAACCAGGCCCTATTCCTAGGATGTTGTGGAAGGCTGGCTCGCCACCTACAGATCATAGGTAGGGAAGATCTTACTTATTTACAAGCAAAGAAAGGTAGCCAGGTTTATAACCAAACATGTCTAGTAGGAGTATCATTTATTAAATATATTTATCATAGTAGTTTCTTGCCTGAAATCACTGGACTTTCAGCTGGTTCAACGCATATTAATTTTACAGATGGGTTCTTCGTCTTGAGATACCTCCCCACGCCTGTGATGGTGCCTCCTGAACCTGAAGCAGCTATAAATATGTCCACTTTGCCTGCTGTATCTTTCCATATCTCAGGTCCTAAGGACATATTTAGTTCGATGCTTTAGTGCCGAGGTTCTTTTTTTAGTAAGGAATCTCAAAAATAAAATAAAAATAAAGAGTAGAACGTTGCATGGAAGTGTGATCCTGCAGAGGCCAACACAACATAGCAACATTTATTGCATATCATCCATCAGTATATTTCAACATCTTATAAGTTAGTCAGTTCATAGTCTTCGACTGAGTTTTGGGCCTGATAGTCAGACAATCTAAAGTTACTCAAACCCTACTGCTATTGCATCCAATTTAGTTCAAATAGATTGTGTTACCACTTACCAGTCCATCTGAAGTGGGCATCGGGATTTGCAGGATTGGTGAATTGATCTAGAACATACACATCTTCCACATCCTTCTTCATCTGTTCTACCCTATCAAGTAAAGCTTTGAATCCATGCTGTACAGCATCTGCAGGAGACAAGCATGTTACCATCTGGCACGTGATATGAGGGTCATGGTACCTCAGGTCCTTACCAACTAATTCCACTTCTACACCAAGGTATCGCATCAGTATCTGCTTATCAAGCGAGAGTTTAGCAGGCATGAGGGCGATGAACTTGTATCCTTTCTGAGCAGCAATGAACGCCACGCCGATGCCAAGGTTACCACTCGTGACCCCCAGCAGCGTTGTGATGCCAGGTGTGATCAAGCCTTTCTCCTCTGCATCTTCGATCAATCTGCAAAAAATTTCATTCATTCATATTGTTGTCGAAACTCATGGCATTATGTATGGTACATTTGAGGTGAAGAATTTCTTCCTAGGAAGGGAGTAAAAAGAGCAGCCACCTGAGAGCACTCCTATCCTTCACAGAGGAAAGGGGCTGGTACGGCTCAATCTTCCCAATCAGCCGAGCAGCTATGCCGTCTTTCTCGGTGATGTTTCTCAGTTCTATCAGTGGTGTCCAACCAATGAGCTGGAAGGCATAGAATTTACATGCAGATTAAAGATAACAAGCTTTGTACAGTGAATGAATAATGACTATATACAGAGAAAGTAGGCACCTGTGTGATGTTGGTGGCAATGCACTCCCCCTGTGAGGACAGCAGAGATGGTATCCCTTTCCTTCCTTCCTGTGGCTCCATTCTCTGGTACTAACTCTGCAACAAATAAAACTAGGACTTAACAAGCTCGAATGTCTTGAACAAATGGATGAACAGAAGTAGGAGGCACTCCAGCGTTCAATGATGTTATATAGCTGAGAAGTCCCATTCTGATGGTATACCACATGGATAAATTAATACTGAATTTGGAGGTTTCAGGGAAGTGTCCCTGAAACTTCCATCCAGACATTTTTAATTAGAGTTTGTTGACATATGACACTACATCAGTTTGCAGCATACCAATAAGATATCAAATTCAGAAACCACCGATTGGTTGGAAGCCTAGAACTTGGAACACAAGTTTCCCTGCATGCCAAGAAACCACCGATGGGTTGGAAGCCTGGAACTTGGACCCCAAGTTTCCCTGCTTATAGAACAAGACAATCAACCATTGTGCAGAGGGTAAGTACATAATTTTAATCTGAGCTGAACCATCGACCATCCTGCTGTATATATATGTTATTAAATACTCAAGGCAGTGATGGATTATTTCGCAATTTAGCAGGTCACGAAGTGCCAAATGTAGCCGTTGTTAGACTCGTGGTCTGTGACTTCGCTGCAAGTTGAGACGACTGGTTACGTATTCTTGAACTGAAGATGCTGGGGTAATAACACAGATTTGGCAAAGCTTCCCTGCTCTCTGAAAAGATAATTAGTTAAGGTGTGCGCTATAAAACAACTCGCAGTTGTTTTGTTCATGGCCTTGCTATCAAACCTCCACTGTTTTAGTCAGTCGTCTTTAAGAAACGTTTGTTTCTCACGTTCATGGTGTATCGGATTATTACATAGGAAAGAAACCATTCATCAGAGTTTTTCTGTCTTTCATCTACATTGTTGTGCTTACAGGGAGGCTGATGCTTGGATTCTACGTACGTACTGCACATAAAGTTATAATTTCTGGTAAAATAAAAAATCAAAGATGACTAACCATTGTAGTCAATTAAATCATTTGAATCTGTTTACCAACGTATCATAAGAGTGACAATTGCATCGTGAGATCGTACCCTACAAAAAAGCATCGTGAGATCATAAACATTTTTTTACCCAGTGGGCGACTACTCCTGTGTCACTCAATGCCTGTGGCACCAAGCTTGATGATGTGCCTTGATCTCGCGCCAACATAGATCAAGTAATTCAGCGGGTTTATCAAGCCACCTGCCGGCTAGCCGGGAGCACCAACCGGTCTAGCAGACCCACAACACGCACCGCATGTGCACGCTCTATCCTCTGCCGCCGCCATCTTTCACCGTTCCATCTTCAGGAGTGACCCATGCACTAACCTAGCCAAACTCTTCTGCTGTCAATGCCAGACAACGCCACCCTCTTGCACGCGCCCATCAACACACGTCCAGCACCGAGACCCCATTGTGCTATGTCACCGAGACCGCCTGCCATCAATGTCGAAGATACAACACCGCTCCACCTATTGTTCCCTTCAGCCAGCACCTGCTCCAAAACGATGCCCTCAGGAGGGAGCACCATACCGAAGATGTTGTCAACATCTGATCCGGGAGACCTGGATCTAAGGTTTCCCCTGAAACATCCCGAGTGTGCTGAAGCAACCTGCAATGACGATGCCTTATCAAGGAAACGACGTCGGAGACGTCGTCATCATCCGCCATGACCTAAGTCGGCACGGTTTTCACCAGAAGTCCCTGCACTCCGATCTCATTGTTGACTGGATCCACGCGCAGCCTTGCCATGTAGACGTACGGTGCCACCAGAAAGCCGGTAGGGAGCCTCTAGGCGCCCCACATCGGTCCCATCACTTGCCGCCGGCAGACCGAAGCCACGCCGCGACGGATCTTATAGGGACGCCGGATCCATGGCCATCGCCGCCGCCCTTCACACAACAGGGAAGCCCATCGGATCTCCCCACCAGCCATGGGGTCGCCTGCTACTGCCGCCCAGCCAAGGTCTCCACCCTGACCGCCGCACAAGGCCACCCAGCCTGAGCCGCCCCAGCCGCCTCATGGGGGAGCCGCCGCAACCCTCCCGGCCTAGCACCTTTCGCACCGGGCGCCGCCGCCACCGCGGCCAACGCCGGCGGCAGGAACCTGCCGAAGAAGAGGGTCAAGGCGCTTAGGGTTTGACGCCTCAAGGCCGCCTGGGTGGCGACGCGAGGGGGTACATACGTGATAATTAGAAGTATATCATTGTGATTTCCTGTGGTACCCAAGTAACTGGAATAATTATGTCGGATCACAGGTTTCGGCAAAACCCTCAAGGTTCGAACACTGGGGTGCGCGCGAAGTTCTCCCCCCTACCGATCCACTTCCTAACTTGCTAAGATCTCAAGAACGAACTCACGAACTCACAACACAAGGGACACAAGATTTATACTGGTTCGGGCCACCGTTGTGGTGTAACACCCTACTCCAGTGTGGTGGTGGATTGCCTCTTGGGCTGATGATGAACAGTACAAGGGGAAAGAGCGGCCTCCTGAGGATGAGGTGTTCTTGTGCTTGGCGAACTTGTGTGGGTGAGGATTACTCAAGATGAGATCGAGCTCTGGCTCTGTTCGAGTTCCCATGCCTCCTACTATGGTGGCTAGTCCTATTTATAGAGGCCCTGGTCCTCTCCCCAAATATTGAGCGGAAAGGGAGCCAACAACGGCCAATTTGAAAGGGGACAGCTAGTACAGCTTATCCTGACAAAAGCGGTCTTCGCCTGCAAAAGGCTTTGGTGGTGACGCCGCCTTGGGCTCCATGGTGACCTCCGTCTTGCCGTCCTACTGGTCTTGGTCTCGTTGCACCGATATGGAAACCTTTGCTTGATGCCTCGGTACTCCGCGCCTGCGCTTGCCTCCTTAGCACCAAAGAGGAAACAAGGACGCTGCGCGCGCTGGCGCCCGCCTGACGCCCGCCTGGTCTCAATCGTCATGTCTCACGTCACAAGAACCTCGCGAGGTTTTCCTTGCCTTGATCTCTCCGCCCCTCGCGAGCCTGCCTGGCGAGGCCGCTCCTGAGGAGGTCTTGTGTCGTCCGCCTCGCGAGGGTCTTGGATGCCTTGTTGATGAAGATGGGTTGTACGGGCCTGCTAGAAGAGCCACGCCGTGGGCCGCAGGCAGGCAAGTCTGGGGACCCCCGTTCCCAGAACGCCGACAAGAGCCCGGGCCCAAAGCGGCGCTTCGGGCTTGGCCGAGGTGAAGCCAAAGGTCAAGCCTTGAGCACCGCGGGCCCCAAAAGCCTGCGGCCTTGGTCGACGCGTGGCGGTTGATTGGACGTGGGCGTCTCCGCTTCCTCACGCTGCCTCGGCAACTGCCCGACTTGACAAGTCCCTGCGACATGCAAGGAAAACCATTATTACTTGTGATCATGGGGGGCGCTGGTTGGCCTTCTCCTGCTATAAATGAGGAGGGGGGTAGAGCCCCTGTCGCCACTTCTTGCCATCATGTTCGCTTCTTCCTCCTCGGTCCTCTGCTAGTAGCAATGGCGCCCACCCGAAGGTTTTCTGCTGCGGAGAAGGGAAAGACTCCCCTCGACGAGCCGCGCCGCTCCCGCCGAAGAAGAGGTCGGTCACTCCTGAGAAAGGCTTGGTAGGTTGAAGCTGGTCATATGGCACTTGGAGGTTGTCGAACGTGTCGATGGACAGGACGTTGAGGCCTGCGCCGCCGTCGATGAGGGTCTTGGTAACTTGCACGTTGCTAATGACTGGTGAACAAAGCATCGGGAGGACGCCTACAGTAGCTGCACACTTGAGCTGATGTGCCGAACTGAAAGTGATGGTGCACTTGGACCACCTGAGCGGGCGTGTGGCCTCGAGCTTGGGGAGGACTGCATTCACTTCGCGAGCAAACTGTTTGAAGATATGCTGCGAGGCTGGGGCTTGAGCTCCGCCCAAGATACAAGCAATAGCGCGCGGCTCTTGGAAGCCCCCAGCCCCCTCGTCTTGATGGTGGTTGTCATTCCTTCTTGGCGGTGGCGGTAGTGGGGGAAGACCGGCGTTGCCCTGAGGACGATCCTCACGAGGCTGGTCCCTCCAGGCGCCCTCGCGAGGCTGATCCTGCCAGCGGTCCTTACGAGGCCGGTCGCGCCACTCCTGGCGCGGGCCACGGTCGTCCCAACGTCCGCCACCACGTCCTCCTCCTCGGCCGTAGCCCCGGTTGCTGCGCTGGGCGCCGATCGGGCCGCCCTTCTCGAATGGCTCGAGCTCTTGATACCCGGTGTTGTGGGTATGCAGGTTATGGAAGGCGCAAAACGGTCGACTGCTCTTGGATGACCCGGGCTGGTCTTTGCCGCGCTTGGTGTCCGGTTCCGCCGCGAGCACGGCTGCTCCCTTGCGCTTCACGTCCTTGGCCTTGGCTTTCTTCTCCTCCGGGTCCGCAGCCGGGAGCTCGAGGAGGGAGAGGCGCCCCTCCTCAGCTCTGGCGCACTTAGTTGTCAGGTTGAACAACTCCAGTGATGTGCACAGCTCCTCGTGGATGGCGAGCTCTTCTTTCATCTTGACGTCGCGGACGCCATCGGAGAACGCGGAGATGATGGCCTCGTCCATCACCTTGGGGATTTTGAGATGAACGTTGTTGAAGCGCTGGATGTACTTCTGGAGGGTCTCTCCTGGTTGTTGCTTGACGTGACGCAGGTCACCCGCGACCGGGGGGCGGTCGCGAGTGCCATGGAAGTTGGCGACGAAGCGGTCGCGCATCTCGTCCCAGGAGGAGATCGAGCCTGGAGGCAGGTTCAGGAGCCAGGAGCGGGCGCCATCCTTGAGAGCCATGGAAAACCAGTTCGCCATGACTTTCTCATCGCCGTTGGCCGCCTTGATGCTCAGCTTGTAGAGCTGCAGGAACTCCACGGGGTCGGGGGTGCCGTCGTAGCGAGGAGGCAGATCTGGCTTGAACTTGCCCGACCAGGCGATGCTACGCAGCTCGGGGGTGAAGGCGCGGCAGCCGGCCGTGGTCACCGGGGCCCGCCTTGGAGGTGGAGCTTGGTCTTGGTGCCCGCGCGCCGCTACGGCAAGCGGCGCAGGGCCTTGCCGCAGCAAACGATCCTAGCGCGGCGGTGCGAGGAGTGGCGGAGCGTTTTCTTGCGGTCGAGGGACTTCTTGACAGCTTCTTTCTTCACACGCGGGCGCCGGACGCGGTGGGTCACGCCATGGAGCCGCGCGCCTTGGCGTCAGGGTGCCGTCTTGGTGCAGAGGTGGTGGAGGTGCTCCGTGAGCTACGTCGCTCGTGGCTGGCGGAGGGCGAGGTAGAGAGAGGGACGATGCAGGGGAGTCCCCTGCGGCGCGGACAAGCTCGGCGATGCGGTCGAGCCAGTCCTTGTAGAGGTCGTCGACTGGGCGGTAGCGCAGGAGCTCGTGCGCCATGAGGACCACGGCCGGTGCGTCTGTCGGAGCACGACGAGCGTGGGACGACGAACCAGCGGGAGTCGACGATGGAGTGGCGGTGCGGCCGTCCCGCCGCACCGAGGGGTGCATCGAGGATGCTTGCTGCTCGTTCCCCGCCAGGACGGTGGCGGCAAGAAGCGGCAGCGACGGAGAGCGACGGGTGGGCCGACAGGGCCGTCTGAGCAACGCGGGTGGCGAGGGCAGCCCGGCGCTCGGCGCGGGCGTGGCGTGCCTCCGCCATGGAGACGACGAAGCGACGTGATGCGGGGCGACGGAAGGGAAGCTTCGGCGCACCCCTACCTGGCGCGCCAAATGTCGGATCACGGGTTCCGACAAAACCCTCAAGGTTCGAACACTGGGGTGCGCGCGAAGTTCTCCCCCCTACCGATCCACGTCCTAACTTGCTATGATCTCAAGAACGAACTCACGAACTCACAACACAAAGGACACAAGATTTATACTGGTTCGGGCCACCGTTGTGGTGTAATACCCTACTCTAGTGTGGTGGTGGATTGCCTCTTGGGCTGATGATGAACAGTACAAGGGGGGAAGAACAACCTCCTGAGGATGAGTTGTTCTTGTGCTTGGCGAACTTGTGTGGGTGAGGATTACTCAAGATGAGATCGAACTCTGGCTCTGTTCGAGTTCCCATGCCTCCTACTATGGTGGCTAGTCCTATTTATAGAGGCCCTGGTCCTCTCCCCAAATATTGAGCGGGAAGGGAGCCAACAACGGCCAATTTGAAAGGGGACAGCTAGTACAGCTTATCCTGACAAAAGCGGTCTTCGCCTGCAAAAGGCTCTGGTGGTGACGCCGCCTTGGGCTCCATGATGACCTCCGTCTTGCCGTCCTGCTGGTCTTGATCTCGTCGCACTGATATGGAAACCTTTGCTTGATGCCTCGGTACTCCGCGCCTGCGCTTGCCTCCTTAGCACCAAAGAGGAAACAAGGACGCTGCGCGCGCTGGCGCCCGCCTAACGCCCTCCTGGTCTCAATCGTCATGGCTCACGTCACGAGAACCTCGCGAGGTTTGCCTTGCCTTGATCTCTCCGCCCCTCGCGAGCCTGCCTGGCGAGGCCGCTTCTGAGGAGGTCTTGCGTCGTCCGCCTCACGAGGCTTGGCCCCTCGCGGGGTCTTGGATGCCTTGTTGATGAAGATGGGCTGTACGGGCCTGCTAGCAGAGCCACGCCATGGGCCGCAGGCAGGCAAGTCTGGGGACCCCCGTTCCCAGGACGCCGACAAATTAGGCCAAGAAAAATTCAAAGACAAAAGGGGTACTTTATCATGGCATGGGAGACCTGAGATGATCACTGGCATGATAAGTACTGGTTTGGCAAGAAAAATGGCTCTTTCAGATTCGCATGTAAATGGTGGGACAACTTCAGGACACTTATTCACGAGGAGTCTGCAGCCTATTCATTATTCAGTAGATTCTACAATATCTAGCAGACCAGGAAACTTTAGATTTGTGTTCACTTTTCACTTTCGAATCCATTTAGGACATGCTCACCCATTAGGTTCTTATTAGAAGTCACATCCACAACAAAAGTCTTTTCAAACATCAACAACAAATAATTGTAAGGTAACTATACCACAGTTTCCTTTGTCCATCCAAATTGCGAAATCACTGATCTGGTAGTTTTAGACCTCTTATGGGGAATGAATGATTTAGTGTGGATTTTGGAGGGCTTTTTTATTTCTCCTGTAAAATCATTATGTTCCAAACAGGCCCTAGACAATTTGGCCACTTATGATGGCACCGCGAAAATCGATAAATGGATGGAAATGGACATCACATATCGTCCGCCAATAGAAGCCGATGCGAAATGCCATCACACTATATGATGAATGTTTCACTTTCAGTCATCAGGCCTCAGGTGGTCAGCTTCGACCCGTGGCGATGCAGACCGGGGCCAGGCCGCCGCATTTCATGGCCCGACAGACACCGAATTTGACGGCACCGGTGTTGAAGCAGGCTCAGTTGTCGTAGGGTTCGGCTGGGGGGGGGGGAGACTCATCGGTGCCTCGCGGGCAGTGGGGTGACGATGGGCTTAACGCCTATGGTGATGGACAACACCGGGGATCCTCGTCCACAGGTGGTGGGCGGGGGTATGCCTGGCAGAGTGATGGCTCGAACGAGAGGCCATTCCTGGGGCCGACGGGCGGATTCGTCGAAGGGGCGTCTGGACCAGCCAATGTAACCGCGGTGGTTTCCGTGGTAACCGTGGTGGCCGCTATCGTCCAAGGCAGCATCCTGTTGTCGTTGACCAGTCGGCGATTGACGTTGCTACTGAGGAGACCGGGTTGTCTTGCAGGCTATGGAGGTGGTGACGGCACTGGCGGACGTGGTTGTTCCTGGTAATGGTGAGGTCGAGGTTATGTCGGTAGACGGCTCTGACAAGGCTGAGCTGGACAGGGCCGCCAAGTATGCGCGCAAGAAGGAAAGAATGTTATGCTACCACTGTGGTAATAAGGGCCATTTCATTGCTGAGTGTGTGGCAGTTCTATGCGATACGTGTGGTAAGCCAGCCCATGAGTCAGGGGCATGTCCGCTTTTGAGAGAGCAGTTACCGAATCTTATGATGTACGGTGTGTACTGTTCAGAGCTCACGTTTTTTGAGTCTCCGACCGAGCGGGAGGTTCCTGATGAGGTGCGCAGTATGACAACTGGGGTTGTTAAAGTGACTAAAGGTGAAGTCTCGGAGGCACAGATTGTACAGCGGCTTCGGGAGCTGGCTCCAGGAGACTTCCTCTGGGAGCTTGTCAGTATTGAGCCTAACTTGTTCCGGGTTGAGTTCCCGACGGTGGAGGATTTATAGAGGTTGCTGAGCTTTGGGATGTGTAAGGTGCCAGGCACGTAGGGCATTCTTGAGTTCCACGAGTGGAAGCTGATTGAGCCTCAGGGTAAACCTCTTACTCAGGCCTAGTTGCGTTTTACGGGAGCTCCTTCCAAGCCTTTGCAGGATGCCAGGGTCGTTGCTAGTTTGGGTATCTTGGTGGGAAAGACCGCGCGAGTGGATTGTTGGGAAACGTAGTAATTTCAAAAATTTTCCTACGATCACGCAAGACCATGGTGATGGCATAGCAACGAGATGAGAGTGTTGTCTACGTACCCTCGTGAGACCCACAATGGAAGCGTTGACGCAACGTAGAGGAAGTAGTCGTACTTCTTCACGATCCAACCGATCCAAGTACCGAACGTACGGCACCTCCGAGTTCAGCACACGTTCAGCTCGATGACGTCCCTCGAACTCCGATCCAGCCGAAAGTGTTGAGGGAGAGTTTCACAAGACGACGGCGTGGTGACGATGATGATGTTCCACCGGCGCAGGCTTCGCCTAAGCTCCGCCACGGTTTTCTCGAGGTGTAATATGGTGGAAGGGGCACCGCACGGCTAAGGAAAGATCTCAAGGATCAACTTGTGTGTCATGGGGTGCCCTCTGCCTTGTATATAAAGGAGGGAAGGGGAGGGGCTGGCCGGCCAAGGAGGTGCGCCAGGGTGTCCTACTCCTACTAGGAGTAGGATTCCCCCAATCCTAGTCCAACTAGGTTTCCCCAAGTGGGAAGGAGAGAGAGAGGCGCCTTCTCCTAGTCCTAATAGGACTAGGGAAGGGGGAAGGTGCGCCAGCACTTGGGCCCCTTCTCTCCTTTCCACTAAGGCCCATGTTGGCCCATTAGCATTCCGGGGTTCCGGTAACCTCCCGGTACTTGGTAAAATTCCCAATTTCACCCGAACACTTCCGATGTCCAAACATAGACTTCCAATATATGAATCTTTATGTCTCGACCATTTCGAGACTCCTCGTCACGTCCGTGATCTCATCCGGGACTCGAACAACCTTCGCACAGAAACATCATAACAACTCATAGTAACTGTCATCGAAGCGTTGCGTGCGGACCCTACGGGTTCGAGAACTATGTAGACATGATCGAGACACCTCTGTGGTCAATAACCAATAGCGGAACCTGGATGCGCATATTGGCTCCTACATATTCTACGAAGATCTTTATCGGTCAAACCGCATAACAACATACGTTGTTCCCTTTGTCATCGGTATGTTACTTGCCCGAGATTCGATCGTCGGTATCCAATACCTAGTTCAATCTCGTTCGGCAAGTCTCTTTACTCGTTCCGTAATACATCATCTCACAACTAACTCATTAGTTGCAATGCTTGCAAGGCTTATGTGATGTGCATTACCGAGAGGGCCCAGAGATACCTCTCCATAATCGGAGTGACAAATCCTATTCTCGAAATATGCCAACCCAACATGTACCTTCGGAGACACCTGTAATGTACCTTTATAATCACCCAGATTCGTTGTGACGCTTTGGTAGCACCTAAAGTGTTCCTTAGGCAAACGGAGTTGCATAATCTCATAGTCATAGGAACATGTATAAGTCATGAAGAAAAGCACTAGCAACAAACTATACGATCAGGTGCTATGCTAATGGAATGGGTCATGTCAATCGAGATCATTCAACCAATGATGTGATCCCGTTAATCAAATAACAACTCCTTGTTCATGGTTAGGAAACATAACCATCTTTGATTAACGAGCTAGTCAAGTAGAGGCATACTAGTGACACTCTGTAGGTTTATGTATTCACACATGTATTATGTTTCCTGTTAATACAATTCTAGCATGAATAATAAACATTTATCATGATATAAGGAAATAAATAATAACTTTATTATTGCCTCTAGGGCATATTTCCTTCAGTCTCCCACTTGCACTAGAGTCAATAATCTAGATTACACAAAGAATGATTCTCACACCCATGGAGTCTTGGTGCTGATCATGTTTTGCTCGTGGAAGAGGCTTAGTCAACGTGGTTCTGCAACATTCAGATCCGTATGTATCTTGCATATCTCTATGTCTCCCACCGACCAAATCCGGATGGAGTTGAAGCGTCTTTTGATGTGCTTGGTTCTCTTGTGAAATCTGGATTCCTTTGCTAAGGCAATTGCACCAAGATTGTCACAAAAGATTTTCATTGGACCCGATACACTAGGTACAACACCTAGATCGGTTATGAACTCCTTCATCCGCACTCCTTCATTAGCTGCTTCCGAAGCAGCTATGTACTCAGCTTCACATGTAGATCCCGCCCACGACGCTTTGTTTGGAACTGCACTAACCGACAGCTCCTCCGTTTAATGTAAATACGTATCCGGTTTTGCGATTTAGAATCGTCCGGATCGATTGTCAAAGCTTGCGTCGACGTAACCGTTCTGACGAGTTCTTTGTCACCGCCATAAATGAGAAACATATCCTTAGTCCTTCTCAAGTACTTAAGGATGTTCTTGACCGCTGTCCAAAGGATCCACTCTGGATTACTTTGGTACCTGCCGCCAAACTTATAGCAAGGCACACATCAGTCCGGGTACACAAGATTGCATACATGATAGAGCCTATGGCTGAAGCATAGGACCATCTTTCATTTTCTCTCTATCTTCTGCGGTGGTCGGGCATTGAGTCTTACTCAACTTCACACCTTGTAACACCGGCAAGAACCCTTTCTTTGCCTGATCCATTTTGAACTTTTTCAAAACTTTATCAAGGTATGTGCTTTGTGAAAGTCCTATTAAGCGTCTTGATCTATCTCTATAGATCTTAATGCCCAATATGTAAGCAGCTTCACCGAGGTCTTTCATCGAAAAACTCTTATTCAAGTATCCCTTTATGCTATCCAGAAATTCTATATCATTTCCGATCAAGAATATGTCATCCACATATAATACCGTAAATGCTACAGAGCTCCCACTCACTTTCTTGTAAA
This sequence comes from Aegilops bicornis, assembly GCA_021605145.1. Taxonomy (NCBI): domain Eukaryota; kingdom Viridiplantae; phylum Streptophyta; class Magnoliopsida; order Poales; family Poaceae; genus Aegilops; species Aegilops bicornis. Next base: position 285,129,909 of record CM038674.1, on the reverse strand, counting down.
TACAAAGCTTCTCCAAAAGTCTCAGATAAAACCAAATGCTTTGATCACACTATCAAAGCGTTTATTCCAACTCCGAGAGGCTTGCACCAGTCCATAAATGGATCATTTGGAGCTTGCACACTTTGTTAGCTCCCTTTGGATCGACAAAACCTTCTGGTTGCATCATATACAACTCTTCTTCCGTAAATCCATTCAGGAATGCAGTTTTAACATCCATTTGCCAAATTTCATAATCATAAAATGCGGCAATTGCTAACATGATTCGGACGGACTTAAGCATCGCTACGGGTGAGAAGGTCTCATCGTAGTCAATCCCTTGAACTTGTCGAAAACCCTTTGCAACAAGTCGAGCTTTATAGATGATAACATTACCATCGTCAGTCTTCTTCTTGAAGATCCATTTATTCTCAATTGCTTGCCGATCATCGGGCAAGTCAACCAAAGTCCACACTTTGTTTTCATACATGGATCCCATCTCAGATTTCATGGCCTCAAGCCATTTTGTGGAATCTGGGCTCACCATCGCTTCTTCATAGTTCGTAGGTTCATCATGTTCCATTAACATGACTTCCAGAATAGGATTACCGTACCACTCTGGTGCAGATCTTGCTCGTTGATCTCTGATTCTCAGAGAAACTTGATCTGAAGTTTCATGATCATCATCATTAGCTTCCTCCCTATTTGGTGTAGGTGTCACGGAAACTGATTTACGTGATGTACTACTTCTCAATAAGGGAGAAGATACAGTTATCTCATCAAGTTCTACTTTCCTCCCACTCACTTCTTTCGAGAGAAACTCCTTCTCCAAAAAGTTTCCGAATTTAGCAACAAAAATCTTGCCTTCGGATCTGTGATAGAAGGTGTACCCAACAGTCTCCTTTGGGTATCCTATGAAGACACATTTCTCCGATTTGGGTTCGAGCTTATCAGGTTGAAGCTTTTTCACATAAGCATCGCAGCCCCAAACTTTCGTGAACGACAACTTTGGTTTCTTGCCAAACCATAGTTCATAAGGCGTCGTCTCAACGGATTTAGATGGTGCCCTATTTAAAGTGAATGTAGCCGTCTCTAGAGCATAACCCCAAAGCGATAGCGGTAAATCAAGAAGAGACATCATAGATCGCACCATATCTAATAAAGTACGATTCTGACGTTCGGACACACCATTACGTTGTGGTGTTCCGGTGGCGTAAGTTCTTGAAACTATTCCGCATTGTTTCAAATGTAGGCCAAACTCGTAACTCAAATATTCTCCTCCACGATCGGATCGTAGAAACTTTATTTTCTTGTTACGATGATTTTCCACTTCACTCTGAAATTCCTTGAACTTTTCAAATGTTTCAGACTTGTGTTTCATTAAGTAGATATACCCATATCTGCTCAAATCATCTGTGAAGGTGAGAAAATAACGATATCCGCCACGAGCCTCAACATTCATTGGACCACATACATCAAGATGTATGATTTCCAATAAATCATTGCTCTCTCCATAGTTCCGAGAACGGTGTTTTAGTCATCTTGCCCATAAGGCACGGTTCGCAAGTGCCAAGTGATTCATAATCAAGTGACTCCAAAAGTCCATCAAGATGGAGTTTCTTCATGCGCTTTACACCGATATGACCTAAACGGCGATTACACAAATAAGTTGCACTATCATTATCAACTCTACATCTTTTGGCTTCAACATTATGAATATGTGTATCACTACTATCGAGATTAAGTAAAAACAAACCATTCTTCAATGGTGCATGACCATAAAAGATATTATTCATATAAATAGAACAACCATTAATCTCTCTGATTTAAATGAATAACCGTCTCGCATCAAACAAGATCCAGATATAATGTTCATGCTCAACGCTGGTACTAAATAACAATTATTTAGGTCTAATACTAATCCGAAGGTAGATGTAGAGGTAGCGTGCCATTGCGATCACATCGACTTTGGAACCATTTCCCACGCGCATCGTCACCTCGTCCTTAGCCAATCTTCGCAATCCGTAGCCCCCCGCTTCGAAGTTGCAAATATTAGCAATGTAACCAGATTATCAAATACCCAGTGCTACTGCGAGTATTAGTAAGGTACACATCAATAACATGTATATCATATATACCTTTGTTAACCTTGCCATCCTTCTTATCCGCCAAATACTTGGGGCAGTTCCGCTTCGATGACCAGCCTGCTTGCAATAGAAGCACTCGGTTTCGTGCTTAGGACCGGACTTGGGTTTCTTCTCTTGATCAAGAACTTGCTTGCCGTTCTTTTTGAAGTTTCCTTTTCTTTCCTTTGCCCTTTTTCTTGAAACTAGTGGTTTTGTTAACCATCAACACTTGATGCTCCTTTTTGATTTCTACCTCCGCGGCTTTCGGCGCCAAGAGCTTCGGGCATTGTTTTGGTCATCCCTTGCATATTATAGTTCATCACGAAGCTCTTGTAGCTTGGTGGCGATGATTGGAGAATTCATCAATGACGCAATCATCCGGAAGATTAACTCCCGGTTGAATCAAGTGATTGTTATATCCGGACATTACGAGTATATGCTCATCAGCGTAACCGTTCTCCTCCATTTCTACAGCTATAGAACTTATTGGAGACTTCATATCTCTCAATCCGGCATTCGCTTGGAATATTAACTTCAACTCCTGGAACATCTCATATGCTCCATGGTGTTCAAAACGACGTTGAAGTCCCGGTTCTAAGCCGTAAAGCATGGCACACCTGAACTATAGAGTAGTCATCGACTTTGCTTTGCGAGACGTTCACAACTTCGGGCGCAGCCCTTGCAGGCCCGGCACCTAACGGTGCTTCCGGGACGTAATTCTTCCGTGCAGCAATAAGGATAATCCTCAAGTTACGGACCCGATCCGTGTAATTGCTGCCATCATCTTTCAATTTTGCTTTCTCAAGGAACGCATTAAAATTCAACGGAACAACAAAGACGAGCCATCTATCTACACATCATAGACAAGCAAGATACTATCGGTACTAAGTTCATGATAAATTTAAGTTCAATTAATCATATTACTTAAGAACTCCCACTTAGAAAAATATCCCTCTAATTCTCTAAGTGATTGCGTGATCCATATCAACTACACCATGACCGATCATCACGTGTGATGGAGTAGTTTCAATGGTGAACATCAATATGTTGATCATATCTACTATATGATTCACGCCGACCTTTCGGTCTCCGTGTTCGAGGTCATATCTTATATGCATAGCTTCGTCAAGTATAACCTGAGTATTCTGCGTGTGCAACTGTTTTGCACCCGTTGTATTTGAACGTAGAGCCTATCACACCCGATCATCACGTGGTGTCTCAAAGACGAAGAACTTTATAGCGGTGCATACTCAGGGAGAACACTTCTTGATAATTTAGTAAGGGATCATCTTATAATGCTACCGTCAATCAAAGCAAGATAAGATGCATAAAGGATTAACATCACATGCAATCAATATAAGTGATATGATATGGCCATCATCATCTTGTGCTTGTGATCTCCATCTCAAGCACCGTCATGATCACCATCGTCATCGGTAGCGACACCTTGATCTCCATCGTAGCATCGTTGTCGTCTCGCCAATCTTATGCTTCCACGACTATCACTACCGCTTAGTAATAAAGTAAAGCATTACATCGCGATTGCATTGCATACAATAAGCGACAACCATATGGCTCCTGCCAGATTGCCGATAATTCGGTTACAAAACATGATCATCTCATACAATAAAATATAGCATCACGTCTTGACCATATCACATCACAACATGCCCTGCAAAAACAAGTTAGACGTCCTCTACTTTGTTGTTGCAAGTTTTACGTGGCTGCTACGGGCTGAGCAAGAACCGTTCTTACCTACGCATCAAAACCACAACGATACTTCGTCAAATAGACTCCGTTTAACCTTCTCAAGGACCGGGCGTAGCTACACCGGTTCAACTAAAGTTGGAGAGACAGTCTTCCACAAGCCATCTATGTGCAAAGCACGTCGAGGGAACCGGTCTCGCAGAAGAGTACGCGTAAGGTTGGTCTGGATCGTCATCCAACAATACCGCTGAACCAAAGTATGACATCTTTGGTAGGCGGTATGACTTGTATCGTCCACAACTCACTTGTGTTCTACTCGTGCATATGACATCTACGCATAAAACCAGGCTCGATACCCTTTGTTGGGAAACGTAGTAATTTCAAAAATTTTCCTACGATCACGCAAGACCATGGTGATGGCATAGCAACGAGATGAGAGTGTTGTCTACGTACCCTCGTAGACCCACAATGAAGCGTTGACGCAACGTAGAGGAAGTAGTCGTACTTCTTCACGATCCAACCGATCCAAGTACCGAGCGTCACGGCACCTCCGAGTTCAGCACACGTTCAGCTCGATGACGTCCCTCGAACTCCGATCCAGCCGAGTGTTGAGGGAGAGTTTAAATCGGCCGACGACGGCGTGGTGACGATGATGATGTTCCACCGGCGCAGGGGCCGCCTAAGCTCCGCTTCGGTTTTCTCGAGGTGTAATATGGTGGAAGGGGCACCGCACGGCTAAGGAAAGATCTCAAGGATCAACTTGTGTGTCATGGGGTGCCCTCCGCCTCATATATTAAGGAGGGAAGGGGAGGGGCTGGCCGGCCAAGGAGAGGTGCGCCAGGGATGTCCTACTCCTACTAGGAGTAGGATTCCCCCCCCCCCCCCAATCCTAGTCCAACTAGGTTTCCCCAAGTGGGAAGGGAGAGAGAGAGGGGGGCGCCCCCTTCTCCTAGTCCTAATAGGACTAGGGAAGGGGGAAGGTGCACCAGCACTTGGGCCCCTTCTCTCCTTTCCACTAAGGCCCATGTTGGCCCATTAGCATTCCGGGGTTCCGTAACCTCCGGTACTTGGTAAAATTCCCAATTTCACCGGAACACTTCCGATGTCCAAACATAGACTTCCAATATATGAATCTTTATGTCTCGACCATTTCGAGACTCCTCGTCACGTCCGTGATCTCATCCGGGACTCGAACAACCTTCGGTACAGAAACATCATAACAACTCATAGTAAGCATCATCGAAGCGTTAAGCGTGCGGACCCTACGGGTTCGAGAACTATGTAGACATGATCGAGACACCTCTCCGTCAATAACCAATAAGCGGGACCTGGATGCCCATATTGGCTCCTACATATTCTACGAAGATCTTTATCGGTCGGACCAAGCATAACAACATCGTTGTTCCCTTTGTCATCGGTATGTTACTTGCCCGAGATTCGATCGTCGGTATCCAATACCTAGTTCAATCTCGTTACCGGCAAGTCTCTTTACTCGTTCCGTAATACATCATCTCACAACTAACTCATTAGTTGCAATGCTTGCAAGGCTTATGTGATGTGCATTACCGAGAGGGCCGGAGATACCTCTCCGAGCAATCGGAGTGACAAATCCTATTCTCGAAATATGCCAACCCAACATGTACCTTCGGAGACACCTGTAATGTACCTTTATAATCACCCGATTCGTTGTGACGCTTTGGTAGCACCCAAAGTGTTCCTTAGGCAAACGGGAGTTGCATAATCTCATAGTCATAGGAACATGTATAAGTCATGAAGAAAAGCACTAGCAACAAACTATACGATCAGGTGCTATGCTAATGGAATGGGTCATGTCAATCAGATCATTCAACCAATGATGTGATCCCGTTAATCAAATAACAACTCCTTGTTCATGGTTAGGAAACATAACCATCTTTGATTAACGAGCTAGTCAAGTAGAGGCATACTAGTGACACTCTGTAGGTTTATGTATTCACACATGTATTATGTTTCCTGTTAATACAATTCTAGCATGAATAATAAACATTTATCATGATATAAGGAAATAAATAATAACTTTATTATTGCCTCTAGGGCATATTTCCTTCATGGATATGGCCTTCACTAGAGCTCATGGGGTGGATCGCTTACTGATCAGTATTTTGGACATTGAGTTTGTGCCTGATGTGCTTAAGTGGGCTTATTGAGGCCAGGTGTATAACCTTCAGATTGAGTTTGAGGATGACAATTGTTTGCTGAGGCACCTGCTGCCACTGATGTTGATATGCACGAGGGCGATGATGGCACGGGAGGCAAGGAGACTCCAGCTGCTGATCCTGAGCGAGAGATGGCTGCGGGACCGGGGTCAGTTGCTCAGACGACCGGAGGTGGGACGGCGCCGCCCTCTTCTGTGCCGTCGACCACTCTGAGATTTGGATCCATTGAGCCTGCTACTGCGCCTCCGAGACTATGGAGCGAGTGGGTGGAATCTCTGGAGGAGTTTGAGCATTCTTTACCTGAGTTGGACTTTGAGGGCCCAGGCGTGGAGGGTTCTGGCGTGGAGGGGGGTTCGGAGATTGTATTCTCGCCTCCCTGGGATACTGTTGGGTCGGCTGAGCTGCAGGTGGTGGTTCCGAGCTTGGCTGGGGTTTCAAGGCAGGTGGCCTCGGCGCCCCCTTCTCCTATTGCTCTGGTCGGGGCTACCGGGAGGGAGGAGCTACCTTCGGGATGGGGGCGGGGGCAGGTGGCCTCGGCACCCTCTTCACCTTCATTTGGGCCGATGCTGCAGTGGCAGTCCGGTCGTTGGAGGGGGATTAGGGCAGGTGGCCTCGAGACCCTCTTCACCTTTTGCGCCTAGGGGGATCACCCCACCCTTGGCGCCGGTGAGCACTCCGGGCCTGTGGTCCGGGGTGGATGGGGAGCGGGGGTAGGTGGCCCTTGGTTCCCCATCATCTGACTTGGCGCCCTCTCCGGTCATGGGAACCGATTGAGTGTTCGGAGGGTGACATGCGGTCACTCCCCGGGCAACTTCACGCGGGAGGAGGTTATTCAGTTCGGCGGGATTCCGGACCAGGAGTCTGAGGGTCGACGGTTGAGCTGTCGGCTTCAGGGCCGTCCGGAGGTGGACGACATGCAGCAGCGCTGCGCCGTGAGGGCGGCCAAGCTTCGTGACGTCCAGGTCACTACTGGTATGTCGGTGAATACTTCGAATACTATCTTGCATTTTTCGAATGATGAGATTGTTGATAATGCAAACCAAATAGGAATTTCACTAGGTAGTAATGAGGGTGAAGTTTCTAATTCTATTAATGATTTGCTTGATCTGGAAGCCGAGAGGGCTCTAGAATTGATTAAGTAACTTAGCATTGTAAAACCCATGAATGATTCCGAGATTGATGCTTTGGGAGTCCGGGTGCTCGACGAGTTTTGTGCTGATCTCGTGCCTCCCCTTCCGAAGCCAGAGGAGGAGGAGGATGAGCATGTCGAGATGGCAGTAGATTGTCCCCCAGAAACGGGGAGAGAGGACCGGGTGGGCACGAGGACCAGCCCTAAGCGCAAATGGAAGCGCAAGATATACCCGATGTCCGCGGTACGTAGGAGTGCTAGGATCCGCACGGCTAAAAAATTCCATGATGAGATATGAGAGGCATCTTTTGGAATAGCAGAGGTCTTAAGGACTTGGCTAAAAGGAGGTTCCTTGCAGAAGCGTCCATCGAGCATAGATTGGACTTTATTGCGTTGTCCGAAATGGGTAGAGCAAATTTCTCACCACAGTTTCTCAACACTTTATCGGGGGGTATTGATTTTGACTGGCATTGTCTGCCACCGAGAGGAAGATCGGGAGGGATCTTACTTGGTGTTAGGTGCGACTCTCTCGAAGTTAGAAGTGTGATCATGGGTGATTTTGCTGTTAAGTTCAGGGTGCGGTCCAAGGTTGATGGGTTTGACTGGGCTCTGGTGGCGGTGTATGGTGCTGCGCAGGCAGAGTTCAAACCTGATTTTTTGGCTGACCTTGTTAGGTTTTGCGGGTCTGAGCAACTCCCCATTCTGGTTGGGGGAGACTTTAATATTATTAGGAGACGTGATGAGAAGAACAATGATAATTTCGACGGGAGATGGTCGTTCATGTTCAACACTATTATTGAAAGATTGGATTTGAGAGAGATTGAGCTTTCAGGTAGGAAGTTCACTTGAGCTAACGCTTTGCCCAATCCAACGTTTGAGAAGTTGGATCGGGTACTTGCTAGTGTCGATTGGGAACATGAGTTTCCCTTTGTAACTGTTCAGGCTCTCTCTCGCGGGATTTCTGATCACACGCCTCTGTTGCTTGACTCTGGTGGGGCTACCTACTCGAGCAATAAGAATTTGTTCTCGTTCGAGCTTGCGTGGTTCGAGAGAGAGGGCTTCCTGGATCTCGTAGCCAGAGAGTGGGCTAAGGATGCAGGCGGTAGGAATGCGCTTGAGCGCTGGCAGAATAAGATTAGGCATTTGAGAAGTTTCCTACGTGGGTGGGCTAAACATCTTAGTAGGGTTTATAAGGCTGAGAAGGAGCGGCTTCTGGCCCTTATTCAGGCCTTAGATGTAAAAGCAGAAAATACGGTTTTGCTAGCCACCGAGCTTCATACCAAGCTTGACGCTGAGATGAGGCTGAAAGAGCTACTTCGTGAAGAAGAATTAAAGTGGGCTCTGCGAGCCAAGGTACGCAAAGTGGTCCAAGGGGACGCGAACACGCAATTCTTCCACTTGATTGCCAATGGCAAACATAGGAAGAAGAGAATCTTCTAGCTAGAACAAGATGAGGGTACAATTATCGATCAGGATAATCTGAAGCTTTACATTACTGAGTATTACAAACGATTGTTTGGACCACAGAGGAGAACTGCGTGTCGCTGGATGAGTCTAGGATCCAAGATGTACCTCAACTTACTGCTGTGGAGAACGATATCTTAACCGCCCCTTTCTTGGAAAAGGAGGTTTTCGAGGCCATTTCCAAGATGGAAAATAATAAGGCACCTGGGCCGGACGGTTTCCCGGCTGAGTTTTATAAGAAGTGCTGGCATATTATTAAAGGGGACCTGTTGCTGATGTTCCATGATTTGTTCTCGGGACATTTGCATCTTTTCCATCTTAATTTTGGAACAATAACCCTACTCCCTAAGAAAACAGATGCCGTGAAAATCGAGCAATTTTGGCCTATCTGTCTTTTGAATGTGAGCTTCAAAATTTTCACCAAGGTTGGAATGATTCGGCTAACACAGATTGCGCATGCTATTGTGCAGCCTTCTCAAACGGCTTTCATGCCGGACAGGAACATCCTGGAAGGGGTTGTGGTCCTTCATGAAATGCTTCATGAGATTCACACGAAAAAACTGGATGGAGTTATTTTCAAAGTGGATTTCGAGAAGGCATATGATAAAGTCAAATGGCCGTTCCTTCAACAGGCTTTGCGCATGAAGGGCTTTGATGAAGCTTGGCGACGCCAGGTGGAAGCATTCACGCAAAAAGGGAGTGTTGGAATTAAAGTGAATGATGACATAGGTCATTACTTCCAAACACACAAGGGCCTGAGACAAGGCGATCCTATGTCTTCAATTTTGTTCAATATTGTGGTTGATATGTTGGCGATCCTGATTGGGAGGGCAAAGGAGGCTGGTCAGGTGGATGGCTTGGTGCCTCATCTGGTAGAAGGTGGTTTGTCCATTCTGCAATACGCTGATGATACAATCATTTTTATGGAACACGATTTGGCAAAAGCGAGGAACATGAAGTTAGTGTTATGCTTATTTGAACAATTGTCGGGGCTGAAGATTAATTTCCATAAAAGCGAGTTGTTCTGTTTTGGTAGAGCCAAAGACGAACAAGAGCCTTATAGACAATTGTTTGGTTGTGAAGTTGGGGCTTTACCTTTCACGTATCTCGGTATTCCCATTCATCATCGTAAGCTAACAAACATTGAGTGGAAGTGCATCGAAGATCGGTTTGAGAAGAAACTGAGTTGCTTTGGAAAGGAAAACTCATGTCTTATGGAGGCGGTTGATTCTTATTAACTCGGTGCTCACGAGTTTACCTATGTTCCTCTTATCCTTCTTTGAGGTCCCAGTTGGAGTTAGGAAAAGGCTGGACTTCTATCGATCTCGTTTCTTTTGGCAGAGTGATGAGCTTAAGAGAAAATACAGATTGGCCAAATGGGATATTATCTGTCGACCAAAGGACCAGGGGGGCCTTGGTATTAAAAATCTTGAAGTTAAGAACAGATGTCTGCTTAGTAAGTGGCTGTTTAAGTTATCTTCTGGGACGGAGGCAACTTGGGCGCAGATTTTACGTAGTAAATATTTGCAGTCCAAGACCCTATCCCAGGTCACTCTGCGACCAACCGATTCGCCCGTTACGAAAGGGCTCATGAGAATCAAAGCTACCTTCTTCAACAGAACGAGGTGCATTGTCGGTAATGGCACCAACACTCGATTCTGGGAGGATACGTGGCTTGGTGAAACGCCTTTGGCGACCCAGTATCCGTCCCTATATCGTATTGTTCAGCGTCGTGAGGCTCTTGTTGCCACGGTTATGCAGTCCATTCCACTCAACATTCAGTTTAGGAGGGTGCTCGTGGGTGACCGATGGGAAGCATGGCTTCACCTAGTCCGTAGACTGATGGAGGTTCGATTAACTCATCGGCCCGATAAGTTGTGGTGGAAGCTTACTAGATGCTGGGAGTTCACTGTTAAATCGATGTACATCGATATCATTAACACTAGTGTAATTCCTAGTTCCAAAGATGTTCGGAAAGTTAAGGTCCCTTTGAAGATTAAAGTGTTTATGTGGTTTGTGCATAAACAAGTAATCTTAACAAAGGACAATTTAGTTAAGCGCAATCGACAGGTTCTACTAGGTGTAGTTTCTGTGATCGGGACGAGACTATCAAGCATCTCTTTTTTGACTGCCCGTTGGCACGGGGGTTGTGGCGCTCTGTTCAAATTGCCTTTAACATTACTCCTCCGACTTCGGTCAACACGCTATTCGAGGCGTGGCTTGCTGGGATAGAGTCCGAAACAGCTAGACACATTCGTGTAGGAGTATGTGCGTTGTTATGGGTAATTTGGAATTGCAGAAATGATCTGGCTTTTAACAGAAAACCAACTATTCATTTTTTGCAGGTTGTATTCCGGGCTACTGCACTCATCCGTATGTGGTCTTTACTCAATCTGACGGAGGCCAGGGAGCGTTTGGTTACTGGATCTGTCCGGTGGGAGATGGTAGCGCGGGATATCTTCAACCGGTTTGGATGGCGATCATGTAATAGGATAGACAATTAGTTTACCTATCTTTTATTTTTGCCTGCCGGTTATGGCTTGTTGGGCTTTTTGTTTTGGCTTTGAGGCTCTGTGTGAGCTAGCCTTTGCTTTTGTTTGCAGACTTTGAGACCCTGTTAAACCTCTTTTATTTTATAATAAATGTGGCCGTATGCATCGTTCTGATGCAGAGGTCGGGGAGTCCCCCTTTTCGAAAAAAAAATCAAGCCTCCGTCCTTGGCATCCACACGAAGTTGTACGTGCCTGCCTGGCTACTTACCTGCCGAGATACATCCACTGAGCCTCCCCAGCAATCGCCTCCAAACACTGAGCCATCAGGTTGCACGTCCAGAAATGAGGGTTTCAGCTTTCTACACATCATTTTCACAAAAGGAAGAAGTTGCAAAAGTTCAGGGTATTAATACACATCACAGATCACAAGTCACATGGCATGCAGAAAGGCAGCAGTTTGAGATTCTCTTCGTGCGATGGAGCAATAGTTGTCCGGCTATTCCTACTGTATCCATCAACCCTAATTTTGGAAGGGACGTCTATAAACTGCTACCAGAGCATGCTATATAGTATTTTTTTTGGTGAGACCCGATCAAAATCTTTTTCTTGAAATATTGATGCTAAGTTGAAACTTAACATTAGAACAGTGTCATCCAGCTCTGCTCTAGAGCTTAAGCTCCTTAACATAGTAGCAGGAAAATGTATTTTTTTAAGCCCGGAACTATAGAACAATTCTTCTACGGTAATTTTCATATAGGAAGTTCACTTGTTACTCGGGTGGTAATGGAAACATTGCGCCGTCAATTATGTTAACTAACCATGAAGCAGCACCTACTCTACTCAGTTTTGAACTCTGTTTTAGCATCAGGACACTTGTATACTTGTAGCACACAATCAAGAGGTCGTTCACAAGAGACTCCAGTTGGGATTTATCTAACTGTGATGATCATTGATCAATTCAGTGGGTTACTACTGTGCATCAGGTCAAAAGGTGGCATGTTTTTATGTCACCTCTGGTGGTTCGTGTATCGCCTCATCGGAATTTCTAGCGAAGAATAATGTGCAGTAGGGGTATGTTCCCGTCTCTTGTGGGTGCGCAAGAATATTTGAAGTTCTTGGTAGAGCCTATCAACCTATAAAATATCTTCAGGCGTGCTTTCTGTTAACTATCCTAATTTGATGTTTGTGCAGGGGCAAGTCGACCTTTGCACAGCGCTTATGATCGAGTTAATCAGGGTAAGAGTGGCATGTGAACTGGTGTGCTATTCTCCATTCGATTCATTTCATTGGGTTCCTTTTCAAGTTCCTGGAGTTGATGATTACCTCCGGGAAGGGGAGGATGGCTAGAACAGGTCCCAAAAGATATTTCTCTCCATGATGGCTTTATCTTCAACTTCTTCTTCTTCTCCTATTCATTTTTTGTACCTTATTGCTACTCGTTAACTAGGCTTGATAGATGAAAAGAAAGCAAAGCACCGCGATATTAATAACGATAAAATAGAAGAAGCGCAATCATGTTTGGGTGGAAAAGAACAGGCTGGGGTGGGGTCCATGTCCATTTCATGACCGCAGTAAGATGGCAGCCATGTTCCATTGGCTAACAACCTTCAAAGGACTCCGTTGTACAAAGTTGAGTCATCTATTTTGAAACGGAGGGAGTACCTGGTGGTAGGAGAGAATCTTTCCTCGACGGGAATGGCCACCGGAGAAAGCATGTCAACCCTTGAACCAATATCCACAGAGTGTGAGCCATCCTTTTCCATTTTGTTCGTTTGTGTTGGTCGATTCAGTGCCCCTAATATTGTTGTCACCGTCATGGAGGTCCTAAATACGCTCATCATAGCCAAGTAACGGCCAACTAACGGTCGGGCACAAGATGTTTACTCTTGCGCCATCAACTTCGAGACTTCTAATAATATGGCTGCATGCATCGATCAGATGCAGAGGCCGGAGGCACGCTTCCTTTTTCAAAAAAAAAAATCAAATACCTCGAATGTTTAGCGCCCGCCATACCCCACAGGTTGGCCTTGGCATTGATGAAACACCTATAGAACTCTCGAATTTCTCTCATTTTTTTTAGTTTATGAGGGAACCTGTTGGTGAACGACCTTCCCTCACTAGCGTATACTGTATGCATGTGGTAGCCAGTCAGCTGATGGAGATGATAGCCACTACCACTCTGACAAGTAAGTTAGCAGAAATGAGCTCAATCTGACAGGGAAGTGACACTTGTAGTGCATGAAGCCATTCAATACAGGAGTGGAAAATACCGGCTGCCCAAGTATCCTGATGGCGATACGACCTCAACAGCATCCTACTTAGAATCTTAAGATGCTTGCAAAGTTTATTTCGTTCATACCAGGGAAAATTGACAGCCATTTTTACTGTCACTGACCAAGACTGCAGACTTGAAATGGATGATTCGAGTTTATGGACCGCATTAGTGCGGTGGATTTGGTGCATCGGTCTAGTCTGTTAGATTCCTCCTTCGGGTCACTTATGTAGTCATCCTTGTCATTGTCATGTCGGTACTACACGTGCTTTTAAGATTTGTGGGAAGGCCACTGATACCCAGATGAACACAATTACCAAAAGCAATTTTTTTCCTCGTGCATGCGGTGCTGACGGCGCTGCCTGTATTCGCCATGACTCTCCTTAAAGTCCCAAAGAAAATCCTAAGAGAAGTGGACAAGGCTCGCAGGCAGTTCCTCTGGGCACAGGACGAGAAAATCACCGGAGCCAAATGCAAGATGGCTTGGGATAAGGTGTGCCGGCCGGTGGACGAGGGAGGGCTTGGCATCCTGGATCTCTACCGTTTCGGCACGGCCCTGCGGATGCGGTGGCCCTGGCTTTCATGGCAGCAACTTCATAGGCCCTGGATGAACTTTCCCGTCCCATGCGATCACAACGATCGCATGCTCTTTGCAGCGGCCACCTCAGTGCAGCTGGGAAACGGAAGAACAGCCAGTTTTTAGACAAGCTCGTGGTTGGGATCGATGCCTCTTTGCTAGGAGTTCCCAACTCTTTTCCAGCACTCGCGGGGAAAGGGCAGGACTGTCCAAGAGGCCCTGACAAATGACAAATGGATTCACGACCTGCAGCACGGCAATACGCGCGATTTGGTTGTTCAGTATCTGCAGCTGTGGCGAAAGCTTCGCAGGGCCAACGTCATACTAACAACGGAGGAGGACTCGATCGCCTGGGTTGCGGGAGGAGAAAGCGTATACACTGCCAGTGCTGCTTACAAACTTCAAGCTGCCGAAGCCCCTGATCCAGGAATCAAGGCGGCAATATGGAAGGTTTGGGCCCCTGGAACCGTTAAGATTTTTGCATGGCTTCTTCTCCGGGACCGGCTCTGGTGCAACGATACGCACCTGTGGCGCGGCTGGCCAAATGGTAACTTCTGCGCCCTCAGTCTCAGAAAACTAGAATGCTCTACACACCTCTTACGGGACTGCCCACTCAGCGGTTGGTGCAGGAGAAAGCATCCTCCTGGAATGGATGTGCAGCTGCAGCTTGCCGAGCGCCGGGCCACTCCTCGTGAGGCCTTTGGAAAAAAACAGTCCAACTAGCTCCATCATGTTCCAGGAAAGGTTTGAAGACGATGATGATGTTGATCGCCTGGGAGATATGGAAGGAGAGAAATGCATGTGTCTTCAACAGAAAACTGCCCCACGCCGACGACGTGCTGCAAGCTATCAGAAACACGATCGAGCTATGGAGAATGGCGGGAGCAGCATGCCTAGAGCCCCTCTTCGGGGATTATGTAGTGAGAAATTAGGCCGAGGGCAATGCAGGTCACCCTGCAGTCAAAGTTTCTTTTCCAAACTGTACCCATGATCGCTTGATCACCCCATGTTCTCCCGTTGCTTTCTTCTATATCAATGAAGCCGGAAACCCCGGATCTTTCAAAAAAAAGCAATTTTTTTCATGGAAGAAGGGTGTCCGTGTAAGGAACTGTCTCTCTTTGCACTTCCTTCAGTTTGTGATGCCGTATCAATCGATGGGAGCTGCAGGTGGATATGTTACCGAAAAAGGCTTTCGCCCCGCTTTATAAATAAAGCAATGACCAACAACATCCAGGAACAGACGCACACCACCACAACACACGCACACACTCAAGGCGGGATACATAGGCGCCGAAGCGCAACACGACCCTAGCACTACTCGAGCACCGGGACTCCACCGGTGAACACGCCACCACGAAGAGATGCAGCCGCATCTGACGAACCGTGGGCTCCAAGACGGTGCCTTCAGAAGGGTACAAGACGGAAGCGTAGCCACCGCCGATCCGAGGATCAAGGTTTCCCGAGCCACATGATGTATAATGAGAGCCGCGATGACGCCTTCAAGAAGGGAACGAGCTACGCCGCGCCCGGTCTGTTCAAGAAAGAGCAGGTTTTCACCCCGCCAATACTCACTGCCATCGAACGCCGCACCCCGACAACCACGCCGCCCACACGGCCATGACCACCGGGCAGCACCAAGCGACGGGCTCTGCCCGTGAGCACCGCGCAACCACCACCAGGGCCGCCGCCCCGGAATCCAAGACCTAGGAACCACCACAACCGACACCCGCCGCTACCCCAACGGAAGAGACGAACGGATCCCGGGGCACACAAGTCCATCGATTCGTCCTATAGCTCCGGGCGCAAGACGAGCTCGGTCCTGCTGCCGGGCGCGAGACGGGCTCGGTCCTGCTGCCGGGCGCGAGACGAGGAGGTCCTGTTGTCGGGCGCGAGACAATCACATTCCTGCATCCCGAGCTCGGGACTAGAGATGGTTCGCAGCAGGTAGAGTGTCATCCCAGCGATGAAGATTGCGCCGGGCATCGAGAAGAGGGTCGAAGCTCTTCACAGCCGCTCACCAACGGGCCGACGCCAAGAAGTCCGGCCCGCCGTGAGACGATCCCGACCACCGCCATGAGACACCACCACGCCTGTGGTAGCCCACATCCGCCGAGCATAGCCCGCGGCACCTGCCATCGCCGGATCGGCCGGGGCGGCAGGTCCACCACCACCAGGGAGCGCCGCAGCAGGGGCAGCCACCGGAGCAGGCCACCACCTGCGGCAAGCCGGGCCCCGCCACCACAAGGGCCCAGAGCACTGAGCCGCCCGCGACGGATCTGGGCGAGCCCACACGGCGCCGCCCGCCGGGATCAGGCACGCCCAGCCCGACCAGCCACCACAGCCGCCACAAGCCACACCCGTCGCAGACGCCGTCGCTGCGTCGCCGCCCAACAAGGATGGCCCGCGCCATCCAGCCATGTGAGAGAAGAAGGCCCGCCGCCCGCCCGATCTGGCGGGCTTTGCCAGCCAGCCTGGCGGCGAGGAGGGAAAGCGAGGAGGGGCCGCACCCAGCTGGTTAGGTTTCCCCGGCGGCGCCATGGAGCGGCCAGGGAGGGAAGGGGAGGGGCAGGTGGATATGTTCTAATGGAATTGAAATTGTTTTGTTTTGGATAGGTGAATTGACACTTGTGAAAACAAGCAATGATAGATTTTGTAGCGTCTATTGAATCTAATTTGGACTAGTGCTGATTTTATTGCATCTCACAGTTCTTTTTTTTCACAATTACGCTGTCATGAAAAATATGGTAAAATTGGTTGTGCGCTTCCATTTGCCATAGCATAGCGGTCATTGTACACAATATCGAACGCCTCTGAAGATGGTGCTGCAGCTGCTTTTTTCTTTTTTCGAAAAGGGGAACTCCCCGGTCTTTGCATCAGAACGATGCATACGGCCACATTTATTAGAGAGTAAATAATGTTCAACAAGGTCTCAAAGTCTGCAAACAAAAGCAAAGGCTAGCTCACACAGAGCCTCAAAGCCAAAACAAAAAGCCCCCACCGCCGGTCACGTCTTCTCTGTCGTCTTCCCCGACTCCGTCAGCTTCGGCTACGCGACGCGTAGTGGCCGGATCACTCTCGCTCTCAACCAGCTGGTTGTCGAGATATCCGAGCCGGTGCTCGACGCCCAGGCCGTGGATGTCTTCGACACCGCCTGGATCCTCATCTCCGGCCTCCCCGATATTGCGCGGTCCGAGCTTGTCATCCGCCAGATGTCTCGCCTCTTGGGCAAGGTGGCGGTGGTCGACGAGCTCTCATTGCTAAGGAGGAGGAGGTGCGGTCAAGGTCAAGTGCCTCGACTCCTCCAAGCTTCACACTTCGGTCCGGTCTTCTTCAACGACCAGGGCTTCGACCTCGAGATCGCCCCGAGCCTCCCAACCACGTTAGGCGCCCCGCTTCCTCGACGTCGACCCCGGTGACAACTCGGCCGGGCGGAGACTACCACGGCCGCCACCGCTCCGCTCTCACCGCTCGGATGAGGAGGGGGCGTCCGAGGACTCCCGCTCCCCCTCCCCCTCGCCCCCCTCCTGCCGCGGGGGGCAAGGGCCGCCAGGTCGCCTCTCGCCCCCCGATGGATGGCCCGCCGATCTCTGAGGCGTCGCCCTCCGAGGGGAGCGACATCTCCAGCGTGGGACTGGTGGTCTGCCCGGCTTCCTCCCCGCGCTCCCCCGCCTCGTCTCCGCCACCCGTGCTGGACTCGGTGGGCCTGCACGGAGGCATGCCCACCGACTCTCCGGCGGCGCCCGCGGTTGGGGGGACGCCTCCCGTGGCTGTCCCCCGCCCCGGCCTCGCCTCCCCCCGTCGCCATCTCCTCCCCGCAGCCTGTTGCTCCTCCGGCCCCGTCGTCTCCTCGGGTCGCCCCGGATGCTGTCCCATCGGCCCCCAGCGCCCCCGCGCGTCACCCCCTGCCCAACTCTTCCTCATTTGTCTTTGGGTGGTCTGCTGTCCTCTCCTTCGCCATCTCCTGGGGTGGAGGCGGCTCGGATCATCACGCCTTTGGCCCAGCCCCCCTCCCCGCTCCGCCGCCTACTCCCGTCGCGGTCGGTCGTCCTCCTCCCCGGTGGTGGCATCCCGCCGGAGTGCTCGGCTGGATGCTGCTCACCCAGAGGGCAGCCCGGCGTTGCCCATCCCCGAGCGGGCGGAGCTTCGCGCGGCCGCCCGTAACTTGGAGCCAGGTGCGCCCTCCATTCCCCCGCTTGCGTCTTGTTCTTTCTCTGCGCTTGAGTCTGTGCCGCCGGGCCACCTCGCCAAAGTGGCCTCCGACTCCGCGATCATTTTCCGAGGGGAAGTTGGTCCCCCTCTTACCCAGAGTGCGACCATCAGAGCTCGTGAGGTTCTCGATGGTAAGCTCGCGGAGGCCCAGGCGGCCCTCCTCGTCCCCCCAGTCGCCTCTCCGGCTGGGGGATCCCCTTCTCCGCCCTTGCCGCAGCCGACGGTCCCTCCTCCCCTATGGCCGTGCCGAGATTCGGGCCGCACCCGCTCCCGTACGGCGGCCCTTCGCGCACTAAGCGCTTCTCGTGTTCTGGGGTCAAGCAGCCCCCCATGGCTCCTTAATGCGGGCCCTCTTCTGGAACATCCGCGGCTTCGACCATGATGGCCGTCGCCACCAACTAGTGGAGTACATGAGGGATGAGCACATCGACATTGTGGTTGTGCAAGAGACCATGCGTCGCGATTTTGCGCTTCCTGAGCTTGACCGGCTGAGCTCTCACCTCTTTGCGTGGCACTGGCTCCCTTCTAGTGGGAGCGCGGGCCACTCGGGCGGCATCCTCTTAGGTGTGAAGGATGCCGCCTTTGAGGTGGGCAGCATGGATAGGGGCGAATTCTTCGTCGGCATGGAGTTATTCGAGAGGTCGCTCAACTTCAAGTGGGAGATCATCATTGTCTATGGGTCGGCCGACCATAGTAGGTCGGCCTCCTTCCTGGAGGAGCTCCACCGGAAGATCTCGGCAGCCTCCCTCCCCGTGGTAGTAGGTGGCGACTTCAACCTGCTGCGCGTTGCGGAAGACAAGAGCAATGGCAATGTATGCTTTGCCCGGATGCAATTGTTTAATGACTTCATAGCCGACCTCGCCCTCCGAGAGATTGATCGGATTGGGGCCCGGTTTACCTGGACCAACCGACAAGCCTCCCCGACCCAGTCCGTCTTGGACAGGGTCCTAGTTTTCTCGGAATGGGACCTCCGTTGCCCCCTAGCCTCTCTCCGCGCCATCACCCGGATTGGTTCGGACCATGTCCCCCTGCTTCTCTCCTCCGCAGACGAACTTCCGCCGATCCCCCCTCATTTCCGCTTTGAGACTTTCTGGCTATCCCAGGCGGGTTTTACCGACGCCGTTTGCGCACGGTGGACCGAGGCTCGGGCCCACCCCCACCCTCGCCCCCCGTATGCTATTGACACGTGGCACTTTTGTGCGAAGCGTGGCAGGCAATTTATGAAGGGTTGGGGGCCAACTGGCCGTGACGCCAGGAGCGTAGAAGGCGGTGCTTACCGCGATCCGGGCCCTCGACTTTCGGGCTGACGCGGTGGGTCTCTCCCCGGACGAGTGGCTTTCCCGCTATGACCTCGAGGACCAGCTCTCCGTGATTTACACCGATGAGGAAGCATATTGGCGCCTTCGGGGCGCCCAGCGTTGGGTCCTGAAGGGGGACGCGAATACGGCTTACTTCCAGGCGATTGCCAACGGCCGCGATGACGCAACACCATCCCATGCACGTGGGATGGGAAACCCTCCTTCAGGATCCCCGTGACATCCGGACCCATGTCGACGGTTTCTATCGGTCCCTCTTCTCTTCTGCCCCTAGGAGCGGCATCTCTCTCGCCCCCGATTGTTGGGCTGGCGCCCAACTAGTTTCTGACACGGAGAACGCGTCCCTGACGGCTCCCTTCTCTCGGCGGGGAGGTCCGGAGGCCATCAAGGGTATGAATCCCTCCTCGCGCCGGCCCGGACGGTCTTCCTGGTCATTTTCTTCCAGACCTTCTGGAACGTGATTAAACCAGAGGTCATGGCCATCTTTGATGAATTCTTTGTGGGGTCTATCGACCTAGGTCGCCTCAACTTCGGGACCATCTCCCTCATCCCCAAGGTCCCTGGGGCGGCTGACATCCGCCAGTTCCGCCCGATCACGGTCATTAACGTGATCTTCCGGATCCTGGCCAAGGGGTACGCCAATAGGGTGACCCTGCTTGCTGATCGGATTACTCACCCTAACCAGTCGGCCTTCATTAAGAGGCGGTACATCCTGGATGGTGTCCTGGTGCTTCATGAGGTTCTTCATGAGGTCCGTCAAACGCTTTGGGCGGTTTTTGAAGATCGATTTCCATAAAGCCTACGACACGGTTAGCTGGACCTTCCTTAGGGAAGTTCTTCTTCGGAAGGGCTTTGACGACCGATGGATCACAAGAGTCATGCAAATGGTCTCTTGCGGTCGCACGGCGGTCAACATCAACGGCGAGATCGGCCCCTTCTTCCCTACCCTATGTGGGGTGCGCCAAGGCGACCCCTTCTCCCCGTTTCTCTTCAATATGGTCGTGGACGCTTTGGCCTCCATTCTGGATAAGGCAAAAGCAGCCGCCGCATCCGAGGGATTACCCCCCACCTCTCTGGGGGCTCGGGGATCTCCATCCTCCAATATGCTGACGACACGATCATCATGATCGAAGGCTCGGAGATGGACATCGCCAACCTCAAGTTCCTCCTTTGCTTCCAAAGATGTCGGGCCTCAAGATCAACTTTGACAAGAGCGACGTTATGGTGATGGGATATTCCCCCTCTGAGTCTGTGGCCATTGCCAACAGACTTAATTGCCGCCTGGGCTCTTTCCCCACTACCTACCATGGGACGCCCATTAGTGACTCGCGTCTCTCTGCATGACCTGCGGCCCTCCGTGACCAAGCTCCGGTCCGGTGCGAGCCATGGCAGGAGGTGGCTTTCTAAAGCGGCCGGACTATTCTTATCAACTCATCCCTCTCCGGCCTCCTCTTGTTTCTTATGAGTTTCTGACCTCCATGAATCTCTCCATAAGGAGATCGCCACAATTCAGTCCCGATTCTCTTGGGTGGCGAGCATGTGGCGAAGTATCACATGGTCGGTGGCACGACATCCGCAAGCCGAGGAGCGGGGTGGCTTGGGTATCATGTGCTCTAAGCGGATGAATATTGCCCTTCTATCCCGGTGGTTGTGGCGCATCGCGCGAGGTCATGGTGGCCTCTGGCTGGACATTATCCGGAATAAATACCTGCGAGGTCAACCCTAGCCTTACGCGAAATCGGGCGGATCTCAGTTCTGGCAGTCTCTCGTCCAGCTTCTCCTAGTTCTCCGCATTGGTACCTCCATCTCGGTGGGGTCCAGCCTCTCGACGCTATTCTGGTTTGATCGCTGGGCCGGCGACTCCCCATTTGCGGCCCGCTTCCCCGCCCTCTTCTCTATCTCCGTCGACCCTATGATCTCTGCTGATAGGGCCCTTCTTGACTTAGGGCTCCTTTGTTGGGGAACGTAGTAATTTCAAAATTTTCCTACGCACACGCAAGATCATGGTGATGCATAGCAACGAGAGGGGAGAGTGTATGTCCACATACCCTCGTAGACCGTAAGCAGGCGTTATAACAACGCGGTTGATGTAGTCGTCGTCTTCACGATCCGACCGATCCAAGTACCGAGCGTCACGGCACCTCCGAGTTACGCACACGTTCAGCTCGATGGCGATCCCGGACTCCGATCCGGCAAAGTGTCGGGGATGAGTTCGTCGGCAAGACGGCGTGGTGGCGATGATGATGCTCCACCGACGCAGGGCTTCGCCTAAGCTCATGACGATATGACTTCACCGGCGCGGGGCTTCGCCTAAGCTCCATGACGATATGACTTCACCGGCGAGGGCTTCGCCTAAGCTCATGACGATATGACGAAGTGGAATATGGTGGAGGGGGCACCGCACTGCAGCTAAGGAACGATCCGTAGATCAACTTGTGTGTCATGGGGTGCCCCCTGCCCCCGTATATAAAGGAGCAAGGGAGGGGGTGGCCGGCCTAGGAGGAGGCGCACCAAGGGGGGAGTCCTACTCCCACCGGGAGTAGGATTCCTCCTTTCCTAGTCCAACTAGGAGTCCTTCCATGTATTAGGAGTAGGAGACAAGGAAGGGGAAGAGAGAAGGGAAGGAAGGAGGGGGTGCGGCCCCTCCCCCTAGTCCAATTCGGACTAGGCCATGAAGCGCGGCCTGCCCTAGGCAGCCCCTCTCTCTTTCCCGCAGGGCCCAATAAGGCCCAATACTTTTCCCCGGCGAATTCCCGTAACTCTCCGGTACTCCGAAAAATACCCGAATCATTCGGAACCTTTTCGAACTCCGAATATAGTCGTCCAATATATCGATCTTTACGTCTCGACCATTTCGAGACTCCTCGTCATGTCCCCGATCTCATCCGGGACTCCGAACTCCTTCGGTACATCAAAACTCATAAACTCATAATATAAGCATCGCCGAAACCTTAAGCGTCACGGACCCTACGGGTTCGAGAACTATGTAGACATGACCTAGAACTATTCTCGGTCAATAACCAATAAGCGGGACCTGGATGCCCATATTGGCTCCTACATATTCTCTGAAGATCTTTATCGGTCAAACCGCATAACGATATCGTTGTTCCCTTTGTCATCGGTATGTTACTTGCGAGATTCGATCGTCGGTATCCAATACCTAGTTCAATCTCGTCACCGGCAAGTCTCTTTACTCGTTACGTAATGCATCATCCCGTAACCAACTCATTGGTCACATTGCTTGCAAGGCTTATAATGATGTGCATTACCGAGAGGGCCGAAGATACCTCTCCAGGCAATCGGAGTGACAAAACCTAATCTCGAAAATCGCCAACCCAACATGTACCTTTGGAGACACCTGTAGTACTCCTTTATAATCACCCGATTCGTTGTGGCGTTTGGTAGCACCCAAAGTGTTCCTCCGGTAAACGGAGTTGCATAATCTCATAGTTACGGGAACATGTATAAGTCATGGATAAAAGCAATAGCAACATACTAAGCGATCGGGTGCTAAGCTAATGGAATGGGTCATGTCAATCAGATCATTCAACTAATGATGTGACCTTGTTAATCAAATAACAACTCTTTTGTCTATGGTTAGGAAACATAACCATCTTTGATTAACAAGCTAGTCAAGTAGAGGCATACTAGTGACACTCTGTTTGTCTATATATTCACACATGTATTATGTTTCCTGTTAATACAATTCTAGCATGAATAATAAACATTTATCATGATATAAGGAAATAAATAATAACTTTATTATTGCCTCTAGGGCATATTTCCTTCAGCCTTGCTTTCCGTCGGCCCTTTGGGCCGGCGGAATCCGCCGCCTGGCGTGAATTGCTCGACTGCGTTGCTCTGCATGAGCCGTTGGTGGATGGGGCGCTTGGAACCATCGGGCCAGTTCTCAACCAAGTCGCTCTACTTGGCCATTGCCCCCTCCTCCGCCCCCCTTCCCCTATCGATGGTGTGGTCCGTCCGCGTCCCCCTGAAGATTCGCATCTTCATGTGGCAGTTGATTCGTGAATGGGTCCCGTCTGGTGTGGAGGTTTGCAAGCGCAATGGCCCGAGCACTGGTATCTGCCCCCTCTGTGATGTCCCAGAAGACTCCAACCACATCTTCTTCGCTTGCGAGATTGTAGGTGGAAGTTGGTGCCACACCAATTTCCCGGACTTATTTGCTGAACTCCAGCTGTTCCCCATGTCCTCTCGCCACATTAGGTGGCTGGAGGTTGGGGTTCTTGCCTGGACTCTTTGGACTGTTCGCAATAAGCTTGTGATCCAGCGTACTCCTCTTCGTCGCGCTACTGACGCTCTCTACAAACTCTCGGGTTTCTTGCAGCTTTGGCGGCCGCTTAGCCGCCCCCCGGATCGGGACACCATCTCAGCCTTCATCGTCGACCTCCGCTTGATGGCCGTCCGCCTATCGCCGCCGCCCCCGCCGCCTCCGCCGGAGCCTGACTAGACTCCCTGCGCTTGGAGGGCTTTGTTTTTTTCTCTTTCTTTTGGGCTTGTTGAGCTGTGCCCTCACCAGAACCTATGTACTTTGTTGTGAGACTCGGGTGGTGTGTGTGTGTGAACCTGCTTTGGTTGTATGTCTTGTGGCGGTTTGCTTTATTTATAAAGCGGGGCGAAAGCCTTTTTCGGTAAAAACAAAAAGCCCAATAAGCCACAACCGGCAGGCAAAATAAAAGATAGATAAACTAATTGCCTATCCTATTACATGACCGCCATTCAAACCGGTTGAAGATATCCCGCGCTACCATCTCCCACCGGACAGATCCAGTAACCAAATGCTCCCTGGCCTTCGTCGGGGTGAGTAAGGACCACATACGGATCAGTGTAGTAGCCCGGAATACAACCTGCAAAAAATGAATAGTTGTTTTTCTGTTAAAAGCCAAATCATTTATGCAATTCCAAATTGCCCATAAAAACACACATACTCCTACACGAATGTGTCTAGCTGTTTCGGACTCTATCCCAGCAAGCCACGCCCCGAATAACGTGTTGACCGAAGTCGGAGGAGTAATGTTAAAGGCAATTTGCACAGAGCGCTACAACCCTCGTGCCAACGGACAGTCAAAAAAGAGATGCTTGATAGTCTCGTCCCTATCACAGAAACTACACCTAGTAGAACCTGTCCAGTTGCGCTTAACTAAATTGTCCTTTGTTAAGATTACTTGTTTATGCACAAACCACATAAACACTTTAATCTTCAAAGGGACCTTAACTAGAACCATAATAATGACCCAAACCTTGAGGACGAGCCGAGAGACCGAAGACCCACATCTTTTTCTCGTGCTACGCGGCCCAGTTCCTCTGGGCCTGCTTCCGCGAAACGGTTGGTGGACAGTGGTGTAATACCAACTTCCCCGACCTGCTTGCCGAGCTCAACGCCTCCCCTACTCGCTACCGCCATATTAGATGGTTGTGCGTTGGGGTTCTCGCCTAGACGCTTTGGAACATTCGCAATAAGCTTGTTATTCAGAAGGTCCCCCTCCGACGTGCGACTGATGCAATCTTCAAAATGTGTGGTTACTTGTAGCTCTGACGACTGTCGGTGTCAAAACCGGCGGATCTCGGGTAGGGGGTCCCGATCTGTGCGTCAAAGCTGATGATAACAGGAAGCAAGTGACACAAATGTTTACCCAGGTTCGGGCCCTCACGATGGAGGTAAAACCCTACTTCCTGTTTGATTAATATTGATGATATGGGTAGTACAAGAGTAGATCTACCACGAGATCGTAGAGGCTAAACCCTAAGAGCTAGCCTATGATGGTATGATTGTAATTGTGATCGGTCTCCTAAGGACCAACCTCTCTGGTTTATATAGACACCGGAGAGGGCCAGGGTTTACATGGAGTCGGTTAAAAGGAAGGAAATATAATATCCGGATCGCCAAGCTTGCCTTCCACACCAAGGAAAGTCCCTTCCAGACACGGGACGAAGTCTTGAGTCTTGTATCTTCACGCTTCAATAGTCCGGACGTTGTATACAGTCCGGCTGTCCGGATACCCCCTAATCCAGGACTCCCTCAGTAGCCCCTGAACCAGGCTTCAATGACGATGAGTCCGGCGCGCAGTCTTGTCTTCGGCATTGCAGGGCGGGTTCCTCCTCCGAATACTCCAAGGTAATTATCGAACACTTGAACCGTGTCCGGATCTGCAAGATGATCTTCACATAGCATAAACCCGATTCGCTGGCAATCTTCGGGCGTCGTGCCCTTGCATCGTGGCCTGGTCCAACGCGGACCAGCGTTTCTTACCCCACAATGACTCGTGTTACGAGGAGGTTTTATTGGCACGTCCCGTCGAGGCAGAGATCGTGTTTCTCTTATTACGGGACTTTACATTAATACGGGCGCGCGCGACCCCACGACGACCGTTGGTATTACCCCGCGTGTTTTTAGATAAGCCTCAAACGGCCACACCAAGGACTCTTGATATTCATCCCCTTTATAAAAAGGGTCGAGGCCTATGCCTCTTTTCCACCTTCCTCGCGCCTCCTCTCATCTAGAGTTCTAACACCCGAAACCCAAGCTTCCACACCCCAGATCCTCCAACATGTCCGGATCCGTCCCTCAAGGCCAGTGGGTGGCCTCCTCGATTCAAGAGGACGACATTGTGAAGCTTAGGGAGGTCGGATACCTGATCGTCGACATCCAACACAGGCTTCCTGCTCCAGGGAAGGTCATCCCCACACCGGAGCCTAATGAGTGCATCGTCTTTGTCCCGCACTTCCTCCGCGGCTTGGGCTTCACCCTCGATCCCTTTGTGAGGGGGCTCATGTTCTATTATGGGTTGGATTTTCACGATCTGGCTCCAGACGCTATCCTCCATATCTCGTCGTTTATTATCGTGTGCGAGGCTTTTCTCCGCGTCACTCCACACTTCGGCTTATGGCTTAAGACCTTCAATGTGACGCCGAAGATGATCGAGGGCGACATGTGGAGTGCGGAGGTGACGTAATAAGTAGAAATGCTGATGCCCCATGGCCAGAGGGTTCTTTCCCAGAAGTATCCGATGTATGGCAACGGAGGTGGTTTTATGTCACGGCTCCCAGAGGCACAAAGTGGGTGGCTGCCCCCGAGTTTCGCTCGGGCCCTCCGTCACAGTTGGCGTCTTGGACAGACGTAGGACGGAATTGAGGGCCCGCTGGTGATGTACCAGTACTGCAGAATCGCATCCGGGAGCTTCTTTAGAGGGACATTAACCTTGTCAGCATAATGCAAGTGATGTTAATCCGATGGATGCTGCAGTGCCAACGCCGGCCTCTCCGGATGTGGGAGTTCAATCCGGAGGGTCCGCAGACTGTCAAGCACTTCTTCAGCTTGCAGCTCGAAGAGATGTGCAAATTATTCTTTGGACGGAAAGTTGTGTGTCCGGATACCACCGAGGATGCGGGCCTAAGCTGCAATAGCCTAGATACTCAAGTAAGTAGCTTTGATACCGGACACCATGTTTTGTATTTTTCATGATTTTTTATTCTAAAAATCATCCGCGTCCAGGAATGGCTCAGCAAGGCGGAGAGAATCAGATGTCCGGCGCCACTTCCCGAAGGCTCGCCCGCCCCCACCATGGCCAAGATGCTCGATCGGGTATTCAGCAGAATGCCCTCGGGGAAAGTCAAGGGGAGGAACGAAGAAACCGAACCCCACATGCTACGCATCCGAACCGGGGGAATTGTTACCTCCCCCAAGGAGAATAGTCGGGGAGGAGAGGCTAAGGTCTCTTCCCCGCACGGGAAGAAGAGGGCCGCCTCCGAAGATTTAGAGGCGGAGATGCCCAAATTAGGGAAAAAGACATCCCCGGGGGGCCTTGCCCTGACGGGCACCCCCACCGCACCATGCCCTCCAACGGGCCAGCCCTCCACCGAGCTGTAAGTCAATCTACAATCCTAAGGTATTGTCTTTCTCCTAGATCAATAACCAGGATTCAACTTTTTGCAGTCCGGCCAGCAGCTCCTCTCAATAGGGTTCGTCTTCGGGGGACCTTCCTCCGGAGATGATGGAGAGCGAGACCCCACCCCCTTCTCCGACTCATGAAGCGGGCGACACCGAGGTGTCTTCACGGAGGAGTCCGGTTCTGCCGAAGCCGAAAGTCAATCCGTCAGCCGCCCTGCACCCGGAGCATTTGGCTACAACGGGGGGCGATGGGAAGAGTTCGGCGCAGTTCGATGTCCGGCCGGACGTACTGACGGATTTACTGGAGCGAGCTGCGCTCTCGGAGGAGCACCGCTCATTAATGAGCGTGGTGCTCAATAAGATTTCATCCGCTACCAGCGGTTTTAATGAAGCATTCACAAGCCTGCTCAGAGGCTTAGAGGTATGTAATGGAGAATTCACTATTTCTTTGGTTGTAAGGCACGCGCTAGGTGTGCTCCATATAGATAGCAACCCCTGAGACTCTGGTTGCCCGCCCTAGGCGGCAAACGGGGGATCATAAACCAATGATAGTGCTTTGTAAACGTGTGCGGTACACGTGAGTCCGGACGCCGCCGATCCGTTGAAGTTGCCGAATTAACGAGGCAAATTGGATCGATTGATGCTGATATCACGCTGGTGAATGAGCGGCTGGACAAATCACAAGGTATGTGTCATGCCTTCCCTTGTATAGGGAAAATATGAAGATGGAATGATGTTGATGTAGTATGCTTGGACTGCAGATGGTGTTGCTGCCGTAGAGGCCCTGAGGGCGGAGCTTGCTCAGGCCAAGGAACAAACTCGGGTGAGCAATGCGGTTGCCCTAAAGGCGGCCGAGGAACTAAGGGCCGAACAGGCTGCTCATCGCCTAAGCGAGGAGAAGATAGCCGAAATGGCTATTGAGTTAAAAGATGTCGCTGACCGGTATGAGTTCCTTAAAAAGGAGTGTGAGGGTAATTCGGCCGAGCTGAACAAGGCGCGGAATGCCACCAAGGAAATCCGTACCGAGCTCAGGGGTGCGCGGGAGGAGCTTCGACAGGCCGGTGAAATCGCGGCTGGAGGCTCCTATTTACTGCGTACGAAATTTTTCGATCCGAAGTACGCTCTCCTGGATGGACGCTGGAGTCCAGCGGACGCATATGCGGATTTGGCAAAGAGTACGGCTGAGGCTGTCGACTTCTTCAAAGGTCAAGGTGACAAGGAAGTGGAGAAGCTTTTCTGGTCGCAATTCCATACTCCCACCCGCCCGCTGCCGTTGAGTGACAAGATGGCTGCTGTAGCGGAGCTTCACAGGTTGTCCGGGCTTGCAATGCGATCTGTAATAGACTATCTTTGGCCGAAGGGGCCTAAGCTGGACAGTTACTTTGGTTTGGTGCAGCAGTTCCTTGGGGCCATGCCTCGGATCGATGCCATGAGGAGATCGGCATGTATAGAGGGTGCACGGATGGCGCTCGCCCGCATTAAAGCCTATTGGACGGATATGGATGCCACCATGATAGCGGCCCAGAATCCGGTGGGGGGCCAATATCCGGCCGAGCACTATTTGGCACAGGTCACAGAAGGTGCCCGTCTGATAGAGGCGCAGTGCTCGAAGAATGTCCTGTTCGAATGAACGGAATCATTGTAAAAACAATGTTTATTTTGATTATGAGGCTAGATTTATACTATTTGCCTGAGAATATGATTATTTCCCCTGAGCGGCCGTTTATATATATGTATATATAAATATGTAATCTGAAAGTTAGCAGTCGTGGGCTTCAGCCCCCACGCTTACAATACGGGGGTGTTCGCGAAAAAAATATGCTTAATCACACTTGATCCAACGTCTTGGTCCATTAAGGAGGTGATCGCACGACGAACTAGGCAACCGGACTATATAGCTGTAACACTTTCGCTTAGCCATGGGATTCTAAAGTGGGGCTACTATGTAGCCCCTGGTACCTTCGCGTGCATCCGAATACGGGCGTGTATGTACCTGGCCGGGAAATGGCCCTTCGTTAATGCGGAGGAATCCTAAAGATTCTGGTGAGTCCTCGAGTGGTTGACCAGTCTCTCGTTGTATCATGACAGTCTGCTTTCGGCTTTCTCTACCGAGGTGCTCGTCCGGAATAACCAGGGCACAATCGCAGTAGTTCTCCTTTGGCCACCCTAGCCGATAATAACGGAACGTAAGGCGGCAAACCCAGGAGCCGGGCAAACCCAACATTTGACCAAAGACATGATTCGGAGCTGATGCATATAAGGCCTAACTCGTGACGCCGAACACTCCCGAAGGTATTTGGACTTTATAATAGGTGATAGGCTCAAGAATGCCTATTCATTATAAACCATGTGTTTCCAGGTACGCGCGTTAATCTGTCGTGGCGAAATGCCAAAAACGGCAGTATCCTCTGTGGGTATGGAACCCATGGGATGGTTAAACAACAAGAGGCAATAGAAAAGGTTTACACAGGGGCTTAATCTAAAAAGAAACCTGTTGAACGGGGCCCTGCTGCACGTCTGCGCCTTTGTCTCTGTTGTGTCGTATCCTGGAAGGGTATCGCGCGAAAGTTGCATGCGGAAAAAGAAAACTCATAGGAGGTTACAGCGTTAGTACGCGATGGATGAAAGTGTAAGCCATTGGCCTGCCAATAAGGTTGAGCCAAGTGTGGGGCTTTATTAGGTAGTTATAGCCCCTGGTATCCGCTATAGCATTACATATACGGTGCCCTGGTTCGATCTGGGCTACCGGACTCGTCTAACCGTGTCCCTGGTCTTAACGACCGGTCATATTTTTGATGTTGGAGGTCGCTTATAGTCCGGCCACAAGGGCCGTCGCGTGTTCCTCTGCGCGTGACGTGGCGCTCTGTTATTCCTCTAACGGTGATGACGCCCACGTGGACCGGCATCTTAAGTGTAAGGTAGCCATAGTGCGGAATTGCATTGAAGCGGGCGAAGGCCGTTCTTCCGAAAGCAACTGCGTGATAGTCGCTTTGGAAGGGTTCGATGATGAAGAGTAGTTCTTCGCTTCTGGAGTTGCCTGGAGAGCCGAATGTTACCTCCTAATATGACAGAGCCCTGCTGTAGGCTTCAACGCCTGGTATCACCCCTTCAAAGGTGGTGTTGCTTTGGCTGATTCTGGATGGGTTTATCCCCATCCTGCGACGATGTCCTCTTATATTAAATTGAGGCTAACGCCGCCGTCCATGAGGACCCGGGTGAGACGGTGTCCGTCGATCATTGGGTCAAGCACCAAGGCCTCTGATCCGCCGCGCCGAATACTAGTCCGGCCATCCAAGTGATCGAAAGTGATCGGATAGGACATCCAGTAGTTAGATGTGGGATTAATGGACTCTATATCGCGCGCGACTTTGTGCGCGCGTTCATGCCTTCTCATGGGTGGGCGAGTCGCGTGGATCATGTTCACTGTTTTAGCCTCTGGCGGGAATTTTTTCTGTCCCCCAGTGCTCTGCTGGCGAGGTTCGTCCTCGTCCTCGCTTGGTGTTTCCCTTCCCTTGTGTTCGGCATTTAATTTGCCAGCCTTCTTGAAGACCCAGCACTCTCTGTGCGTGTGGTTTGCAGGTTTGTCAGGGGTGCCATGAATTTGGCATAGTCTGTCCAGGACTCTGTTCAGACCGGACGGTCCCTCTTTGCTGCCTTTAGATGGCTTATTTTGCTGATTAGGTCGAGAGTCCTTGAATCCGGCATTAACCATCGTGTTATCCGGGCTCTCTTCCTTGTTTTGGCGTTTGTTTTTATGACGTCGTGGCTTCCCGTTGCCATCCCTTATTTCGGATGTGCCGGGGTCGCTGGTGCCTTTACGGGCTAGTCAGCTATCTTCTCCCGCAAAGCGGGTCATAAGGCTTGTTAGGGCTGCCATTGTCCTTGGCTTTTCTTGGCCGAGGTGTCTGGCGAGCCACTCGTCACGGATGCTGTGTTTGAATGCCGTTAAGGCTTCGGCATCCGGACAGTCAACAATTTTATTCTTCTTAGTGAGGAATCTGTTCCAAAGCTTGCGGGCGGATTCTCCGGGCTGTTGGACTATGTAACTTAAGTCGTCAGCATCCGGAGGCCGGACATAGGTCCCTTGAAAATTGGCCCTGAAAGCATCCTCGAGTTCCTCCCAGCTCCCAATGAATTTTCGGGGAGGCTTTTGAACCCGTGCCGAGCTGGTCCCTTCAGTTTGAGGGGGAGGTATTTGATGGCGTGAAGGTCATCCCCACGAGCCATATGTATGTGCAGGATAAAGTCCTCGATCCAGACCCACGGGTGCAGCTGCTCTGTCAGATGCCTCTATGTTCCACGGGTTTAAAGCCCTCAGGAATTCATGGTCCAGTACTTCATCAGTAAAGCACGGGGGGTGAGCAGCCCCTCTGTATTTGGACGTACTGTGGCATGCCGTCGGTTGTTGTTGTGTTTGGTGTTTATTCCGAACTGGTATTTGGTTGTCATAACTATTTTGACGGCCACAGTCCCCCGCCGGGGTGTGTCCTTTAGATCCGTAGATGGACCTAGCTGCACCAGCTTTCTTATCCAGGTGCTTACGTAGATCGTGCGCGCGTCTTGATAGTTGTTTTATTGCGGTTATGAAGTGGTATGTCTTGTCTCCTGGTCGTGTTATTCTTTGGTGGAATGGCCTCGTCGTCAATTCTCGCGGTAGCTTTCTTTTGGGTAGCTCTTTGTGTGGCGATCGTCGCCATATCTTTCTTTAGTGTCTAGCACTTTGTTCCATCTGCGATTGAGCGTTTCTGTCTGGCTTTAAGCCGTTATACGCCTCTTCGCACTTCTCGCTGTGGCCATAAGCTTTCTGTGGAGGTTCTCTCGTTCCACGCGCTCTTCCGGAATGATGAATGCGTCATCGTCCGGACTATCGTCTTGTCCTGGGCCGATTTGATGAACTCGTCCCTCTGGATCATTGTCTTCGGGCGTCTGCTCCGAGATATGTTCGGCGTGACCTGGTTCGTCCTGCTCCATCGCTGGTTCCGTATGGTCGTTGTTGCCTTCGGGGTTGACCGGAGTATCCATCCTTCCGCGCTCTTCTTTGACATTTTTCTTTATTCTTTGGATTTGGAACGGCGTCTACGTCGTCGCTTTGGTTTTTGCCCAGGGGTTTTATCCTCCGGATTGCCACCGTCGTCTTCCTTGGGCGTATCGACCATGTATATATCATGTGACGAGGCGGGAATCCGGTACCCCATAGATTCTGAGTCTTCTCCTGCATCGTCGTCCATACCGTCGATGCCTTCGGAATCGAAGTCAAGCACGTCGGTTAAATCATCAACCGTGGCTATGAAGTGGGTGGTGGGTGGGCAACGAATTTCTTCGTCGCCTGCTTCCCACTTGAGCCAGACATAGTTCGGCCCGGAATTCTCTGTTAGAGAGAGAGTTTTTAATGAGATTAGTATGTAGCCAAAGGGAGAGTCTTTGGAAGATGTCCGCGATGGTGAACTCCATTACCGGGCTCAACCAGGCTTGGTGGGCTCGAGTCTGTGATCGGGACCGATAACCGGATACTGAATCCGGAGGCCAGTGGTCATGTGCTTTCCCATAGGTAGGGTCTGTGTTCGGCTTCATCGCCGATGAGGGTACGGCCTGCAGGGCGGGGTCCAGCCCTCCGTCCTTAGGCAACGCATCCTGCCCCGGATTTAGATCCGAAGCTTCTGCCGGGGCGATATCCCGAACACCGTCTGACGGCAGGTCTAAGCCGTGCTCATCATGACTGTCCGGCGCTCCTGACGCGATCTGCTCCAGATGACCAAGCGAATCGGTCCGCAGTATGAAATCGCCGAACACGAAGATCTGTCCGGGGAGGAAAGTCTGCATTCAGACAGCGTCGTTGGCGATGATTGAAGGAGCCATCGAGCGACAACGACGCATACGAGTAACTCTCAATGAAAGCACCAATGTCGATGTCAAAACCGGCGGATCTCGGGTAGGGGGTCCCGATCATGCGTCAAGGCTGATGGTAACAGGAAGCAAGGGACACAGATGTTTACCTGTGTTCGGGCCCTCTCGATGGAGGTAAAACCCTACTTCCTGCTTGACTAATATTGATGATATGGGTAGTACAAGAGCAGATCTACCACGAGATCGTAGAGGCTAAACCCTAAGAGCTAGCCTATGATGGTATGATTCTAATTGTGATCAGTCTCCTAAGGACCAACCTCTCTAGTTTATATAGACACCGGAGAGGGCCAGGGTTTACATGGAGTCGGCTACAAGGAAGGAAATATAATATCCGGATCGCCAAGCTTGCCTTCCACGCCAAGGAAAGTCCCTTCCGGACACGGGACGAAGTCGTGAGTCTTGTATCTTCACGCTTCAATAGTCCGGACGTTGTATACAGTCCGGCTGTCCGGATACCCCCTAATCCAGGACTCCCTCAGCGGCCGCTTAGCCGCCCCCAGGACCGGGACGTCATCACCACCCTGCTTTCCGATCTTCGCTCGATGGCGCTCCGCGTGCCCCCACATGCCGCCTCCTCCCCCAGAGCCTGACTAGTCCGACTGGCGGCCTGTGGTGTGTGTGTTTTGGGTTTAGGGCTTGTTGTGTTGTGCCCTCAGCATTGACCCTTTCTCCTATTTGTTCATGTGGACCTCCGTGTGTGTTTGCGTGGTTTGTGTTGAACCTTGTTGGATGCTTATTGTGTGGTGGCTTTATAATATAAAGCGGGGCGAAAGCCTTTTTCGGTAACTTATGGTATAGGAGCTGATGCGCGCTTTGTCTTGTGTTGTTTTATTCTGAATGCTATGCTTGTAATAAGGGCATCTCCAAAGCGGACCCACAAACCGCCTGCATATGTCCGAACCGTCTGTTCGGACAACAAAAGTCATCCAACACGGGCCTATATTGGTCCGCGGCACGATCCAAACGTATTTTCTCTCGCAAATCGGAGAGAAACATGGGAGGCTTTCCGGGAGCCTGGACACTAGACAGTAGGACTCCGACACCCCCGGCCCACCCAAAACCCTTCCCGGACCCGCGCTTCCATCCTCCCCATTTTCTCTCCTTTCTTTTTCTCTTGCCTTCGTCGCCGCTCCACCATCCCAGCCGCCACGCCACATCCCTGCCGGAACTCTACGTCTCCGTCACCTCCAGCATTCCAGCCAACTCCACCCCGCTTCTCCTTCGTGTCGTTCAACCCCTGTCCTCCGACCGTCCCGCCAGGTACCATCCGCTACTGCTATACTGACCATGCCCAGCAGTTGTTCGATGAATTACCAGAGCTAAAAATAGTTTTCCTTCTTCTTTCAAGCAATGGATTCCGATTTGGAGCACATATACAAGCACTATGTTGAGTAGTCCGATGACAAGGAGTACTCAAATGAGACGGCAATGATGCAGGTGGTCCTTGAAGGCACAGAGCGTGCAGAGGAGCATGTTCTCAATTTCAAGGGTTCGATCAAGGGTCATCGAGTGCTCAACCGCAACAGGCCGCGCGACCATTTGATACTGATGACCGACTACTTTGCCTCGGATGCGCTCTTCACTGACCATTTTCGTCGATGTTTTCGGATGCGCAAGACTGTCTCTGATCATTTGTACCATGGCGTCTGGTCTTATGATGACTACTTCGTCTTGAAGAAGGATGGCATGGGAGTGATTGGCTTCTCTGGCTACCATAAGTGCACGGCCGCACTACGGATGCTTGCATATGGCACGGTCGTTGATTCACGGGACGAGTACCAACGCATGTTTGAGAGCACATGTGAAGATGCCATGGTCAGGTTTGCAACTGCCGTGCTCGAGGTGTTTGGATCTCAGTACCTAAGAGAACCAACTGTGGCAGACACCAAGAGGCTCTTGGCAACCTCAGAAGCAAGAGGATGGCCAGGTTTGGTTGGATCTCTTGATTGCATGCATTGGAAATGGAAGAACTGCCCGAAGGCTTTACAAGGGCAATATCAAGGACGTGTTAAGAAGCCCGCCGTCATTGTTGAAGCAGTTGCATCACAGGATCTTTGGATTTGGCACGCTTTCTTTAGCATGTCGGGGTCTCATAATGACATCAATGTGCTACAACGATCACCATTGTTTGTGAGGCCGACTTGAGGAAAAGCTCCTCCTTGTCACTGTATTGTCAATGGACATGAGTACAACATGGGCTACTATCTGGTTGGCGATATCTATCCTTCATGGGCTACCTTTGTTCGGTGTCAAAACAGACGGATCTCGGGTAGGAGGTCCCGAGCTGTGGATCTTAGATCAATGGGGAACAAGGGACGAAGGACACGATGTTTACCCAGGTTCGAGCCCTCTCTAAGAGGTAAAACCTTAGTGAAAATGGACAAAACTAGCCCTTTTCGAAAGTTCAACACAAAATGACCCCATTTTGAAAATATTTCACAAAGTGGCCCTTTTAAATGACGCCTGGGCCTAGGGTATCATGCTAGATAGCATGATGCCCTGGGCTAGGGCGTCATGCTATTTAGCATGACACCCTAGCCCGGCGCGGCATGCTACATGTCACAACCATGACGCCTTAGTCTAGGGCGTCATGCTCTTTAGCATGGCGCCCCAGTCCCGGGCGTCATGCAAAAGAGGGCCATCTTGTGATATATTTTGAGATTGAGGCCATTTTGTGTTGAACTTTCAGAGAAGGGCCAATTTTGTTCATTTTCACAAAATCTTACGTCCTGCTTGATTATATTGAAGTGTATAGAATGATTACAGAGTCAATCTACCATGAGATCAGATGAACTAAACCCTAGGCGAGTAGGATGATAGTTGTTGCTCTAGCCTCTACGGACTAAACCCTCTGGTTTATATAGACACCAGGGGTACTAGGGCGGACCCAGGCCCCAGGCAGACCGGGCGGCGGCCTGGGGCGTGAGGCCCATGTTGTTCGTTTACTGTAGCAAAATGTACTGTAGCTAACAAAGGCGGCCTGGGCGTGAGGCCCATCTTGTTCGTTGCCTGCCTGCCTGCCTGCCTGGGGCGTCGACTTGGACGACAGTCGACAGGATGAACCAACCGGCTGTCCGCTGCCCCTTCCCCCGACTTGGACGAACCCTAGGTCCCTGCCCGCCACCGCCGCCTGCCCAACCCTACCGCTTGCGTAGCGAGAAACGAGAAGCCGAGCACCACAGCGGCGGCGCGCTCACCACCGGCTCTCCGTCGCTGCATCGCCACTCCTCCGCCGTCCGAGCGCGACCAGGTCACTTCCTCTTCTGGTCCCCTTCCTCTGGCACAGCGGCACCCACAGTCCCTCGCGGCTCCCCGACATTCTCCATTCCCGCACAGCCAAAAACTGCAGGTATTTCTTCAGCTTATCTCCCTTTGTAGATTTGTAGTACTACTGACTGAGTTAAATGATGATAGCAGGATAAGATGATTTGATGATAACCCCCATGCCACTTATCCCCCACATGTCAGAGACGGCGGCTGGGGGTATATGATCAAGGATTTGCGAACAAGGGGGGTTATCGTCAATTATCCCGATGATTTAGTCAGGATTCGCTACCTGCCTGCTGATGTTACACTGTCCGATATGTAGTTCTTCATTATTGGTGAATCCAGAAAAAGTTATAGGTTGCAATGGCAATTGCTTATGTGAAGCTGCACCTATACAACATTTTTCTGGACTTCTTTTAGGTTCTTTCTGCTGGTAAAAGTTGGGAATGCCATAGAGATGCTTTGCCAACAAAAAGTTTGATATCTTTTCTTTTTCCTCTTTGTATATTCTAGTATTTTTCTTACCACCATGAAACAATGCTCTGAAGTTGCATTCTCCTGATTCGTAGCTATGCCTGTGTGTATGTTCAGATGATTGTTACAGTTCAACTTTCTGATCGTTATATTTCTGAATTGGACTGAACTGCTGTTATGAAGCTAAGCTGCCATGAACATTGTAGTTTGGTATCTATCAAAACATACGCCGTGGGAGGTTGTGTTATTTTACTACTCGGTTGTATGTCTTTGTCCCAGTAGATTAATTCTGGATAGCTGGGTTCTTTGTAACTAATATATTTCATGTGGAAATCAGGGGGCTGACTTGAGGATCAAGCTTTCAGCTCCTTCACCTTTCCTTGTTGTGGTGGCCATATACGCCCATATGATACATTATTTGATTTATTTTGCTTTTAGGAACTAGGAATGTAGTAGTATCTGTCATGTAGCAGGCTAGTCCAGATTAGTCTAATCTTGTAAGCATAGCAATCTGAGTTTAGTAGTTAGAAACTAAAATGTTGTTGCTTGATACCAATGTTTGTTAGATGTAGAAACCAAATTTGGCACTGAGAAATTTTTGTTTCTCTAAAAATTTACAGGAACGCAAGATGAGTAAAAGAAACAAGACATAAGTTACCGCACACGCAAAGGCCTTTTGCCTCGTCCTACAACGTAAGCTTTCATATTTTGCATTTGTTATTAACTACTTTTACCTGCTATATTATGCACTGATTTGCATTTCAAAATTTCTGATTGAAGGTTTAGCTTCTTGTGCGATTGAAGATATACTCATGGGAGGCTCAGATCAACCAATCCTTTGATTTGGTATCAATCTTTTGTATCATCTATATATGCTACATGTTGTCTTTTGATTTGTCTTGCTTCATAAGTTGACACATCATGGAACAAATGTTGCCATTGAATATTATGTTTGGTTTCTTATTAGTTATGCGACATAGATTGGCTTTTGTATGCCTTGAAACTGGAGTTTTTTTTAGGTAGTTTTTAGCCCTTAGTTTCTCGCCTGGGGCGTCAGCAAATCCTGGGTCTGCCACTGGGTACTAGGGTTACACATGGTCGGTTATAAGGAAGGGATAAACATGCCGATTCTTCTCCTCTTGCCTTGGAGAACACACCGAGGCACCAAAGGGTTCCTGTCCAGATACGGAGTCTCCTCATAGTTCGGTCTTCTAGTAGTTCATAGTGCGGTCCTCCTATCCGGAGAGGATGTTCAGAGTGCATTTGGAATATTGTAGGCTCGTTTTGCAGTTGGTGGTGGATCTGCTAAACAATGGGATCCGGAGACCTTATGAGAGGTGCTGACATATTGTGTGATCATGCACAACATGATCATCGAGGATGAGGGTGACGATGCTGCCCCAGCTCTAGAATTTGAGAACATATGGGTGGTCCTATCCAACTTCCAGACGAGAAGCTGGCCACATTTGAAGAGTTTATTCAAATGCATCGACAAAATCGGCACCGACCAACTCACGAGCAGCTAAAGAAAGATCTGATTGAGCATCAGTGGGCGATTTAAGAGGACAACAATGTTGGCATGTAATATTTAAACTTTTTAAATTTTGAATTAGTGTTGCATGCGGCTATTTGAACGTCTGCACTCTATGTATGCGGCTATTTGATCGTGCGGACTTAAAAAAAGAGGGACCCTGCATGCCCGGATGTATGCGGCTACGGTTGGATGGAGGCCTCCCGCATCCGTGTCCGCGGACGGATGCGGAAGGAAATTTGCGGGTTGCCGTTGGAGATGCCCTAACTAGGTTTAATTTACCCCTGAATCTCCTTTGTATCCTTCTCTGTAACAACTAAGAGCGTCTCCAACAGACGCGCGGTAAAGTGACGTGCTAAAAAAATGCAGCACCAAAATGGCGTTTTAGCGCGCACGGGAGGGTGGTTGCTTTTCCCGGCGTTGCAAAATTTAGCTCGCCACTAGCGCTCCACCAGGCGTGGTAAATCCAGCGCGCGCCCAGCCGGTGCTTGGAGCTAGAGCTCGCGCACAAAATA
This sequence comes from Aegilops bicornis, assembly GCA_021605145.1. Lineage (NCBI taxonomy): Eukaryota > Viridiplantae > Streptophyta > Magnoliopsida > Poales > Poaceae > Aegilops > Aegilops bicornis. The sequence continues at coordinate 285,090,849 of CM038674.1, read as the reverse complement.
TAGAACGCACGATGCAGTTTTCCCCAGCGCGTTGAATCTTGTTTACCACGTACGGGATTATAGCGCAACTGCTGGAGCGCTACTTTCGGTCGCACGCGTTATGTAGTTGTTTTATCCGGCGCGATTTATTTATCGCATCTATTGAAGATGCTCTAACAACTATGAGTTTTAATAAGAGCTCGGCTATATGAGCCACGGGAAAAGAGAGAAAGCAAAGACTGTATACACCAACAACACACATAGCATAGAGAAACAAAGGGGGGAAACACAACACAGCAACAGCAAATAGCACAACGGCATCGGCCAGCCGAGACCAAAACCAACACACTGCATCGTCGACGCAATTCAAAGGCACCGCAGAATTCGAGACTGCACAACGCCGCGAAACCTGGCAGAGAGGCAGAGACACCCCTGCTGCCACAGACATCATGATTTATTTTGATTTATTTGCGGGGAGCCACAGACAACATCTGACCAAGACGACACTGAGGACAGCAACGTCGACGACGAACGCCGCTTTATAAACTGGCAGGCACGAGCAACACGAGCCAATGCAGAGACCAGACCGAACACTGATAAGCAGCAGCCACAGCTCCTAGCTCCTTCTTCCTCCTCCATCTCCATGGAAGCCACCAACTGCTCCATTGCTCTGGAAACCGCAGGCCATGCCGCCGCACACGGCACAAGCGCGCCTGCTCTGCTCCTCCTGTCTTCTGTGGCCGTGATCGGCGCGTTTCTGGTCTACTTCTACGCGCCATTCTGGGCCCTCAGGAGGGTCCCGGGGCCTCCCGCCAGGTTTCCCCTCGGCCATCTCCATCTTCTCACCAACCACGGACCAGACGTCTTCCGCGCCATCGCCAAGGAGCACGGCCCCATCTTCAGGTAGTAACCAAATGTTATATCCATCATCATCATCTTCTTCTTCTTCTTCAGGTGCCATGTAATGGCGTTCCAAAACATGGACGTGATGCCCGATCGGTGCAGGTTTCACATGGGGAGGCAGCCGCTGGTGATCGTGGCGAACGCGGAGCTGTGCAAGGAGGTGGGCATCAAGAAGTTCAAGGACATCCGCAACCGGAGCACCCCGCCGCCGACGGTGGGGTCGCTGCACCAGGACGCGCTCTTCCTCACCAGGGACTCCACGTGGTCCTCCATGAGGAACACGGTGGTCCCGCTCTACCAGCCGGCCCGGCTCGCCGGCCTCGTCCCGACGATGCAGCCCTACGTCGACGCGCTGGTGGACAGCGTCGCCGCCTGCCCGGACCAGGACTGCGTCCCCTTCTGCCAGCTCTCGCTGCGCATGGCCATCGACATCATCGGCAGGACGGCCTTCGGCATCGACTTCGGCCTCTGCAAGAAGGTCGCCGCGGCGGACGGCGGCGAGGACGTGAGGGGGTTCTTGGAGGAGTACAAGAGGTCCATGGAGTTCATCAAGATGGACCTGTCCAGCTCGCTGTCCACCATCCTCGGCCTCTTCCTCCCGTGCGTGCAGACGCCGTGCAAGCGCTTGCTGCGGCGGGTGGCCGGCACGGCGGACTACAAGATGGAGGAGAACGAGCGCCTGCTGTGCCGCCGCATCGACGCCATCATCGCCGGCCGGCGCAGGGACCGCGAGAACGGCGGCTCCCCGCCGGGCGCCGCGCTGGACTTCATCGCGGCGCTGTTGGACGCGAGGGAGAGCGGCGCCAGGGACCTGGCGCTGGAGGACAGGCACGTGCGCGCGCTGGCGTACGAGCACCTGATCGCCGGGACCAAGACGACGGCGTTCACCGTGTCGTCGGTAGTGTACCTGGTGTCGTGCCACCCGCGCGTGGAGGGGAAGCTGCTGGCGGAGGTGGACGCGTTCGGCGGCGCGGCCCCCGACGCCGACGACCTCCAGGGCAGGTTCCCGTACCTGGACCTGGTGATCAAGGAGGCCATGAGGTTCCACCTGGTGTCGCCGCTGATCGCCAGGGAGACCTCCGAGGAGATGGAGATCGCCGGGTACCGCCTCCCGAGGGGCACGTACGTGTGGCTGGCGCCGGGGGTGCTGGCCCGCGACGCGCGGCAGTTCCCGGAGCCGGAGGAGTTCCGGCCGGAGCGGTTCGCGGCGGAGGGGGAGGAGGAGCGGGCGCGGCACCCTTATGCGCACATCCCCTTCGGCATCGGGCCGAGGGCGTGCGTGGGGCACAGGTTCGCGCTGCAGCAGGTGAAGCTCGCCATGGTGCACCTGTACCGACGGTACGTCTTCCGCCACTCGCCGGCCATGGAGTCGCCCATCCAGTTCGACTTCGACCTCGTCCTCGGCTTCCGCCACGGCGTCAAGCTCAGAGCCATCAGGAGGACGACGAAGGACTCATCGCCAGGCCCTTCCACGTGAATCATTATCCCCAACCACAAGCATGAGCATGATACGACGGCTTAGGTGGCGAGGTGTGTGTGTCAGTCTGTGAGTGAGCTGAGTTTACATCATGTATAGCTAAGGTGGCCAGAGGTGTATGTCGGCGTGATTAAGCTGCTAATATTCTGATTAACTACTACGTAGTTATAAGTTGTTTAAGAAACGGTAATCTGAAATGTGCGGCTAGCTCGTTTGTGGTCAATACCAACGCCGAAGGGATCAACTTAGAGCAACTCCAACGCGCCGACTCAAATAGACGCGTATTTTGTCCGCTTTTCGTCTGTTTAGGTCGGTCATGCGGACGTGTGCGTCTGCATTTTAATATGGGTCGCTTGAACGTCCAACGGAAGACGGACCTAAATTTATCGGCGTAGAAAAAAAACAGGCAGTTGAAATAAACATAATTAAACATTAAGTGACCGGTCAACCGCCGGCCAAAGTTTACTTAAACCTAATTAAACATTAATAAAACATAAAAAAATGCGCCAGCACCCTGCCCTAGACGTCCTCCGCCTTGCCCTTGCCTTTGACGTCGTCATCGCCGCCGGTGAGGTCGACGAAGATGGGAGCAGGGCCAGGCCACCCGAACGCCGTTTGGTACGCTGCCAGGGCAGCCTCCTCCGGCGTCTGCTGGGGCGCCAGTATTGCGCCTCGCCGGGCACGCTCCTCCTCCTCCTCAAGCCGCAATGCCTCTGTGTCGCGGCGCAGCTGCTGCTCCCAAAGCATCTGCCACTCGCTGTCGGCCTCCTCATGGGCGAGCCAGTGCGCCTTCCAGCGCTCAAGGTAGGCCGCCTCCTCCTCCGACGTCGCGGCGTAGTGGACCGGAGGCGCGCTCACCCACTCGCGGCACTCGCCGGTCCACGTGTAGGACTCCTCCGGCCAAATGGGTGGAGGCGGCGAGCGCTTCTGCATCGGCTCTGGCTCCGGCTCCGGCTTGGGCTCAACGATAGGCGGCGGAGGCGAGTCGAAGAGCGGGTGTGGACGGAGGCCCCTGCCGCCGACAAGGCGAGGGCGCGCTCCATCCCATCCCATTGGGCTTCCTCCACGATCCTGCTCGCCTCCGGTAGCGTCTTTGTAGGGCTAGCTCGAGGCGGCAATGCGCCGCCTCTTAAATCTGCTCGTCTTGGCGAGAACCTCAGGCGGCGGCGGAGGAACGTCGTGGTAGACATGGACGCCCTGGCGGCGCTCCTCCTCGTGCTCTAGCATGAACCAACGCTCCCAGTTGGGAGAGTCTGCCGCGTAGGCACGCATCCACCACTGCTCCGAAGTGAGGGCCTCGCAACGCCGACGAACCTCCTCGGCATGCGCCCGCGCCGTGCGTGGCACTGCAGGAATATGGATCCGCTGCGGATCTAGATGCCAGCTGTGAGGCAAGTTGACATCTGGATACGGCAGTGGCCGACGGTACTGCCAATGCCACCGTGCCTGTTGGATTGGTATGTACAGACGTTGCCGCTCCGGTGGCGAGCCGCGTCTAGGAGGCGGCGGCGGAAGAGCTCGCCCCGGCGAGCCGCGGGAAGAGCTCGCACCGGGGTTCAGCTTCCCCGTCCCCTTGCCATTGAAAAACCCATGGTGGTTTGGGCTTGCTAGGGTTCCTGGTCGCCGGCGACGGAGCATGGTGTGGCCAGATGTGGACGGGTGTTGGAAGTGGATGAGGCCAGCCCCGCCGCACGCTTCCGTTAAAAAGGACGAGCTCGCGGACCTTCCACACGATGCCAGGCGGGCTCCAAGGTAGGTGCTGGGATTTAATAAGACATGAGTTGTGGTTGAGCGGCCGACAAATGGGACCGCGACGGACTTCGAGGGGACGCGTGCCGCGTCCGCGTCGACGCATTTCAGGCGCAATTTTGCGCCGGAAATGGGTCCACGCGAAAATGATGCGGACGGATTTTGGAATGGATCGGCGTGTTGGGCTGGCGTTTTTGTCCGCGCCGACTCAAGCGGACGTGGGCGAACGAAATGGGTTTCCCTGTTGGAGTTGCTCTTAGAACTATCAGTCCGATCAACTTGGACACTCCCATCAATATTTCGATATTGGAAGTTGTAAGTGTGCTGCGGAAATTGATTTGCACGCTATGATACTATTAGCAGGTCAATTGATTTGCAAAAATGTTATCAGATGCGAACATGGATTTAGACAATTTTAGACAAATGAAACTAACACCTTGATCTGCAAGAATACAATAAGATGGATGTACACTGGCAACGTAGAAATGTTGATCACTTGATGTCTTGCTTCACTTAACAGTTACTCCTCCTTCTGTTCGAAAATGCAAGCAATTCTAGTAGTTTTGTCCCAAAGTCAAACTTCTCAGTTTGACCAAGTCTATAAAAAAAATGTACTACCAAAATCCATATTTTTTTTCTCTATAAACTTGGTCAGATTGACAAAGCTAGGACCACTTACATTTCGGATCAGAAGGAACATTAACAGTTATCATGTTCCAAACATGCTCTAACCTTGGCTGGACAGACGATATGTACGAGTAGGCTTGGGTACTTAGATATTTCACTAAAGCTATATATGCTTCAGGTGCTGGATGTTCTCCTTCCATTTTGACTGCGCCTGCCAAAAGAAAGAAGAGTGCTCTTTCTGGCAAAATAAGGCAGCGGATTATCGATGCCAAAATGTCGCACGAGAAGAGAATAGAATCATTTTCATAGAACATAACTTCACAATGTTTACAGATAGGGTTCAGGAATGCCAGTTACATACATACATACAAGCCCTACAGCTGCACCTTCCTGGTTTCATAGTTTACAAGTGTGTGATCCTGGAACAACAACCTACTTTTGCACACCAAAAACTATATATGGAAGAACCAATGCTAACTTGACATGCAAAACATGAAACTAATTCAAGCATCTTAATGTAACAAATGAATGCTCTGTTGCTAAAACAGGCGTGTGGAAATGCACGCTTGTGTTATACATGGAAATCGCCTGGTAAAGAAGGAAATCATAGATTAGAAAATAGCAAGCACTCGAATACTTCGGTGCAAAAGCAAATGAATAAGAACTGATAATGTACTTCAACTGATATACCGTGAAATGTGCTTGGCAAGGCAGTAGATGGGGCCAACAGATCATTGAAGATATATATCCGCAGCAATGTCTAACCAAGCGTTCAAAGGTCCTGAATACCACCTACTGCTAAACATTCAAGCTCATTGATTATTAAAAGTAACAATGAAATAAAGCATATGAAGTCCGATACCGAGCACCACGTACCTTGAAGGAACTACCGGAGCTCGTCATGAGATCCATAATCATCTTCTGTGAATAAAGCACTGTAAAATACATAGGGGTTCTCAATCATCTCATTCAAACTCAGCTGTCCATCTTTGTTTGTGTCAGCCTACATTCAGAAGGTCTATCAGATAACAAATCAGCGGGTAATTTCTTGAGAAACATACTCCAGAATTACTCATTCAACTTGGTTGGAGTTGACAGAATGTATCGAAGCAAAGGTTGCTAGAAGATCATGGTACATGGGTTACGAAATCTAGAGGACAATTCTGACAGCATTAAATAGAAAGGCAAGCCAAAATATCCTAGAAACAGAATGAGATGCTGTCAGCTCGTTACCTGTGATATCACATAGTCAGCTTGTTGCTTGGCATAGAAGTTTTCTGCTGGATGGAGTTTTCCGATGATAGGTTTTAGCTCGTCTGCTGACAAAAGCCTACAGAAAGGGGGAAGCCTCCAAACTCAGACTCGCAATTACATTATTCGGTAAATATGACAAATAGATGACACCATGAACTGTAATTTTTACCCATCATTATCCAGATCAAGCTGTGAAAACGATTTTCTAGCCGGTGCATCAGAGCCATTGGAGTCATCTGTTGAAGTTTCATCATCGTAATGTCGAACTGAGTAAAACAAACCACTATAAAACTCTTGGAAATTGAGCTTCCTGTCATTATCTTTGTCTCTTTCCCTGAATAGTCAACAAAAACCGATCTTACAATGGTGATTGTCAAAATGTAACCTGCCTCCTATAAGAGAAGCTCACAGACATGTGACTGTGTCAGGGTTCCTAAAATAAATTTAGTTTGGATAAACGTTTCAGCCTGGATCACCTACTTGGTACTGGCTAACACAATAGTACAAAGATTTTGGACAATCCATAAAATGGATGAAATAGCTGGTTTTAATTGGTTTGCAGTGTGATGGGCAGAGATTTTGAGTCAACATGATTCATACTAGTTTCAAGAAATATTATACTATCCTGTTTACCTGCACAAATGGTTTGGGACTCAGCAAGAATCAGTATAATTATACGTAATAAACCGAATTCAGTGTATGGACTCGTTGTTTTCATACGACTCCTTGATATCGAAAGTGCCTAACCAAAACCATCACAAGTTAGCCTTAGTTCGGCAATGTTTAGCTTGAGGCCGAAATTTTGGTAATGTGATGTTTTTGGTGGCTCTCAAGTTCAACTATAGGAGCCAAATAACAGCAAGAACCTGGCCAGCCAATTAGCCAACGTATACGGTAACACCAAAAAAATCAGCTAGGTTCCATAAGCTACTTTGGGCACAAATCAAACACACACTAAGTCTTCCATTAAATTCCTAAGGCTTAGTTCTTAAAATGGCTGGATTCAAGTACCAACGAATTCCATGCAGCTGTTTGACATAGTTGACTAATCAAGTACCAAGATACTCCCTCCGTCCCATAATATAAGAGCGTTTTTTACACTAGTGTGGTGTAAAAAACGCTCTTATATTATGGGACGGAGGGAGTATGTCATAAAATGCTTCAGAGTTCGGTTATAACTAAACCGCGCGAAAACTCATACTCCCTCCGTTCCAAAATAGATGACCCAACTTTGTACTAAAGTTAGTACAAAATTGAGTCATCTATTTTGGAACGGAGGGAGTATGTAGTATCATGCAGCATCATAGTTGAGAAATAAGTCAATTACAGGAATTAATGAGAAGTCAAAATGTCGACCCCTTTACTATGATCCACGGTTTATTTGATTAACCAATAATAGTGTTCGAATTTCAAAATGATCTGCCTCTGATATCACTAAGAGTATGACCAGAAATTCCATAAAGGTTCTTCTTTTATTTTCAAGAAAAAACTTTCCATCTTCATTCTTTTTTGCAGAACTGAACACTAATAAGACCATGCAAAAGTAGCTGTTGAAATCTGAAAGGAAAATGTGCAAGGAAAAAAGTTGGAGAAAAGAAGCACCTGACTTCTTCTTTGCACAACCAATGTATTAGCTTTGGGTTGGTAGTATCAGCTGGATGTAAGAAGCTGCATGCGGTGAATCAAGTAAATCATAGGTAGAACAATCATGGTACTTCAGAAGCTAAAGGAGGTCAGATAGAAAGTTATACTCGTTAAACTCCGTCAGATTTAGAAAGCCGTCACCGTCCATATCCGCAGCATTGAAGTGCCCCTCCTTCCACCATCCCATCCCATCACTGGTTGAGTTATTATCTGGACATATATGAGATTTAGTGCTCAACTCACATCGTTAAGGCACACATGTGATCATTTGGTAGTTGAAGAGCACGGTTTATCAAAGGATGCTTGACCTACTTATTACGAGCTTGATAGGCGCACATGAATGTGTGTTTTTTTTTACTTTCAGTGTGAGATACAACTTTGTTAATCCACATGGGAACTATTCAAGCTGGATCTATATGCAAAACTCTGTTCAATAGATCTAGAATATGAATGCTCCACGTTTACTAGTTGAACCAGGAAACACATTGAGAACTGCACAAGTAAAGTCTTCGCAAGAAGCATAAGAATAGGTGTTTGGTATGCTCACAAACATTAGAAAATTGTTCAGAACACTAACTTAAAATGGCACCTACCAGAATTTCCCTAAATACGGTCAATGTGAGACTATATCTAGACAATGGCATTATATGAACGCTCAAAGGAGCACGGCGAGCCTAGATTCCATCACAGTCAGTTAAGTGTAGTCAGGACTGAGGACTGGAGAGCCTATGTAAATGACTTCGAATATCCAGCAGAACAGGCATGAGCTGCACTCATTCCTCTTCCTTTTTGAAGGCTGCATTCATTATACTAAGTGGATTGGACTACAGCTCTGAATCAAATACTACTGCACGTCCCATAATGTAAGACGTTTTTTGACTCTAGTGTAGTGTCAAAAATCATCTTACATTATGGGACGGAGGGAGTACATCACTGCACCAAAATCCAGAGCTTACTCGGCTACCCTGAGATGGGTATAATTATCTCCCAATAAACGAACTTTTTCCTGACTAGGCGCATCCGCGCATGTATCGCTACACAGATCCAAAATGAGGACTTCAAGAGCTCGGATCATAGACATACGTACGTACCGTCGAACCGCCAAGCCCAGCTGGGCCTCTCGTACTCGGAGAAGGCGACGCAGCCGTCGTGGTCGCGGTCGTGCAGGTCGAGCTCCCGGGCGGTGCGGTGCAGCACCTCCCGCCGCGCGGATGCGAGATTCCACGCGGCTAGCTCGGCGCCCGTCACGGCGTCGTCGGCGGGGTCGACGTCGATCTTGGGGAAGAGCGCCGCCACGCGCAGCGTCATGTTGAACCGTGCGGCTTCATTGACGTACTCGTCCTCGTACTCCGCGAGGTCCTCTGGGACGGGGGCAGACTCCATGCCCGGCGCGTGCAGCCCCGCGGCAGCCAGGCGCTCCCACTCGCGGTCGTCCAGGCGGCGCTCGAGGTCCGCGATGACGGGGTCGAACGGGATCTGGTGCGGGGTGGCGCCTCCGTACCTGAGGTGGGCACCGCGCAGGCGGAGGCGGCGGTGGGGGTGCGGGTGCGCGGATGGCGACGAAGGGGAGAGGTGGACTAGGAGGAAGAGGAGGCCCGCGGAGGCGAGGGCCAGGACAAGTGTCAGGACGACGGTTGGCGCTGCCGAGGGCTTCCTCGCCGCCGCCGACGGCTGCGCCATGGCCGACGAGTCACCGCTTGAGCGCTTCTCTCGCTTTCTTTTCTTTCTTCGCTTTGAGAAGTGGCGACTGTCAAACTTGTCCCGGGGCCTCGTGGAGTCGTGGGTGAACTCACAATACTTTTTTTTTTCGTTTCTTAACCAATCACTGCATTCTGAAAATCTCAATTTAAAAGACACCCTTTTGCTTTGAGAGTGCGCTGGGAATGGCTCCGCAGAACGGATCAGCTTCGACCATGGCAGGGCATCCCGCTAGCAGGACGCCGAGGTCAAATCGATCTTCAATAGCTTCATCAAGATTACACTTAGCAATGGGGGGAGGGTCATGTTTTGGACGGACAGATGGATTCATGGGTTCACCGTCGGCGAGATCGCTCTGATGATCTTGGAGATGGTTAGCACTAGGGCGCGCAACGTCAGGACTGTCCGGCAGGCTCTGCTGGATAACGTGTGGTCGTGAGATGTGCAAAATGACATCTCTTTCCTGGCGCATATGCAGGTGGCTCACTTGTGCCTTGCCATCGCGACGGTGCCGCGGGGCGATAACCTTCCCGATCAGTTCATTGGCCTGCTGACAAGTCCGGAGCCTACACAGCAAGGTCGACCTACCAGAGATTATGCATGGGCTTTGTGCGTTCACCGACTGCAATGGCCATCCTGGCGGCTGGCACCATCAAGCGTTGCAAGATCTTCGCAGCTCACGGTCCAAAGATCGTTTATCGACTTGACAAAGCGCTCGGCACGGGCTCCAGGACGAGCCATCCGCTTGCTTCACTTGCTTGCAGGGTCAGGACAACGTAGATCACATTCTCGCGAGATGTGTCTACGAGTGGGAGGTTTGGCATCGTTACTTTGACACGATGCAAATGGACATTGCACCGCCAACCGAGAGCAACACATTTACCGAGTGGTGGTTCCAATAAAGGACGAGGTTTTCGGGCAAAATTCGTCGTGGTTTTGACTCCTTCGTGATCGGCATGGCGTGGGCTTTGTGGAAACAGAGAAACGTGAGGGTGTTCAATAGAGTGTTCAATAGAGTGCACAATCAATGGACGTCCGAGCAATTGGTGGGAGTGGGGCGCTCGCTGGATTAGGTGTAGGAGGCTTAGATCATTTCGTGAGAGAGTGATTTTTGTATTCGTTTCGGTGTTGGTGTTTGTCAAGTAGGACATTCACATCTTGCTAGACTGCTTGTAATTATCTTCTGCCTTCTATAAAAATATAGTACGCCAATTTGGCGTACTCTCGAAAAAAAAGACACCCTTTTGCAATTCCGGGATCTTTTCTTTTTTGCAAATTCTTGATGAAATAGCCGTATGGAGGAAGGCAGGCCTCAGAGGTGATGGTGGATTAGATCGTTTTCTAGAGAGTAAACTAGTTTGTTTCTAGGGTGTTGGTGTTTGACGATGGTCCACGCCACCGAGATGTTCGCATCCCATTTGCGTTTTTGTAAATATTTTTTGCCTTCTATAAAAATATGCTACGTCATTGGCATACTCTCGAAGAAAAAAAAGCCACCTTTTTTCTGCGGGTATGGTTACTTTTTTTCGAGGGAGAAATTCTCAATCTACTCATCAGTCATGACGGTATAGAGAACCAAGAGGTAATAAAAATTACAACCAGGTCTATGAACCACCTAGCGACGACTACAAGCATTGGAGCGAGCCGAAGGCGCGCCGCCCTCATCGCCCCTCCTTCACCGGAGCTGGGCAAACCTTGTTGTAGTAGACAGTCGGGAAGTCGTCATGCTAAGGCTACAAAAGACCAGCGCACCAGAGCAGCAACCATCGATGATGAAGAGAGTTGTAGATCGGAAAAATCAAACTTGTAACCACACAAACAAAAACGAACAAAAACAGGATCCAAATAGAACAGTCTGAAAACTTGCATTCTTCGAACAATGTTGAAAGGTTGTTGAGTAGTCTGAAAACACTCCAGCTACGTACGGGTTTCAAACATTGATTACTCCATTTCACGCTTGCACAAGGTCTAAAGAATCCACGAGCGTCCCAACTTCACCAACAACTAGAAGCATAGGCGTGTCTTGCCGCACCACTGAGGATTTACTTTAGTTAACAAAAAAATGGAGTGAATGAATTTTTCCAAAATATCCTTAAGGTTCATGAACTGATTTTCAACAACATGCATAGTCACAAGGGTGCCATTAGCATATTGGATGATCGGATATTTCGGACATGGAAATTATCAATAGGAAGCCTAAGACCCCCATTATACCAAGCTTCATTAATAACAGGCCAAAGAAGGTCAACAACAAGCACAAATAGGAGTGAGGATAGGGGATCACCTTGTCAGTCCTCTCTTTTGCAGTGAGTGGCTTTTCGAGGTGCTCCATTGAGCGGGAAAGAGGTGGAGGCAGATTGAAGAATTTTGTTTACCATCCAATCCATTTAGGGCCAAATCCTTTTGCCTCAAGTATAACAAGAATAGTGCAATATTCCACTTTATCAAAAGCTTTCTCAAAGTCAAGTTTGAGAATGTTGATGGGTTTCTTGGAGTGGTGGCACAAGTGGAGATACTAAAAAACCCCAACCAAGATAATCATGGATGGTTTACCTTTTAATAAATCCATATTGGCTTTGGCGAGGATTGGAACGCTTGGTGAAGAACTTCAAAGGGAAGCTAACTAGATAAATAGGCCTATAGTCATTCATTGTTTCAGAGGACTATATTTTTAGGTATTAAAGTGATGTAAGCAATGTTCATATTGTGGACGTCAGAGCTCACTTCAAATAAATCATTAGTCATTTTGTATAAGTCATCTTTTATGATGCACCAGCATCTCTTGAGAAATAATCTGTGAGATCCATCTAGCTCGGGAGTTCTGCTAGCAGCGAATTATTTGGCCACAAGTTCAATTTCATCGATGTTAGGGGGGGGGTTCACGATGAGCAATATCATGGGGTTGGATTAAGTGCTCAAGATTCAAAATCATGGTAGTGTTAATGGAAGTACCAAACATGTTCTTACACTAGGCATGTGCCCGTGCGTTGCCATGGGAGGCAAATATTTATTAACACAAGAAGAAGACCTATGGGACAAATCTTGATGCCAAATAAATAGATAAAATAAAATTATGTTTCAGTTATATAAAGTGTATTTTTTTGTCATCTATTAAATTGGCAAAATAGGTATGTGCTCGTAATTGATCTGCTTTATTGGGTTCCAAAGATAAGATATTGACCGAGATTTATTTGTGGGAATTTATTCCTATTTATTTAGTTACCAAAAAATCGATGAGGGATGGGAGGTTGGACAAAGGGGTGGTGGGGAGAAAGTGTAAGATGGAACCATGTGTTCTTTCTAAGTAGTAGATAGATAGATAGATAGATAGATAGATAGATAGATAGATATAGATTGAGAATAAGAGATCGGTTGATATTTATTTGGTTACGAATAGGGAATTTATTCCTATTTATTTAGTTGCAAGAAAATCGATGGAGCGTGGGAGGCTGGACAAAGGGGTGGTGAGGAGAAAGTGAAATATGGAACCTTATGTTCATCTTAAGTAGTATAGTAGAGATGAGTTCCAAATAACTGCAACCTTGTAATCATGGTTTAAAAAGTTATTCATCATGAGATAAAATGGTGCATGTGTAATTTTTTCTATAACTCTATGTAGCCATGGCATGGGACAAACTACTATTCTCATCCCCACACTTTGCCCATTTCATCTTAGGTCTGCTTTTCCAATATATTCTCTTGGCTTCATGCAACTTAAGTAAATGAGGCTTGAGAATTCTCCTAACATTATTTTTCTATGATGGAAAGATCTCTCTAGTCCCCAAGACCATCGAGCATGGTGAGAACACAGCTGCAGTATTCAATGATATCCTTGAGTTGAAGAGGGTTTTGCTTCATTTTTCAGCCCATGTCACGAGGATTCTTTGGCAATAACGATTTAAGAGGAAATCTTCCCAAATATGTTATTATTCCAACAATGCAAAATAGTTTCATGAAATGTATCAAACTGTAGTCAATAATTTTTAGATCTGAAAACGCTAGCTTTAGGAATATCACTACCAACCTCGATGTATATAGGGACATGATGAGAAGTAATCCTGGCAAGTGGAACATCCATAGTATTTGGAAATGATGTAGTCCAATTTTAAGAGGTAAATATCCAATCTAATTTCTCAAATAATGGCATTTCTTGCACTACTACAGGTCAAAATACCACTGACCCCTCATCACTGACCAACCAGGAAATGTGCATCACTAATGACTAGTTTGGACAAGTCATCACTAACTATCCAATTGGAAGATACCATTGAAGGGAATATGCCCTAGAGGCAATAATAAAGTTGTTATTTATATTTCCTTATATCATGATAAATGTTTATTAGTCATGCTAGAATTGTATTAACCGGAAACTTAGTACATGTGTGAATACATAGACAAACAGAGTGTCACTAGTATGCCTCTACTTGACTAGCTCGTTGAATCAAAGATGGCTAAGTTTCCTAGCCATAGAAATGAGTTGTCATTTGATTAACGGGATCACGTCATTATAGAATGATGTGATTGACTTGACCCATTTCGTTAGATTAGCACTTGATCGTTTAGTATATTGCTATTGCTTTCTTCATGACTTATACATGTTCCTATGACTATGAGATTATGTAACTCCCGAATACCGGAGGAAAACTTTGTGTGCTACCAAACGTCACAACGTAACTGGGTGATTATAAAGGTGCTCTACAAGTGTCTCCGATGGTACTTGTTGAGTTGGCATAGATCGAGATTAGGATTTGTCACTCCGATTGTCGGAGAGGTATCTCCGCCCTCTTGGTAATGCACATCACTATAAGCCTTGCAAGCAATGTGACTAATGAGTTAGTTGCGGGATGATGCATTACGGTACGAGTAAAGAGACTTGCCGGTAACAAGATTGAACTAGGTATTGAGATACTGACGATCGAATCCCGGGCAAGTAACATACCGATGACAAAGGGAACAACGTATGTTGTTATGCGGTTTGACCGATAAATATCTTCGTAGAATATGTGGGAGCCAATATGAACATCTGGGTTCCGCTATTGGTTATTGACCAGAGATGTGTCTCGGTCATGTCTACATAGTTCTCGAACCCGTAGGGTCCGCACGCTTAACGTTTGGTGACGATCGGTGAGGGAGTCCCGGACTAGGGGGTGTCTGGATAGCCGGACTATCGTCACGGCCGGACTCCAAGACTATGAAGATACAAGATTGAAGACTTCGTCCCGTGTCCGGATGGGACTTTCCTTGGCGTGGAAGGCAAGCTTGGCGATACGGATATGTAGATCTCATACCATTGTAACCGACTCTGTGTAACCCTAACCTATCCGGTGTCTATATAAACCGGAGGGTTTTAGTCCATAGGACGAACAACAATCATACCATAGGCTAGCTTCTAGGGTTTAGCCTCCTTGATCTCGTGGTAGATCTACTCTTGTACTACCCATATCATCAATATTAATCAAGCAGGAGTAGGGTATTACCTCCATCGAGAGGGCCCGAACTCAGGTAAAAACATCGTGTCCCTTGTCTCCTATTACCATTCGCCTAGACGCACAGTTCGAGACCCCCTACCCGAGATCCGCCGGTTTTGACACCGACATTGGTGCTTTCATTGAGAGTTCCTCTGTGTCGTCACCGATAGGCCCGATGGCTCCTCTGATCATCAACAACGGCGCTGTCCGGTGAGACTTTTCTCCCGGACAGATCTTCGTGTTCGGCGGCTTTGCATCGGGCCAATTCGCTTGGCCATCTGGAGCAGATCGAAAGCTACGGCCCTGGCCATCAGGTCAGATTTGGAAGTTTGAACTATACGGCCGATATCCACGGATACTTGATCTTCGACGGATTCGAGCCGCAGCCAAGCGTGCCGCACTGTCTCGATGGGCATGATCTAGCTCTGCACGAGCAAAGGCCTCGAGGCCGCACCAAGATCCGGCCCGACCCTTAATCCGGAGCCGGATTCCCCGATCGAGGACGAGTGGTTGGACACCGCCTCGGGGGCTACAATCTCTACGGCGATCGAGCCGAACTCCGTCCCTGTCCTTTGCGAAGACCTCGACTCCAGGGTGCCGGACTCCTCTCCGGACTCCGAACCCTCCGCGCCCGTGCCAATTGAATCCGATTGGGCGCCGGTCATGGAGTTCATCGCCATGACATCTTTCAAAGACTCGCCCTTTGGCGACATCCTGAATTCACTAAAGTCTCTCTCTTTATCCGGAGAGCCTGGCCGGACTATTTAACAGAAGGTTGGGATGCGGACGACGAAGAAATTCAACGCCCACCCACCACCCACTTTGTAGCCACTGTCGATGATTTAATCGACATGCTAGACTACGACTCCGAAGACATCAACGGTATGGACGACGATGCCGGAGACGACCAAGACCCAGCGCCTACAGGGCACTGGAAGGCCACCTCGTCATATGACATATACATGGTGGACATCCCAAAAGATGGGAACGACGATGGAACAACAGAGGATGACCCCTCCAAGAAATAGCCGAAGCGCCGACGTCAGCGGCGCCGCTCTAAATCTCGCCACAATAAAAACGGTGATTCCGCACGGAGATAATAACACCGGACAAGGTTGAAGAGAACCCCTCCAGCAGGACTCAAGCCGCAGGAGGAGGGAGAAGCAAGTCTGCACGACTGGGCGGCAGAAAGAGAGGTCGAGGACGATAATTATGCGCCTCCCTCCGAAGATGAGGCAAGCCTCGACGACGATTTAATTTGTCGTGCCCGAGGATCCCGCCAACAGAGCGCTTTCAAACGCAGGCTTATAGCCACGGCAAGCAGCCTCAAGAAAAAGCAGCAACAACTTAGAGCTGATCAAGACACGCTAGGCCGATGATGGATCAAGTCCTTGCAGCCAAGAGTATGAACTCGAACGCCCTCCAAAAGCTACCCCAAACGCAGGCCGTTGCCTCGACTAGAGGAGGAAGCACCCAAGTCACCAGCGACATGGCGGATCGGCCACCCGTGGCTGCGACAGAGAAGCCTCTCGGCCCTCCGCTCAAGCCACACCCGACGCTGCTCAAAAAGTACCAAGACACGGAAAACGTGCGGACTTGCGAGATATATTGGAGGATAAGGCAAAACATACAAGATTGATCTACGGATCGGCGTGGGTGCCCAACGACGGGATGATTACCGTCGCGGCGGATACAAAGAAACCCGACCGGGCGAACACGAGACAAAGCTCATATGAGCACGCCGTGATATATCCCAATACATGAGGCGCCAAGACACCCACTATGCTTCACAGATGAAGTAATGGATCATCAAATCCCGAGGGCTTCAAGCCCGTAAACATCTAAGCATATGATGGCACCTCAGATCCTGCGGTATTGATCGAGGAATATCTCCTCCAGATCCACATGGCCCGCGGTGATGATCTACATGCCTTCAATTACCTCCCACTCAAGCTTAAAGGACCGGCTCGGCATTGGCTCAACAAATTGCCGCCAGAATCAATTGGTTGTTGGGAGGACACGAAGCCGCATTCCTTGATAACTTCCAGGCACATATATGTGCGACCACCAGACGCCGATGACCTTAGCCACATAATCCAGCAGCCGGAAGAATCGGCCGACAATTACTGGACACGGTTCCTAACAAAGAAAAATCAAATCGTTGGTATCGTCTGGATGCAGAGGCCCTTGCAGCCTTCAAACATAACATCCGCGACGAGTGGCTTGCCCGGCACCTAGGACAGAAAAGCCAAAATCCATGGCGGCCCTCACAACACTCATGACCCGCTTTTGTGCGGAGAGGACAACCGACTAGCTCAAGCAACAACTTGGCCAAACATCCCGATAGTTCGGGTACCAAGGACAACAATGGCGTGTCGCGTCGCAACAAAAACAAGCGCCGCATTAACGGGCGACAACATCGAAGATACGGCCGTCAATGCCGGATTCAGAGGCTCTAAACCCGGTCGGAAGAAGCCATTCAAAAGAAATACCTGGGCCCGTCCAACTTGGACCGAATACCGATCGCCAGCGGATACATGGCACCCCGAAAATCAGCCAATCACACCAACAGAGACTGTTGGGTGTTCAAGCAAGGTGCAAGTTAAGCGCCGAACTCAATGACAAGGGGCTGCATAGCGATGACGAGGAAGAGCCCCGGCCGCCGAACAATAGAGGATAGAAGGGTTTTCCCACGCAAGTGCGGACGGTGAACATGATATACGCAACCCACATACCCAAAAGGGAGCGGAAGCGTGCACTAAGGGACGATATGCGATGGAACCGATCGCCAAGTTCAACCCATGGTCTTCCTGCCCGATCACCTTCGATCGAAGGGACCACCCGACTAGCATCCGTCACGGCGGCTTCACGCATTGGTTCTTGACCCAATTATCGACGGATTTCACCTCACCGTAGTCCCGATGGACGGCGGTAGCAACTGAACTCGCTTTATCGGGATAAAGTGCGCAAAATGGGCATAGACCCTCAAGGATTAAACCTACAAAGACGACCTTTAAAGGTGTCATACCGGTGTAGAGGCCAGTTATGCGGGCTCGCCATTACACTCGAAGTGGTCTTCGGATCCCGGATAACTTCCGGCGAAGAGTTAATCTTCGACATCGTCCCATTCCGCAGCGGCTATCATGCACCGCCGGACGAACCACATTTGCAAAGTTCAATGCGCTGCCGCACTACGCATACCTCAAGCTCAAGATGCCAGGCCCTCGAGGAGTAATCACGGTCAATGGAAACACCGAACGCTCTCTCCGAACGGAGGAGCACACGGCGGCCATCGCGGCGGAGGTACAAAGCAGCCTCTCACATCAATTCTTGAGTCCGACCACTAAGCGTTCGGACACTGTCAAGCGCGCCCGGAGTAACCTACAACAAGACCGCCTGGCACGATTCAAGCACGCGTAGCAATCCGGCCCCAACCCCCGCCCTCGCGAAATTGCGAAGCTAGTATTACACGTACATAATTACGCTCTGGAGATACCATGGGCATATGGGGAGGGCAAGACCACGGCATGCCAAGAATGCGGCTCGACCGCACTGCAGGCTCCGATTGTGTCATTCTTTTCTTTTTCCTTTTTCCTTTTTCTTACTTTCAGACTCCGTCTTTCATCAGTCCTGTCAAGCACTAGAGTCGCCGAACTCCCGATGCAACAGCCGGAAGCGTAAAGCCACGTCAAGTGTTCAGTGGTCTCTATTACGAGCATTATACATGTTTTACATACCATCCTCAAGCTTACCTCGAGGGGGGACATGTTAGATAGTCCCATCCCTTGCTTATCGCACTATTTGTATCGCTCTGCTTCCATTGCAGTACCTTTTTGAATAAACAATACATAGTTTTTGCTTATTATTGCTCTACTTCATTTATATATACATATGTTCATTTCACGACATGTTGCAACCGTACACTTTGGTACGGCCGATACACCAGGGGCTTAAGTATCCCAAAATTATGGTGTGATAAGTCCGAACACTTTCACAAGTGCGGCACCCCGAACTTATAGCATTATATGAATTGGCTCCAAATCATGTCTTGGGTCAAAAGTTGGGTTTTCCGGCTCCGTGTTTTGGTACCTTACGTTCCGCTATATCGGCTAAGGTAGCACGGGAGAACCATCGCGATTGTGCCCCAGCTTGAGCTGGGTCGAGCACCTCGATGGAGAAAGCTAAACTGACCGTCATGATAAGGCGAGAGCCGATCGCTGTTCGAGAGGTTTTTCGAGTCCCTAAAGACTTATGCCGCTTAGAGCGAGGAACCGAATTGTCCGCCAAGGCGTGGATAGCACCCCAAACTCGGTCTTCCGAATACTAGGGGCTTCACTAAATTTAAAATTATAGAATTCTATGGCTAAGTGAGAGTGTTCAAGCATTATAAGTCTGGTTGCCTTATTCGTTGTGTTGAGCGCCTCCCTAGATGGACCCAAGAATGGGAACAAGAGTGCTCAAGTTTATCCCGAACACCCCAAAGACTGTGGCATGGGGGTCAAGCCAACGACTTGCCATCTCTCAAATTTGATAAACGGCCGCACATAAGGTAATATTTTAAATTAATAAGCGTTGCTTAAGCGATATGAACAAGTTTTTAGCGTCTGTGATAACAAATGCGAGTTTATTCAGAAATTACATCTTTGGAGCACTCATCCGCTATTCGGCGGGCATCCTTCAGAGGCCCTCATAGTACATTTCGGGCGTATGATGCTCATGACCCTTCGGTGGCCCGTCTGGTCACGAGCCTCTCCGCATCCAGCTTGCCCCAGTGCACTTTAGCACGGCAAGGGCCCGACGGACACCTTCAATGCGGACGGAGCGCTTGATGACTTCAAGCCGCGGCGAGGCATCCACCGGCCGCTGCACCAAGCCGAAGTAGCTCCGGGCATAGCCTCCAATGGCCACAGCGCTTATAAGGCCCTTCATGGCCTGTTCGGCGACCTTGTGGAGCTCGACCAACTGCTTTAGCTGGTCGCTCAGGGCACTGAATGTTCGGCCTCGATATCGAGACCGTAACACCTTTTCCGTCGAGCTCCCCTCCTTGGCGCGGTAGAATGCGGCAGATCGGACACACTACGGGCAAATCTGCGAATGCTCTGGAGAGCTCCGAATCCGGTTAAGTAATAGGTAATTCACTTTCACTTGCTTGCTTTGCATAAAGAATGCCTTACCCGCCTCTATCTTCTTCAGCGACTCAATTTCTTTGAGGGCTTTTTGGGCCTCGTCCTTAGCAGCTTTGGCACTTTCAAGAGCCGAGGCGAGCTCGGACTCGAGTCTTCGAGTCACGCCCAAACCCTTGTGTTTTTCCACGAGAGCTTGGAGCTCTTGCCCGTACTGGCCAGCTGCGCCTCCCCTTCTCTCGCTTCGGCTCCGCTGTCATGAGCTGGGCCCACGGACACCGCCTCCTTCAGTGGTCGCCACCTCGTTCGTGGGCCCTGTAGTACCCAAGTTATCCCTCAAGTTATTTATTGCAACCAAAACCTTTTCTATAAGGTATTTCTTTAATCAGGTATTACTTACCTTCTTTGTCCTCGAGCTGCTTCTTGGCTTGTCCGAGCTCGTTCTCGGACCGCTCGAAGTTCTGCTTCAATGCATTAACCTCCGCACTCAGTGCGGCAGAGGTCAGCAGCGCAGCCTGCATTCCGATATTGACATACTTATGTTAGACTCCTACGTATATCTTTTTAGATCCTTAGTACGACTTTTCTTTCCGAACACCGAACTAAGCATCAGGGGCTACTGTCTATGCGGTGACATTTTTATATATTCTAAACTTACCTCAAAGCCTGTTAGAAGGCTGGTACAGGCTTCGGTCAGTCCGCTCTTGGCGGACTGAACTGTCTGGATCACCGCACTCATAACAGTGCGGTGCTCCTCCTCGATGGAAGCGCTGTTAAGCGCCTCCAGTAAGCTATCCGGTGCCTCCGGTTGGACGGAGGACACCGGCGTCTTACCCTTCTTGCGAAGGATCCGCTGGCCGGACTTCGGAACTGCTGACGGTTCCGGCATGGAGTCCGGACAAGGGTCGGGCTTAGAGCCCCTGGGGGTCTTGCCCCCCGCGTGCCTGGAGTCCGGGAGGTTGCCTTGTGGCACCTCCGGCGCTACCTCCTCTTGACCAAGCCCCCCTTGGGGCCCCACCGCAGCGTCATCCGCAGTGTGAGGCGAGGAGGCGGTCGGAAGCGAAGTACTCTCCATTTCTGACGAGCCCAGGGACCCGCTAGATGAATCGGCGAACTCACCCTTAGGCGGGCTGCACAGTTGTTCGACATTAGAGAACACTCTGCAATAATAAAAAACCATGGGTATCCGGACACTTACGATCCCGCCAGGGGCTTGGCCCTTGTAGGTCAATCCTCATCGTCGTCGTCGACGTTGGTGGAGAAGTCCGGAGGAAGGGTTCTTCCCTTCTTGGACCCTCCGGCCTCCCGCTTGGGGCGGCCTTCCTTTTCTTCTCCTCTCACTGGGAGGAGCTTCTTCTTCTTCCTCCTCGTCTTCGTGAGAAGATTCTCGCTTCAGAATCTGACAAGACTGGCGTTGGGAGCTCCTTCGAGTTCCCATGGCCTCCTTCTTGGTTTTCTTCTCCGGCACCACGTGCGGGCGCCGGAGCCAAAGCAGCCTGGCTAATCAGGCGTCCTCCGGGTCTTCCGGCAAAGGAGCCGGACAGTTAATCTGTCCGGACATCTTCACCATCTGTCAAAGATTAGGGAATTTTAGATCCCACGTGAGAGTCAATCTATGAAAAAGAGTCCCGTAAAGGGTAAAATAACTTACCTCGCCGGCTGGACGCCGCGAAATGTATCCATGATCCTTGTTAGCGGATGTTGGGGCTTTCATTTTGAACAAGACCTTCCAGGCATCTTCGTACGTAGTGTCGAAGAGCCGGCTCAAGGTTCGGTGCTGTGCCGGATCGAGCTCCCACAAGTTAAAGGCCCGTTGTTGGCATGGGAGAATCCGACGGATGAGCATCACCTGGATTACGTCGACAAGCCTGAGATTCTTGTCCACCAGGTTTCGGACGCATGTTTGGAGTCCGGATAGCTCTTCTGAATCCCCCCACGTCAGGCCCGTCTCCTTCCATGACGAGAGTCGTGTGGGGAAGCCAGATCTGAATTCGGGGGCCGCCACCCATTCGTGGTCGCGTGGCTCGGTGATGTAGAACCACCCCGATTGCCACCCCTTTATGGTCTCCACAAAGGCGCCCTCGAGCCATAGGACCTTGGCCATCTTGCCAACCATGGCGCCTCCGCACTCCGCTTGACGGCCGCCCACTACCTTCGGCCGGACGTTGAAGATCTTCAGCCATAAGCCGAAGTGGGGCTGGATGCAGAGGAAAGCCTCGCACACGACGATAAATGCCGAGATGTTGAGGATGAAATTTGGGGCCAGGTCGTGGAAGTCCAGGCCGTAGTAGAACATGAGCCTCCGGACAAATGGGTGAAGTGGAAAACCTAGTCCGTGGAGGAAGTGGGGGAGAAACACTACCCTCTCATGGGGCCCGGGTTGGAATAAGCTGCCCCGCCGGGCAGCTCAGGCGCAATGTCACGGACAAGTATCCGCCTCCTCAATCTTTTTTGATGTGCCCCTCCGTGACGGAGGAGGCCATCCACCGCCTCCCGCCTCCCGACATGGTTGGAGAAGGTTGAGGTGGGATGTGTGAACTTGGGTGCTGGAGCTCGAGTGCGCGGAAATGAATAAGCAAAGGAGGAAGAAGGCGTGGGTGAAAAGGTGGATCCTTATCCCTTATATAGACGGACGAAGCTATGCGTCCCCCACCAGCCTGGTAAAACTCGCTTATTTCCCAAGCGCCGTAAATCAATGGCGCGGATGGGTTACCCACGTCCGTATTGATGTGAATCCCGGAATAAGGGGGCACGATCTATGCTTTGATAAGACGTGCCAAGGAAACCGCCTCGCTAAACGCGCTGAGGTGGAACAGTAAAAACGATTCGTATGAAGGCCTGGCCGTGGTGTGATGTCACGCCGCGAAATACGTCAGCAGATCTGTGCAAAAATTATTCTCTCTACGGTGTTATGTGGAACTTTTTTTGCAGAGCTGGACACTATCCTTGTGTTCAAAACCTTCTATGAAGTATTCGGAGGAGGAACCCGCCTCGCAATGTCAAGACAATCAACGCGCCGGACTCGTCGTCATTGAAGCCTGGTTCAGGGGCTACTGAGGGAGTCCCGGACTAGGGGGTATCCGGATAGCCGAACTATCGTCACGGCCGGACTCCAAGACTATGAAGATACAAGATTGAAGACTTCGTCCCATGTCCGGATGGGACTTTCCTTGGCGTGGAAGGCAAGCTTGGCGATACGGATATGTAGATCTCATACCATTGTAACCGACTCTATGTAACCCTAACCTATCGGTGTCTATATAAACCGGAGGGTTTTAGTCCGTAGGACGAACAACAATCATACCATAGGCTAGCTTCTAGGGTTTAGCCTCCCTGATCTCGTGGTAGATCTACTCTTGTACTACCCATATCATCAATATTAATGAAGCAGGAGTAGGGTATTACCTCCATCGAGAGGGCCCGAACCTGGGTAAAAACATCGTGTCCCTTGTCTCATGTTACCATCCGCCTAGACGCACAGTTCGGGACCCCCTACCCGAGATCCGCCGGTTTTGACACCGACAATCGGTATTATGAGTTTATGTGTTTTGATGTACCGAAGATAGTTCGGAGTCCCGGATGTGATCACGGACATGACGAGGAGTCTCGAAATGGTCGAGACATAAATATTGATATATTGGACGACTATATTCGGACACCGGATGAGTCCCGGGGGTCATCGGATATTTATCGGAGTGTCGGGGGGTTATCGGAACCCCCGGGGGAACTAAGTGGGCCACATGGGCTTTGGTGGAGAGAGAGAGGGCCGATCAAGGTAGGGCCGCGTGCCCCTCCCCCTCTAGTCCGAATTGGACTAGGGAAGGGGGGCGGCGCCCCCCTTTCCTTCTCTTCTCTCCCTCTCCTTCCTTTCCCCCTTCCTCCTCCTAGTAGGACTAGGAAAGGATGAATCCTACTCCTACTAGGAGGAGGATTCCTCCTCTCCTTGGGTGCACCAAGGCCCGGCCGGCCTCCCCCTTGCTTCTTTATACACGGGGGCAGGGGGCACCCTAGAACACACAAGTTGATTGTTCCAAGCCGTGTGCGGTGCCCCCCTCCACCATAATCCACCTCGGTCATATCGTCGTAGTTCTTAGGCGAAGCCCTGCGCCGGTAGCTTCATCATCACCGTCATCACGCCGGCGTGCTGACGAAGCTCTTCCTTGACACTCTGCTGGATCATGAGTTCGTGGGACGTCACCGAGCTAAACGTGTGCAGATCGCGGAGGTGTCGTACGTTCGGTACTAGGATCGGTCGATCGTGAATACGTACGACTACATCAACCGCGTTGTCATAACGCTTTCGCTTTTGGTCTACGAGGGTACGTGGACAACACTCTCCCCTCTCGTTGCTATGCATCACCATGATCTTGCGTGTGCGTAGGAATTTTTCTGAAATTACTACGTTCCCCATCAGTGGCATCCGAGCCAGGTTTACGCGTAGATGTTATATGCACGAGTAGAACACAAGTGAGTTGTGGGCGATACTAGTCATACTGCTTACCAGCATGTCATACTTTGATTCAGTGGTACTGTTGGATGAAGCGGCCCGGACCGACATTACGCGTACGCTTACGCGAGATTGGTTCTAGCGACGTGCTTCGCACACAGGTGGCTGGCGGTTGTCAGTTTCTCCAACTTTAGTTGAATCTAGTGTGGCTACGCCTGGTCCTTGTTGAAGGTTAAAACAACACATACTTGACGAAATATCGTTGTGGTTTTGATGCGTAGGTAAGAACGGTTCTTGCTCAGCCCGTATCAGCCACGTAAAACTTGCAACAACAAAGTAGAGGACGTCTAACTTGTTTTTGCAGGGCATGTTATGATGTGATATGGTCAAGACATGATGCTAAATTTTATTGTATGAGATGATCATGTTTTGTAACGGAGTTATCGGCAACCCAGTGAGCCATATGGTTGTCGCTTTATTGTATGAAATGCAATCGCCATGTAATTACTTTACTTTATCACTAAGCGGTAGCGATAGTCGAGAAGCAATAGTTGGCGAGACGACAACGATGCTACGATGGAGATCAAGGTGTCGCGCCGGTGACGATGGTGATCATGACGGTGCTTTGGAGATGGAGATCAAAGGCACAAGATGATGATGGCCATATCATATCACTTATATTGATTGCATGTGATGTTTATCCTTTATGCATCTTATTTTGCTAGGTCCGACGGTAGCATTATAAGATGATCTCTCACTAAATTTCAAGGTACAAGTGTTCTCCCTAAGTATGCACCGTTGCGAAAGTTCGTCATGCCGAGACACCACGTGATGATCGGGTGTGATAAGCTCTACGTTCACATACAATGGGTGCAAGCCAGTTTTGCACATGCAGAATACTCGGGTTAAACTTGACGAGCCTAGCATATGCAGATATGGCCTCGGGACACTGAGACCGAAAGGTCGAGCGTGAATCATATAGTAGATATGATCAACATAGTGATGTTCACCATTGAAAACTACTCCATCTCACGTGATGATCAGACATGGTTTAGTTGATATGGATCACGTGACCACTTAGATGATTAGAGGGATGACTATCTAAGTGGGAGTTCTTAAGTAATTTGATTAATTGAACTTTAATTTATCATGAACTTAGTACCTGATAGTATTTTGCATGTCTATGTTGTTATAGATAGATGGCCCGTGTTGTTGTTCCGTTGAATTTTAATACGTTCCTAGAGAAAGCTAAGTTGAAAGATGATGGTAGAAACTACACGGACTGGGTTCGTAACTTGAGGATTATCCTCATTGCTGCACAGAAGAATTACGTCCTGGAAGCACCGCTAGGTGCCAAACCCGCTACAGGAGCAACGCCAGATGTTATGAATGTCTGGCAGAGCAAAGATGATGACTAATCGATAGTTTAGTGTGCCATGCTTTACGGCTTAGAACCGGGACTTTAACGATGTTTTGAATGTCATGGAGCATATGAGATGTTCAAGGAGTTGAAGTTAATATTTCAAGCAAATGCCCGAATTGAGAGATATGAAGTCTCCAATAAGTTCTATAGCTGCAAAATGGAGGAGAATAGCTCTGTCAGTGAGCATATACTCAAAATGTCTGGGTATAACAATCACTTGATTCAACCGGGAGTTAATCTTCCTGATGATAGTGTCATTGACAGAATTCTTCAATCACTGCCACCAAGCTACAAGAGCTTCGTGATGAACTATAACATGCAAGAGAATTCCTGAGCTCTTCGCAATGCTAAAGACTGCAGAGGTAGAAATCAAGAAGGAGCATCAAGTGTTGATGGTCAACAAGACCACCAATTTCAAGAAAAAGGGTAAAGGGAAGAAGGGGAACTTCAAGAAGAACGGCAAGCAAGTTGCTGCTCAAGTGAAGAAGCCCAAGTCTAGACCTAAGCCTGAGACTGAGTGCTTCTACTGCAAAGGGACTGGTCACTGGAAGCGGAACTGCCCCAAGTATTTGGCGGATAAGAAGGATGGCAAGGTGAACAAAGGTATATGTGATATACATGTTATTGATGTGTACCTCACTAATGCTCGCAGTAGTGCCTGGGTATTTGATACTGGTTCTGTTGCTAATATTTGCAACTTGAATCAAGGACTACAGATTAAGCGAAGATTGGCTAAGGATGAGGTGACGATGCGCGTGGGAAATGGTTCCAAAGTCGATGTGATCACGGTCGGCACGCTACCTCTACATCTACCTTCAGGATTAGTTTTAGACCTGAATAATTGTTATTTGGTGCCAGCATTGAGCATGAACATTATATCCGGATCTTGTTTGATGCGAGACGTTATTCATTTAAATCAGAGAATAATGGTTGTTCTATTTATATGAGTAATATCTTTTATGGTCATGCACCCATGAAGAGTGGTCTATTTATATTGAACCTCGATAGTAGTGATACACATATTCATAATATTGAAGCCAAAAGATGTAGAGTTGATAATGATAGTGCAACTTATTTGTGGCACTGCCGTTTAGGTCATATTGGTGTAAAGCACATGAAGAAACTCCATTCTGATGGAATTTTGGAATCACTTGATTATGAATCACTTGGTACTTAAGTAACCATGCCTCATGGGTAAGATGACTAAAACGCCGCTTCTCCTAACAATGGAGCGAGCAATGTATTTGTTGGAAATCATACATACTGATGTATGTGGTCCGGTGAATGTTGAGGCTCGCGATGGGTATCGTTATTTTCTCACCTTCGCAGATGATTTGAGCAGATATGGGTATATCTACTTGATGAAACATAAGTCTGAAACATTTGAAAAGTTCAAAGAATTTCAGAGTGAAGTGGAAAATCATCATAACAAGAAAATAAAGTTTCTACGATTTGATCATGGAGGAGAATATTTGAGTTACGAGTTTGGTCTTCATTTGAAACAATGCGGAATAGTTTCACAACTCACACCACCCGGAACACCACAGCGTAATGGTGTGCCCGAACGTCGTAATCGTACTTTACTAGATATGGTGCGATCTATGATGTCTCTTACTGATTTACCGCTATAGTTTTGGGGTTATGCTTTAGAGACTGTTGCATTCACGTTAAATAGGGCACCATCTAAATCCGTTGAGACGACACCTTATGAACTGTGGTTTGGCAAGAAACCAAAGTTGTCATTTCTTAAAGTTTGGGGCTGCGATGCTTATGTGAAAAAGCTTCAACCTAATAATCTCGAACCCAAATCGGAGAAATGTGTCTCCATAGGATACCCAAAGGAGACTGTTGGATATACCTTCTATCACAGATCTGAAGTCAAGATATTCGTTGCTAAGAATGGATCCTTTCTAGAGAAGGAGTTTCTCTCGAAAGAAGTGAGTGGGAGGAAAGTAGAACTTGATGAGGTAAATGTACCCTGCTCCCTTATTGGAAAGTAGTTCATCAAAGAAATCTGTTCCTGTGACTCCTACACCAATTAGCGAGGAAGCTAATGATGATGATCATGTAACTTCAGATCAAGTTAGTACTGAACCTCGTAGGTCAACCAGAGTAAGATCTGCACCAGAGTGGTAAGGTAATCCTGTTCTGGAGGTCATGTTACTTGACCATGACGAACCTACGAACTATGAGGAAGCGATGATGAGCCCAGATTCCGCAAAATGGCTTGAGGCCATGAAATCTGAGATGGGATCCATGTATGAGAATAAAGTGCGGACTTTGGTTGACTTGCCCGATGATCGGCAAGCCATCAAGAATAAATGGATCTTCAAGAAGAAGACTGACACTGACTTGTAATGTTACTGTCTACAAAGCTTGACTTGTTGTGAAAGGTTTTCGACAAGTGAGGGAGTCCTGGACTAAGGGGTCCTCGAGCGTCCGGCCTGTTATCCATGGGCCAGACTGATGGGCTGCAAAGATATGAAGGCCGAAGACTGTACCCGTGTTCGGATTGGACTCTTCTTGGCATGGAAGGAAAGCTTGGCGATCAACTATGAAGATTCCTTCCTATGTAACCGACTCTATGTAACCCTAGGTCCCTCCGATGTCTATATAAACTGGAAGGCGTAGTTCGGTGTCTATATACAGGCTAGGCCTCTAGGGTTTAGTCATTACGATCTCGTGGTAGATCAACTCTTGTAACACTCATATTCATCAAGATCAATCAAGCAGGAAGTAGGGTATTACCTCCATAGAGAGGGCCCGAACACAGGTAAACATCATGTCCCCAAAGATCCTGCAACCATCGACCTTAGACGCACAGTTCGGGACCCCCTACCCGAGATCCGCCGGTTTTGACACCGACATTGGTGCTTTCATTGAGAGTTCCACTGTGCCGTCAATGAAAGGTTCGATGGCCCTTCGATCGTCCATAGTGACGCTATCCAGGAAGAAACCTTCCTCCCCGGACAGATCTTCGTGTTCGGCGGCTTCGTACTGCGGGCCAACTCGCTTGGCCATCTGGAGCAGATCGACAGCTACGCCCCGGGCCATTGATAACCCACAAGTATAGGGGATCAATTGTAGCCTCTTTCGATAAGTAAGAGTGTCGAACCCAACGAGGAGCTAAAGGTAGAACAAATATTCCCTCAAGTTTTATCGACCACCGATACAACTCTACGCACGCTTAACGTTCGCTTTACCTAGAACAAGTATGAAACTAGAAGTACTTTGTAGGTGTTTTCGGAAAGGTTTGCAAGATAATAAAGAGCGAGTAAATAAAAGCTAGGGGCTGTTTAGATAAAGACACAACCAAATTAGTTTTAGTAGAGAGCTTTTTGTCACGATAAAGTTATTTGTCCCTAGGCAATCGATAACTAGACCGGTAATCATTATTGCAATTTTATTTGAGGGAGAGGCATAAGCTAACATACTTTATCTACTTGGATCATATGCACTTATGATTGGAACTCTAGCAAGCATCCGCAACTACTAAAGATCATTAAGGTAAAACCCAACCATAGCATTAAAGTATCAAGTCCCCTTTATCCCATATGCAAACAACCTACTTACTCGGGTCTGTGCTTCTGTCACTCACGCCACCCACCATAAGCAAATCATGAACACATTGCAAACCCTACAGCAGGATCCCTCACGCTTGCACGGCACGGAGAGCACCATAGGACAACATCAATAATAAAACATGCAACTCAAACCAATCTTGATCATCAAATAGCCCATAGGACAAAACGAATCTACTCAAACATCATAGGATAGCCATACATCATTGGGAAATAATATATAGCGTTGAGCACCATGTTTAAGTAGAGATTACAGCCTGTAAGAGATAGGTTACACCACTACATAGAGGAGGGAAGAGTTGGTGATGATGGCGGTGAAGATGATGGCCACGGCGGCGTTCCGGCGCCACCGGAAGAGAAGGGGAGAGGGGGCCCCTTCGTCTTCTTCTTCCTTGACCTCCTCCGTAGATGGGAGAAGGGTTTCCCCTCTGGTCCTTGGCCTCCATGGTGTGGGAGGGGCGAGAGCCCCTCCGAGTTTGGATCTGTCTCTCTGTTTCTACGTTCTGTTCTGCTGCCCTTTCACTGTTCCCTATATATATGGAGATCCGTAACTCCAATTGGACTGAAACCTTCGCCGTGATTTTTTTACCAAAAATTAGCTTTCTTGCGGCCGAAGAAGGGCATCAACCGCCTTACGGGTGGCCCACGAGGGTCAGGGGCGCGCCCAGGGGGGCAGGGGCGCCCCCTGCTCGTGGTCACCTTGGACACCGTCTCGCGTGGATTTTTCTTCTGGAATTTTCCAAATATTCCAAAAATAAGCTCCGTCTGTTTTTATCCCGTTTGGATTCCGTTTGATATGGATATTCTGCGAGACATAAAACATGCAACAAACAGGAACTGGCACTAGGCACTGGATCAATATGTTAGTCTCAAAAATAGTATAAAAAGTTGCCAAAAAGTATATGAAAGTTGAATAATATTGGCATGGAACAATAAAAAATTATAGATGCGACGGAGATGTATCAGCATCCCCAAGCTTAATTCATGCTCGTCCTCGAGTAGGTAAATGAAAAAAAATGATAATTTTTTATGTGGAATGCTACCTAGCATAATCTTGATCATATGTCTAATCATGGCATGAACATTAATACACGAGTGATTCAAAGCAATAGTCTATCCTTTGACATAAAAACAATAATACTTCAAGCATACCAACCAAGCAATTATGTCTTATTGAAATAACATAGCCAAAGAAAGCTCATCCCTATAAAATCATATAGTCTGGCTATGCTCCATCTTCACCACACAAAATATTCACATCATGCACAACCCCGATGACAAGCCAAGCAATTGTTTCATACTTTTGACGTTTCTCAAACCTTTTCAACTTTCACGCAATAAATGAGCGTGAGCCATGGACATAGCACTATAGTTGGAATAGAATATGATGATGGGGGTTATGTGGAGAAGACAAAAAGGAGAAAGTCTCACATCGACGCGGCTAATCAACGGGCTATGGAGATGCCCATCAATTGATGTCAATGTGAGGAGTAGGGATTGCCATGCAATGGATGCACTAGAGCTATAAGTGTATGAAAGCTCAAACTGAAACTAAGTGGGTGTGCATCCAACTTGCTTGCTCATGAAGACCTAGGGCATTTGAGGAAGCCCGTCGTTGGAATATACAAGCCAAGTTCTATAATGAAAATTCCCACTAGTATATAAAAGTGATAACTCAAGAGACTCTCTATATGAAGAACATGGTGCTACTTTGAAGCACAAGTGTGGTAAAAGGATAGTAACATTGCCCCTTCTCTCTTTTTCTCTCATTCATTTTTTGTTTCCTTTTTCTTTTTTTGGGCCTTCTCTTTTTTTGGCCTTTCTCTCTTTTTTTTATATTATATTTTATTTTTTCGTCCGGAGTCTCATCCCGACTTGTGGGGGAATCTTAGTCTCCATCATCCTTTCCTCGCTGGGGCAATGCTCTAATAATGATGATCATCACACTTTTATTTACTTACAACTCGATATCTAGAACAAAGATATGACTCTATATGAATGCCTTCGGCGGTGTACCGGGATGTGCAATGATCTAGCATAGCAATGACATCAAAAAAACGGACAAGCCATGAAAACATCATGCTAGCTATCTTAAGATCATGCAAAGCAATATGACAATAAATGCTCAAGTCATGTATATGATGATGATGGAAGTTGCATGGCAATATATCTCGGCATGGCTATGGAAATGCCATGATAGGTAGGTATGGTGGCTGTTTTGAGGAAGATATAATGAGGCTTATGTGTGACAGAGCGTATCGTATCACGGGGTTTGGATGCACCGCCAAGTTTGCACCAACTCTCGAGGTGAGAAAGGGCAATGCACGGCATCAAGAGGCTAGCAATGATGGAAGGGTGAGAGTGCGTATAATCCATCGACTCAACATTAGTCATAAAGAACTCACATACTTATTGCAAAAGTCTATTAGCTATCAAAACAAAGTACTACGCTACTGCTCCTAGGGGATAGATTGGTAGGAAAAGACCATCGTCATTCCCCGACCACCACTCATAAGGAAGACAATCAATAAACACCTCATGCTCCAACTTCGTTACATAACGGTTCACCATAATGCATGCTACGGGACTTGCAAACCTCAACACAAGTATTTCTCAATTTCACAATTAATCAACTAGCACGACTCTAATATCACCACCTTTATATCGCAAAACTATTGCAAGGAATCAAACATATCATATTCAGTGATCTACAAGTTTTATGTAGGGTTTTATGACTAACCATGTGAATGACCAGTTCTCGCCATCTCTCTAAATAGATATAAGTGAAGCACGAGAGTTTAATTCTTTCTACAAAAGATATGCCCACGCTCTAACAAATATAAGTGAAGCAAAAGAGCATTCTACAAATGGCGGTTATCTATGTAAAGAGAAACAGGCAATCCAAGCTTCAAATGATATAAGCGAAGCACATGAAGCATTCTATAAAGCCATACTCAAAAGATATAAGTGAAGTGCAAAGAGCATTCTATAAATCAACCAAGGACGATCTCATACCAGCATGGTGCATAAAATAAAAATGAAAACTAAATGCAAAAGACGCTCCAAGATTGCACATATCGCATGAACGAAACGAATCCGAAAACATACCGTTACTTGTTGAAGAAAGATGGGATGCCTTCCGGGGCATCCTCAAGCTTAGACGCTTGAGTCTTCATGAATATTTAATTGGGGTGCCTTGGGCATCCCAAGCTTGAGCTATTGCCTCTCTTCCTTCTTCTCACATCGAGACCTTCTCGATCATCAAACACTTCATCCACACAAAACTTCAACAGAAAACTCGGTAAGATCCGTTAGTAAAATAAAGCAAATCACTACTCTAAGTACTGTTGCAAACCAATTCATATTTTGTTTTTGCATTATGTCTACTGTAATATAACTTTTTCATGGCTTAATCCACTGATATAAATTGATAGTTTCATCAAAGCAAGCAAACTATGCATCAAAAACAGAATCTGTCTAAAACAGAACAGTCTGTAACAATATGAATATTCACCATACTTATGATACTTGAAAAATTCTGCCAAAATTAGTAACAATAAAAAATTTGTACATAAATACAGTGCAGAAAGAATCAGAACCATTTGACGTTCCAGTAAGAAATGAAAAATCGCACACTACAGCCAAAATTTCTGTCCTGCACCGTACAAACCAACAAGCATTGTAAACATCCTAAAGGCAAACTTTAGCACATTATTTTTATAATACAATGGAATTGTACAAGGGGATATTTATTTTTGTTGAAAAGTTTCTGTAATCAAGATTCACAAAGTTTCTGTGAGCATGAACAAAGTTCAAGGCTAGCTCCCACTTCAACATTGCTTGTCTCTCTCACTTTCACTTTCCTTTTTGAAAAAGTTTTGGGTTCCCCTCTTTATTTATATTGTTTTTAAACTATATGAAAGCACTCAACAGAAATAGACTCTCTAAAACTTTCGGGTTGTCTCCCTGGTAGCGCTTTCTTTAAAGCCATTAAGCTAGGCACATAGTGCTCAAGTAGTGAATCCACCCGGATCCCAAGGTATATCAAAGCCAATTTTAATTAACAATGATTTGTAATTTAGTAGTGAGCACAAGGCAACATATATCATGAAACAACGAAGTCTAACTCTCTTCCTATGCATCGGCATGTCATAAAAGAACAATTCATGCACACATAGTAAAGGCCAATGCATAGTATAAACAGTTTCTTGCAACTTTTTCGTGTTGGAAACATAGAGAAGTGGAGATATAGTTCCTCTCTCATAATTATTGCAAGTAGGAGCAGCAAGCACATGCATATTATATTCATCAAAATCATCATGTGCAACAGTAAAAGGCAACCCATCAATATAATCCTTAATAAAAGCAAACTTCTCCGATATAGTGTAGTTGGGAGAATTCAAAAAGATAATAGGACTATCATGCGTGGGTGCAATAGCAAAAATTTCATTTTTAACATAAGGAACTATAGCAAGTTCATATCCATAAGCATAATTCATATGGCATCTTGGCCACAAGCATATCAAGCATCATCAAAAAGGGATATTTCAAGAGAATCAAAGGGATCATAACAGTCATCATAGCAATCATCCTTCGGTAAGCACGAAGGGGAATTAAACAATGTATGAGTTGAAGAGTTACTCTCATTAGAAGGTGGGCACAGGTGATCAATCCGCTCTTCCTCCTTTTGTTCTTCGCTCTCCTCCTCATCTTTTTCATCCAATGAGCTCACAGTTTCATCAACTTCTTCTTCCATAGATTCCTGCAAAATATTAGTCTCGTCTTGGATAGCGGAGACTTTCTCAATAAGTCCATTAATATCGGAATTGTATTCATAATTCTCATAGCAATATTTGAGGATAGCTAAATTTTCAGATCTATAAACAACATCATCAAAATCTTCAAACTCTTTAAACAAAGATTCAATTTCATAAGCACCCATAAAAGCAACAAATTCTTCTATTTGTTCCACATCATAGTAATCATATATACCATTAGCATAAGAAGCTAAGGTTTTCTTATCATTAAATTTGCATGAAAAGGGAGGGTGTGGAGCCTTCATCCTAGAGCAACAAGTATAATCATAACTCAAGCATACTTGCCGAGCATACCACTTCAATATATAAATTTGATCCCATAATAGTTTCCCTTTTTGAGTTAAGCGATAATCCCTAAAGTATTCACGTTGATCCAACGTTACTCCCATTACATACTTGAATCGGGTTTTCTCAGGATTATCAAAGTAGTACATAATATCTTTCACATAACCAGCATCGAGGGTTTTAGGAGGTTCCCCATCTCCATAAGTAGCAAGTACACCTAATTTTTTTGGTATTTCGTGTTCCATATCCATAACTAAAGATAAAGAACAACTAAGAATAAAAAATAAAAATTACTTAGTGATAAAGCAAACAAGCACACGAGAATATTCACCCCTCGCTATTGCTCCCCGGCAACGGCGCCAGAAAAAGGTCTTGATAACCCACAAGTATAGGGGATCAATTGTAGCCTCTTTCGATAAGTAAGAGTGTCGAACCCAACGAGGAGCTAAAGGTAGATCAGATATTCCCTCAAGTTCTATCGACCACCGATACAACTCTACGCACGCTTAGCGTTCGCTTTACCTAGAACAAGCATGAAAATAGAAGTACTTTGTAGGTGTTTTCGGAAAGGTTTGCAAGATAATAAAGAGCGAGTAAATAAAAGCTAGGGGCTGTTTAGATAAAGACACAACTAAATTAGTTTTAGTAGAGAGCTTTTTGTCACGAGAAAGTTATTTGTCCCTAGGCAATCGATTACTAGACCGGTAATCATTATTGCAATTTTATTTGAGGGAGAGGCATAAGCTAACATACTTTCTCTACTTGGATCATATGCACTTATGATTGGAACTCTAGCAAGCATCCGCAACTACTAAAGATCATTAAGGTAAAACCCAACCATAGCATTAAAGTATCAAGTCCCTTTATCCCATACACAAACAACCTACTTACTCGGTCTCAGTGCTTCACACTCACGCCACCCACCATAAGCAAATCATGAACATATTGCAAACCCTACAGCTGAAACCCTCACGCTATGCCGACACGGAGAGCACCATAGGACAGCACCAATAATAAAACATGCAACTCAAACCAATCTTGATCATCAAATAGCCCATAGGACAAAACAAATCTACTCAAACATCATAGGATAGCCATACATCATTGGGAAATAATATATAGCGTTGAGCACCATGTTTAAGTAGAGATTACAGCGGGTAAGAGAGAGGTTACACCACTGCATAGAGGGGGGAAGAGTTGGTGATGATGGCGGTGAAGATGATGGCCACGGTGGCGTTCCGGCGCCACCGGAAGAGAAGGGAAGAGGGGGCCGCTTCGTCTTCTTCTTCCTTGACCTCTTCCCCAGATGGGAGAATGGTTTCCCCTCCGGTCCTTGGCCTCCATGGTGTGGGAGGGGCGAGAGCCCCTCCGAGATTGGATCTGTCTCTCTGTCTCTCTCATTTACTGCGTTACGTTACGCTGCCCTTTCACCGTTTCGTCTATATATGGAGATCCATAACTCCGATTGGACTGAAACCTTTGCCATGATTTTTTTACCAAAAATTAGCTTTCTTGCGGCCGAAGAAGGGCATCAACCGCCTTACGGGTGGCCCACGAGGGTCAGGGGCGTGCCCGGGGGGGGGGGGCATGGGCGCCCCTGCCTCGTGGCCACCTCGGGCACCGTCTCACGTGGATTTTTTTTCCGGAATTTTCCAAATATTCCAAAAATAAGATCTGTCCATTTTTATCTCGTTTGGATTCCGTTTGATATGGATATTCTGCGAGACATAAAACATGCAACAAACAGGAACTAGCACTGGGCACTGGATCAATATGTTAGTCCCAAAAATAGTATAAGAAGTTGCCAAAAAGTATATGAAAGTTGAATAATGTTGGCATGGAACAATAAAAAATTATAGATATGACGGAGACGTATCAGCCATCAGGTCAAATTCGGAAGCTTGAACTACGTCGCGGACATCCGCGGAGACTTGATCTTTGACGGATTCGAGACCGCGATGATCGCTCCCCCACGCTCCGATGAACATGACTTAAATCTGTCATCAGGACACATCCAGGAGATGGTTCCTGTTGCTGCAGCGGCCTTAGAGCCAGAGCAGATCGTGCCATCCGAGGCCACAGAGTCCGCGGTGTTAGAGCCGCACACAGACTCTACACCCTGCAATATTTTTGTCAACGGAACTCTGAACTCGTCTCCGGCTATAAGTTCCGGACCATGTACGCTTGCGGACACCAAACTGGATCGGTTATCGATTTTCGAATTCAGCGCCTTAGACCTCTTCCAGCACTCACCTTTGGGTGATGTGCCAAACTCTTTAAAGAATTTTTCCTTGGATAAGGACTCACAGCCGAACTATGTCCGGTCTAAGCTAGAGGCAGATAAAGGGGAACTTCGTTTCCCACCCGCCACCCACTTCATAGCCACTGTCGATGACTTAACTGGCGTGGTTGAGTACGGCTCCGAAGACATTGACGGTATCGACGGTGATGCCGACCAGGAGCAAGGCCAAAGCCCGCCAGTCACTGGACGTGGGACGGCCACCACTTCATACGATGTTTACATAGTCGACACACTTAAAAAAGTGTGCAACGATGGCACTGGAGAAAATAGTACTCCGGACGACGCCGAAAACAATGAAGACCCTGTTGGAGCAAGATCCGAATAGGAGGAACAGGAAAACGGGCAAGCCAGCCCCGATAAACAGGCCTTGCCTAGCGACAATTCAGAGGACGACAATTACCTTCCGCTCTCCGAAGATGAGGTAAGCCTCAGCGACGAAGACTTCATCGTACCCGAAGAGCCCCTCGAGCAGGAGCGCTTCAAGCGCAGGCTCATAGCTACGGCAAGAAGCCTGAAAAATAAGCAGCAACAGCTTCAAGCTGACCAAGACCTACTCGATGATAGATGGACCCAAGTCCTGGTCGCCGAAGAATACGGCCTTAGTGGCCTGGCCAAAAGCTACCCGAAGCATAGATTGTTACTTCAGTTCGATGATGAGGCGTTGGAGCCCATACCATCATCACACAATACGGCAGGTCGCCGACAATTCGGTCCGGATAAAGAGGCAACTCAAGCCGAACACCAGACCGACCCACCGCACCGTAAAGGCAAGAATAACGCAGCTCACGGTTGTCCAGACAACTTGCAGCGGGACTTGGATAGTAGGGGCAGGACACGCAAGACCGATCTACGGATCGTGAAAGCATACCTCGACACGCGACGATAGCTACCTATTTGGACGTGACAAACCTAGCCACGCCCGAACCGAAAACCGCAAATGTACTCCTTTGGAGTTACGTCGCAGTGTGGCCCAACATAGAGGCACCGCACACCCGCTTTGCTTCACTGATGAAGTAATAGATCATGAATTCCCCAAAGGATTCAAACCCGTCAATATTGAATCATACGACGGAACAACCGATCCCACAGTGTGGATAGAAGATTTTATCCTCCACATCCATATGGCCCGTGGGGACGACCTCCATGCAATTAAATACCTCCCACTAAAGCTAAAAGGGCCAGCTCGGCACTGGTTAAATGGCCTTCCTGAAAATTCCATAGGCAGCTGGGAGGACTTGGAGGAGGCCTTCCTCGACAACTTCCGAGGAACATATGTCCGGCCACCGGATGCCGATGACCTAAGTCACATTGTCCAGCAGCCCGGAGAGTCAGCCAGGAAGCTCTGGACTCGGTTCTTAGTCAAAAAGAACCAAATCGTCGACTGTCCGGACGCGGAAGCCCTTGCGGCTTTCAGACACAGTGTCCGGGATGAATGGCTGGCACGCCACCTCGGTCAAGAAGGACCTAAATCCATGACAGCCCTCACTGCTCTGATGACCCGCTTTTGCACGGGAGAAGATAGCTGGCTCGCTTGTAGAAGCAATAGCGCCAACGACCCAGGCACTTCCGAAATCCGAGATGGCAACGTCAAGCCACGAAGAAGCAAATACAACAGTCACAATGATAATGAAAGATCACGCGACACATCGATCAATGCCGTATTCAGCAATCCTAAGCCCGGTCAACGGAAGAAGCCATTCAAGGCCAAACGAGACGAACCATCCAATCTAGACAGGATATTGGACCGACCCTGCCAGATTCACAGCCACCCCGATAAATCAGCTAATCATACTAACAGAAACTGCTGGGATTTTTAAACAGGCCGGCAAGCTCAACGCCGAACACAAGGGGAAGAGGCCGCCAGGCGACAGGGACGACGGAAAGGTTCACCAACGAAATACCGGGGGCCTGAAGCAATTTCCACCCGAGGATCAACTACTCCCGGAGCAAAAATAGCAGTCCGGCTTCCGCCGCCCACCTCGTACACCTGCAAAATTTGTGCCGCGCATACATCACTACGCACTCAAGATACCATGGGCATTGGCGGAGGCACACTACGGACAAGCCTGCAAGCATCCCCGTAACATTTTTTATCCACTTTATTTTTATTTCTTCCTTCACTATCCTTTAAAAATAGGTGGCGAATAGGACAAACATCTGAAACTGGCTCTATCGGAGTTCGGATCCATACACTCACCTAAGGGGCTATCTCCATCAAGGATTCCCCACGAGGATCGGCGGGCGCAGACGCATGACAGGAGGTCCAAAATAACTTTTTGTAGACCGCTCTCTCTCTATTTTTTGAGCCTGTACTATGCCTGTTCCTCCGCCTCCGACCCCGAGCATGTCAAATAGCCGGGAGGATGGCTTTTATATATATATTAAGTAATCATTGTCATATTGCTCAGGTCCCAGTAAAACAGTATCCGAACTAGTCATCAATGTTGTTTCGCCAATGACTATGCCTCTTATGGCTGTCTCACAGGCATACCCTGACATAACCCGCCAGGGGCTCGGTATGGGAACAAATGAGTTGCCAGCAAAAGTCCGAACAACTCTATAGCGCACTTCGGCGTCGCAAGTTTGGCCTTATATGCATCAGCTCCGAATCATTGTCTTGGGTCAATAGTTGGGTTGCGCGGCTCCTGTGCTTGCTACCCTACGTTCCGCTAAATCGGCTAGGGTAGTAAAGGGAGAACTATTGCGATTGTGCTTCTGGTTCATCTGGTTAAGTACCTCAGTAGAGAAAGCCGAAAACTGACTGTCATGATGCGGCGAGAGCTGGTCAGCCACTTGACGACTTATTGGAATCTTTAGTGATTCTCCATGTCACATGAAGGATCTTTTTCAGATCAAAGATGTAAGGCACCATACACCGCATACATACCAGGGGCTATGTCGTAGTCCCACCATAAAACTCCTATGGCTAAGTGAAAGTGTTAACGCCCTATAGTCCAATTGTTCGGTTCACGCATTATCACCTCCTTTATGGACCAAGACGTTGGATAAGGAGTGATTAAATGCTTTTCCGAACACCCCCGTACTTCCTACGAGGGGGTTGAAGCCGATGACTGGAAAACTTTCAGATTGCATTAAAACGGCTGCACAGGAGGAATTCACGCTTTCAAGCAAGACACAAAAATAGATTAACTATAAAATTGTATTTCACAATTCTCATACACCTTAATCGAACATTATGTCTTTCGAGCATTGACCCTCTATTAAGCTTCGGTTCAGGACGGTCCTTTCCCTTGGGTGGACTCTTAGCCGCGACATCGTTGGCCTTCATCTTTCCCCAGAATGTCTTGACTCGGGCAAAGGCCATCCGTGCACCTTCAGTGCACGCTAACCGCTTCACAACATCGATTCGCGGCACCGCGTCAACAAGTCTTTGTACCAAACCGAAGTAGCTATCCGGAATAGGCTCAGTTGGCCAGAACTAGATTATGACATCCTTCATGGCAGCGCCGGATATCCTATGAAGTTTGGCCATTGGGACTTCTGTTCATTTAGCAACAGAGGGTGTTTTGATGCGCCAAACTGCGACCAAAAAAGCTTCTCCATTGCATACCCATCTCGCACTTGGTAATACTGCGCCGCATCGGTAGAACTCTTCGGCAAGTCCAAAAACTCGTCCGGAGAACTCCACACTTGGTTAAGATGCGCATAGTTCGGGTCATCGAACTTAGTTTGCAGCAGAAAGGGCTTTCCAGCCGCAATCTCCCTGGCCTGCCAAACCTCCTCACGGGCTGCTCTAGATTTCGACCGCGCTTCTCTCGCCTCTTGTAAGGCCTTGTCCAGTTCAGCCGTTAAGGCTTTATTCTCCTTCTCCAGAAATTCACAGCGGCCAGTGGCATTTTCCAATTCGAGCGCCATCGTGGATATCTTCTCCTCGTCTCGTCGCCGTGCAGCTTGTTTGGCTTTTAGCTCAGCCGATGCCTTCTCGGCAGCGGCATTGCCACACCGGGCCTGCTCCTTGGCCCGGGCCTGCTCGGCTCGAAGAACTTCAACAACGGCGGCACCATCTGCAGCCATGCACATTCCAGCATCTAAATTTCAGCGTCATGCTTATACCACAAAAATGTATGGGGACTACCCCGAATTGATACTTGCGACTCGTCAAGACGCATATTGATTAATGCAAGATCATCCCCTGCTACATCAAGCTTCCGTTGCAGCTCGACAATTTCCATAGTCCGGGACGTGGCCAAGGGGGAACCAGCCTGTGTTCAAATTCATTAGGTTAGTCCTCAAAATGATCCTTTTCGAACCTCCTTTGCAAATAAAACATAGCTGAAAAAATTATATCACAAACCTCGAAGCCCTTCAGCAGGCTCATGAAGGCTTCATTTAATCCGCTCTTCGCGAACAAAATTTTCTCAATTACTGTACCCATCAAGGTATGTTGTTCCCCAAAGACAGATGCATTTCGCAACGTGTCCCGTAATATGTCCGAAGTCGCTGGGTCTCCGGAAGCCGCTCTAGGAACACAGTCATCCTTTGAAGGAATTTGCTCACCCGTCTCCGGAATCATCGTCGGCTGCAGGCCAGACAGTCCGGGGTCTTTATTATTGGCCCAGAATCCCGGACGGCCTCTTTCATCCCTTGCATAGCTTGTTTAGCAAGAAAAACCCTCCGCGATGACACTTCGAAGTCGTCCACCTTATTGGGCGATGAGGTCGGGGGAGGCGTCTCGCTTTCCATCATCTCTAGGAGGAGACTTCCCGAAAAAAGAGGATTGCCCAGAAAAACTCTGTGCCAACCTGTAAAGGTGCACGAATGCGTTACGTATATCTTCGGTAACAGCGAAGGAGCAGGGCACTATCAAAATACTTCGGATTCACTTACGGTTTGGCCGAGGGATTGTCCCCTTGTTGGAGCTGTTCAA
The DNA here is from genome assembly GCA_021605145.1 of Aegilops bicornis. NCBI lineage: Eukaryota > Viridiplantae > Streptophyta > Magnoliopsida > Poales > Poaceae > Aegilops > Aegilops bicornis. Next base: position 285,049,184 of record CM038674.1, on the reverse strand, counting down.
CGGCGTCGCTTCCCAAACCCAAGCCGCTCGATGGTGGCATCTTGCCCCTCTTGGGAGACCGCCCCTCCCAACCTTCGCAGGCGGCCCGTTTCCCCCTGCTCGGGGAAGGGATACTAGGTCCTCTCCCGCCTCTATCTTCAGGCAAGGAAAGATCGATTTCTCCGGACTCAGTGTCCGACTTACCTCCGGAACCAAGGTCATCTTGGGTCTTCTCACTCTCCTCTTTACTCTCCCCTGCCGGCGCCTGGTATGGTGCTGAGGCCAGCATCCTTGTTAACATAGGACTGGCTGAGTCTTCGGGAAGGGGAGCCGGACACCTAATCCGTTCCACTTTCTTTATCGAGCCCTGAAAAAGGATGATTCGGTCAGTGTCTTGCCACTGTGTATCCGGATATAAGGTATTCAACGAACGGGTACTTACCGGGGTGTCCGGATGGTTGCAGTCGAGGCCGATATCTTCGGTGATGTCCGGCCATTGCTTTCGCTTCCCGAAAAATAATTTCCACATTCCTTCGTGCGTAGTGCCGAAGAAGTGCTGAAGAGTCCGTGGCCCTTCTGGATTGAACTCCCACATGCGGAGAGGCCGTCGCTGGCACGGCAGGATCCGGCGGACCAGCATTACTTGAACAACATTGACGACATTGATGTCCCTATCAATAAGGGTTCGGATGCGACTTTGCAAAGTCCGCACCTTGTTTGTTGATCCCCCAGTCCAACCCCTTGTTAATCCACAATGCTAGATGAATTGGGGGGTTGGATCAAAATTCGGGCACTGCTGCCCACTTGGAGCCACGGGGCTCGGTGATATAGAACCACCCCTGCTGCCATAAGTCGAAAGATTTGGCAAAAGATCCTTTTAACCAAACAACACTAGCAAGCTCGCTCACTATGGCACCACCGCACTCTGCCTGCTTCCCCTCTATCACTTGCGGCTTCACATTGAAGGTCTGGAGCCATAAGCTGAAGTGCGGAGGAGTTCGGAGGAGGGCTTTGCACGTGACGATAAACGCCGAGATAAGAAGAATAGAGTCCGGGGCCAGATCGTGAAAGTCTAGCCCATAATAGAACATGAGTCCTCGGGCGAAGGGGTTAAGCGCAAACCCTAACCCGCGGAGGAAGTGGGACACGAACACGACCCTCTCGCCGGATCTGGGGGTGGGAATAACCTACCCCTCGGCAGGAAGCCGATAAAGGATTTCCGCGGTCAGATACCTCGCCGCCCGAAGCTTTGCAATATCTCCCTCCTGACAGAAGAAGCCACCCACCAGCCTTTACGGCTGGATCCGGACATGATTGGGGGCTTGTGGCGATTGGAACCCAGGTGTTGGAACTCGGGGTAGTAGGGGTTGAGGAAGAAGCGAACGTGAAAGAAAAAGACGGGTCTGTACCCCTATATAAAGGCCGCGAATATCGATCGTCTCCTCCTAGGCCTCAAAACTTGCCTATTCCCTAGGAGTTGTACCCAAGTGACGGTTGGGTTACCCACGTCTGGGTTGAGAAGAAACCCTTAAAAAAAGGAAGAGACACAATATCCGCTGGGATAAGACATGCCAATAAAACCACGTCTCGAGACGTGGGACAGCGAGCTAGCTAACGGTTCGAAAATAATTGCCGAGCAGGCGTGATGTCATGTTACCAAAAAGTTGTCAGCGGATGGGACTCGTGAAATATTATATATCCTCTGCAGTTGTGTATACAGGTCCGGATACAATTATTACATCTGAGGACTATCTTGGAGTTCGTGAAAAGGGAACCCGCCTTGCAATGCCGAAGACAATCTGCGCGTCGGACTCCTCGTCATTGAAGCCAAGTTCAGGGGCTACTGAGGGAGTCCTGGACTAAGGGGTCCTCGGGCGTCCGGCCTGTTATCCATGGGCCGGACTGATGGGCTGCGAAGACATGTGCTACCTCTTGAGCTTGCGTTGGATTTCCCCGAAGAGGAGAGGATAATGCAGCAAAGTAGCGTAAGTATTTCCCTCAGTTTTTGAGAACCAAGGTATCAATCCAGTAGGAGGCCACGCGCAAGTCCCTCGTACCTACACAAAACAAATAGCTCAACGCAACCAACGCGATTAGGGGTTGTCAATCTCTTCACGTTCACTTACGAGAGTGAGATCTGATAGAGATGATAGATAATATTTTTGGTATAAAGATGCAAAGTAAAATAAAAAGCAAAGTAAAAAAGCAAAGCAATAATAAAGTGATGGAAGATTGATATGATAGAGAATAAACCCGGGGGCCATAGATTTCACTAGTGGCTTCTCTCAAGAGCATAAGTATTTTACGGTGGGTGAATGAATTACTGTTGAGCAATTGACATAATTGAGCATAGTTATGAGAGTATCTAGGTATGATCATGTATATAGGCATCACGTCCGAGACAAGTAGACCGACTCACACGCATCTACTACTATTACTCCACTCATCGACCGCTATCCAACATGTATCTAGAGTATTAAGTTAATGAAAACAGAGTAACGCCTTAAGCAAGATGACATGATGTAGATGGATAAATTCATGCAATATGATAAAACCCCATCTTGTTATCCTCGATGGCAACAATACAATACGTGCCTTGCTGCCCCTTCACATCCTTTGGGAAAGGACACCGCAAGATTGAACCCAAAGCTAAGAACTTCTCCCATTGCAAGAACTACCAATACAGTTGGCCAAATTAAACGGATAATTCGAAGAGACTTGCAAAGATAACCAATCATGCATAAAAGAATTCAGAGAAGATTCAAATATTGCTCATAGATAATCTTGATCATAAACCCACAATTCATCGATCTCAACAAACACACCGCAAAAAGAAGATTACATCGAATAAATCTCCACAAGAGAGGGGGAGAACATTGTATTGAGATCCAAAAAGAGAGAAGAAGCCATCTAGCTACTAACTATGGACCCGAAGGTCTGAGGTAAACTACTCACACTTCATCGGAGAGGCTATGATGATGTAGAAGCCCTCCGTGGTGGATTCCCCTTCCCATGGAGCTCCGCACAGGCCCCAAGATGGGATCTCATGGATACAGAAAGTTGCCGCGGTGGAATTAGGTTTTTGGCTCCGTATCTGATCATTCAGTGGTACGTAGGTATATATAGGAGGAAGGAGTTCGTCGGTTGAGCAAAGGGAGGCCCACGAGGCAGGGGGCGCCCTCCACCCTCGTGGCCGCCTCCTTTCTTTCTTGACGGGGGGTCCAAGTCTCCTGGATCATATTCGGTGAGAAAATCACGTTTCCGAAGGTTTCATTCCATTTGGACTCCGTTTGATATTCCGTTTCTTCGAAACACTGAAATAGGCAAAAGCAGCAAATGTGGGTTGGGCCTCCTGTTAACAGGTTAGTCCCAAAAGTAATATAAAAGTGTAAAATAAAGCCCAATATGGTCCAAAACAGTAGATAATATAGCATGGAGCAATAAAAAATTATAGATACGTTGGAGACGTATCAGGCATCCCCAAGCTTAATTCCTGCTCGTCCTCGAGTAGGTAAATTATAAAAAGATAATTTTTGATGCGGAGTGCTACTTGGCATAATTTCAATGTAATTCTTCTTAATTGTGGTATGAATATTCAGATCTGAAAGATTCAAGACAAAAGTTCATATTGACATAAAAATAATAATACTTCAAGCATACTAACTAAGCAATTATGTCTTCTCAAAATAACATGGCCAAAGAAAGTTCATCCCTACAAAATCATATGGTTTAGTCATGCTCCATTTTCGTCACACAAGAATGCTCTCATCATGCACAACCCCGATGACAAGCCAAGCAATTGTTTCATACTTTAGTAATCTCAAACGTATAACCCTTCACGCAATACATGAGCGCGAGCCATGGACATAGCACTATGGGTGGAATAGAATATGATGATAGGGGTTATGTGGAGAAGACAAAAAAGGAGAAAGTCTCACATCAACGAGGCTAATCAATGGGCTATGGAGATGCCCATCGATTGATGTTAATGCAAGGAGTAGGGATTGCCCTGCAACGGATGCACTAGAGCTATAAATGTATGAAAGCTCAACAAAATGCAACTAAGTGGGTGTGCATCCAACTTGCTTGCTCATGAAGACCTAGGGCACTTGAGTAGGCCCATTGTTGGAATATACAAGCCAAGTTCTATAATGAAAAGTTCCCACTAGTATATGAAAATGACAAAATGAGAGACTCTCTATCAATAAGATTATGGTGCTACTTTGAAGCACAAGTGTGGCAAAGGATAGTAGCATTGTCCCTTCTCTCTTTTTCTCTCTTTTTTATATATTTTTATTTGGGCCTTTTCTCTTTTTTTATGGCCTCTTTTCTCCCTTTTTTATATTTATTTTCTCACTTGGGACAATGCTCTAGAAAATGATGATCATCACACTTCTATTTATTTACAACTCAATGATTACAACTTGATATTAGAACAAGGTATGACTCTATAGAATGCCTCCGGCGGTGTACCGGGATATGCAATGAACCAAGAGTGACATGTATGAAATAATTATGAACGGTGTCTTTGCCACAAATACTGTATCAACTACATGATCATGCTAAGCACTATGACAATGATGAATGTGTCATGATGAACGGAATGGTGGAAGGTTGCATGGCAATATATCTCGGAATGGCTATGGAAATGCCATAATAGGTACGTATGGTGGCTGTTTTGAGGAAGATATAAGGAGGTTTATGCGTGAAAGAGCGAATCATATCACGGGGTTTGGATGCACCGGCGAAGTTTGCACCAACTCTCAATGTGAGAAAGGGCAATGCACAGTACGAAGAGGCTAGCAATGTTGGAAGGGTGAGAGTGCGTATAATCCATGGACTCAACATTAGTCATAAAGAACTCACATACTTATTGCAAAAATCTACAAGCCATCAAAAACCAAAGCACTACGCGCATGCTCCTAGGGGGATATATTGGTAGGAAAATACCATCGCTCGTCCCCGACCGCCACTCATAAGGAGGACAATCAAAGAACACCTCATGTTTCAAATTTGTTACATAACGTTTACCATACGTGCATGCTACGGGACTTGCAAAATTCAACACAAGTATTTCTCAAATTCACAACTACTCAACTAGCACGACTTCGATATTATTACCTCCATATCTCAAAACAATTATCAAGCATCAAACTTTTCTTAGTATTCAACACACTCATAAGAAAGATTTTATTATTCTTGCATACCTAGCATATTAAGATTATTTAAGAAAATTACCATGCTATTTAAGACTCTCAAAATAATCTAAGTGAAGCATGAGAGATCAATAGTTTCTATAAAACAAATCCACCACCGTGCTCTAAAAGATATAAATGAAGCACTAGAGCAAAACTATATAGCTCAAAAGATATAAGTGAAGCACATAGAGTATTCTATAAAATCCAATTCATGTATGGCTCTCTCAAAAGGTGTGTACAGAAAATATGATTGTGGTAAACTAAAAAGCAAAGACTCAAATCATACAAGCCGCTCCAAGCAAAACACATATCATGTGGTGAATAAAAATATAGCTCCAAGTAAAGTTACCGATGGAAGTGGGCCGAAAGAGGGATGCCTTCCGGGCATCCCCAAGCTTTGACTTTTTGGTGTCCTTAGATTATCTTGGGTGTGCCATGGTCATCCCCAAGCTTAGGCTCTTGCCACTCCTTGTTCCATAATCCATCAAAAATATTTCACCCAAAACTTGAAAACTTCACAACACAAAACTCAACAGAAATCTCGTGAGCTCCGTTAGCGAAAGAAAACAAAAGACCACTTCAAGGTACTGTAATAAACTCATTCTTTATTTATATTTGTGTTAAACCTACTGTATTCCAACTTCTATATGGATTATAAAATATTTTACTATCCATAGATTCATCAAAATAAGCAAACAACACACGAAAAACAGAATCTGTGAAAAACAGAACAGTCTGTAGTAATCTGTATCTAATGAAAACTTCTGGAACTCCAAAACTTCAGCAAAAATAGGAAGATCTAGGCAATTTGTTTATTGATCATCAGCAATTGGAATCACTATTTTATCACGTTCTGGTGATTTTTAACAATTGTTTTCGTGAACCGAAAGTTTCTGGAAATTACAGCAAGATCAAATAACTATCATCCAAGAAGATCCTATAGGTTTAACTTGGCACAAACACTAACTAAAACATAAAACCATATCTAAACAGAAGGTAGATGGATTATTTATTACTAAGCAGCAAGGAAAAATATTGGGTTGTCTCCCAACAAGTGCTTTTCTTTAAAGCCTTTTTAGCTAGGCATTGAGATTTCAAGGATGCTCACAAGAAAGACAAGAATTGAAGCATAAAGAGAGCATCATAAAAACGTGACAAATACATCTAAGTCTAACATACTTCCTGTGCATAGGCATCTTATAGGAAAACAAATTATCAATGCAAGCAAAAACTAGCATATGCAAGGAAGCGGAAAGAAACAATAGCAATCTCAACATAATGAGAGGTAATTTAGTAACATGAAAATTTCTACAACCATATTTTCCTCTCTCATAATAATTACATGTAGGATCATAAGAAAATTCAACAATATAGCTATCACAAAACATATTCTTAACACGATCCACATGCATGCAAAGTTGACACTCTTCCAAAATAGTGGGATTAACATTAACTAAAGTCATGACCTCTCCAGACCCACTTTTATCAAAAATTTCATAAAATTGAATATTCTCCAAATATGTGGGATCTTAAGTTGACACTCTTCCAAACCCACTTTCAGTATTATTGCAAACAATATTATCAATCTCATATTCATCATGGGGATTAAATAAATTTTCAAGATCATAAGAAGAATCACCCCAATCATGATCATTGCAACAAGTAGTAGACATAGCAAAACTAGCATCCCCAAGCTTAGGGTTTTGCATATTATTAGCACAACTGACATCAAGAGAATTTATAGTAAAATCATTGAAATCATGATTTTCATTGAGGGAGCTATCAAACATGGGTGCAATAGCAACGATCTCATTTTTAACATAAGGAACTATAGCAAATTCGTCTTCATAAATATTGGCATCATGGCCACAAGAATAGCAAGCATCATGTTCATCATGGGATATTTCAACCAAATCATCGGAATCATCATTATCTATAGATTCATGCATATCATTATTTTCTTCCAAAGCAACGGTCATTCTTTCAATAAATTCTTGGACATAGACATTATGAGCAAGGTTTTCATTGCAGTATTTAAGTATGACGGAATTTTCAGATTTGTTGAGAGTAAAATCATACTTTTCAATCAAAGAAGCAACTTCATGAGCACCCTTAAAAATGGCAAATTCTTCAATTTGTTCGATATCATAGTAACTATAAACACACCTTGCATAAGAAGATAAAATTTCATTATCATTGAACTCACATAGGTAGGGAAGGTGTTTTTTAGGGTTCTTAGAGCAACAAGTAAAATCACACATTTCACAAAGATTCCAAGCATAGCATAGCAAACTATTTATATGATACCATAAGAGTCTCCCTTTTTCAGACAAACGATGACGCACAAAATGAGCATGCTCATCTAAAGATTTCCCATCAACTAGGCTAGTTAGGGTTTCAGCACAAGCGCATAAGGATCAAAGATGATCCAAGTAGAACACTTTAAGTGGATCCATATCAATAGATTTTTAGCAGGCAAAGATGCAAGCAAATAGAAGGCACATGGTAACACGAGCAAACAGAAGGACGAACAGAAAAGAGAGGGCGAGTAAAATCGCAAGGGTGAAGTGGGGGAGAGGAAAATGAGAGGCAAATGGCAAATAATGTAATGCGAGAGATAAGGGATTGTGATGGGTACTTGGTATGTTGACTTTTGCGTAGACTCCCCAGCAATGGCGCCAGAAATTCTTCTTGCTACCTCTTGAGCTTGCGTTGGATTTCCCCGAAGAGGAGAGGATAATGAAACAAAGTAGCTTAAGTATTTCCCTCAGTTTTTGAGAACCAAGGTATCAATCCAGTAGGAGGCCATGCGCAAGTCCCTCGTACCTACACAAAACAAATAGCTCAATGCAACCAACGCGATTAGGGGTTGTCAATCTCTTCACGGGCACTTGATCTGATAGAGATGATAGATAATATTTTTGGTATTTTTGGTATAAAGCTACAAAGTAAAATAAAAAGCAAAGTAAAAAGCAAAGCAATAATAAAGTGATGGAAGATTGATATGATAGAGAATAAACCCGGGGGCCATAGATTTCACTAGTGGCTTCTCTCAAGAGCATAAATATTTTACGGTGGGTGAATGAATTACTGTTGAGCAATTGACATAATTGAGCATAGTTATGAGAGTATCTAGGTATGATCATGTATATAGGCATCACGTCCGAGACAAGTAGACCGACTCCTGCCTGCATCTACTACTATTACTCCACTCATCGACCGCTATCCATCATGTATCTAGAGTATTAAGTTAACGAAAACAGAGTAACGCCTTAAGCAAGATGACATGATGTAGAGGGATAAATTAATGCAATATGATAAAACCCCATCTTGTTATCCTCGATGGCAACAATACAATACGTGCCTTGCTGCCCCTTCACATCCTTTGGGAAAGGACACTGCAAGATTGAACCCAAAGCTAAGAACTTCTCCCATTGCAAGAACTACCAATCTAGTTGGCCAAATTAAACGGATAATTCGAAGAGACTTGCAAAGATAACCAATCATGCATAAAAGAATTCAGAGAAGATTCAAATATTGCTCATAGATAATCTTGATCATAAACCCACAATTCATCGATCTCAACAAACACACCGCAAAAAGAAGATTACATCGAATAGATCTCCACAAGAGAGGGGAGAACATTGTATTGAGATCCAAAAAGAGAGAAGAAGCCATCTAGCTACTAACTATGGACCCGAAGGTCTGAGGTAAACTACTCACACTTCATCGGAGAGGCTATGATGATGTAGAAGCCCTCCGTGGTGGATTCCCCTTCCGGCGGAGCTCCAGAACAGGCCCCAAGATGGGATCTCATGGATACAGAAAGTTGCCGCGGTGGAATTAGGTTTTTGGCTCCGTATCTGATCATTCAGTGGTACGTAGGTATATATAGGAGGAAGGAGTACGTCGGTTGAGCAAAGGGGGGCCCACGAGGCAGGGGGCACCCTCCACCCTCGTGGCCGCCTCCTTTCTTTCTTGACGGGGGGTCCAAGTCTCCTGGATCATATTCGGTGAGAAAATCACGTTTCCGAAGGTTTCATTCCGTTTGGACTCCGTTTGATATTCTGTTTCTTCGAAACACTGAAATGGAAAAAAACAGCAAATCTGGGCTGGGCCTCCGGTTAATAGGTTTGTCCCAAAAGTAATATAAAAGTGTAAAATAAAGCCCAATATGGTCCAAAACAGTAGATAATATAGCATGGAGCAATAAAAAATTATAGATACGTTGGAGACGTATCAACATGAAGGCCGAAGACTGTACCCGTGTCCGAATTGGACTCTTCTTGGCGTGGAAGGCAAGCTTGGCGATCAACTATGAAGATTCCTTCCTATGTAACCAACTCTATGTAACCCTAGGTCCCTCCGGTGTCTATATAAACCAGAGGGCGTAGTCAGGAAAGGATACATTCATTACCATAGTCATACAGGCTAGGCCTCTAGGGTTTAGCCATTACGATCTCGTGGTAGATCAACTCTTGTAACACTCATATTCATCAAGATCAATCAAGCAGGAAGTAGGGTATTACCTCCATAGAGAGGGCCCGAACCTGGGTAAACATCGTGTCCCCCGTCACCTGCAACCATCGACCATAGACGCGCAGTTCGGGACCCCCTACCCGAGATCCGCCAGTTTTGACACTGACAACAAGTTCAAGGAGTTGACTATGATGAGACTTTATCACCCGTAGTGATGCTTAAGTTCGTCTGAATCATGTTAGCAATTGCTGCATTTTATGATTATGAAATTTGCCAAATGGATGTAAAGACTGCATTCCTGAATGGATTTATGGAAGAAGAGTTGTATATGATGCAACCTGAAGGTTTTATCGATCCAAAGAATGCTAACAAAGTGTGCAAGCTCCAGCGATCCATTTATGGACTGGTGCAAGCATCTCGGAGTTGGAATAAAAGTTTTGATAGTGTGATCAAATCATATGGTTTTATCTGAGACTTTTGGAGAAGCTTTGTATTTACAAGAAAGTGAGTGGGAGCTCTGTAGCATTTCTAGTATTATATGTGGATGACATATTGTTGATTGGAAATGATATAGAATTTCTGGATAACATAAAAGGATACTTGAATAAGAGTTTTCAATGAAAGACCTCGGTGAAGCTGCTTATATATTGGGCATAAAGATCTATAGAGATAGATCAAGACGCTTAATTGGACTTTCACAAAGCACATACCTTGATAAAGTTTTGAAAAAGTTCAAAATGGATCAAGCAAAGAAAAGGGTTCTTGCCTGTGTTACAAGGTGTAAAGTTGAGTCAGACTCAATGCCCGACCACTGCAGACGATAGAGAGAAAATGAAAAGTGTTCCCTATGCTTCAGGCATAGGATCTATCATGTATGCAATGCTGTGTACCAGACCTGATGTGTGCCTTGATATTAGTTTAGCAGGGAGGTACCAAAGTAATCCAGGAGCGGATCAGTGAACAATGGTCAAGAACATCCTAAAATACCTAAAAAGGACTAAGGATATGTTTCTCGTTTATGGAGGTGACAAAGAGCTCGTCGTAAATGGTTACGTCGATGCAAGCTTTTGACACTGATCCGGATGACTCTAAGTCACAAACCGGATACGTGTTTATATTGAACGGTGGAGCTATCAGTTGGTGCAGTTGTAAGCAAAGCGTCGTGGCGGGATCTACGTGTGAAGCGGAGTACATAGCTGCTTCGGAAGCAGCAAATGAAGGAGTCTGGATGAAGGAGTTCATATCCGATCTAGGTGTCATACTTAGTGCATCGGGTCCAATGAAAATCTTTTGTGACAATACTGGTGCAATTGCCTTGGCAAAGGAATCCAGATTTCACAAGAGAACCAAGCACATCAAGAGACACTTCAATTCCATCCACGATCAAGTCAAGGAGGGAGACATAGAGATTTGCAAGATACATATGGATCTGAATGTTGCAGACCCGTAGACTAAGCCTCTCACGCGAGCAAAACATTATCAGCACCAAGACTCCATGGGTGTTAGAATCATTACTATGCAATCTAGATTATTGACTCCAGTACAAGTGGGAGACTGAAGGAAATATGCCCTATAGGCAATAATAAAGTTGTTATTTATATTTCCTTATATCATGATAAATGTTTATTATTCATGCTAGAATTGTATTAATCGGAAACTTAGTACATGTGTGAATACATAGACAAACAGAGTGTCACTAGTATGCCTCTACTTGACTAGCTCGTTGAATCAAAGATGGATAAGTTTCCTAGCCATAGACATGGGCTGTCATTTGATTAATGGGATCACATCATTAGAGAATAATGTGATTGACTTGACCCATTCCGTTAGATTAGCACTTGATCGTTTAGTATATTGCTATTGCTTTCTTCATGACTTATACATGTTCCTATGACTATGAGATTATGTAACTCCCGAATACCGGTGGAACACTTTGTGTGCCACCAAATGTCACAACGTAACTGGGTGATTATAAAGGTGCTCTATAGGTGTCTCCGATGGTACTTGTTGAGTTGGCATAGATCGAGATTAGGATTTGTCACTCCGATTGTCGGAGAGGTATCTCTGGGCCCTCTCGGTAATGCACATCACTATAAGCCTTGCAAGCAATGTGAGTAATGTGTTAGTTGCCGGATGATGCATTACGGCACGAGTAAAGAGACTTGCAGGTAACGAGATTGAACTAGGTATTGAGATACCGACAATTGAATCTCGGGCAAGTAACATACCGATGACAAAGGGAACAACATATGTTGTTATGCGGTTTGACCGACAAAGATCTTCGTAGAATATGTGGGAGCCAATATGAACATCCAATTTCCGCTATTGTTTATTGACCGGAGATGTGTCTCGGTCATGTCTACATAGTTCTCGAACCCGTAGGGTCCGCACGCTTAATGTTCGGTGACGATCGGTATTATGAGTTTATGTGTTTTGATGTACCGTAGATAGTTCAGAGCCCTGGATGTGATCACGTACATGACGAGGAGTCTCGAAATGGTCGAGACATAAAGATTGATATATTGGACGACTATATTCGGACACCGGATGAGTTCCGGGGGTCACTGGATATTTATCAGAGTGCCGGGGGGTTATCGGAACCCCCGGGGGAACTAAGTGTGCCACATGGGCTTTGGTGGAGAGAGAGAGGGCCGGCTAAGGCAGGGCTGCACGCCCCTCCCCCTCTAGTCTGAATTGGACTAGGGAAGGGGGGGCGGCGCCCCCCTTTCCTTCTCTTCTCTCCCTCTCCTTCCTTTCCCCCTTCCTCCTCCTAGTAGGACTAGGAAAGGATGAATCCTACTCCTACTAGGAGGAGGATTCCTCCTCTCCTTGGGCGCACCAAGGTCGGCCGGCCTCCCCCCTTGCTCCTTTATATACGAGGGCAGGGGGCACCCTAGAACACACAAGTTGATTGTTCCAAGCCGTGTGCGGTGCCCCCTCCACCATAATCCACCTCGGTCATATCGTCGTAATGCTTAGGCGAAGCCCTGCACCGGTAGCTTCATCATCACTGTCATCACAGCGTCGTGCCGACGAAGCTCTCCCTCGACACTTTGTTGGATCGTGAGTTCGTAGGACATCACCGAGCTGAACGTGTGCAGATCGCGGAGGTGCCGAACGTTTGGTACTAGGATCGGTCGATCATGAATACGTACGACTACATCAACCGCGTTGTCATAACACTTCCGCTTTCGGTCTACGAGGGTACGTGGACAATACTCTCCCCTCTCGTTGCTATGCATCACCATGATCTTGCGTGTGCGTAGGAATTTTTTTGAAATTACTACGTTCCCCATCAACCATATCACTGACCGGACATTCTTGCAGGGGATCACTAACCTGTCTAAAGTGCAACTAATTCCCGAGTGATTTTGGTAACTAATAACAACATATATGTCACTGAACTAATGCCTACTCAAAGATAAATTTCAGGAAATTTCAATTTTGGCATGGCAAGGAAACGTGATTGTGAACCCCTCAAAATGCTAAGAACATGGATTGGCAAAAGCTTTAAGACTCTACAATTTTAGTTAAGTGATCCAAGGTCACATTGAGTCCATAGGAAAACCAATACTATTAAAAGGGGATGATGTTTTGATCTTGACTCAATTGCTCAAGTGCTTGAAGGTATTGCTCCAAAAACCCTCAGCCACCTTCTCCAAATCCTATCTGTCTAAACGCTAAAAGTCCAACTCGGTCCCAGCAAAACCTCCACATCCGGACCCACCAAGGTTATCCTAGATAGAGCCACAACCAAATCCTAGAAAATCGGTTCTACCAAGATGACGTTCAGTCCCACCAAAATGAGGTGACCAAGTTTTTGTAACCCTTTCACACCTTTTCGGAATTACCGAGTTGGTTTGATCGGAACTGCCGAAATGAGGTCTCACTTAGGTCATTGCACATCGGTTTCACCGTCCATTTGGTCTCACCGAGACGCCCAACGTTTGAATCTTTTACATAGGTTAGTCCCACCGAGATTTTCATTTAGGTGTCACCGAATTGAGTCAAAAGGTTGTAACGGTTGGATTCTTGGTGAGGAATATTTATACCCCTCCACCCCCACTTACTCTTTGAGAGAGAGCCATCAGAACGAAGCTACACTTCCACCATTCATTTTCTGAGAGAGAACCACCTACTCATGATTTGAGATCAAGAGACTCCAACCATTTGAACCTTGATTTGTAGCCTCCCCAAGTTGCTTTCCACTCCAATCTCTCTCGTACCCAAGCCAAAAATGTGAGAGAGTGATTGAGTGTTGAGCATACTATCTTTTGAAGCACAAGAGCAAGGAGTTCATCATCAACAACAACATCTATTACCTTTTGGAGAGTGGTGTCTCCTAGATTGGTTAGGTGTCACTTGGGAGCCTCCAAGATCATGTGGAGTTTGAAGCAAGGAGTTTGTAAGGGCCAGAATATCGCCTGCTTCGTGAAGATCTACTCGAGTGAGACTGGCCCTTCATGGTCGTAAGCCATGGTGGAATAGACAAGGTTGCTTCTTCGTGGACACTTCGTGGGTGGATCCCTCAGTGGATTCGCGCAACCCTTACCCTCCGATATGTCTCCAACGTATCTATAATTTATGAAGTAGTCATGCTATGTTTACAACAATTTTATATGGTTTTGGTATGATTTGAATGGAACTAACCCGGACTGACGTTGTTCTAAGCAGAACTATCGTGGTGTTGTTTTTTGTGCAGAAATAAAAGTTCCCGGAACTGGATGAAACTTTTTGGAGATTTTTTATGGAACAAATGAAGAATATTGGGGTAAAGAACCGCTGGAGGGGGGCCTACTGCCCACTAGGCACCAGGGCGCGTGTAACGCCCCGGATCCGATGCGCCAGGTGTCTGCCAGTTATTCGCCGTCGTTGCCATGTCATTTGCTTGCGTGTTGCATTTTGCCATGTCATCATGTGCATTTCATTTTGCATACGTGTTCGTCTCATGCTTCCGAGCATTTTCCCCGTTGTCCGTTTTGCAATCCGGCACTCCTATGTCATCCGGCGTCCCCCTTTTTGTCTCCTATTGTGAGCAGGTGTTAAACTTTCTCGGAATGGCCCGAGGTTTGTCTAGCGGCCTTGGTATAGCACCGGTAGACCACCTGTCAAGTTTCGTGCCATTTGGAGTCCGTTTGATACTCCAACGGTTAACCGGGGAACCGTAAAAGCCTCATTCTCTTTGCAGCCCAACACGCCACCAAAGTGGCCCAAAACCCAGCAAACTCCCCTCCATGCTCTCGGTCGTTCGATCACGATCGTGTGGGCGAAAACCGCTCCTCATTTGGACTCTCCTAGCTCCCTCTACCTATAAATATGTGCATCCGCCCGATTTTTCGCGCAGATCAAACCCTAGCCAAACTCCTCCCCGCCGCCGGACATGTCCGCCTCCGCGCCGGACGCGTCCACCGCCCACCGCCACGTCGCTCCAGCCAATCGCCGGCCGCCACGTCACCCCGCCGTCGCCACTAGCCAACCAGGCGCCGCCACCTCACCCGCCGGCTCCCTCCACCGCGCCCGAGCCCGCGGGCCGGATCGAGCCAGCGAGGCCCATCTCCCCGCCGCCCGCGACCATGGTGCTTCCCAGCGCCGCCCTGCGCCCACCGCCATGGCGACCTCGCCCGCCGCCCGTCGCTCCCAGCGATCTCCACCGCCGACCGGTTCGCCTCCCGTCCGCGCCACCGGCCTCCACGCCACGCCGTCAGCGTCTGCTCGCCGCCTCGGCCAGCCGATGCCTCGCCGCCGCTCCTCCCGCCGGTGCCGCGCCGCCACGGACCTCGCCGGCGCCCGCGAGCTCCTGCGCCGACCCATGCCGCCTTGGCCGGAGCTCCTCTCCCCTCGACCTCGCCGCCATGGACGCCGAAGCCCACTCCTCGGATCCGGCCGGCCCCGTCCTCATCTCCGGCGCCCTCTCCGGCTTCGTCCTCCTCTTCTCCGGCCACCGCAGCCCGAACTCCGGCGAGGTCCTCCGTATCGGGATCAGATCCACCCGTTCGCCGAACCAAACGCTCCCCCGTGCCCGGATCCGTTCCGTCCCGGGATCTCCTCGTCCCGGGTTGACTTTCGCGATGGTATATTTCTGCTAAGTCCCGATTCCCTGCAGTATTTTCATGCCCTGCTCAACATGCCATAACTCTCTGCATGCTGCTCCGTTTCGTGCGTGTAATATGTCAGAATGTTCGTCATGAGATGCGCGTCATTTCATTCCATTGCATCATCTTCTTTTGAGTTCATATTGATGCCTGAATCATCGTTGCAAGAGTGCTATGTGATGTTAATCTGCTGAAACTTTTATAACTTGGTGATTTGTCATTTTTTGTTGCATTTGATGTGTGCATCCTATGAGCATGAGCTCTACATGTGTTTTGTGCTATGTCATGCCATATTCACAGTGGTGCCATTCATGGATTTTTGTGGGTCTTGTAGTGAGTGCATCGAGCTCGTTAAGTAGGGTACTTGCTATTGCTGTTTTGCTAGGTTGATTCTGTTATATTATGATGCTACGTAAACCTGCAGCTACAAGTCATTCTATGCATAATCTGGAGATGTTCACTAAGGATGATTTATTACACATGTCATGATCTATTCACTCATGCCCCTGGTTGAATTTATAGCCTGCTGTAGCTTGTTGTAATCTTGCTCCAAAATTGCTAGATAATGTTGCTGTCAGCCTGTTAACATTAAGTTCAGTTTTGTGATGTGTTCTGCTAGTGATCCATGCACCCTATGATCTTTCTATTGCCATTCTTAGCTTCATAAACATGTCTTCTTACTGTTGGTCACCTTGCCATGCCATGTATTTCTCTGTGGTGAGTGGTTCAAGCTCACCAACATGCCTACTTGTTGTTCCTGCCATGTATGAATCTGTCATATCATTTGCCATGTTTACATGTGTGCCATCATATTTTCTGTGCCCTTTTGGCTCATCATCAGTAAGGGACTTTTGTTCTATGAAATTAGTAGGTTCATGCCATGCTATAGTTTGACATGATAGCTTGCTGTAACATGTTGTTTGATAGCTCTAAACATTGCAACCTGATGTTATTTCTGCAAAATCTGAAACTGTTTTTATTTGCAATCTTGCCATGTCCTTTTGAGCATGTTTTAGTCATTTATGGAGATAGCTCAGTGTTCATGTTTTCTCATGCTTTACCTGTAAATCGTGCCCATGCCTTTTGTTCTCATGTTGAGATGCTGTAGCATGTTGTTTTGATGCTTTCTAGATGCCTAGTTGCTGTTTTGGACAGCTTGTCCTTAAAACTTGTATGGAGTGTATGTGTTGAACCGTTGCTCCGTTTTGAGTGTGCTCTATATGAAACTTGCGTGATTTTGCATGTAGTTTCAAATTATCATGTTGCATCCTTGTTTTGAGGTGTTTGCTTGATGTTTGTATGCATTTTGCATCAATGCCATGCTTATCTTGTTTTACTCATATCTCCTAGGCCGTAGCTCCGAATCTAATGAACTTTATATGTAACTTGACTAGAATTTCGTGTAGATCATCTTGGTGCATCTTAACTTGCTGTTTAACAACTTGAACTTAAGGTTTATTCAGATCTGGACCAATTTTGAAATTTGCATATGAGGACTTACCGGAATTGTTATATGTTGTTCCCGGCCTCATTTAAACTTGCCTTGATGTGTTGCTCTTGGTTGCATCATCTCTTGTCATGAGTAGCTCCATGTAGCTTTGTCATGCATCATGTTTGTTTGTGCATCATGTCTTGTCTATGTGCGGTGTGTTTACCTTGTTGTGTGCTTCTTCTCGATAGTTCCCGTTGCGTTGCGATCGTGAGGACTCGTTCGTCTACGCTTGGTTCGTCTTCGTGGCTTCATCTTCTTCATGGACTCGTTCTTCTTCCTTGCGGGATTTCAGGCAAGATGACCGTCACCCTGGATCTCACTACTATCATTGCTATGCTAGTTGCTTCGTTCTATCGCTATGCTGCGTTACCTACCACTTGCTTATCAAGCCTCCCAAATTGCCATGAACCTTTAACCTTTGTCACCCTTCCTAGCAAACCGTTGTTTGGCTATGTTACCGCTTTTGCTCAGCCTCTCTTATAGCGTTGCTAGTTGCGGTGAAGATGAAGATTGCTCCATGTTGGATTATGTTTATGTTGGGATATCACAATATCTCTTATATTATTAATGCATCTATATACTTGGTAAAGGGTGGAAGGCTCGGCCTTATGCCTGGTGTTTTGTTCCACTCTTGCCGCCCTAGTTTCCTTCATATCGGTATTATCTTCCCGGATTTTGCGTCCTTAACGCTGTTGGGTGATTTATGGGACCCCCTTGACAATTCGCTTTGAATAAAACTCTTCCAGCAAGGCCCAACATTGGTTTTACCATTTGCATCACCTATGCCCTTTTTCCCTTGGGTTTCCGGAGCCCGAGGGTCATCTTTCTTTTAGCCCCCGGGCGGTTCTCCTTCGAGTCTTTGGTCCAAACCGAAGCGATGTCCGGCGCCCCTCGGCAACTAGGGTCTATGCCAACCCGACGTCGACTCATCCGGTGTGCCACAGGAACGAGATATGTGCAGCTCCTATCGGGATTTGTCGGCACATCCGGGCGGCTTTGCTGGTCTTGTTTCATTCTTGTCGAAATGTCTTGTAGCCGGATTCCGAGACCGATCGGGTCTTCCCGGGAAGAAGGTATATCCTTCGTTGATCGCGAGAGCTTATCATGGGCTAAGTTGGGACACCCCTGCAGGGTATAAACTTTCGAGAGCCGTGCCCGCGGTTATGTGGCAGATGGGAATTTGTTAATGTCTGGTTGTAGATAACTTGACACCAGATCCGAATTAAAACGCATCAACTGCGTGTGTAGCCGTGATGGTCTCTTCTCGGCGGAGTCCGGGAAGTGAACACGGTTTTGGGTTATGTTTGACGTAAGTAGGAGTTCAGGATCACTTCTTGATCATTGCTAGCTTCACGACCGTTCCTTTGCTTCTCTTCTCGCTCTTATTTGCGTATGTTAGCCACCACACATGCTTAGTCGCTGCTGCAACCTCACCACTTTACCCCTTCCTTTCCCATTAAGCTTTGCTAGTCTTGATACCCATGGTAATGGGATTGCTGAGTCCTCGTGGCTCACAGATTACTACACCAACAGTTGCAGTGTACAGGTTATGCGATGATCTTGACGCGAGAGCGATGTTTGCTTGTCTTGAAGTTCTTCTTACGCTTCTCCTTCGATCGAGGATAGGTTCAGTCGGCAGCTGGGCTAGCAGGGTGGATGTCATTTGAGTTTCTGTTTATGTTTCATCCGTAGTCGGATGTTGATCTGATGTAAGATGATGTTGTATTCATGTGGCATTGTATGCCTTTTGTATGTATCCCCATCTATTGTATAATGTTGATGTAATGATATCCACCTTGCAAAAGCGTCTTCAAGATGCGCTTCTATCCTTGGTGGGACCTTCGAGTTCCTTTAGGATAGGGTCGCATCTTGGGCGTGACAGCGCGCCACCCCCCTCTGGCGCGCACTGGTGGGTAGTGGGCCCCTCGAGTCCCATCTCAGCGTGACGCCGACGCCAAAAAATCCTATAAATACAGAAACCCCCAGAAATAACCCTAGATCAGAAATTCCGCCGCCGCAAGCCTCTGTAGCCAGTAAAAACCAATCTAGACCCTATTCTGGCACCCTGCCGGAGGAGGAAATCATCACCGGAGGCCGTCTTCATCATCCCGACGGCCACCATGATGAGGAGGGAGTAGTCCACCCTCAGGGCCGAGGGTTTGTACCAGTAGCTATGTGTTTAATCTCTCTCTCTCTCTCTCTCTCTTGTGTTCTTGATTTGGCACAGTCATGATGTATCACGAGCTTTGTTAATATAATTGGATCATATGGTGTTTGTCCCTCTGTACCTTGTTGCGATGAATTGAGTTTTACCTTTGAGATTTCATTATTATCGGATTGAATATTTTTATGGATTTGAGAGCACTTGATGTATGTCTTGGAACTCAACTCGCGGATTCCTGAAGTGACATTGGGGTAATCTATGCATAGGGGTTGACACACGTTTTCGTCTTTGTTTCTCTGGTAGAAATCTTGGGGCACTCTTTGAAGTTCTTTGTGTTGGATTGAGTACTATGAATCTAAAGTTGTTTGATGCATTTCGTATAATCAACTCACGGATACTTGTGGTGACATTGGAGTATCTAGGTGACATTAGAGTTGGTTGATGTGTATCATATGATGTTATTTTAGTACGAACTCTTGGGCTATTTGTGACACTTATAGGAATAGCTCGATAGATCGATCAGAAATGATAACTTTGAGGTGGTTTCGACCCTACAAACTATTTCGTCTTATGTTCTCCGCTAGATAAGAACTTTGGAGTAATCTTCATCGCATGTTGAGGGATGGTTATATGATCCAATTATATTAGCATTGTTGAGAGATTGCACTAGTTAAAGTTTGAACCCTAGGCCTCATTTTCAAGCATTGCAATACCCTTTTTGCTCACTTTTGTTACTTGCTACGTTGTTATTTATTATTGTTCCTAAAACAAATATCAATATCTACTATCATCACTACACTTGTATCACCATCTCTTCGCCGAACTAGTGCACCTATACAATTTACCATTGTATTTGGTGTGTTAGGGACACAAGAGATTCTTTGTTATTTGGTTGCAGGGTTGTTTGAGAGATACCATCTTCATCCTATGCCTCCCATAGATTGATAAACCTTAGGTCATCCACTTGAGGGAAAATTGCTATTGTCCTACAAAACTTTGCGCTTGGAGGCCCAACACGAGTCTACAAGAATAAAGTTGCGTAGTAGTGAAGGAAATATGCCCTAGAGGCAATAATAAAGTTGTTATTTATATTTCCTTATATCATGATAAATGTTTATTATTCATGCTAGAATTGTATTAACCGGAAACTTGATACATGTGTGAATACATAGACAAAACACAGTGTCCCTAGTAAGCCTCTACTAGACAAGCTCGTTAATCAAAGATGGTTAAGTTTCCTAACCATAGACATGAGTTGTCATTTGATGAATGGGATCATATCATTAGGAGAATGATGTGATGGACAAGATCCATCCGTTAGCTTAGCATAATGATCGTTAAGTTTTATTGCTATTGCTTTCTTTATGACTTATACATATTCCATTGACTATGAGATTATGCAACTCCCGGACACCAGAGGAATACCTTGTGTGCTAACAAAAGTCACAACATAACTGGGTGACTATAAAGATGCTCTAAAGGTATCTCTGAAGGTGTTTTTTGGGTTGGCATAGATCGAGATTAGGATTTGTCACTCTGAGTATCAGAGAGGTATCTCTGGGCCCTCTCGGTAATGCACATCATGATAAGCCTTGCAAGCAATGTGACTAATGAGTTAGTTGCGGGATGATGCATTACAGAACGAGTGAAGAGACTTGCCGGTAACGAGATTGAACTAGGTATGAAGATACCGACGATCGAATCTTGGGCAAGTAACATACCGATGACAAAGGGAATAACGTATGTTGTCATTATGGTTTGACCGATAAAGATCTTCGTAAAATATGCAGGAACCAATATGAGCATCCAGGTTCCGCTATTTGTTATTGACCGGAGAGGTATCTCGAACATGTCTACGTAGCTCTCGAACCCGTAGGGTCCGCACGCTTAACATTCGATGATGATTTGTATTATATGAGTTATGTGATTTGGCGACCGAATGTTACTCGGAGTCCCGGTGAGATCACGGACATGACGAGGAGTCTCGAAATGGTCGATAGGTAAAGATTGATATATTGGATGATAGTATTTGAACACCACAAGTGTTTCAGAATGTATCGGGTACATATCGGAGTACCGTGGGGGGGGGGGGGGGTTACTGGAACCCCCGGGGGAAAGATATGGGCTATAGGAGGGAGGCACACCAGCCCACATAGGGGTGGTGCGCCCCCCTCCCCACAAGGGAGGAGTCCGAATTGGACTAGGGGAGGGGGTGGCGCCCCCTTTCATTCCCCCCTCTCTCTTTCCTTCCCCCTTTCCCCCTCCGGCAAAAGGAAGGGGCCCCGAATCCTACTAGGAGCCCAAGTAGGACTCCTCCTACTTGGGGCGCGCCTAGGGCCGGCCTTCTCCCCTCTCCCTCCTTTATATACGGGGGTGGGGGTGCCTCTAAGACACACCAATTGTTCCAAGCCGTGTGCGGCGCCCCCCTCCACAGTTTACGCCTCCGGTCATATTCACGTAGTGCTTAGGCGAAGCCCTGCGCGGATCACTTCACCATCACCATCACCACGCCGTCGTGCTGACGGAACTCTCCCTTGACACTTTGCTGGATCAAGAGTTTGAGGGACGTCATTGAGTTGAACATGTGCAGAACTCGGAGGTGTTGTACGTTCGGTGTTTGATCGGTTGAATCGAGAAGACGTTCGACTACATCAACCGTGTTAAGCTAATGCTTCCGATTTTGGTCTACGAGGCTACGTGGACAACTCTCCCCCTCTCAGTGCTATGCATCTCCTAGATTGATCTTGCGTGAGCGTAGGAAATTTTTGAAATTGCATGCTACGTTCCCCAACAAGTAGACATCAAGATCTTTTCTGACGCCGTTGCCGGGGAGGTGAGTGCTTGAAGGTATATCTTTAGATCTTGCAATTGAATCTTTTAGTTTCTTGTTTTATCAATAGTTTGGTTTATAAAAGAAAACTAAAAATGGAATTGAGTTTGCCTCATATTATTCTTCTTTATCATGTCTTTCTTGAAAATGATGGATTGGAAAATTGTGCTCAATTGGTAGAAGAAGAATTCAGTAAAATGTTTGGCATAAAAACTTTGAATGATAAGCATGATAACAATGCTATTACTATGAATTCTTTGAATATCCATGATGCTATTGATATGCAAAGCCATAAGCTCGGGGATGCTATGTTTGATGAAGATGATATTTTTAGTCCCGCAAGTTTTGATGAGAAAATCTATTATGATGATAACATGCCTCCTATTTATGATGATTATATTGATGAAAGTGGGTTCAGAAGAGTGTCAACTCTAGGTAATGATGATCCCACTATTTTGGAGGGTGTTGAATCTTATTACAATATTGCTAAAAGTGGATTTGGTTATGTCATGACTTTATTTAATGATGAATCCACTATTTTGGAAGAGGTTTCAATTGACTATGATAAAAAAGTTGCTATATATGATGATTATTGTGATGATATGTATGCTATAAAGAGTAATGATATCCATGAAACTTGTCATCATGACTTTAATGCTCAAATTGATTATCGCAATCAAATATCACATGATAGTTGTTTTGTTGAGTTTGCTTCCACTACTATTCATGAGAATAAATTTGTTTATGTGGAGAGTAATAAAAAATTTATGCCTGTGGATCATGAAAATAATGCTTTATGTGATAGATATATTGTTGAATTCATTCATGGTGCTACTAAAAATTATTATGAGAGAGGAAAATATGCTTTTACATATCTCACTAATATCAAGTTTCCTCTCTATGTGTTGAAAGTTTTGAAATCATGCTTATTTTGCCTTCCTACCACTGGTACAACGAGGTGCTATACAAACAGTTTTTAACCCCTTTCCGCGACGGTGTTTGGAACCGTCGCCAAGTGAGTGTGTGCGATACGGGGGTCCGTCCCACACGATCCAGAAACCATCGGGGATAGGGAGCCTTGATGCATACAGTTGTCCTTACTCATTTGTGCTCGCATTGTCACCGCAGTAGGTATTCTGTGGTGCTACGTTTACGATGCGTGGCCCATCACAAACGGTTCACGATTATAGAACGTTAATGATAAGCAGACAATCACACACATTCACTTTTCCTGAACTATGTGCGGTAACTAATTAAGAATATTAACTAATCATCGTACGAGTGTCGGATAGGATTACGAAACGTCGGACCGTCATAACATCGTCGTACATGATAACTATCGCACACGCTATTCTGTGGTGCAATGTTTACGATGCATACCACAGAAACAGTTCATGGTTGCAAATCGTGTACGATAAGGCAACTATCAAAAATGTTTAGTTTGCCTGCACCGTTTGTGATATTGTCTGACATCACACACGGTTTGCAAACGACAACTGTGTGCATGCTTACACATGTTTCCTCTCTGTGAACCATGTCGGATTATGGTTTATTTCACAAACATTTGTGTTTTACCGATCATGTGTGCCATAACGACCCGGGGAGCGTAATTTCACCGTAATTTAATTGTTGCTATTTCGAATTGTACCGGATTTGAGTTTGAAAGTATGCTATAGCTTTATTCCTACCGATCAGGTTCAAACAACCAATGCATTATTCGATTCACAGGTACATATGTTCAATAATTACATAAGCACCAAATAAATAATGAAACCATAGTTGTATACTTGTACTATTAAAGACGGTAAAGAAAGAGGCAAAATACATTCTGGTTGTTGAACAAGGTGAAGCGGAATGCCCATATTGTGCCCTCCTCCATGCAGAAGGCACACACGACTCTAGTCCAACCCCTTATGATAGCCGACCGCCCATCCTTCACTGTCTTAATGAACACATCTAGATAATCATCGTGTTCTGGTAGAAATACTTTAACCGTTGCATGCCCACCAATCATGTATTTTGAGAGGTAACCTTGAGTAAACTGCTTTGGGAACCACTTCAAAGGAAAAAAGATTCAGACATTGTCATCTAACACAACTCATTGTGGGCAGTAAAAAGAAGGTTGCCATGTTCTTACTTACCATCCTACAGTTCGCTATTGTCTTGGATAAAGTGCAAACAAATAGTTTAATTTCCATCTTTGACCCATTTTACTAACAATCTTTATCAACTTCCTCACTTGATGTTGGTTCATCAATATCTCGTTGCCCCATACGTACGCAGAAAGGGTCGAGGCGCGGATCTTTACCAATGACATATGTACCTAAAAGCACCAAGTTAATATTAGAAGCTAAACAACAATTGCACAATGATGTAGTACAACATCCCCTCTCCCTCGGTCACATATTAGATGAATTAACATCTTATATTATGGGACGCAGGGAGTTTATTGCATTCTTACAAATTATTGGCTGATTAACTGCTGTTGTATCCATGGGTTAGAGTTAGTTTGAGCTAGTTTGGGCTCAAATAGCCCTAAAGTATATCCAAACATGAGGGCTAGTTTGAGTTAGTTGCATCTAAACCACCCAAAAAAACTATCCCACCCAAGAGGTGCTAACTGGAGCTAGCTCTCCTAGTGCATTTATTGTCAATCTAACCCTGTCATCCAAACACCTCTTTGGCTAGAGTTAGTGGTTAGTCATGATCTAGAAACTAACTCTAACCTCTAGCTAAGTTAGAGTATCCAAACAGGTTTGTGTCATTGTTGTTGTTGCTGCTGCACTTCTACGTATATCTAGACATCATCAGAACATTAAGGTAACACTCTTCCTTGTTGCTATGTAGCCTAGGATTTCATATTTAGACATTCAGTACAATGCATGTTGCTATGTAGCCTCAGATATATTACATATGGCCCTAGTTAACCTAACTATAAATGGGTTATAGATATATTCAGTTAAAAGTCTGATCCACTGATTAGTCCCTTATCATCCCCCGGCCTATATGGTACCAGCTACCGATATCCTGAACAATGAGTATATATAAGCCATGGGATGAAACTAACCTCGATGGAAAACAATAGTCGTTCCCAAAATTGTCCTATGTAAGTACATCGAGAGGCATATTAAGCACAACAGGCTAAACACCAACCAAATATATCCATGGCAGACAAAATAATCTCCAAAAGATAGCTTCAGTGTGTAGGTTTAAGCATGCTAGTAAAGCAAAACAAGTGGAAAGGTGTGTTAACTGCAACAGGCCTAACATTTAACAACAAGCAAACATAGTCATTCAAATTGATATTGTGCCGCTCTAAGTACATTGGTGTCTTGTTATTGTTAAATAAAAATGGAAAGGCGTGTTAACTACAACACGCAGCAACCAAATGTAGTCTTTCATAGTGGTATTGTTGAAACTGCTATTGATGAAATTGAACTGCACAGTTCATACTTGTACATATAGAACATCATGTTGTGAATAACTGGAATAAACAAGGCATACTATGAACAACCAAAGATAGCATTTGAAACTGGACATATGCTAACTACAAACAACCGAACAACCAAAAAACTTTAAAAGAGGCATATGTTAGCTATAACAGGCTTAACAGCAAGCAAATATATGCATTCCTATTGGTATGTTTAAAACTGGTATTGATGAAAATGTATTGCACAGTAAATAGTTGCACATATAGAGCATCACACTATGAACAACTAAGATAAACAAGGCATATTGCAAAAAACCAAATATAGCAATTAAAACTAGACATATTCTCACTACACTACAAAAGGGATTCGACAAAACAAATCATGGGTTCCCCCCGTGAAGAGGCACGACAAAACAAATCATGGGTTTCCTCACTTGTCACAGATGGGCTCGTTCTAGTGTGAAGAGCACGGACCCTGGACGTGGCTTCCGACCAGGCACTGGCGCCACCGCCCAAGCCGGTTCATATCGTGTTCACCATAGAGCAGGTGCGGCCGCACTTCAATGCCCTAATGGAGGAAGAGCTACCAGCGCAGGAGGACCTATGCTGCAATCTCCGTCTCCTCAACAAGCATCAGCTCACGCACCGGCTCGCGGAAGGATGAATCGCCGGTGAACAAGCAAACAACAATGCCGTCGCAGACATGTGGCCCTATGATCCTGACTTCCTGCATGAGCAGTGGGCGCTGTATCAGACCATCCATAGGGCCCGTGAGGCCCTCTTCGTCATCCTTTGAGTTGTTGCACTCGCCGTTGTGCCGCCGTCTCATGTTGTCAACATGGTCAACGAACATGAGGAATCAGGATATGACTTTAATTGGAGAGGATGACAGTGGGGACCCACCAAGGCCATAGCCGCACATACGCAAGTGCCTCCTTATTATATACAACTATACTTTTTTTTGCTTCCTCCTGGTTTCCTGACATCACAGTCCAACACAATTGTCAACCTATATAGTCAATAAACGAGAGAATTGCACAAGGAGCGGCTGACAACTGGGACCTAGCAACTCAAGCAGTATTTGTGTTTTTGAGGTGTGAGCAGAGTTTTTCTTGAGCAATGTTTTTGTTGTTGTTCAGAGGAGCAGGGTATCAACTAGGCGGGCTGTGGCCCGTCTAGCCCAGGCTTTTATTTTATGTCGACCAAATATCCAACCCAGATATTAAATTTTTTCAAGGTGAAAATGGCTAGCCCAACTATACTTTTGTTTTGAGGAATACTGTCGGATTCTGGGCTCCGCGGACCCAAGAAAGATTCGAACTCTGGGGTGTGTGCGAAGAACTCAATCTCCCCAGTCTGCCTACTTGTCGATCTCATGGCCTAGCTCGATGAACGGGAAGGAGAGGGACACAACAGTTTACCCAAGTTCGGGCCACCTTGCGGGGTAAAACCCTACTCCTGCTTTGTGGTGGATTAGCCTCGAGGTGGGCTGAGGATGAACTGGTACAGAGGTAGAACAGCCTCAGAAGGCCTGTTCTTGTGTTGGTGTGAGCTGGTGAGGGTTCGGATGGCTCGATTCATCCACCCCCCTCTATGGTGGTGGCTAAGCTATATTTATAGTGGCCTTGGTCCTCTTCCCCCAAAATGAAGGCGGGAAGGGATTCCACAACGGCCTAGTTTGAAGGGAGACAAATAGTACATCTTATCCTGACGAAAGGTGGTCTTCACCTGCAAAGCTTCTGGTCATGACGTCGTGGTGGTCTCGGCGATGACCTCCGTCCTGCCGTCCTGGCGGTCTTGGTCTTGTAGCACGAAAATGGAAACCTTTGGTTGATTCCTCAGGACTCCGCGCCTGTGCTTGCCTCTTTAGCACCAAAGAGGAAACCTGTTGTACTGCGCCCGCTGGCGCCGGCCTAGCCTTGGTCGTCATGGCTTGCGTCACCTTAACCTCATGAGGTAGGCGCTTACATAGGAATCTCCGCTCCTCAGGATCCAGCCTAGGGAGGCCACTCCCTCTGGAGGTCTTGGCGTCGCCCGCCTCGCGAGGCTTGGCCTCCTCACGAGGGTCTTGTGTTGCCTGCTACGTCTTGAGCTTGCATTGGTTTTCCCCGAAGAGGAGAGGATGATGCAGCACAGTAGCGTAAGTATTTCCCTCAGTTTTTGAGAACCAAGGTATCAATCCAGTAGGAGGCCACGCACAAGTCCCTCATACCTGCACAAAACGATAGCTACTGCAACCAACGCGATTAGGGGTTGTCAATCCCTTCACGGTCACTTACGAGAGTGAGATCTGATAGAGATAATATTTTTGGTATTTTTGGTATAAAGATGCAAAGTGAAAAGTAAAAGGCAAAGTAAAACAAAGCAAGTATAAAAGTGATGGAGATTGATATGATGAGAATAGACCCGGGGGCCATAGGTTTCACTAGTGGCTTCTCTCAAGAGCATAAGTATTCTACGGTGGGTGAACAAATTACTGTGGAGCAATTGACAGAATTGAGCATAGTATGAGGTTATCTAGGTATGATCATGTATATAGGCATCACGTCCGAGACAAGTAGATCAAAACGATTCTGCATCTACTACTATTACTCCACTCATCGACCGCTATCCATCATGCATCTAGAGTATTAAGTTAAAAACATAGTAACGCCTTAAGCAAGATGACATGATGTAGAGGAATAAATTCATGCAATATGATAAATACCCCATCTTGTTAACCTCGATGGCAAAAATACAATACGTGCCTTGCAACCCCTTCACATCCTTTGGGTAAGGACACCGCAAGATTGAACCCAAAGCCATGCACTTCTCCCATTGCAAGAACTACCAATCTAGTTGGCCAAACCAAATGGATAATTCGAAGAGACTTGCAAAGATAACTCAATCATACATAAAAGAATTCAGAGAAGATTCAAATATTAATCATAGATAAGCTGGATCATAAACCCACAATTCATCGGTCTCAACAAACACACCGCAAAAACAAGATTACATCGAATAGTTCTCCACGAGAGAGGGGGAGAACATTGTATTGAGATCCAAAAAGAGAGAATAAGACATCTAGCTACTAGCTATGGACCCGAAGGTCAGAAGTAAAATACACACAATTCATCGGAGATGCTATGGTGTTGATGTAGAAGCCCTCCATGGTGGATGCCCCTCCCGTGAGCTCCTAACATGCCCCAAGATGGGATCTCGTGGATACAGGAAGTTGCGGCGGTGGAATTAGGTTTTTGGATCCTGTTCTGATTGTTTGGGGGTATGTACGTATATATAGGAGGAAGGAGTACGTCGGTGGAGCTTCGAGGGGCTCACGAGGTAGGGGGCGCGCCCTAGGGGGGGGGGCGCCCCCACCCTCGTGACCGCCTCTCTGGTTCCTTGGCGTAGGGTCCAAGTCTCCTGGATCACGTTCGGTGAGAAAATCACGTTTCCGAAGGTTTCATTCCGTTTGGACTCCGTTTGATATTCTGCTTTCTTGAGATACGAAAAGGCAAAAACAGCAATTACAGGCTGGGCCCCGGTTAATAGGTTAGCCCCAAAAGTAATATAAAAGTGGAAAATAAATTCCATTATAGTCCAAAACAATAGATAAAGTAGCATGGAGCAATAAAAAATTATAGATACGTTGGAGACGTATCAGGCATCCCCAAGCTTAATTCCTGCTCGTCCTCGAGTAGGTAAATGATAAAAAGAGAATTTTTGATGCGGAGTGATACTTTGGCATAATTTCAATGTAAATCTTCTTAATCATGGTATGAATATTCAGATCCGAAAGATTCAATACAAAAGTTCATATTGACATAAAAAATAATAATACTTCAAGCATACTAACCAAGCAATTATGTCTTCTCAAAATAACATGGCCAAAGAAAGTTATCCCTACAAAATCATATAGTCTGGCTATGCTCCATCTTCCCCACACAAAGTATTTAAATCATGCACAACCCCGATGACAAAAGCAATTGTTTCATACTTTAATATTTTCAAAACTTTTTCAATCTTCACGCAATACATGAGCGTGAGCCATGGATATAACACTATATGTGGAATAGAATGGTGGTTGTGGAGAAGACAAAAAGAGGGAAGATAGTCTCACATCAACTAGGCGTATCAACGGGCTATGGAGATGCCCATCAATAGATATCAATGTGAGTGAGTAGAGATTGCCATGCAACGGATGCACTAGAGCTATAAGTATATGAAAGCTCAACAAAAGAAACTAAGTGGGTGTGCATCCAATAACTCGCTTCCTCACGAAGACCTAGGGCATTTGAGGAAGCCCATCATTGGAATATACAAGCCAAGTTCTATAATGAAAAATTCCCACTAGTATATGAAAGTGACAAAATGAGAGACTCTCTATCATGAAGATCATGGTGCTACTTTGAAGCACAAGTGTGGTAAAAGGATAGTAACATTGTCCCTTCTCTCTTTTTCTCTCATATTTTATTTGGGCCTTTTCTCTTTTTTTGTGGCCTCTTTTTTTATTTTTCGTCCGCCGTCTCATCCCAACTTGTGGGGGAATCATAGTCTCCATCATCCTTTCCTCACTTGGGACAATGCTCTAATAATGATGATCATCACACTTCTATTTTTCTTACAACTCAAAAATTACAACTCGATACTTAGAACAAAATATGACTCTATATGAATGCCTCCGTGGTGTACGGGATATGCAATGAAACATGAGTGACTTGTATGAAAGAATTATGAACGGTGGCTTTGCCACAAATACGATGTCAACTACATGATCATGCTAGCAATATGACAATGATGGAGCGTGTCATAATAAACGGAACGGTGGAAAGTTGCATGGCAATATAGGTCGGAATGGCTATGGAAATGCCATGATAGGTAGGTATGGTGGCTGTTTTGAGGAAGGTATATGGTGGGTGTATGATACCGGTGAAAGGTGCACAGTATTAGAGAGGCTAGCAATAGTGGAAGGATGGGAAAAAGTGCGTATAATCCATGGACTCAACATTAGTCATAAAGAACTCATATACTTATTGCAAAAATCTAGAAGTTATCAAAGCAAAGTATTACGCGCATGCTCCTAGGAGGATAGATTGGTAGGAAAAGACCATCGCTCGTCCCCGACCGCCACTCATAAGGAAGACAATCAATAAATAAATCATGCTCCGAGTTCATCACATAACGGTTCACTATACGTGCATGCTACGGGAATCACAAACTTCAACACTTGTATTCTTTAAATTCACAACTACTCAACTAGCATGACTCTAATATCACCATCTTCATATCTCAAAACAATTATCAAGCATCAAACTTATCTTAGTATTCAACGCACTCAAAAGAGAGTTTCACATATCTTGAATACCAAGTATATTGACGTTAAGCAAATTACCATGCTATTAACGAATCTCAAAATAATCTAAGTGAAGCATGAGAGATCAAGTTTCTTTAAAACAAATCCACCACCGTGCTCTAAAATATATAAGTGAAGCACTAGAGCAAAATTATCACGCTCAAAAGATATAAGTGAAGCACTATGAGCAAAACTATCAAGCTCAAAAGATATAAGTGAAGCACATAGAGTATTCTATCAAATTCCAATTCATGTATGGCTCTCTCAAAAGGTTTGTACATCAAGGATGATTGTGGTAAACTAACAAGCAAAGACGCAAATAATACAAGACGCTCCAAGCAAAACACATATCATGTGGTGAATAAAAATATAGCTCCAAGTAAATTACCGATGGAAGTGGACGAAAGAGGGGATGCCTTCCGGGGCATCCCCAAGCTTTGAATTTTTGGTGTCCTTGGATTATCTTGGGGGTGCCATGGGCATTCCCAAGCTTAGGCTCTTGTCACTCCTTGTTCCATAATCCATCAAAAGAATTCACCCAAAACTTGAAAACTTCACAACACAAAACTCAATAGAAATCTCGTGAGCTCCGTTAGAGAAAGAAAACAAGAGACTACTTTAAGGTACTGTAATGAACTCATTCTTTATTTATATTGGTGTTAAACCTACTGTATTACAACTTCTCTATGGATCATAAACTATTTTGCTAGCCATAGATTCATCAAAATAAGCAAACAACACACGCAAAACAGAATCTGTCAAAAACAGAACAGTCTGTAGTAATCTGTAACTAACGCAAACTTCTATAACTCAAAAACTTATACCAAAATTAGACGACCTGGAAAATTTGTTTATTGATCAGCAGCAATTGGAATCAATATTTTATCACGTTCTGGTGATTTTTTACAATTCGGACACTGAGCGCAAAGTTTCTGGAAATTACAGCAAGATCAAATAACTATCATCCAAGAAGATCCAATAGGTTTAACTTGGCGCAAACACTAATTAAAAGATAAAACCACATCTAAACAGAGGCTAGATGGATTATTTATTCCTAAACAGAAGAAAAAACAAAAAACTAAAAATAAAATTGGGTTGCCTCCCAACAAGCGATATCGTTTAACGCCCCTAGCTAGGCATAAAAGTAAGGATAGATCTAGGTATTGCCATCTTTGGTAGGCAATCCATAAGTGGCTCTCATAATAGATTCATATGGTAATTTTATTTTGTTTCTAGGGAAGTTTTCCATGCCTTTCTTTAATGTAAATTGGAATCTAATATTCCCTTCCTTCATATCAATAATTGCACCAATCGTTCTAAGGAAAGGTCTACCAAGAATAATAGGACATGAAGGATTGCAATCTATACCAAGAACGATAAAATCTATGGGCACATAATTCCTATTTTCAACAATAAGAACATCATTAATTCTTCCCATAGGCTTTTTAATAGTGGAATCCGCAAGATGCAAGTTTAAAGGGCAATCATCAAAGTCACGGAAATCTAGCAAATCACACAAAGTTTTGGGAATAGTAGAGACACTAGCACCCAAATCACACAAAGCATTAAACTCATGATCTTTAATTTTAATTTTGATAGTAGGTTCCCACTCATCATAGAGTTTCCTAGGGATAGAAACTTTCAACTCAAGTTTTTCTTCATAAGATTACATCAAGGCATCAACAATGTGTTTGGTAAAGGCCTTATTTTGACTATATGCATGAGGAGAATTTAGGACGGTTTGCAACAAGGAAATACAATCAATTAAAGAGAATTTTTCATAATTAAATTCCTTGATATCCAACATAGTGGGTTTAGTAATATCTAGATTTTTATTTATTTCAATCCCACTTTTATCAATTTCATCATCAAGGTCTAAAAACTCCGAATTCTTAGAACGCCTTCTAGGTAAAGGAAGATCATATTCAGTTTCATCAAGATTCATATTGCAAAACAAAGATTTAATAGGGACGATCAATAACTTTTATATCTTCATCTTGATTTTCATAGGAATTAGAAGAACACGCTTTAATAAAGGCATCTTTGGAAGCACGCATCCTAGCGGTTCTTTCTTTGCACTCATCAATGGAAATTCTCATAGCTTCGAGAGACTCATTGATATCATGCTTAGGAGGAATAGATCTATGCTTTAAAGAATCAACCTCAAGAGAAATTATATCGACGTTCCTAGCCAAATCGTCAACTTTAAGCAATTTCTCTTCAAGCAAAGCATTAAAATTCTTTTGTGAATTCATAAACTCTTTAACACTACTCTCAAATTCACAGGGCATCTTATTAAAATTTCCATAAGAGTTGTTGTAGGAATTTACATAATTAATAGAAGAATTACTAGGATAGGGCCTAGGATTAAAATTCCCTCTATACGCGTTGTTACCAAAATTATCCCTACCAACAAAATTCACATCCATAGATTCATTATTATTCTCAATCAAGGTAGACAAAGGCATATCATTAGGATCAGAAGAAACACTCTTAGTAGCAAATAATTTCATAAGCTCATCCATCTTTCCACTCAAAACATTGATTTCTTCTATCGCATGCACTTTTTTATTATTAGGTCTTTCAGTATGCCGTTGAGAATAATTAACCATAATATTATCTAGGAGTTTAGTAGCATCTCCTAAAGTGATATCCATAAAAGTGCCTCCCGCGGCCGAATCTTAAAGATTTCTAGAAATAAAATTCAATCCAGCATAATTTTTTTGTATAATCATCCACAAGTTCAAACCATGAGTAGGACAATTACGTATCATTAATTTCATTCTCTCCCATGCTTGTGCAACATGTTCATGATCAAGTTGCTTAAAATTCATAATATCATTCCTAAGAGAGATAATCTTAGCGGGAGGAAAATACTTAGAGATAAAAGCATCTTTGCACTTGTTCCAAGAATCAATACTATTTTTAGGCAAAGATGAAAACCACGCTTAGCACGATTTCTAAGCGAAAAGGAAATAGCTTCAATTTAACGACATCATTATCGACATCTTTTTCTTTTGCATATCACATAAATCAACGAAGCTATTCAGATGAGTAGCGGCATCTTCACTAGGAAGGCCGCGAATTGATCTTTCATAACAAGATTCAACAAAGCAAGATTGATTTCACAAGATTCAAGATTGGCAAGAGGAGCAATCGGGGTGCTAAGGAAATCATTATTATTGGTATTGGTGAAGTCACACAATTTGGTAGCATCTTGAGCCATCGCGACAAACAAGCAATCCAACACACGAGCAAACAAAAGGCAAAGGGAAAAAGAGGAGGATATTGGGAAAGAGAGGGCGAATAAAACGGCAAGGGTGAAGTGGGGGAGAGGAAAACGAGAGGCAAATGGCAAATAATGTAATGCGAGAGATAGGGATTGTGATGGGTACTTGGTATGTTGACTTTTGCGTAGACTCCACGGCAACGGCGCCAGAAATCCCTCTTGCTACGTCTTGAGCTTGCGTTGGTTTTCCCCGAAGAGGAGAGGATGATGCAGCACAGTAGCGTAAGTATTTCCCTGAGTTTTTGAGAACCAAGGTATCAATCCAGTAGGAGGCCA
This sequence comes from Aegilops bicornis, assembly GCA_021605145.1. Taxonomy (NCBI): domain Eukaryota; kingdom Viridiplantae; phylum Streptophyta; class Magnoliopsida; order Poales; family Poaceae; genus Aegilops; species Aegilops bicornis. Next base: position 285,014,623 of record CM038674.1, on the reverse strand, counting down.
CGCACAAGTCCCTCGCACTGCACAAAGCGATAGCTACTGCAACCAACGCGATTAGGGGTTGTCAATCCCTTCACGGTCACTTACGAGAGTGAGATCTGATAGAGATAATATTTTTGATATTTTTGGTATAAAGATGCAAAGTGAAAAGTAAAAGGCAAAGTAAAACAAAGAAAGTATAAAAGTGATGGAGATTGATATGATGAGAATAGACCCGGGGGGCATAGATTTCACTAGTGGCTTCTCTCAAGAGCATAAGTATTCTACGGTGGGTGAACAAATTACTGTTGAGCAATTGACAGAATTGAGCATAGTTATGAGGTTATCTAGGTATGATCATGTATATAGGCATCACGTCCGAGACAAGTAGATCAAAATGATTACGCATCTACTACTATTACTCCACTCATCGACCGCTATCCAAAGATGCGTCTAGAGTATTAAGTTAAAAACAGTAGTAACGCCTTAAGCAAGATGACACGATGTAGAGGAATAAATTCATGCAATATGATAAATACCCCATCTTGTTATCCTCGATGGCAACAATACAATACGTGCACAGCAACCCTTTACATCCTTTGGGTAAGGACACCGCAAGATTGAACCCAAAGCCATGCACTTCTCCCATTGCAAGAACTACCAATCTAGTTGGCCAAACCAAACGGATAATTCAAGAGACTTGCAAAGATAACTCAATCATACATAAAAGAATTCAGAGAAGATTCAAATATTATTCATAGATAAGCTGGATCATAAACCCACAATTCATCGGTCTCAACAAACACACCGCAAAAACAAGATTACATCAAATAGATCTCCATGAGAGAGGGGGAGAACATTGCATTGAGATCCAAAAAGAGAGAAGAAGCCATCTAGCTACTAGATATGGACCCGAAGGTCTGAAGTAAACTACTCACACTTCATCGGAGAGGCTATGGTGTTGATGTAGAAGCCCTCCGTGGTGGATGCCCCTCCGGCGGAGCTCCAGAACAGGCCCCAAGATGGGATCTCGTGGATACAGGAAGTTGCGGCGGTGGAATTAGGTTTTTGGCTCCTGTTCTGATCGTTTGAAGTGCGTAGGTATATATAGGAGGAAGGAGTACGTCGGTGGAGCTTGAGGGGCCACGAGGCGGGCGCGCCTTAGAAGCGCGCCCCACCCTCGTGACCGCCTCTCTAGTTCCTTGGCGTAGGGTCCAAGTCTCTGGATCATGTTCGGTGAGAAAATCACGTTTCCGAAGGTTTCATTCCGTTTGGACTCCGTTTGATATTCTGTTTCTTCGAAATACGTAAAAAGGTAAAAAACAGCAATTCTGGGTTGGGCCTCCGGTTAATAGGTTAGTCCCAAAAGTAATATAAAAGTGGAAAATAAAGCCCATTATAGTCCAAAACAATAGATAAAGTAGCATGGAGCAATCAAAAATTATAGATACGTTGGAGACGTATCATTGCCGATGCTGAAGGTGGGCCGTACCAGGACGCTGATGAAGCCACGCCGAGGGCCGCAGGCAGGCAAGTCTGGGTACCCTGGTTCCCAGAACGCCGACAAATACCCAGCCTAGGTCAACTTGTTATTCTCCGCCCTGCTGGGCTGCAAATCTTTCCTAGGAGGGATGCATTAGGCTTAACAAGAAAATGGGCTTTAAGAAATAATAAATGGGATGTAATTATAAAAACTGGGCTGTAACTATAAAAAATGCACCAAACACGTAATTAGTTAAAATATATTATTTGGATTTTGAAAATTTTAATTTCATTTCTTGTTGCGTGCGCAATATTTTGTTGGATTTTTACGTAATACAAATTTATTTTGAAATTATATTTAATCTGACTCGAAATTTCATGATAAAAATATTTCGGATCCCATCAAAATGTGGCAAATTTTATTGAATTCTGTTTTGAGCAGTTGGTTGAAATTATTAATCGTTCTCCTAGCTAGAAAATGGGCTATAATTTTAACAAACTGTAAATGGGCTATAGTAAATTCCCTTAGAATTCAAAAATGGGTTGTACATTCTTAGAAATCGCAAATGGGCCATATGCTCTCTGCCACACACTTGTGGGCCTACTAAGTTGACGCGTACGCAAAGCTTTTTCAACTTAGTCAACACACGATTCTAGCAGCCGTGGTTGTTGGATGTCCATCTAATGGATGTCGTGCTTCTTCTTCAATCTCGAGTATTCTTGCTTCAGCCGCCCAAACCACCACCGACGGTACTGCCTGCTACCGCCTCCCGTGGCCGGCTGTGCTGCCGTGCAGGACTCACCAGCCCACCCTATTCCCATCGCCGTCCAGGCAATTCCTCTACTCACCAACACCCCATGTTATTCTCCGGCGACGACAACCTTACGCCGCAGCCGAACTAGTGAACCATCGTACTCCCCTCCGCGTGGGCATCCACCTGCCTCATCTTCTCTAGCTCTGCATTGTTCTCTTCCTAGGCCTCATCGTCGTCCACCGCCTTGATGCTCTTGGCGCCTCATGGTCAACGAGGTCGACGAACGACAACCATCAGAAGAGGACTTTAGGCTGTGAGGCTAACAGCTGGACCCACCAGCTACATCTTCGAACGCAAGGAAGTGCCTCCTTATTACTCGCAAAATAAAAATGATTCCTCCCCCTGACAGTCGGGACCCACCAGCTATATCTTCGCATGCAAGGAAGTGCGTTCGTATCCTCCTTGATAGTTGGGACCCACTCGGTCGAAGTGTACATACCGTTGTTTGCCTGGTCGCGAACGTGTACGTATATACTAGTCGATTGATCTCTCTACAACGATGAACCGTGGCCGAGCAAGAAGCGACATGTGTAGTAGTAGAGCCCCCGGTGTAGCAGTTCAAATAGTCCCTTCTAAACCGTGTACACATACATACAACCACATGACAGAAAATATGGCCACGTACGTACATACGGGCGGGGTCTCGAACGCCTAGCTACTCGCGCATACGTACGGCCAGGGCACGTGTACATGGAGAGGCAACGCAAAGCAGCAACGATGTCTTGTTCATCGGCGGCCAACCATCTGGGTCGGAACGGAGAAACTACGTCGTGTTCATCGGGAGGCAACGAAATGCGTCGTGTTCATCGGGAGCCAACCGGCTTGGACGGAACAGCCGAAATGAGGCCTGGCATACCGCAGAACAGAGGAAACAGACTTCTGTTCGAGCTCCTACGGTCAAAATGGGGTGCTGTTGATCGGGAGGGGTGTGGCGTACCACAAAACGAAGGAAACAGACTTGTGTTGGAGCGCCTATGGTCGAAACGGGGTCCTGTTCATCTGGAGGGGTGTGGCATACCGCAAAATGGGACTCCACGGGCTATTGTTCATCCCCCGTCTACTGCCTCGCTCCAGCCTCCACGGGCTTGTTGGGGAACGCAGTATTTTAAAAAATTTACCTACGATCACGCAAGATCTATCTAGGAGATGCATAGCAACGAGCGGGGAAAGTGTGTCCACGCACCCTCGTAGACCGAAAGTGGAAGCGTTTAGTAACGCGGTTGATGTAGTCGAACGTCTTCGCGATCCAACCGATCCAAGTACCGAACATACGACACCTCCATGTTCAGCACACATTCAGCTCGATGATGTCCCTCGATCTCTTGATCCAGTTAAGGATGAGGGAGAGTTCCGTCAGCACGACGGCGTGGCGACGGTGATGATGAAGTTACCGGCGCAAGCCTAAGCACTACGACGATATGACCGAGGTGTGTAACTGTGGTGGGGGGCACCGCACACGGTTAAGAGAAACTTGTGTGTCCTTTGGGATGCCCCCCTCCCACATATATAAAGGGGGGAGGAGGAGGAGGCCGGCCCAAGGGGGCGCGCCACATGTGGGGAGTCCTACTAGGACTCCCTAGTCCTAGTAGGATTCCCCTCTCCTTTTCCTTTTATGAAGGGGGAAAGGGGGGAAGGAGAGGAGGAGAAGAGGGAAAGGGGGGCCGCGCCCCCTCCCATTTGTAACGCCCCGGATTCGATGCGCCAGGTGTCTGCCAGTTATTCGCCATCTTTGCCATGTCATTTGCTTGCGTGTTGCATTTTGTCATGTCATCATGTGCATCTCATTTTGCATTCGTGTTCGTCTCATGCATCCGAGCATTTTCCCCGTTGTCCGTTTTCCAATCCGGCACTCCTATGTCCTCCGGCGCCCCCTTTTGCTTCTTTTCGTGTGTGGGTATAAAACGTTCTCGGAATGGACCGAGGTTTGCCAAGCAGCCTTGGTATAGCACCGGTAGACCGCATGTCAAGTTTCGTGCCATTTGGAGGTCGTTTGATACTCCAACGGTTAACCGGGGAACAGTAAAAGCCCCCTTCTCATTGCAGCCCAACACCCCTTTCAAAGTGGCCCAAAACCCATCCTAACCCCCTCCATGCTCTCCGCCGTTCGATCACGATCGCGTGGCCGAAAACCGCACCTTATTTGGACTCTCCTAGCTCCCTCTACCTATATAAACACACCTTCCCGAAATTAGCGGATGAATCCACCTAACCCTAGCCTTCTTCCTCCTCCACTTGGGCCGCGTCACCGCGCCGGACACGTCGCCGCCGCCCCCTCGTCCAACCACACAGCGACACCTCACCCGCCGGTCCTCTCTCTCTCCTCCTCACTTGTGGCCCGTCCCGTCAAGAGCCCTCCCGAAGCCCCCACCGCCGCTGAGTCCCCGCCGCCCGATCGCCCTCACGCCGCCCGCTTCGCCGGCCATGTGCGCCCGCGCCCGCCCGCCGCCCCTCGCCTCCGCGCCCAGCGCCTTGCGCCGTCCCGATCGATCGCCGCCCTCCGCCGCCTTCTCCGCCGCGGCGATGCGTCTCCAGCCCGTGCCAGCCGCCCGCCGCCTCGCCCGAGGCGCGTCCCCGACCGTCATCCGCCCCTCGCCCGCCGCCGAGCCTCCACCGTAGTCCTGCCCGCCGGATCCGGCGAGATCCGGCCGAGGAGGTCGCCCGGCCCTTCCTCTCCATCTCCGTGAAGATTCGCGAGATCCGCCAGATCGAATTCCGTGCAACCAGAGGTTGCCCCCGTTCAGTCCCGAATATTTTTGCATTATTATGTCATATTCATCGCATCATAACTTGCTGCATACTGCTCCGTTTTGTGCATGTAATATGTCAAATTGTTCGTCTCAACGAGTAATTCACTTCATTACATTGCATCATGTTCATTTGAGTCCATCTTGATGCCTGAATCATCGTTGCAAGAGTGCTATGTGATGTTAACCTGCTGAAACTGTTATAACTTGATGATTTGTCATTTTTGTTGCATTTGATGTGTGCATCTTATGAGCATGAGCTCTACATGAGTTTTGAACTATGCCATGCCATATTTACAGGGGTGCTATCCATGTATTTTTGTGATGCCTGTAGTGAGTGCATAGAGCTTGTTAAGTAGGGTACTTGCTATTGCTGGTTTGCTTGGCTGATTCTGTTATATTATGATGCTATGTAAACCTGCTGCTAAAAGTCATTCTATGCATAATCTGGAGATGTTCACTAAGGATGTTTTGTTATACATGTCTTGCCCTATCCATCCATGCCCCTGGTTGCATTTATAGCTTGCTGTAGATTGTTGTAAGCTTGCTCCAACATTGCTAAATAATGTTGCTGTCAGCCTGTTAACTTTTAAGTTCAATGTTGCCATGACTGTTGTTAGTGATCCATGCACTCTATGAACTTGCTCTTGCCATGTTTAGCTTCATAAACATGTCTTCTTACTGTGAGTTTCCTTTCCATGCCATGTATTGCCCTGTGGTGAGTGGTTCAACCTCACCAACATGCCTACTTATTGTTGTTCCTGCCATGTATGTATTTGTAAAATAACTTGCTATGTTTACATGGGTGCCATCATATCTTCTGATCCTTTTTGGCTCATGGTCAGTAAAGGACTTCTGTTCTATTCAATTAGTAGATTCATGTCATTCCTTTGTTTGCCATGATAAGTTCCTGTAGCATGTTGTTTGATAGCTCTAAACATTGCAACCTGATGTTATTACTGCAAAGTCTGAAACTGTTATTATTTGCAATCTTGCCATGTGTTTTGAGCATGTTCTAGTGATTTCTGGAGATATCTCAGTGTTCATGTTTTGTCATGCTTTACCTGTACTTCATGCCCATGCCTTTTGTTCTTACGTTGAGATGCTGTACCATACTGTTTTGATGCTTGCAATATGCCTAGTTGCTGTTTTGGACAGATTGTTGTCATGACTTGTATAGGGTGTATGTGTTGAACCGTTGCTCCGTTTTGAGTGTGATCTATATGAAACTTGCTTAGATTTGCATGTAGTTTCATATTATCATGTTGCATCCTTGATTTGAGGTGTTTTCTTGATGTTTGTATGCATTTTGCACCAATGCCATGTTTAACTTGTTTTGCTCATATCTTCTAGGCGTAGTCTCAATTTAATGAACTTTATATGTAACATGACTAGAATTTCGTGTAGATCATCGTGGTGCATCTTAACTTGCTGTTTAAAAACTTGAACATAAGGTTTATTCAGATCTGGACCAATTTCGAAATTTGCATATGAGGACTTACCGGAATTGCTCTATGTTGTTTCCGACCTGATTTAAACTTGCTTTGATGTGTTGCTCTTGTTTGCATCATCTCTCGCCATGAGTAGCCTCATCTAGCCTTGTCATGCATCATGCTTGTTGTGCATCATGTCTTGTTCATGTGTGGTGTGTTTACTATGTTGTGTGCTTTTCTCGTTAGTTCCCGTTTCGTTGCGATCGTGAGGATTCGTTCGTCTACGCTTGGTTCGTCTTCGTGGCTTCATCTTCTTCATGGACTCATTCTTCTTCCTAGCGGGATTTCAGGCAAGATGACCGTCACCTTGGAGCTCATTACTATCATTGCTATGCTAGTTGCTTCGTTCTTTTGCTATGCTGCGCTACCTATCACTTGATGCTCAAGCCTCCCAAATTGCCATGAACCTATAACCTTTGTCACCCTTCCTAGCAAACCATTGTTTGACTATGTTACCGCTTTGCTCAGCCCCTCTTATACCATTGCTAGTTGCAGATGAAGATGAAGATTGCTCCATGTTGGATTATGTTTATGTTGGGATATCACAATATCTCTTATATTATTAATGCATCTATATTCTTGGTAAAGGGTGGAAGGCTCGGCCTTATGCCTGGTGTTTTGTTCCACTCTTGCTGCCCTAGTTTCCGTCATATCAGTATTATGTTCCCGGATTTTGCGTCCCTAACGCGGTTGGGTGATTTATGGGACCCCCCTGATAGTTCGTTTTGAATAAAACTCCTCCAGCAAGGCCCAACATTGGTTTTACCATTTGCCTCACCACCACCTACATTTCCCTTGGGAGTAATTAACCCAAGGGTCATCTTTATTTTATCCCCCCCGGGCCAATGCTTGTCTAAGTGTTGGTCCGAACTAGAGCTTCCCTTTGCGCCTCCTCGGGAAACTTGAGGCCTGGTTTTAGTTATGCGTCTTCTTGATCCGGTCGTGGCACGAGACGAGATACACCACGGCTACTATCGAGGTGTCGGCCGCCGGGAGGTCTTGCTGGTCTTGTTTTATTCTTGTCGAAATGTCTTGTAGCCGGGATTCCGAGACTGATCGGGTCTTCCGGGAGAAGGAATATCCTTCGTTGATCGCGAGAGCTTATCATGGGATAAGTTGGGACACCCCGCAGGTGTAAACTTCGAGAGCCGTGCCATGCGGTTATGTGGCGGATGAGAATTTGTTAATATCCGGTTGTAGTAAACTTGAAGCAAACTCTTCTAAAATACACCAACCGTAATGCGTAACCGTGAGTGTCTCTTTTCGGGTTGATCGAGAGGAGAACACGGTCTTTGGGTTATGTTTGACGTAAGTAGGAGTTCAGGATCACTTCTTGATCATTACTAGTTGACGACCGCTTGCTTTGCTTCTCTTCTCGCTCTCATTTGCGTAAGTTAGCCGCCATACTATGCTTAGCCGCTGCTGCAACCTCACCACTTTACCCCCTTCCTTTCCCATTAAGCTTTGCTAGTCTTGATACCCATGGTAATGGGATTGCTGAGTCGTCGTGGCTCACAGATTACTACAACAACAGTTGCAGGTACAGGTTTGCGATGATCATGACATGAGAGCGATATTTGCTTGTTTTGGAGTTCTCCTTCTACTTCTTCGTCGATCAGGGGATAGGTTCCAGGTCGGCAGCCTGGGCTAGCAGGGTGGATATTGTTTGAGTTTCTGTTTATGATTCATCCGTAGTCGGATGTTGATCTTGTATGTTGTATTGTTTTATTCTTGTGGCATTTGTGCCTTATGTATGTATCCCCATCTATTATGTAATGTTGATGTAATTATATCCACCTTGCAAAAGCGTCTTCAAGATGCGTTTCTATCCTTGGTGGGACCTTCGAGTTCCTTTAGGATAGGGTCGCATCTTGGGCGTGACAAGTTGGTATCAGAGCCCCGACCGACCTTAGGAGCCCCCTTGATTGATCGTGTAGTTTGGTCGTTGTTGGGTCTAGAAGAAAACTGTTTTCGGAGTCTAGTTATATCGGAGAGTAGGAATTCTTTTTACTCCTCAGCCCCTTCGTCGCTCTGGTGAGGAATCTTGACGTAGGTGTTTTGAGTTACTCCTCTTCCCCTTCAATTTTTTTTTCTTTAGGATCACGTGGTTAGTTTTTCGTTCGTTGGGTCTCAGCTCTTTTGATCCGGTGCATTTCTCGTCAAGTTGACTCGAGCCTCCTCATCTTTGAGTTCAATCCTCAGTTGTTTTCTTTTCCCACCCGCCCACCCTTTTTCCTTCTCGGAACCGGAGTCCGTGTCAGTATCCATCCTACTAAATGCGAAGTCTTTGCTTTCTTTCCTCAATGATTTCAACCGGTGTTTCCTCTTGAAGTCATTCGTCGGTTCCCCTTCCAAGTTGCCTTTGTTTTCCCGCCCTCCCACCCTCTTCTTCCCGGAGTCTGAGTCTCTTTCGACCATCAATTTCATTCGTGTGGAACCTCTTCAATCTTCCGTCAATTATCTCAACCGGTGAATTCTCGTTTTGTTCGACATTCTTCATCTCTCTTTCTTCTCCGGTGGATTCAATTCCAACTTTTGGTAGTGATTATATTCTTTTCCCTTGGATCAAGTGTTCTCCTTGCTCGTTTGCCTCTCGCTATTCAATCATTCTGGAGTTCGGAAGACACCTCAGGAGATTCGTCTGTGTTCCAATTAATTCGAGGTTATCACCTCATTCAAATATTTCTATTGTTCCGGTGCATCATCTATCTGTTCAATATCCATCTCCAACGGTGTTATCTCTTTAGTGGGCCCTAACCCACAGGTCTTTTCCCAGGATCTTACCTGACTCTTCTAATTATTCCGGAGCCATTCCCAATTCTTTCAATTCTTCCGGAGGCTTTGCGTTGTTCATCTTTTTTCTTGCGTTCTTGCTTCACCTCATCCCTTTTCCCTTCCGTCTCGGTGCTAAGATCTCGGGACGAGATCTCTTGTTAGTGGAGGAGTGTTGTAACGCCCCGGATTCGATGCGCCAGGTGTCTGCCAGTTATTCGCCGTCTTTGCCATGTCATTTGCTTGCGTGTTGCATTTTGTCATGTCATCATGTGCATCTCATTTTGCATTCGTGTTCATCTCATGCATCCGAGCATTTTCCCCGTTGTCCGTTTTCCAATCCGGCACTCCTATGTCCTCCGGCGCCCCCTTTTGCTTCTTTTCGTGTGTGGGTATTAAACGTTCTCGGAATGGACCGAGGTTTGCCAAGCGGCCTTGGTATAGCACCGATGAACCGCTGTCAAGTTTCGTGCCATTTGGAGGTCGTTTGATACTCCAACGGTTAACCGGGGAACCGTAAAAGCCCCCTTCTCTTTGCATCCCAACACCCCTTTCGAAGTGGCCCAAAACCCATCCTAACCCCCTCCATGCTCTCCGTCGTTCGATCACGATTGCGTGGCCAAAAACCGCACCTCATTTGGACTCTCCTAGCTCCCTCTACCTATATAAACACACCTTTCCCCGAAATTCGCGGATGAATCCACCCTAACCCTAGCCTTCTTCCTCCTTCCCGCCGGACGTCACCGCGCCAACACGTCCGCCGCCCCTTGTCCAACCACAGCGACACCTCACCCCGCCGGTCCCTCTCTCTCTCCTCCTCCATGTGCTTGGCCCGTCAAGGGCCCTCCCGCCCATGCCCGCTCCCCAGGCCCCACCGCTGGGAGTCCCCGCCGCCAGTCGCCCTCCGCTCGGCCTTCTGACGCCCTTGCCGCGCCATGGCGCCGCCCGCCCGCCGCCTCGCCTCACGCCAGGCCGCCGTCCCGATCGATCGCCCTCCGCCCGCCTTCTTGCCGCGCCCGCGCGTCTCCGCCGGCCGCCGCCCGCCGCGCCTCGCCGAGGTCGTCCCCCGTCATCCGCCTCCGCCACCGAGCCCTCCACCGCCGTCACATGCTGCCCGCGCGGATCCGGCGAGATCCGGCCGGAGGAGGTCGCCCCGGGCCCTTCCTCTCCATCTCCGTCCAAGATCCGGCGAGATCCGCCGCCGCATCGAATTCCGTGCAACCAGAGGTTGCCCCCGTTTTCACTAAGTCCCGAATATTTTTGCATTATTATGTCATTTTCATCGCATCATAGCTTGCTGCATACTGCTCCGTTTCGTGCATGCAATATGTCAAATTTTTCGACTCAACGAGTAATTCATTTCATTCCATTGCGTCATGTTCATTTGAGTCCATCTTGATGCCTGAATCATCGTTGCAAGAGTGCTATGTGATGTTAACCTGCTGAAACTGTTATAACTTGATGATTTGTCATTTTTGTTGCATTTGATGTGTGCATCTTATGAGCATGAGCTCTACATGAGTTTTGAACTATGCCATTCCATCTTTACAGGGGCGCTATCCATGTATTTTTGTGATTCCTGTAGTGAGTGCATCGAGCTTGTTAAGTAGGGTACTTGCTATTGCTGTTTTGCTAGGCTGATTCTGTTATATTATGATGCTATGTAAACCTGCTGCTACAAGTCATTCTATGCATAATCTGGAGATGTTCACTAAGGATGTTTTGTTACACATGTCTTGCCCTATCCATTCATGCCCCTGGTTGCATTTATAGCTTACTGTAGCTTGTTGTAAGCTTGCTCCAAAATTGCTAAATAATGTTGCTGTCAGCCTGTTAGCTTTAAGTTCAATGTTGCCATGACTGTTGTTAGTGATCCATGCACGCTATGAACTTGCTCTTGCCATTTTTAGCTTCATAAACATGCCTTCTTACTGTGATTTGCCTTGCCATGCCATGTATTGCTCTGTGGTGAGTGGTTCAAGCTCAACAACATGCCTACTTATTGTTGTTCCTGCCATGTATGAATCTGTAAAATAACTTGCTATGTTTAGATGGGTGCCATCATATCTTCTGATCCTTTTTGGCTTATGGTCAGTAAAGGACTTCTATTTTATTCAATTAGTATATTCATGACATGCCTTTTTTTGCCATGATAAGTTCCTGTAGCATGTTGTTTGATAGCTCTAAACATTGCAACCTGATGTTATTACTGCAAAGTCTGAAACTGTTATTATTTGCAATCTTGCCATGTGTTTTTGTGCATGTTCTAGTGATTTCTGGAGATAGATCAGTGTTCATATTTTGTCATGCTTTACCTGTACTTAATGCTCATGCCTTTTGTTCTTACGTTGAGATGCTGTACCATAGTGTTTTGATGCTTGCAATATGCCTAGTTGCTGTTTTGGACAGATTGTTGTCATGACGTATAGGGTGTATGTGTTGAACCGTTGCTCCGTTTTGAGTGTGCTCTATATGAAACTTGATTACATTTGCATGTAGTTTCATATTATCATGTTGCATCCTTGATTTGAGGTGTTTTCTTGATGTTTGTATGCATTTTGCACCAATGGCATGTTTAACTTGTTTTGCTCATATCTTCTAGGCCGTAGCTCCGAATTTAATGAACTTTATATGTAACATGACTAGAATTTCGTGTAGATTATCGTGGTGCATTTTAACTTGCTGTTTAACAACTTGAACATAAGGTTTATTCAGATCTGGACCAATTTCGAAATTTGCATATGAGGACTTACCGGAATTGCTCTATGTTGTTTCCGGCCTCATTTAAACTTGCTTTGATGTGTTGCTCGTGTTTGAATCATCTCTTGCCATGAGTAGCCTCATCTAGCCTTGTCATGCATCATGCTTGTTGTGCATCATGTCTTGTTCATGTGTGGTGTGTTTACTATGTTGTGTGCTTTTCTCATTAGTTCCCGTTTCGTTGCGATCGTGAGGATTCGTTCGTCTACGCTTGGTTCGTCTTCGTGGCTTCATCTTCTTCATGGACTCATTCTTCTTCCTAGCGGGATTTCAGGCAAGATGACCGTCACCTTGGATCTCATTACTATCATTGCTATGCTAGTTGCTTCGTTCTTTCGCTATGCTGCGCTACCTATCACTTGATGCTCAAGCCTCCCAAATTGCCATGAACCTATAACCTTTGTCACCCTTCCTAGCAAACCATTGTTTGGCTATGTTACCGCTTTGCTTAGCCCCTCTTATAGTGTTGCTAGTTGCAGGTGAAGATGAAGATTGCTCCATGTTGGATTATGTTTATGTTGGGATATCACAATATCTCTTATATTATTAATGCATCTATATACTTGGTAAAGGGTGGAAGGCTCGGCCTTATGCACAGTGTTTTGTTCCACTCTTGCCGCCCTAGTTTCCGTCATATCGGTATTATGTTCCCGGATTTTGCGTCCCTAACGCGGTTGGGTGATTTATGGGACCCCCCTGACAGTTCGCTTTGAATAAAACTCCTCCAGCAAGGCCTAACATTGGTTTTACCATTTGCCTCACCACCACCTACATTTCCCTTGGGAGTAATTAACCCAAGGGTCATCTTTATTTTAGCCCCCCCGGGCCAATGCTTGTCTAAGTGTTGGTCAGAACTAGAGCCCTTTGCAGCGCCTCCTCGGGGAAACTTGAGGCCTGGTTTTAGTTGTACGGACTGCTCATCCGGCCGTGGCCTGAGACGAGATACGCGCGGCTACTATCAGGGTGTCGGCACGCCGGGAGGTCTTGCTGGTCTTGTTTTATTACTGTCGAAATGTCTTGTAGCCGGGATTCCGAGACTGATCGGGTCTTCCCGGGGAGAAGGAATATCCTTCGTTGATCGCGGGAGCTTATCATGGGCTAAGTTGGGACACCCCTGCAGGGTATAAACTTTCGAGAGCCGTGCCATGTTATGTGACAGATGGGAATTTGTTAATATTCGGTTGTAGTAAACTTGAAGCAAACTCTTCTAAAATACACCAACCGTGTGCGTAACCATGAGTGTCTCTTTTCGGGGTTGATCAAGAGGAGAACACGGTCTTTGGGTTATGTTTGACGTAAGTAGGAGTTCAGGATCACTTCTTGATCATTACTAGTTGACGACCGCTTGCTTTGCTTCTCTTCTCGCTCTCATTTACGTAAGTTAGCCGCCATACTATGCTTAGCCGCTGCTGCAACCTCACCACTTTACCCCCTTCCTTTCCCATTAAGCTTTGCTAGTCTTGATACCCATGGTAATGGGATTGCTGAGTCCTCGTGGCTCATAGATTACTACAACAACAGTTGCAGGTACAGGTTTGCGATGAGCATGATGTGAGAGCGATATTTGCTTGTTTTGGAGTTCTCCTTCTGCTTCTTCTTCGATCAGGGGATAGGTTCCAGGTCGGCAGCCTGGGCTAGCAGGGTGGATATTGTTTGAGTTTCTGTTTATGATTCATCCGTAGTCGGATGTTGATCTTGTATGTTGTATTGTTGTATTCTTGTATTCTTGTGGCATTTGTGCTTTATGTATGTATCCCCATCTATTATGTAATGTTGATGTAATGATATCCACCTTGCAAAAGCGTCTTCAAGATGCACTTCTATCCTTGGTGGGACCTTCGAGTTCCTTTAGGATAGGATCGCATCTTGGGCGTGACACCTTTCCTATTCGAACTCCTTTGGGGGGGGGGGGGGCTCCCCCTTGTGGGATGTCCCCTCTTCTCTCCCATGGCCCATAAGGCCCATAATTTCCCCCGGGGGGTTCCGGTAACCTCCTGGTACTCCGAAAAAATGCCCGAATCACTCGGAACCATTATGATGTCCGAATGCAACCTTCCAATATATGAATCTTCACCTCTCGACCATTTTGAGACTCCTCGTCATGCCCGTGATCTCATCCGGGACTCCGAACAAACTTCGGTCATCAAATCACATAACTTATAATACAAAATCGTCATCGAACGTTAAGCGGGCGGACCCTACGGGTTCGAGACTATGTAGACATGACCGAGACACATCTCCGGTCAATAACCAATAGCGGAACTTGGATGCTCATATTGGCTCCTACATATTCTACAAAGATCTTTCTCGGTCAAACCGCATAACAACATACGTTGTTCCCTTTGTCATCGGTATGTTACTTGCCTGAGATTCGATCGTCGGTATCATTATACCTAGTTCAATCTCGTTACTGGCAAGTCTCTTTACTCGTTCCGTAATGCATCATCGCGCGACTAACTCATTAGTCACATTTCTTGCAAGGCTTATAGTGATGATCATTACCGAGAGGGCCCAGAGATACCTCTCCGATACACGGAGTGACAAATCCTAATCTCGATCTATGCCAAATCAACAAACACCAGCAGAGACATCTGTATACCATCTTTATAATCACCTAGTTACATTGATACATTTGATAGCACACAAGGTGTTCCTACGGTATTCGGGAGTTGCATAATCTCATAGTTAGAGGAACATGTATAAGTCATGATGAAAGCAATAGCAATAAAACTAATCGATCATTTATGCTAAGCTAACGGATGGTTCTTGTCCATCACATTATTCTCTAATGATGTGATCCTGTTCATCAAATGACAACACATGTCTATGGTCAGGAAACTTAACCATCTTTGATTAACGAGCTAGTCAAGTAGAGGCATACTAGTGACACGCTGCTTTGTCTATGTATTCACACATGTACTAAGTTTCCGGCTAATACAATTCTAGCATGAATAATAAACATTTATCATGATATAAGGAAATATAATTAAAAACTTTATTATTGCCTCTAGGGCATATTTCCTTCAGTCTCCCACTTGCACTAGAGTCAATAATCTAGATTACATAGTAATGATTCTAACACCCATGGAGTCTTGGTGCTGATAATGTTTTGCTCGTGAGAGAGGCTTAGTCAACGGGTCTGCAACATTCAGATCCGTATGTATTCTGGAAATCTCTATGTCTCCCTCCTTGACTTGATCACGGATGGAATTGAAGCATCTCTTGATGTGTTTGGTTCTCTTGTGAAATCTGGATTCCTTCGCCAAGGCAATTGCTCCAGTATTGTCACAAAAGATTTTCATTGGACCCGATGCACTAGGTATGACACCTAGATCGGGTATGAACTCCTTCATCCACACTCCTTCATTTGCTGCTTCCGAAGCAGCTATGTACTCCGCTTCACACGTAGATCCCGCCACGATGCTGATACATCTCCAACGTATCTAATTTTTCTCACGCTTTTCCTCTTGTTTTGGACTCTAGTGTGCATGATTTCAATGAAACTAACCCAGACTGACGCTGTTTTTAGCAGAACTACCATGGTGTTGTTTTTGTGCAGAAATAAAAGTTCTCGGAATGGAACAAAACTTCATGAGGAATTTTTATATAATAAATGAGAATTTCTGGAGCCAAGACCTACCGGAGAGGGGCCCCAGGGTAGGCACAACCCACCAGGGCGCGCCCCCTCTCCTGGCGCGCCCACGTGGGTTGTACCCACCTGGTGGCCCCGCAGACCTCAACCCTGACACTATAAATTCCTATTTTCGAATAAAAAAAATCAGAGAGAAAGAATTATCACGATCCACGAGACGGAGCCATCGCCAAGCCCTGTTCTTTCTCGGGAGGGCAGATCTGGAGTCCGTTTGGGGCTCCGGAGAGGGGGATCTTCGTTCTTCGTCATCACCAACCAATCTCCATCGCCAATTCCATGATGGTCCCCACCGGGAGTGAGTAATTCCTTTGTAGGCTCGCTGGTCGGTGAGGAGTTGGATGAGATTCATCATGTAATCGAGTTAGTTTTGTTAGGCTTGATCCCTAGTATCCACTATGTTCTTAGATTGATATTGCTATGACTTTGCTATGCTTAATGCTTGTCACTTGGGCCCCGGGTGCCATGAACTCAGATCTGAACCATTTATGAATTCATAATTATATCCATGTTTTAGATCCGATCTTGCAAGTTATAGTCACCTACTATGTTTTATGATCCGACAACTCCGGAGTGACAACTACCGGGCCCACTCTCGGTGATGACCGTAGTTTGAGGAGTTCATGTATTCACTATGTGTTAATGCTTTGTTCCGGTTATCTATTAAAAGGAGGCCTTAATATCCCTTAGTTCCAATATGGACTCCGTTGCCACGGGAGGGTAGGACAAAAGATGGCATGCAAGTTCTTTTAATAAAGCCCGTATGACTATTTACAGAATACATGCCTACATTATATCGATGAACTGGAGCTAGTGCCGTATCGCCCTAGGTTATAACTATCACATGATGAATATCATCCAACAAGTCATCGATCCAATGCTACGAATTTATCTTATATTGTTTCTGCTAAGTTACTACTGCTATCATCACTGTTACACTTGCTACAAAATTACTGCTATCATTATTCAAGTATCGTTCTTGCTGTCACTACTATAAAAACTATCATATTATTGTGCTACTGGTCACTTTGCTGCAGATAATTAATCTCCAGGTGTGGTTGAATTGACAACTCAGCTGCTAATACCTTCAAATATTCTTTGGCACCCCTTGTGTCGAATCTATAAATTTGGGTTAAATACTTTACCCTAGAAAACTGTTGCGATCCCCTATACTTGTGGGTTATCAAGACCTTTTTCTGGTGCCGTTGTTGGGGAGCATAGCTATATTTGTTGAGTCACTTGGGATTATTATCATATTATCACTATGAAGAATTTGAAGGATCCAAAGACTAAGATATTTCCCTCAAAGACGAGGGGAGGTAAGGAACTGCCATCCAGTTCTGCTTTAGATTCACCTTCTGTTTTGAGTAAACTTGCAACACCACCACATGCTATCAATTCTGATAGGTCGCAAGTTATTGATGATGCTACTACTATAAATGATGCTAGTACCTTGCTTGATAATGATGATGTGCCACTTGGTGAATTTCTTGATGAACAAATTGCTAGAGTAATACAACATGATGTTGTTGAATTTGATGACGAGCTTGAAACAGAATCTCCTGAAACACCTGCTAGAACTAGCCTTCCTAGATATGAATTACCTAAGGTACCGGAAGGTTATGTTATGAGTGAAGAAACAACTAGAGATATTCTTGCTTGCAATGATAGAGATGATCTAGAGAAATTATTACACAAGTATAAAGAAAAATCTCTGAATGCTAGAATGAAATGTGGTCCTAAGTTTGCTACTTCACCTATTTTTATTGATGATAAGGATTATGAATTCTCTGTCGACCCAGAGTTAATTACTTTGGTTGAATCTGATCCTTTCCATGGTTATGAAATTGAAACTGTTGTGGCACATCTTACTAAGTTGAATGATATAGCCACCCTTTTTACTCATGATGAGAAAACTCGCTATTACTTTATTCTCATATTATTTCTTTTCTCATTAAAGGGTGATGCTAAAGCTTGGTACAATACTCTTGCTCCTGGTTGTGTGCGTAGTCCCCAGGATATGATTTGCTACTTCTCTGAAAAATATTTTCCTGCTCATAAGAAACAAGCTGCCTTACAGGAAATATTTAACTTTGTGCAAACTAAATAAGAGAGTCTCCCACAAGCTTGAGGGAGGCTTTGCCGATTATAATGCTTTGCTGATCACCCTCTTAAGAAAAATGAAATACTTGATATCTTCTATAATGGACTAACCGATGCTTCTACGGACTTCCTAGATAGTTGTGCTGGTTGTGTTTTCAGGGAACGAACTGTTGGACAAGCTGAAGAATTATTGAATAACATATTGAAAAATTATGATGATTGGACTCTTCCTAAACCACCGGCTAAACCCACTCCAAAGAAGAGGGGTATATTATATCTCGATCCACAAGATATGCAAGAGGCAAAGAAATTTATGAAGGAAAAAGGTATTAAAGCTGAGGATGTTAAAATTTTACCTCCTATTGAAGAAATACATGGGCTTAATACACCACCAATGCCTAAGGTGGTAGAGGTAAGTTCTCTTATGAAGTTCAATGAAAATGATAACCCTTACAATATGCATCCTAGTCAGTGCCTTTATGAGTTTGAAAGCTATATTAGAAAACAAGACCACTTCAATGCAAATGTTATGAAACAATTGAAATATAATTCTGATATGATTACTCGCTTGAGTGACTTGTTATTTAGAATATCAAATGATGTTAGAGGTGTTGGAAAACATGCTTCTATGGTACAAACCCAGTTAGAACAAGTTGCTAAATCACAAAGAGAATTTCTTGATGAAATGAATCATAATATGCATGACTTTGCTGTTAGAGTTGCAACTAGAGGAGGTAAAATGACTCAGGAACCACTTTATCCTGAGGGACACCCAAAAAGAATTGAACAAGATTCACAAAGAGCTAACACTAGTGCACCTAGTCCTTCTAAAAAGAACAAGAAAAAGAAAATATAGGACTTTGCACACTTCTAGTGAACCTGAAATAGAGAAACCTCCTGATAATGATAATGAAACTTCTATCTCTGATGCTGAAACTCAATCTGGTAATGAACACTCCCCTAGTGATAATGAAAAAGATAATGATGAGGTTCATGAAGACACTCAACCAAATAATGATAAAGAACCAGATAATGATGTTGAGATAGAACCACCTGTTGATCTTGATAACCCACAACCTAAGAATAAAAGGTATGACAAAAGAGACTTCATTGCTAGAAAACACGGTAAAGAAAGGGAACCGTGGGTTCAAAAACCTATGCCTTTTCCACCCAAGTCAACTAAAAAGAAAGATGATGAAGAATTTGAACGCTTTGCTGAAATCTTAAGGCCAGTCTTTTTGCGTACTCGCTTGACTGATATCCTTAAAATGCCTCCTTATGCAAAGTATATGAAAGATATCATCACAAATAAGAGAAAAATACCGGAAGCTGAAATCTCCACTATGCTTGCTAATTACACTTTCAAAGATGGAGTACCTAAAAAACTTGGATATCCGGGAATACCAACTATACCTTGCTCTATCAAAAGGAATTATGTGAAAACTGCTTTGTGTGATTTACGAGCTGGTGTTAGTGTTATGGCTTTCTCTTTATATAAAAGTCTTGATTTGAATAAAATCACACCTACTGAAATATCTTTTCAAATGGATGACAAATCAACTGCCATACCTATCGGTATCTGTGAGGACGTGCCCGTTGTTGTTGCTAATGTTACTATTTTGACTGACTTTGTTATACTTGAGATGCCCGAGGACGAAAACATGTCGATTATCCTTGGTAGACCCTTCTTGAATACTTCAGGGGCTGTTATTGAGCATACTGTGCACTTTCCGAAGAAACAATTCTAAGTGAATGGTATTAATGTTATTGAAAAATCTCCGACAATCACTATTGGAAGTTTTCAAATACCTTTACCTACTATCAAAAAGAAATATGAAATGCTTATTGTTGGGGAAATGCATATCCCCATTGAGGTAACTTAGTGATTTATGAAAGTTCTTCGGTTTCATGCTAATCGAAAGTGGTTGTTAATAAGACTTGATCAACCTTATTAATGGATCATTTTTGAGTGGTATGAAGTTGATGAATTTAGTAAGCACTACCTTCTGTCCTTACTTTTGTTTTCTGTTTTTATTAGTTAAATAAAATAAAGTGCCATGTTTTGTCTGTTTTCTGAATTTCCCGTGCAATAAAAAAATGAACCAAAAATAAAAGTTCTCAGAATGCCCTGAAAATTGAACATGATTTTTTTCTGAATATTTACGAATTTTTGGTGCAAATAATACCAGAGGGAGGTGCACCAGGTGGGCACATCCCACACTGGCGCTGCCAGCATTCTGTGCACGCCTGGTGGGTTGTGGTCCCCACGTGGCCCCCCTTACTTATCTCTTTAGCCCACATCATCACTTACCTCCAGAAAAAAAAATCTCCATTGCTCTCTCTTCAGTGTTCTTGAGCTCAAACCTGCGGATTTCGATCTCTTTGCTCGAAGCTCCATTTCCGAAAATGTTTCGAGGGATTGTTGCTTGGTATGTGACTCCACCATTTGTCCAATTAGTTTTTGTTTTAGTGGTTTATACTTTGAATAATTAGCTACTCTTGGTGCTGCTGTAGATGTGCTTGCATGTTGAATTCTTAGTGTGCTAAGTAGTTTGAATGCTTGCTATGGCCTCTATGTATCCCCATGAGTAGTTGCTATCAATCTCATAAAGTTTCATTGACAAATTTTTGTCACCCCAAAATTTTTATTTCCAGAAATTGTACGCGGACATGATGAACCTATTTGGAAGGAGTTCTTCGAGGAGGCGATCCTCGCGGGCATCTTCTAGTGACAGTTCTGGTCGCCGGTCTTATGTTGAACCAAGTGAAAGTTCCACACGAGATGCCACCACCAAAACATGATTATGGCCTTGCGATGATTATATGGTGCATGTGGGCATTAGGGAGGAATTTGAGCAATATGTTCACAATGCCGGTCTTGGTCCCTACCTTTTAGATAAGTGTGAACAACGCCAACTTCTCACTGAATCATTTGTTAAAGGATTTAAATATTTTACACGTGAGTCTAGGGTGTCGTTTATGCTTTATGATAATCCATTTACTTCCACTGGAGAATTTTGCTTACCATTGCAAACTTCCATTTTGAGGTTCGCTTGATGAGCCACTAACGGCTGAGTTCAAGTCTTTCTTGACTAGACTTTGTTACGGTGAAAATAGGGGAGTGAGACAAGGAAGAATAAAGAGCATTCACTTTCCCACAATTTAGTATTTTGCATTATTTAACAAGAAATGCAAAGTAGGTGATACGTCTCCAACGTATCTATAATTTTTGATTGCTTCATGCTATATTATATTCTGTTTTGCATGATTAATGGGCTTTGTTATACACTTTTATATTACTTTTGGGACTAACCTATTAACCGGAGGCCCGACACAAATTGCTGTTTTTTTGCCTATTTCAGAATTTCGCAGAAAAAGAATATCAAACGGAGTCCAAACGGAATGAAACCTTCGGGAACGTGATTTTCGGAACAAACGTGATCCAGAGGACTTGGAGTCTACGTCAAGAAATCAACCAGGAGAGCATGAGGCAGGGGGGCGCGCCTACCCCCCTGGGCACGCCCTCCACCCTCGTGGGGCCCATGTTGCTCCACAGACATACTTCTTCCTCCTATATATACCCTCGTGCACCCCAAACCAACAGAGGCATCCACGAAAACCTAATTCCATCGCCGCAACCTTCTGCATGCCCATGAGATCCCATCTTGGGGCCTTTTCCGGCGTCTGCCGAGGGGGGCATTGATCACGGAGGGCTTCTACATCAACACCATAGCCTCTCCGATGATGTGTGAGTAGTTTACCTCAGACCCTCGGGTCCATAGTTATTAGCTAGATGGCTTCTTCTCTCTCTTTGGATCTCAATACAAAGTTCTCCACGATTCTCGTGGAGATCTATTCAATGTAATCTTCTTCTTTTGCGGTGTGTTTGTTGAGACCGATGAATTGTGGATTTATGATCAAGTTTATCTATGAACAATATTTGAATCTTCTCTGAATTCTTTTATGTATGATTGGTTATCTTTGCAAGTCTCTTCAAATTATCAGTTTGGTTTGGCCTACTAGATTGATTTTTCTTGCAATGGGAGAAGTGCTTAGCTTTGGGTTCAATCTTGCGGTGTCCTTTCCCAAAGGATGAGGGGCAGCAAGGCACGTATTGTATTGTTGCCATCGAGAATAACAAGATGGGGTTTATATCATATTGCATGAGTTTATCCCTCTACATCATGTCATCTTACTTAAAGCATTACTCTGTTCTTTTGAACTTAATACTCTAGATGCATGCTGGATAGCGGTTGATGTGTGGAGTAATAGTAGTATATGCAGGCAGGAGTCGGTCTACTTGTCACGGACGTGATACCTATATACATGATCATACCTAGATATTCTCATAACTATGCTCAATTCTATCAATTGCTCAACAGTAATTTGTTCACCCACCGTAATACTTATGCTCTCGAGAGAAGCCTCTAGTGAAACCTATGGCCCCGGGTCTATTTTCTATCATATTAATCTTCCAACACTTAGCTATTTTTATTGCTTTCTATTATACTTTGCATCTTTATCATAAAAATACCAAAAATATTATCTTATCATATCTATCAGATCTCAGTTTCGTAAGTGACCGTGAAGGGTTTGACAACCCCTTTATTGCGTTGGTTGCGAGGTTTTTATTTGTTTGTGTAGATGCGAGGGACTTGAGCATGGCCTCCTACTGGATTGATACCTTGGTTCTCAAAAACATAGAGAAATACTTACGCTACTTTACTGCATCACCCTTTCCTCTTCAAGGGAAAACCAACGCAGTGCTCAAGAGGTAGCAGTAGGCAAGCAAGGCTGTAGCATACTTTGTGCGCCAGAATTGAGCCTCATTCACACCGCTCTCACTGGTGAAAGGAATTATAACCTTCGAGCGATTGTTGCACGTAGACTTCAACATAACGCTAATAGTGGCTGGTACTATGGTGGAATTTATGCCACGCGTTTAGCACGAGGGCTGGGTGTTTCACCTTTTCCTTTTGATCCTATCCTACCCACACAGTACTTAGATTTTGACACTTTAAAAGAGCATAAGATTCTCAAGGGAAAGGTTGATAACTTCACTTATAATTTAATGTTTAACCAAAAATCTATTGTGCACACATATTTGCCTACGCCTGCTCTTTTTGACTATCACAGCAAGGGGAGATATTTTGTTCTTGAGAGCGAGGCCCGAGCTCATAACGCAGCAGTGGTGGCAGCACGGCAGGCTGAGGCATCCGCACCGAGAGCCTCCGTGAGTTACCATGCCGACTACTACCCTCCAGGCTACTAATTGATTACCGAGTTAGGCCAAAAGCTTAAGCTTGGGGGAGTACATGTTTCTCACCAACATTATATTCATTTCTACATATCATTCTATTTGTCGGTGTTCACACTTTTTCATTGTATCATCCATGCTTAGATTTATTTTCTTGCTTTCTTCTTGTGTGTTTAAAAAACTTTAAGAAAAACAAAAAAATTTGTTGTAGTAATTTACTTTCCATGCATGCTTAGTAGTAGTACTAAAAGGAAAATCCAAAAAGATTTCCTTGTTCTTATTTTGCTTGTTGGGAGCTTTCCCGTGTAAATAGTTTTCTCATTTTTTTGCTTTTTATTTGCTTGTTGAAGAAAACCAAAAACTCCAAAATATTTCAGTGTGTTTCTCTGAATTTCTGTTCTTTTTATTCGAGTTGTACCAAGGAGAAGACCACGATGAAAATGTTGAGTGGCTCTCATATGAGTAATTGTTGAAATAATAAAGAGCCCATTTTACCTTGTCTTCTCCCGTTGAATAAAATGTTTGCAGATTCCAGCTTAGTCCACGACACTCTTGCACTATTATTATTTTCATATCGTTCAGTCGTGCAAGTGAAAGGCAATAATGACGACATTTGATGAACTGGCCGTGGCAGAGAGAAACTGGTATGAACTCGACTTGTTTTGTTTGTGTAAATATGTTTAACCTAGTATCCATGATTCAGCCCATTATGATTAAACATGTTTGCAATGACATTAGAGATTATAGTTTCTCATGCAATGCATAAGTAGCTGGGAGTTGATAATGATTTATCTTGGATATCAACATAGCGTTAAAATGATTATGATGTAGTATGATGATATTGTATCCTCCTCTGAATGTTCGAGTGGCTTGACTTGGCACATGTTTATACATGTAGTTGAATCAAAACCAACATAGCCTCTATGATATTTATGTTCATGGTGTTCATATCCTACTCATGCTAGTGTCCAATGTTACTTATGCATAATGCATGGTTATGATCATTGTTGCTCTCTAGCTGGCCTCTTCTCAATCTAAATCACTAGCCTTCGCCTATACTAAGTGGGAATTCTGCTTGTACATCAAAAACCTTGAACCCAAAGTTATTCCAGATGAGTCCACCATACCTACCTATATACGGTATTACCCTGCCATCCTAAGTAAATTATCCTTTTTGTGTGCCTGGATCGTTCATGGAACGACAAGAGGTGATCGATATATTCCATGCTAAGCGGGTTATTCTCAGGTCGAGTGTTTATTCACTCGCCATTGCACGAGAAAATGGGCGGTAATAGGGATTCCCAGTCCCGAACTAAAAAATGCAAATAATTAAACAAAACTCCCCCGGGACTGATGTTGGTATGGACGGCACCCGTTGTTTCATACAAGCCGTGGAGTGTGATTGATAGTGGAGGGGGAGTAAACCTTTACTTTTATCACTTGGGAACCGCCACTAGCGTGCTTAGCATGGAAGATGTTGATAACTGATGGTCATGAAGTGAATAAGAAGGGTGCATGTCTCAAAATGTCATTTACCTCTGTTTTAAAAATTGAGCTCTGGCACCTCTGCAAATCACTGCTTCCCTCTGCGAAGGGACTATCTATTTACTTTTATGTTGTGTCACCACGTTCTAAAACAAGCGCCAGAAACTGAGTAGAGCACAACTGTCATGATTTATGCATTGTGTGTAGCTAATGTTGGGTGAATCATGACTGGATCTTTTCTACCATGAATTACAATGTTTAGTCGCTGCTTGAACTTTGGAGGTGCTCTGCATTTATGTTTTGCGGTCTCTGAAAGGGCTAGCGAGATACCACTATTGTCATATTGTCGTGGTATTCTCACGTGGGGCTTGCGAGTCGACAGATGCCACAAGGGCTTAGTGTGAGGGTAAGACTGCTGCTGATAGGCACGGGAGCGGGTATGCGAGTAGCATGCGGTGGTTTACCCAGCTTGAGCTCTTCGAGAGATAATACTCCTACTCTTGCATGTCTGAGTGTATCTGGTATATCTGTACAGAGTGCTCCTGGAGGCTGTGCGAGGTCGGCCATAGGCATCTGGCCTCGTATATGCATATGAGCACAAGTGTGTGTGGCCGCATGTGCCTGAGCATGCATGTGGGAGTGTGTGTGAGTGTGAGTCCATCCCCTGGATGGATGGATGTGTGCCTTTATATAGGCATGGCTAGCTTACTTCCTAAGCTATGTAGTGGCATGGACAAGTGGGCATGGGGGCATGGTGTGGGTGTCATGCTTGTCTCCTGGGTCACTTCATGAATAGTGCCCAGGGACAAGTGACACTGTACATGATGGCGTCGTGGTACAACTGTCTCGTCCGAGGTATGGCCGTCTCGTCGGGGTCTTGTCGGTGTCGGGTCGGGCTGCGATCAAATGGCTGGTTGGCCTTGATCGGACGGGAAGCGGCGGGAAGCGGCCGGGCAGTCGGACTGAGGGGCTTTGCTAGCCCCGCTGTCTTGAAATATTGTCTTGCCGTCTTCGGGATACCCGTGGTCAATTACTCCGTCAGTAGCCTCCAAGCCTCTGGGCAACTTGGCAAAGTTGCGTGGAGGTTTTTTGGTGGGTGTTGATGTAGAAAATGTCGGTGACAGCCGGCTGCAGGCCGCAGCCGGCGTAGCTTGCTTCGTGCGGGGGCGCGCCAGCGCACCCGCTCGGTGTAGCCTCCGAGCCTCCGAGCAACTTGGAAAAGTTGGGCGGAGGCCTTTCGCGTTTGTTGGTGCAGATGATGGCGTCGAGGGTGCCGGGCGCGGACACGAAGTCCGCCCGGTCGGTCTTTGTCGGTATGAGACGCAGTGTCCGTGGCCCGAAGCTCGGGCGCGGACGCGGGACCCGCTGCCTGATGTTGTTGCTGACAGCCGGCTGCGGGCTGCAGCCGGCGTGGTTTGCTTCCAGTGGGGGCACGCCAAATTACCCACTGGGCGTAGCCTCCGAGCCTCCGAGTGAGGAGGCGGGTTCCCCACGAAAATGATCATGCAAAAATCCAAGTTAGTCCGTGCAGATATATCAAATGTTTTATTTTAGCATTGCAAGTTTTATGCGGAGGGTGCCGACTCGGTTTCATCCGAGCCCCTTCAATCTTTTTCATGTTCCCTCCGCTCTTTGGCTTGTGCTCTCGCTTGCCGGACAGTCGCTCTGCGGTCTGTGGCTGAGAGTGGGCCACAGAGTGGAGTGCACAGTACTCAGACTCTGGGACAAGATTCGACCGAGCAGATACTCGTAAAGGAAACGGTCGGGTCGCCCGAACCGTTTTTTCCCAGATGTTTTTCACGTGGGTGGCTGCTATGTCTTGAGCTTGCGTTGGTTTTCCTCGAAGAGGAGAGGGTGATGCAGCAAGTGTAGCGTAAGTATTTCCCTCAGTTTTTGAGAACCAAGGTATCAATCCAGTAGGAGGCTTCTCAAAAGTCCCACGCACCTACACAAACAAACTGAGAACTCGCAACCAACGCAATAAAGGGGTTGTCAATCCCTTCACGACCACTTGTGAAAGTGAGATCTAATAAAGATAGTATGATAAGATAAATATATTTTTGGTATTTTATAATATAGATGCAAAAAGTAAAGATGCAAATAAAAGTAGATTGGGAGCAAATATGATAAGAGATAGACCCGGGGGCCATAGGTTTCACTAGTGGCTTCTCTCAAGAAAGCATAAGTATTACGGTGGGTAAACAAATTACTGTCGAGCAATTGATAGAAAAGCGCATAGTTATGAGATTATCTAGGCATGATCATGTATATAGGCATCACGTCCATAAAAAGTAGACCGACTCTATGCGCATCTACTACTATTACTCCACACATCGACCGCTATCCAAAGATGCATCTAGAGTATTAAGTTCATAAGAACAGAGTAACGCATTAAGCAAGATGACATGATGTAGAGGGATAAACTCATGCAATATGATATAAACCCCATCTTGTTATGCTCGATGGCAACAATACAATACGTGCCTTGCAACCCTTTACATCCTTTGGGTAAGGACACTGCAAGATTGAACCCAAAGCTAAGCACTTCTCCCATGGCAAGAAAGACCAATCTTAGTAGGCCAAACTAAAGCGATAATTCAAGAGACTTGCAAAGATAACTTAATCATACATAAAATAATTCAGAGAAGATTCAAATATTATTCATAGATAAACTTGATCATAAACCCACAATTCATCGGATCTCGACAAACACACCGCAAAACGAAGTTTACATCGAATAGATCTCCACAAGAGGGGGAGAACATTGTATTGAGATCCAAAAAGAGAGAAGAAGCCATCTAGCTAATAACTATGGACCTGTAGGTCTGTGGTAAACTACTCACAACTCATCGGAGGGGCAAGGATGTTGATGTAGAGGCCCTCCATGGTTGATTCCCCCTCCGGCAGAGTGCCGGCAAGGGCTCCAAGATGAGATCTCACGAATACAGAAGGTTACGGCGGTGGAAATTGTGTTTCGTGGTGCTCCTGGATGTTTTCGGGGTACGTAGGTATATATAGGAGGAAGAAGTACGTCGGTGGCCGCCCGAGGGGCCCACGAGACAGGGGGCACGCCCTATAGGGGGGGCGCCCTCCTATCTCGTGGAGGCCTCGGCTGCTTCTTGACTTGCACTCCAAGTCCTCTAAATTCAACAAAATAACTATCACATAAAATATTTCCAACACGATCCACATGCATGTGAAGTTGACACTCTTCAAAGATAGTGGGATTAACATTAACTAAATTCATGACCTCTCCAAACCGACTTTTATCAAGAATACCATAAGATTGAACATTCTCCAAATATGTGGGATCTAAAGTTGACACTCTTCCAAACCCACTTTCAATATTATTGCAAACACTATTATCAATCTCATATTCATCATGGGGCTTAAACAAAATTTCAAGATCATAAGAAGAATCACTCCAATCATAATCATTGCAACAAGTAGTAGACATAGCAAAACTAGCATCCCCAAGCTTAGGGTTTTGCATATTATTAGCACAATTGACACCAAGAGAATTTATAGTAAAATCATTGCAATCATGCATTTTATTCAAAGATCTATCGTGAATCACTTCATAAAGATAATCTAGTGCACAAAACTCACTAGCAATTGGTTCAACATAATTGGATCTCTTAAAAAGATTGGCAAGCGGATGAGGATCCATAGATCTTAGGTTCTCTGTTTAGTAATAAATAAGCATCTATACCAACCACGAGCAAACCAAAGGGCAAGCAAAAGATAGAGAGAGGAGATTGGGAAAGAGAGGGCGAATAAATCGGCAAGGGTGAAGTGGGGGAGAGGGAAACGAGAGGCAAATGGCAAATAATGTAAATGCGAGGGAGATAGGTTTGTGATGGGTACTTGGTATGTCTTGACTTGAGCGAAGACCTCCCCAAGAACGGCGCCCAAATCCTTCTTGCTACATCTTGAGCTTATGCGTTGGTTTTCCTCGAAGAGGAGAGGGTGATGCAGCAAGTGTAGCGTAAGTATTTCCCTCGCTTTTGAGAACCAAGGTATCAATCCAAGAGGAGGCTTCTCAAAAGTCCCACACACCTACACAAACAACTGAGAACTCGCAACCAACGCAATAAAGGGGTTGTCAATCCCTTCATGACCACTTCAAGTAAAGTGAGATCTAATAAAGATAGTATGATAAGATAAATATATTTTTGGTATTTTATAATATAGATGCAAAAAGTAAAGATGCAAATAAAAGTAGATTGGGAGCAAATATGATAAGAGATAGACCCGGGGGCCATAGGTTTCACTAGTGGCTTCTCTCAAGAAAGCATAAGTATTACGGTGGGTGAACAAATTATTGTCGAGCAATTGATAGAAAAGCGCATAGTTATGAGATTATCTAGGCATGATCATGTTTATAGGCATCACGTCCATAACAAGTAGACCGACTCCTGCCTGCATCTACTACTATTACTCCACACATCTACCGCTATCCAAAGATGCATCTAGAGTATTAAGTTCATAAGAACAGAGTAACGACATTAAGCAAGATGACATGATGTAGAGGGATAAACTCATGCAATATGATATAAACCCCATCTTGTTATCCTCGATGGCAACAATACAATACGTGCCTTGCAACCCTTTCTGTCACTGGGTAAGGACATCGCAAGATTGAACCCAAAGCTAAGCACTTCTCCCATGACAAGAAAGACCAATCTTAGTAGGCCAAACTAAACTGATAATTCGAAGAGACTTACAAAGATAACTTAATCATACTTAAAAGAATTCAGAGAAGATTCAAATTTTAGTCATAGATAAACTTGATCATAAACCCACAATTCATCGGATCTCGACAAACACACCACAAAAAGAGTTTACATCGAATAGATCTCCACAAGAGAGGGGGAGAACATTGTATTGAGATCCAAAAAGAGAGAAGAAGCCTTCTAGCTAATAACTATGGACCCGTGGAGTGCTGTGGTAAACTACTCACAACTCATCGGAGGGGCAAGGATGTTGATGTAGAGGCCCTCCATGGTTGATTCCCCTCCGTGAAAGTGCCGGCAAGGGCTCCAAGATGAGATCTCATGGATCTGAGAAGGTTACGCGGTGGAAATTGTGTTTCGTGGTGCTCTGGATGTTTTCGGGTATGTAGGTATATATAGGAGGAAGAAGTACGTCGGTGGCCGCCCGAGGGGCCCACGAGACAGGGGGGCGCGCCCTCCTATCTCGTGGAGGCCTCAGCTGCTTCTTGACTTGCACTCCAAGTCCTCTGGATCAATTTTGTTCCAAAAATCACGCTCCCGAAGGTTTCATTCCGTTTGGACTCCGTCTGATATTCCTTTTCTTTGAAATACCGAAATAGGCAAAAAAACAGCAATATGGGCTGGGCCTCAGGTTAGTAGGTTAGTCCCAAAAATTATATAAATGTGTAAAATAAAGCCCATAAACATCCAAAAGGGGTAATATAATAGCATGGACCAATCAAAAATTATAGATACGTTGGAGACGTATCAGTGGCCTCTAGCGTTCACTCTTGCTTGCCGGGCAGCCGCTCTGCGGTCTGTGACTAAGAGTGGGCCTTTGGTACTGCGCAAGCTACTAAGCCGTCTGCGGGAACTAACGTCTCAGGTCAAGCGGCCAGCCTCCGGGCCAACTCTGGCTGGCGCCGGGGCGAACAGTGATGCAACTGTAATAAAATGCGGAGGTGGTCCCTCGGGGTTATCCAAGCTTGCATGGTGCAAAAATATGCGGGTAAGAAGCTCACATTGCTTTGACGCAGACGAGGCGGAAGTTGACGAAGACAGCCGGTGCGGCGCGACGCTCGCAGAGCGCGCCGGCGCATCCGCTGGGTGTATTCTTCGAGCCTTCGGGTGCCGGCCGGTCAGGCTCGACCGACCAGGCGTCGAGGCGGGACGCGGCCGAGCTGGCCTGGCACAGCCGACCAGGCAGCAAGGCGTCTGGAAGCGCCCTTTTTTATTCTCTTCTCTTCGGCCGGTTTCTGGCAGCCGGTCGAAATTTTTTATTTTTCTCCTGCCGACTATGGGCGGCTGGACGTTTTTCTTTTTCATCCGGCTGTTGGCAGCCGGACGCTTCTTTTTCTGGTGAGCCGGTTGTAGGCAGCCGAACGCACGTCCCTTTTTCTCTCTCTTTTTCAGTCCGACTCCACGCAGGCAACTGGACCCTCTTTTTTTTATATTCGGCTGGGCACCCGGCCACTCTTTTTTTGCAGCCAGCTAGGCACAACCCTTGACTTTTCTAGCCCGAGCAGCCAGCCTCTTTTCTTCACGAACAAATGGAACAGAGAGCCGGCAGGACCATTGTGCGGGCGTGCGGACCCGGCTGCGGGGGTGCCGGGAGCGGAGCAGCAGGCGGCAAGGCGCGGGAGCCGGCGACAGGGCCAACCGGGAGGAAGGCACAAGCCGCCGTGGATCCAAGCGGCCGGTCGCAGATCGGCAGCCGGGCTCGAGCCGACACGGCAAGCCAGCGGCCACGCATGGCCGGGCCGGACTCGAGCCAAGCGGTAGGGCTGCAGCTGGGAGGCCGGGCTCGGAGTCGGCGGGAGCCAGCAGCGGTCGGGCCGCACAGCCGCGCAGACGGGCTTGAGTCGGCGCGCGCCCGAGGTGGAGCGAAGCCGACACGAGGGAAGAGCCGGAGCCCGGTCGTCTGTGATCCGGGAGCTGCCGGACCAAGCGGCGGTGCGGACGCTGGCGCATGCAGCCGGCGGTCGAATCTGACGGCCTGAGGCGATGAGAGACCAGTCGGCCAGGCCGGCTGGGTGGTCGCGGTCGGCCGCGAGGAGGTGGTCGTGGGCGAGTGAGGAGTCCGGACTAGGGGTGTCGATAGCCGGACTATCGTCACGGCCGGACTCCAAGACTATGAAGATACAAGATTGAAGACTTCGTCCCGTGTCCGGATGGGACTTTCCTTGGCGTGGAAGGCAAGCTTGGCGTCTGATATGTAAATCTCCTACCATTGTAACCGACTACGTGTAACCCTAACCTATCCGGTGTCTATATAAACCGGAGGGTTTTAGTCCGTAGGACAAACAACAATCATACCATAGGCTAGCTTCTAGGGTTTAGCCTCCTTGATCTCGTGGTAGATCTACTCTTGTACAACCCATATCATCAATATTAACCAAGCAGGAGTAGGGTATTACCTCCATCGAGAGGGCCCGAACCTGGTAAAACATCGTGTCCCTTGTCTCCTGTTACCATCCGCCTAGACGCACAGTTCGGGACCCCCTACCGAGATCCGCCGGTTTTGACAATCGACATTGGTGCTTTCATTGAGAGTTCCTACGTATGCGTCACCGATAGGCCCGATGGCTCCTTGATCATCAACAACGACGCGGTCCAGGGTGAGACTTTTCTCCCGGACAGATCTTCGTGTTCGGCGGCTTTGCACTGCGGGCCAATTCGCTTGGCCATCTGGAGCAGATCGAAAGCTATGCCCCTGGCCATCAGGTCAGATTTGGAAGTTTGAACTATACGGCCGATATCCCCGGAGACTTGATCTTCGACGGATTCAAGCCGCAGCCAAGCGTGCCGCACTGTCTCGATGGGCATGATCTAGCTCTGCAGCCGAACAGTGCCCTGGAGGCCGCACCAGTATCCGCTCCGACCCTTAATCCGGAGCTGGATTCCCCAATGGGGGACGAGTGGTTGGACACCGCCTCGGGGGCTACAATCTCTACGGCGATCAAGTCGAACTCCATCCCTGTCCTTTGTGAAGACCTCGACTCCAGGGTGCCGGACTCCTCCCCGGACTCCGAACCCTCCGCGCCCTTGCCAATCGAATCCGATTGGGCGCCGGTCATGGAGTTCATCAGCGGACATCTTTTCGGCACTCGCCCTTTGGCGACATCCTGAATTCACTAAAGTCTCTCTCTTTATCCGGAGAGCCCTGGCCAGACTACGGACATGAAGGTTGGGATGCGGACAACGAAGAAATTCAACGCCCACCCACCACCCACTTGGTAGCCACTGTCGATGATTTAACCGACATGCTAGACTACGACTCCGAAGACATCGACGGTATGGACGACGATGCCGGAGACGACCAAGACCCAGCGCCCTACGAGGGCCTTTGGAAGGCCACCTCGTCATATGACATATACATGGTGGACATCCCAAAAGATGGGAACAACGATGGAACAACGGAGGATGACCCCTCCAAGAAACAGCCGAAGCGCCGATGTCAGCGACGCCGCTCTAAATCCCGCCACAATAAAAACGGTGATTCCGGCACGGGAGGTAATAACACCCCAGACAGTGCCGAAGAGAACCCCCTCCAGCAGGACTCGGCGGGAGGAGGGAGAAGCAAGTCCGCCGACAAAGCGGTCTTGGTAGAAAGAGAGGTCGAGGGCGATAATTATGCGCCTCCCTCCGAAGATGAGGCAAGCCTCGGCGGCATTTAATTTGTCGTACCTGAGGATCCCGCCGAACAGGAGCGTTACAAACGCAGGCTTATAGCCACGGCAAGCAGCCTCAAGAAAAAGCAGCAACAGCTTAGAGCTGATCAAGACCTGCTAGCTGACAGATGGACTGACGTCCTTGCAGCCGAAGAGTATGAACTCGAACGCCCCTCCAAAAGCTACCCCAAACGCAGGCCGTTGCCTCGATCAGAGGAGGAAGCACCCAAGTCACCAGCGCACGACATGGCAGACCGGCCACCCCGTGGCTGCGACAGAGAAGCCTCTCGGCCCTCCGCTCAAGCCACACCCCGACGCCGCTCAAAAAGTACCAAGGCATGGGAAAAGCCTTGCGGACTTGCGAGATATATTGGAGGATAAGGCAAAACATACAAGATCAATCTACGCATCGGCGTGGGCGCTAACGACGCGGGATGATTACCGTCGCGCGGATACAGAAACCCGGCGGGCCGAACACAATAGACAAAGCTCATATGAGCTACGTCGTGATATAGCCCAATCTGAGGCGCCAGACACCCACTATGCTTCACGGATGAAGTAATGGATCATCAAATCCCGAGGGCTTCAAGCCCGTAAACATCGAATCATACGATGGCACCACAGATCCTGCGGTCTGGATTGAGGACTATCTCCTCCATATCCACATGGCCCGCTGTGATGATCTACATGCCACCAAATACCTCCCACTCAAGCTTAAAGGACCGGCTCGGCATTGGCTCAACAGCTTGCCAGCAGAATCAATTGGTTGTTGGGAGGACCTGGAAGCCGCATTCCTTGATAACTTCCAGGGCACATATGTGCGACCACCAGATGCCGATGACCTTAGCCACATAATCCAGCAGCCAGAAGAATCGGCCAGACAATTCTGGACACGGTTCCTAACAAAGAAAAATCAAATCGGTGATCGTCCGGGATGCGAGGCCCTTGCAGCCTTCAAACATAACATCCATGACGGTGGCTTACCCGACACCTAGGACAGGAAAAGCCAAAATCCATGGCAGCCCTCACAACACTCATGACCCGCTTTTGTGCGGGAGAGGACAACTGGCTAGCTCGAAGCAACAACTTGGCCAAACATCCTGATAGTTCGGATACCAAGGACAACAATGGCAGGCCGCGTCGCATCAAAAACAAGCGCCACATTAACGGCGACAACACTGAAGATACGGCCGTCGATGCCGAATTCAGAGGCTCTAAACCCGGTCAGCGGAAGAAGCCATTCAAAAGAAATACCCAGGGCCCGTCCAACTTGGACCGAATACTCGATCGCTTGTGCCAGATACATGGCACCCCTGAAAAACCAGCCAATCACACCAACAGAGACTGTTGGGTGTTCAAACAAGCGCAAGTTAAGCGCGAACTCAATGACAAGGGGCTGCATAGCGATAACGAGGAAGAGCCCCGCCACCGAACAATAGAGGATGTAAGGGTTTTCCCACGCCAAGTGCGGACGGTGAACATGATATACGCAACCCACATACCCAAAAGGGAGCGGAAGCGTGCACTAAGGGGCGTATATGCGATGGAGCCGGTCGCCCGAGTTCAACCCATGGTCTTCCTGCCCGATCACCTTCGATCGAAGGACCACCCGACTAGCATCCGTCACGGCGGTTTCGCAGCATTGGTTCTTGACCCAATTATCGACGGATTTCACCTCACCAGAGTCCTGATGGACGGCGGTAGCAGCCTGCACCTGCTTTATCAGGATACAGTGCGCAAAATGGGCATAGACCCCTCAAGGATTAAACCTACAAAGACAACCTTTAAAGGCGCCATACCGGGTGTAGAGGCCATTATGCGGGCTCGATTACACTCGAAGTGGTCTTCGGATCCCCGGATAACTTCCGAAGCGAAGAGTTAATCTTCGACATAGTGCCATTCCGCAGCGGCTATCACGCACTGCTCGGACGAACCGCATTTGCGAAGTTCAATGCGGTGCCGCACTATGCATACCTCAAGCTCAAGATGCCAGGCCCTCGAGGAGTACTTACGGGCAATGGAAACACCGAACGCTCTCTCCGGGCGGAGGAGCACACGGCGGCCCTCGCGGCGGAGGTACAAAGCAGCCTCTCACAGCAATTCTTGAGTCCGGCCACTAAGCGTCCGGACACTGTCAAGCGCGCCCGGAGTAACCTTCAACAAGACCGCGTGGCACGATTCAAGCACGCGTAGCAATCCGGCCCCAACCCCCGCCCTCGCGAAATTGTGAAGCTAGTATTACGCGTACATAATTACGCTCTGAGATACCATGGGCATATGGGGAGGGCAAGACCACGGCACGCCAAGAATGCGGCTCGACCGCACTGTGGGCCTCTGATTGTGTCATTCTTTTTCTTTTTCCCCTTTTTCTTCCTTTTTCTTACTTTCAGGACTCCGTATTTCATCAGTCCTGTCCGGCACTAGAGTCGCCGAACTCCCGATGCAAAAGCCAGGGAAGCAGAAAGCCACGTCAAGTGTTCAGGTGGTCTCTATTACGAGCATTATACCTGTTTTACATACCATCCCGCAGCTTACCTGGAGAGGACATGTTAGATAGTCCCATCCCTTGCTTATCGCACTATTTGTATCGCTCTGCTTCCATTGCAGTACCTTTTGAATAAACAATACATAGATTTTGCTTATTATTGCTCTACTTCATTTATATATACATATGTTCATTTCACGACATGTTGCAACCGTGACACTTTGGTACGGCCGATACACCAGGGGCTTAAGTATCCCAAAATTATGGTGTGATAAGTCCGAACACTTTCACAAGTGCGGCACCCGAACTTATAGCATTATATGAATTGGCTCGAATCATGTCTTGGGTCAATAGTTGGGTTTGCCGGCTCCCATGTTTTGGTACCTTACGTTCCGCTATATCGGCTAAGGTAGCACCGGAGAACCATCGCGATTGTGCCCTGGGCTTGAGCTGGGTCGAGCACCTCGATGGAGAAAGCTAAAACTGACCGTCATGATAGGGCGAGAGCCAGTCGCTGTTCGAGAGGTTTTTTCGAGTCCCTAAAGACTTATGCCGCTTAGAGCGAGGAACCGGAATTGTCCGACCAAGGCGTGGATAGCACCTCGAACTCGGTCTTCCGAATACTAGGGGCTTCACCGAAATTTAAAATTATAGAATTCTATGGCTAAGTGAGAGTGTTCAAGCATTAGAAGTCCGGTTGCCTTGTTCGTTGTGTTGAGCGCCTCCCTAAATGGACCCAAGAATGGGAACAAGAGTGCTCAAGTTTATCCAAACACCCCAAAGACTTTTCGTGGCATGGGGGGCTGAAGCCAACGACTTGCCATCTCTCAAATTTGATAAACGGCCGCCTGAAGGTAATATTTTAAATTAATAAGCATTGCTTAGCGCATATGAACAAGTTTTCAGCATACGGGATAACAAATGCGAGTTTATTCAAAATTACATCTTTGGAGCACTCATCCGCTTATTCGGCGGGCACCCTTCAGAGGCCCTCATAGTACATTTGGGCGTCGATGCTCATGACCCTTCGGTGGCCCGTCCGTCACGAGCCTCTCCGCATCCAGCTTGCCCGATTGCACTTTAGCACGGGCAAGGGCAGACGGACACCTTCAATGCAGACGAGCGCTTGATGACTTCAAGCAGCGGACAGCATCCACCAGGCCGCTGCACCAAGCGAAGAAGCTCCCGGGCATGGCCTCCAATGTCCACAGCCGCGCTATAAGGCCCTTCATGGCCTGTTCGGCGACCTTGTGGAGCTCGACCAGCTACTTCAGCTGGTCGCTCAGGGGCACCGAATGTTCGTACTCAGCATACTGAGACCAGAACACCTTTTAAAATCGAGCTCCCTCCTTGGCGCCGGTAGAATGCGGCAGCATCGGACACACCTGAGGCAAATCTGCGAATGCTCCTGGAGAGCTCCGAATCCGGGTAAGTAACAGGTAATTCACTTTCACATGCTTTCTTTGCATAAAGAATGCCTTACCCGCCGCTATCTTCTTCAACGACTCAATTTCTTGGAGGGCATTTTGGGCCTCGGCCTTAGCAGCTTTGGCACTTTCAAGAGCCGAGGCGAGCTCGGACTCTCGAGTCTTGGAGTCACGCTCCAAACCCTCGTGTTTTTCCACGAGAGCTTGGAGCTCTTGCCGTACCTTGGCCAGCTGCGCCTCCCCCTTCTCTCGCTCGGTCCGCTCCGCGGCCGCTTTGTTTTCGGCCACGGACACCGCCTCCTTCAGGGTCGCCACCTCGTTCGTGGCCCCTGTAGTACCCAAGTTATCCCTGTTATTTTTTGCAACCAAAACCTTTTCTATAAGGTATTTCTTTAATAAGGTATTACTTACCTTCTTTGTCCTCGAGCTGCTTCTTGGCTTGTCCGAGCTCGTTCTCGGACCGCCGAGGTTCTGCTTCAATGCATTGACCTCCATGATCGGTCTTGGCAGAGGTCACCAGCGCAGCCTGCATTCCCATATTGACATACTTATGTTAGACTCCTGCGTATATCTTTTTAGAACCTTAGTCCGGCTTTTCTTTCCGAACACCGAACTAAGCATCGAGAACTCTTGTCTGTCACGGTAACATTTTTTATATATTCTAAATTTACCTCAAAGCCTGTTAGAAGGCTGGTACAGGCTTCGGTCAGTCCGCTCTTGGCGGACTGAACTGTCCGGATCACCGCACTCATAATAGTGCGGTGCTCCTCCTTCATGGAAGCACTGTTAAGCGCCTCCTGTAAGCTATCCGGTGCCTCCGGTTGGATGGAGGACACCGGCGTCTTACCCTTCTTGCGAAGGATCCGCTGGCCGAACTTGAACTCTTGTGCCAGTTCGGCATGGAGTCCGGACGAGGGTCGGGCTTAGAGCCCCTGGGGTCTTGCCCCCGGCGCTGGAGTCCAGAGGTTGCCTTGTGGCACCTCCGGCGCTACCTCCTCTTGACCAAGCCCCTTGGGGCCCCACCGCGCGTCATCCGCGGTGTGAGGCGAGGAGGCGGTCGGAAGCGGCACTCTCCTTTTCCGACGAGCCGAGGACCCGCTCGATGAATCGGCGAACTCGCCCTTAGGCGGGCTGCACGGTTGTTCGACATTAGAGAACACTCTGCAATAATAAAAAACCATGGGTATCCGGACACTTACGATCTTGCGAGGGGCTTGGCCCTTGTAGGACAATCCTCCTCGTCGTTGTCGACGTTGGTGGAGAAGTCCGGAGGAAGGGTTCTTCCCTTCTTGGACCCTCCGGCCTCCCTAGTTGGGGCGGCCTTCCTTTTCTTCTCCTCCCCCGCTGGGGGAGGAGCTTCTTCTTCTTCCTCCTCGTCTTCAGGAGTAGATTCTTCTTCAGAATCTGACAGCACCTGGCGTCCGGAGCTCCTTCGAGTTCCCGTGGCCTCCTTCTTGGCCTTCTTCTCCGGCACCACGTGCGGCGCCGGAGCTAGCAGCCCCGTCAATCGGGCGTCCTCCGGGTCTTCCGGCAAAGGAGCCGGACAGTTAATCTGTCCGGACGTCTTCAACCGATCTGTCAAAGATTAGGGAATTTTAGATCCCACGTAGAGTCAATCTATGAAAAAAGAGTCCCGTAAAGGGTAAAATAACTTACCTCGCCCGGCTGGGCGCGCGAGCTATATCCGCGATCCTTGTTAGCGGATGTTGGGGCTTCGGCGCCCTTGAACGGCACCTTCCGGGCATCATCGTGCGTGAGTGTCGAAGAGCGGCTCAAGGTTCGGTCTTTGTGCGGATCGAACTCCCACAAGTTAAAGGCCCGTTGTTGGCATGGGAGAATCCAGCGGATGAGCATCACACAGATTACGTCGACAAGCCTGAGATTCTTGTCCACCAGGTTTCGGACGCATGTTTGGAGTCCGGATAGCTCTTCCGAATCCCCCCACGTCAGGACCGTCTCCTTCCATGACGAGAGCCGTGTGGGGAAACCAGATCTGAATTCGGGGGCCGCCACCCATTCGGGGTCGCGTGGCTCGGTGATGTAGAACCACCCTGATTGCCACCCCTTTATGGTCTCCACAAAGGCGCCCTCGAGCCATAGGACCTTGGCCATCTTGCCAACCATGGCGCCT
Source organism: Aegilops bicornis (assembly GCA_021605145.1). NCBI lineage: Eukaryota > Viridiplantae > Streptophyta > Magnoliopsida > Poales > Poaceae > Aegilops > Aegilops bicornis. The sequence continues at coordinate 284,975,658 of CM038674.1, read as the reverse complement.
CCGCACTCCGGCAGCGACCGCCCACTACCTTGACGGACGTTGGAGATCTTCAGCCATAAGCGAAGTGGGGCTAGATGCGAGAGGAAAGCCTACACCTGACGATAAACGCCGAGATGTTGAGGATGAAATTCGGGGCCAGGTCGTGGAAGTCCAGGCCGTAGTAGAACATGAGCCCCCGTACAAATGGGTGAAGTGGAAAACCTAGTCCGCGGAGGAAGTGGGGGAGAAACACTACCCTCTCATGGGGCTCGGGGGTTGGAATAAGCTGCCCCGCTTCGGGCAGCCTGTGCGCAATGTCGCCGGACAAGTATCCGGCCTCCCGCGGTCTTTTGATGTGCCCCTCCGTGACGGAGGAGGCCATCCTGACATGGTTGGAGAAGGTTGAGGTGGGATGTGCGAACTTGGGCGCTGGAGCTCAAGTGCGTGGAAATGGATAAGCAAAGGAGGAAGAAGGCGTGGGTGAAAAGGTGGATCCTTATCCCCTTATATGAGACGGACGAAGCTATCGTCCCCACCGACTGGTAAAACTCGCTTATTTCCCAAACCTTTATGTCGATTAGCGGCGGATGGGTTACCCACGCCGTATTGATGAGAATGCGGAATAAGGGGGCACGATCTATGCTTTGATAAGGCGTGCCAAGGAAACCGCCTCGCTAAAGCGCTGCGGTGGAACGATAAAAATGATTCGTATGAAGGCCTGGCCGTGGTGTGATGTCACGCCCTTGAAATCGTCCAGATCTGTGCAAAAATTATTCTCTCTACGGTGTTATGTGGAACTTGTTTTTGCGAGCGGACACTATCCTTGTGTTCAAAACCTTCTATGAAGTATTCGGAGGAGGAACCCGCCTCGCAATGCCGAAGACAATCAACGCCCGGACTTCGTTGTCATTGAAGCCTGGTTCAGGGCTACCGAGGAGTCCAAGACTAGGGGTGTCCGGATAGCTGGACTATCGTCACGGCGGACTCCAAGACTATGAAGATACAAGATTGAAGACTTCGTCCCGTGTCCGGATGGGACTTTCCTTGGCGTGGAAGGCAAGCTTGGCGTCTGAATATGTAGATCTCCTACCCTTGTAACCGACTCTATGTAACCCTAACCTATCCGGTGTCTATATAAACCGGAGGGTTTTTAGTCCGTAGGACGAACAACAATCATACCATAGGCTAGCTTCTAGGGTTTAGCCTCCTTGATCTCGTGGTAGATCTACTCTTGTACTACCCATATCATCAATATTAATCAAGCGGGGTAGGGTATTACCTCCATCGAGAGGGCCCGAACCTGGGTAAAAACATCGTGTCCCTTGTCTCCTGTTACCATCCGCCTAGACGCACAGTTCGGGACCCCCTACCCGAGATCCGCCGGTTTTGACACCGACAAGGCCACAGGGACCCGACAGAGGACACGCGTGGCGCTGATTTGCCACGGCTATCGAGTTTGCCGGCTACAAGACTACGAGGAGGCGACATGAGGGAGTCGGCATCACGGGAGGAGGTCGGAGGCGGGGGCACCAGCGACCCGACGACCGTGTGTTGCAGGAGGCGGCCGAGGGCAGCGGCAAGCGGGCAGACGGCATGGCGGCAACCAGAGTCGGCCAAGCGAGCGGGCGAAGGCGGACGGAGGCAGACTCTGAGCTGGCGCCGCCCTTGAGCAGACGCACCATAGGCGGAGCAGACAGGGCCGGCTTACGGGACACAGTCGCGGCGACTCGGGCGCGGAGGTGCTCGGACGGAGCGATGCTGGGGAGGCAACGGGGGTTAGCCAGCGCATGCACGCGTACGCGCGGGGGGAGCGATACTGAGGTGTACAAACATTAACCAACTCGTATCCGGCTGAGAAGTGTATAGCCGTTATCTAACTATTGTCTATCTAACATCTGACCAACGTATAGGTGTAGTATGGGTAGTGTATGGCTATGGTCTGACTTGTATCCAGCATGAACGCGGCCAAGCATTGGAGAAGCTGGTGGTTGGATCGATGGATTGTATGGTTGGAAAACGAGGACGGTGGAGGAGTGACAACACCGAACATGGGCGCGCAGCCGGCCGCTGCAGCTGACCGGCGAGGGACTAGGCGCCGTTGAGCAGCTCCGCTGCTGCTTGGACAGCGGGGCGCAAGGCCACAGATGCCCGTATGGAGTTGGTGAGGCGTGTGACGCGGAACGCCTGCGGAGGAGCGAGTGAGGCCGATGATGCCGAGGCCAATGACGCGGACGCGGCGTCCCGCACAGTCGCGCCGGGGCATGCTGATGTCGAGCCCCCGACCAGTGCCGGAGAGACGGTGGTGATGAAGCGGTGATGATGAAGATGGCGAGGCCGACGAGAGGACGCGCCGCCCCTCGCGGCCATTCCGGGGGCATGTCGATGTCGAGCCCCCGACCGCTACTGGAGAGACGGTGCGACGCCACGGCGGTGAAGACGAAAATGGTCACGCCCGGACTGCGAAACCAGCAGCAGCGTGATAGCATAATAGTAGTACCACACCACGGTGGGCGCCAACTGTCGTGGTATTCTCACGGGGGGCTTGCGAGTCGACAGATGCCACAAGGGCTTAGTGTGAGGGTAAGACTGCTGCTGATAGGCCCGGGAGCGGGTATGCGAGTAGCACGCGGTGGTTTACCCAGCTTTAGAGCTCTCCGCAAAGATAATACTCCTACTGCTGCATGTCTGAGTGTATCTGGTATATCTGGTACAGAGTGCTCCTGGAGCTGTATCTTAGGTCAGTGCCATAGGCATCTGGCCTCATATATGCATATGAGCACAAGTGTGTGTGGCCGCATGTGCCTGAGCATGCATGCGTGAGTGTGTGTGAGTGTGAGTCCATCCCCTTGATGGATGGATGTGTGCCTTTATATAGGCATGGCTAGCTTACCTCCTAAGCAATGTAGTGGCATGGACAAGTGGGCATGGGGGCATGGTGTGGGTGTCATGCTTGTCTCCTGGGTCACTTCATGAATAGTGCCCAGGGACAAGTGACACTGTACATGATGGCGTCGTGGTACAGCTGTCTCGTCCGAGGTATGGCCGTCTCGTCGGGGTCTTGTCGGTGTCGGGTCGAATAAGATTGCAGCTGACGGCTGGTTAGCCTGATCGGACGGGGAGCCGGCAGGAGCGGCCGGGCAGTCGGACTGAGGGGCTTTGCTAGCCCCAATGTCTTGAAATATTGTCTTGCCGTCTTCGGAGTACCCGTGGTCAATTACTCCATCACATATTATATCATGGTTGTTTTGACAACGTGTTGCTATTTGAGATATCTTATTATTGCTCTCTAGCTGATTATGTCATTCATATGAATCATTATAATCTTTAAGAGTTATTGTTGACATGGTTAGCTATAATGTTGGCTGAAAACCTGGGTGTTGTTTAAGCTTATTTATGCAAACCAGAGCACAAGAGTTCGGGAAAGTTTTTCTTTCTCACTTTCAGTTTATCAATTGAATTGCTTGAGGACAAGCAAAGGTTTAAGCTTGGGGGAGTTGATACGTCTCCAACATATCTACTTTTTCTCACGCTTTTCCTCTTGTTTTGGACTCTAATTTGCATGATTTGAATGAAACTAACCCCGGACTGACGCTGTTTTCAGCAGAACTACCATGGTGTTGTTTTTATGCAGAAATAAAAGTTCATGAGGAATTTTTATATAATAAATGAGAATTTTTGGAGCCAAGACCTACCGGAGAGGGGCCCCTGGGTGGGCACAACCCACCAGGGCGCGCCCCCCTCTCCTGGCGTGCCCAGGTGGGTTGTACCCACCTGGTGGCCCCGCAGACCTCAACCCTGACACTATAAATTCCTATTTTCGGAGAAAAAATCAGGGAGAATAAATTATCGCGATCCACGAGATGGAGCCGCCGCCAAGCCCTGTTCTTCCCCGGGAGGGCAGATTTGGAGTTTGTTTGGGGCTCCGGAGAGGGGGGTCTTCGTTCTTCATCATCACCAACCAATCTCCATCGCCAATTCCATGATGCTCCCCACCGGGAGTGAGTAATTCCTTCGTAGGCTCGCTGGTCGGTGAGGAGTTGGATGAGATTCATCATGTAATCGAGTTAGTATTGTTAGGGCATGATCCTTGGTATCCACTATGTTCTTAGATTGATGTTGCTATGAATTTGCTATGCTTAATGCTTGTCACTTTGGGCCCGGGTGCCATCAACTCAGATCTGAACTGTTTATGAATTCATCATTATATCAATGTTTTAGATCCGATCTTGCAAGTTATAGTCACCTAGTACGTGTTATGATCCGACAACCCCGAAGTGACAACAACTGGGCCCATCTCGAAGATGACCGTAGTTTGAGGAGTTCATGTATTCACTATGTGTTAATGCTCTGTTCCGGTTCTCTATTAAAAGGAGGCCTTAATATCCCTTAGTTTCCAATATGGACCCCGCTGCCACGGGAGGGTAGGACAAAAGATGTCATGCAAGTTCTTTTAATAAAGCACGTATGACTATTTACGGAATACATGCCTACATTATATCGATGAACCGGAGCTAGTGTTGTATCGCCCTAGGTTATAACTGTCTCATGATGAATATCATCCAACAAGACACCGGTCCAATGCCTACGAATTTATCTTATATTGTTTCTGCTAAGTTACTACTGCTATCATCACTGTTACACTTGCTACAAAATTACTGCTATCATTGTTACTGTTACCGTTGCTGCTGTTACTACTATCAAAACTATCATATTACTGTGCTACTGATCACTTTGCTGCAGATAATTAATCTCCAGGTGTGGTTGAATTGAAAACTTAGCTACCAATACCTTCAAATATTCTTTGGCTCCCCTTGCGTCGAATCTATAAATTTGGGTTAAATACTTTACCCTCGAAAACTGTTGTGATCCCCTATACTTGTGGGCTATCGGACACTTTGCTTAGAACTGCACCAACTGACAGCTCCACCATTCAATATAAATACGTATCCGGTTTGTGACTTAGAGTCATCCGGATCAGTGTCAAAGCTTGCATCGATGTAACCATTTACGACGAGCTCTTTGTCACCTCCATAAACGAGAAACATATCCTTAGTCCTTTTCAGGTATTTCAGGATGTTCTTGACCGTTGTCCAGTGATCCACTCCTGGACTACTTGGGTACCTCCCTGCTAAACTTATAGCAAGGCACATATCAGGTCTGGTACACAGCATTGCATACATGATAGAACCTATGGCTGAGGTATAGAGAATGACTTTCATTTTCTCTCTCTCTTCTGTAGTGGTCGGGCATTGAGTCTGACTCAACTTCACACCTTGTAACACAGGCAAGAACCCTTTCTTTGCTTGATTCATTTTGAACTTCTTCAAAACTTTATCAAGGTATTTGCTTTGTGAAAGTCCAATTAAGCGTCTTGTTCTATCACTGTAGATCTTGATGCCCAATATATAAGCAGCTTCACCGAGGTCTTTCATTGAAAAATTCTTATTCAAGTATCCTTTTATGCTATTCAAAAATTCCGTATTATTTCCGATCAACAGTATCTCATCCACATATAATATAAGAAATGCTACAGAGCTCCCACTCACTTTCTTGTAAATACAGTCTTCTCCAAAAGTCTGTATAAAACCATATGCTTTGATCACACTACAAAGCGTATATTCCAACTCCGAGAGGCTTGCACCAGTCCATAAATGGATCGCTGGAGCTTGCACACTTTGTTAGCACCTTTTGGATCAACAAAACCTTTTGGTTGCATCATATACAACTCTTCTTTAAGATATCCATTAAGGAATGCAGTTTTGACATCCATTTGCCAAATTTCATATTCATAAAATGCGGCAATTGCTAACATGATTCGGACAGACTTAAGCATCGCTAAGGGTGAGAAGGTCTCATCGTAGTCAACTCTTGAACTTGTCGAAAAACTTTTGCAGCAAGTCGAGCTTTGTAGACATTAACATTACTGTCATCGTCAGTCTTCTTCTTGAAGATCCATTTATTCTTTATGGCTTGCCGATCATCGGGCAAGTCAACCAAAGTCCACACTTTGTTCTCATACATGGATCCCATCTCAGATTTCATGGCCTCAAGCCATTTCACGGAATCTGGGCTCATCATCGCTTCCTCATAGTTCGTAGGTTTGTCATGGTCAAGTAACATGACCTCCAGAACAGGACTACTGTACCACTCTGGTGTGGATCTTATTCTCGTTGACCTACAAGGTTCAGTAGTAACTTGATCAGAAGCTTCAAGAGCATCATCATTAGCTTCCTCACTAATTGGTGTAAGAATCACTGGAACTGATTTCTATGATGAACTACTTTCCAATAAGGGAGCAGGTACAGTTACCTCATCAAGTTCTACTTTCCTCCCACTCACTTCTTTCGAGAGATACTCCTTCTCTAGACAGGATCCATTCTTAGCAACGAATATCTTGCCTTCGGATCTGTGATAGAAGGTGTACCCAACAGTCTCCTCTGGGTATCCTATGAAGACACATTTCTACGATTTGGGTTCGAGCTTACCAGGTTGAAGCTTTTTCACATAAGCATCGCAGCCCCAAACTTTAAGAAACGACAACTTGGGTTTCTTGCCAAACCACAGTTCATATGGTGTCGTCTCAACGGATTTAGATGGTGCCCTATTTAACGTGAATGCAGCCGTCTCTAAAGCATAACCCCAAAACAATAGTGGTAAATCAGTAAGAGACATCATAGATCGCACCATATCTAATAAAGTACAATTACGACGTTCGGACACACCATTACGCTGTGGTGTTCGAGGTGGCGTAAATTGTGCACATTGTTTCAAATGAAGACCAAACTCATAACTCAAATATTCTCCTCCATGATCAGATCATAGAAACTTTATTTTCTTGTTATGATGATTTTCTACTTCACTCTGAAATTCTTTGAACTTTTCAAATGTTTCAGACTTATGTTTCATCAAGTAGATATATCCATAACTGCTCAAATCATCTGTGAAGGTCAGAAAATAACGATACCCGCCGCATACATCAGTATGTAATATTTCCAACAAGTCTGTTGCTCGCTCCATTGTTCCGGAGAACGGAGTCTTAGTCATCTTGCCCATGAGGCATGGTTCACAAGCATCAAGTGATTGACAATCAAGTGATTCCAAAAGCCCATCAGCATGGAGTTTCTTCATGCACTTTACACCAATATGACCTAAACGGCAGTGCCACAAATAAGGTGCACTATCATTATTAAACTTATATCTTTTGGCTTCAATACTATGAATATGTGTATCACTACTATCGAGATTCAACAAAAATAGACCACTCATCAAGGGTGCATGACCATAAAAGATATCACTCATATAAATAGAACAACCATTATTCTCATATTTAAATGAATAACCGTCTTGCATTAAACATGATTCAGATATAATGTTCATGCTTAACGCTGGCACCAAATAATAATTATTCAGGTCTAAAACTAATCCCGAAGGTAGATGTAGAGGTAGCGTGCCGACGTCGATCACATCGACTTTGGAACCATTTCCAACGCACATCTCCACCTTGTCCTTTGCCAATCTTCGCTTAATTCGTAGCCCCTGTTTTGAGTTGCAAAATATGAGCAACAGAACCAGTATCAAATACCCAGGCGCTACTACGAGCATTAGTAAGGTACACATCAATAACATGTATATCAAATATACCTTTCACTTTGCCATCCTTCTTATCCGCCAAATAATTGGGGTAGTTCCGCTTCCAGTGACCAGTCCCTTTGCAGTAGAAGCAGCCAGTCTCAGGCTTAGGTCCAGACTTGGGCTTCTTCACTTGAGCAGCAACTTGCTTGCCATTCTTCTTGAAGTTCCCCTTCTTCCCTTTGCCCTTTTTCTTGAAAATAGTGGTCTTGTTAACCATCAACGCTGATGCTCCTTCTTGATTTCTACCTCCGCAACCTTTAGCATCGCGAAGAGCTCAGGAATTGTCTTATCCATCCCTTGCATATTATAGTTCATCACAAAGCTTTTGTAGCTTGCTGGAAGTGATTGAAGAACTCTGTCAATGACACTATCAACGGGAAGATTAACTCCCAGTTGAGTCAAGTGATTGTGGTACCCAGAAATTCTGAGTATATGTTCACTAACAGAACTATTCTCCTCCATTTTGCAGCTATAGAACTTATTGGAGACTTCATATCTCTCAATCCGGGCATTTTCTTGAAATATTAACTTCAACTCCTGGAACATCTCATATGCTCCATGACGTTCAAAATGTCATTGAAGTCCCGGTTCTAAGTCGTAAAGCATGGCACACTGAACTATCAAGTAGTCATCAGCTTTGCTATACCAGGCGTTCATAATGTCTGGTGTTGCTCCTGCAGCGGGTCTTGCACCTAGCGGTGCTTCCAGGATGTAATTCTTCGATGCAGCAATGAGGATAATCCTCAAGTTACAGACCCAGTCCGTGTAGTTGCTACCATCATCTTTCAACTTAGCTTTCTCTAGGAACGCATTAAAGTTCAAAGGAACAGTAGCACGGGCCATTGATCTACAACAACATAGACATGCAAAATACTATCAGTGTCGGTGTACAAAAGTAGGGGCCTTTCTGTACCCCTTTACTTGTGCACGGGCAATCGTAGCCAGACCTGCAGTCATGCTTGGCGCAGCAGAGGAAGGAAAGGCACAAGGCTGCCGAGGCAGTACTCAAGCCAGAGGCATGAAGAGCAAAGGGACAAGATGGATCTCCCCCGACAACACCCTTGCCGGGGCGTCCTACATAGCCCCAGTGTCGTATGTGGGGTTCCGGCAAACCCTTAAGGTTCAAACATTGGGGTGCGTGCGAAGTCCTTCCACCTACCGATCTACGCTCTACCTCGCTAAGATCTTGCGGACGAACTCGACGAACTCGCAACACAGAAAGAGACACGGGGTTTATACTGGTTCAGGCCACCGTTGTGGTGTAATACCCTACTCCAGTGTGGTTTTGGTGGATTGCCTCTTGGGCTGATGATGAACAGTACAAGAGAGGAACAACCTCATGAGGTTGAGGTGTTCTTGTGCGTGTGTTGGCTTCTCGATCTGTTCGAGTCGTACCTTGGTTCAGCCTCTTTCTACTGTGGTGGCTAGCTCTACTTATATAGGCCCTGTTCCTCTTCCCAAATGTTGAGCGGGAAGGGAGCCAACAACGGCGGGCAAACTTGAAGGGGGACAGCTGGTACAAGCTATCCTGACAAAAGCGGTATTCGCCTGCGAAAAGCCCTGGGATGACGCTGTCTTGGGCTCCACGATGACCTCCGCCTTGCCGTCCTCTTGGTCTTGGTCTTGTTGCACCAATATGGCAACCTTTGCCTGATGTCTTGGTACTCTTCGTCTGCGCTTGCCTCCTTAGCACCAAAGAGAAAATGTGGACGCTGCGCGTACTGGCGCCCACCTGGCGCCCTCCTGGCACCGTTCATCATGGCTCACGTCACGAGTGCCTCGTGAGGTTCGCCCCGTGTTGATATCTCCGCTCCTCGTGAGGCCGCCTGAATAGGCCACTCCAGAGGAAGCCTTGCGTCGTCCGCCTCACGAGGCTTGGACCCTCACGAGGGTCTTGGATGCCTTGTTGATGAAGATGGGCCATACGGCCCGCTGCTTAGCCACGCCGTGGGCCACAGGTAGGCAAGTCTGGGGACCCTCGTTCCCAGAACGTCGACAGTAGCCCCCAGGCCCAAGGTGCGATCGGGCTTGGCTTCGCGGCGAAGCCAAAGGTCATGTTCGGAGCGTCGCAGGCCCCAAAAGCCTACAGCCTTGGTCGACGCGTGGCGGTTGATTGAGCGTGGGCGTCTCCGCTTCCCCACGCTGCCTCGGCAACTGCATGATTTGACGAGTCCCTGTGACATGCAAGGAAAACCATCATTACCTGTGATCGTGGGAGACGCCGGTTGGCCTTCCCTTGCTATAAATGGGGAGGGGCGGAGCCCCCGTTGCCCATCTTTCTCCTTGCTTGCTTGCTTCGTCCTCCTTGCTCCCCTGCTGACAGCAATGGCGCTCATTAGAAGGTTGGCGTGGGCAGTTCTTTCCTTCATTGCTTCTTCCTTGCCTTGCTCCAGATCCCCTTTCTCGCCCTTCACCGTCTGCTTCCTCCGGATCTGCTCCACTCTTGCTCTGCTTCTACTACCCATGGCGCTGCGCAAGGTCAAATCTTCCTCAACGCCGGCCTGGTATGAGCCGGCCCTCGAGACGCCCACCGTCACGGAGAAGAGCCTCGCCTCCGTGCACCTGCTGACAGCGGGCGAGAGTAACGAGTGGGGGAAGACGGATCTCCAGCTTGCGTCCGACGAGCCAAAGCCCGAGAGAGCACCTTCTTCCCCTTCTTCTCGAGCAGCGTCGCCGTCGGATTGGTCCCTCCTTTCTCTGATTTCTTCTATGAAGTCCTTGACCACTACGGGCTGCAGGCGCTGCATCTCCATCCCAACTCTGTCCTCCTCCTGTCCATCTTCTCCTACTACTGCAAAGCATACCTGGGTGTCATGCCGTCCGTGGCGCTCTTGCGCAATTTCTTCTTCCTCCGTGTCATCGGCGAGCATATCACCGGATGTGCTAATTTTGTCGCCTGCGGCAAGGCCAACTCGATCTCGAGCACCGGGAAGAGGGCCGACAACATCCGATCCAAGTGGGTCATGATGGATGCTCAGCACGCCGACCCGCGCCTGGAACTTCCCACAGTGGCGCCTCCTCCCAATGGGGGGTGGCCCAAGGCAGAGCTTGTCGATGAGCAGGCATCGCTGGTGCTAGGGCAGATGATGACCGATCTGAGGCCAGGCAACACGAGGACGACCAAGGTGACGGGGCGATGCTCCTGAGGGAGTTCTTGATGCTGCGGGTTGCCACGCTCCAGGCACGCGCGCGCCCCCTCTGGGAGCTCGACGAGAAGGAAACCAAGACCCGTCTGCGGCCGGGGGACTTGCCTGATGACGAATTGGACGCTGTCTTGCGCCTCATAGTCGGGGACAACCAGGAGTACCCGGCTAGTGCCTTCCTTCCCCTGTTCAAGTGCAGGGACTGGGAGGAATTTGTCGCCTCCAGGCCGACTTTTGACTTGCGTGGGCTGGTGCCGCCGGCGCTTGCAGAAGCCCCTATGGCGCAAAACCCTGTGGAGGTGTCCTCTGGTGAGTCCCTCGGAGGGGGGAAGAGGGGGAGGACTCGGAGAAGACCCTGGAAGAGGTGGGGGAGACTTCCCCTTTGAGCAAGGCCGAGATTCTTCGCGCCCTTCCTGATGATGCCGATGCCGATACCCACCAAGGGGGTAGGGAGCAGCCTCCCATCCCGACGAGGAGCAGGTCATCGTTGGTGGCCCAAGGTGCTTCTTCCGCCCCGACACCTACTGGGGCTGGATCCAGCTCTGCCTCTTCTCCGCCCGGGGCCGCCGGTGCCAGGACGCCTGCCCCTCAGGTCCCGCAGCTGTCAGGCCTCAAGCTTCTCAAGTGGCCGGTGGAGTATGTCGCAGTGGATCGGTAAGTGTCTTAAGCTTCGGCTTGTCCTTGTTCGTGCTCGTTGTTTCCTGATGTTCGCTCCTGGTTGATCAGGCCGACACTTTTGGCGAAGAAGAGGAAGGGGGATTCGGCGGCCGTGCCTCCCTCTGCAAAGAAAGGAAGCAGCAGCGCCCGTGTCTCCCCAGCTCGGTCGTCCTCGCGAGGCCAGGAGGAGGCTCGCCGCGTGGAGTTAGCACCCATGGCCCCTCTGGCTCCGGAGGTACCGGTACTTGGCGCGGCTGACAAGGTCCCAGCTGCTCCAGGACCCGTGGTCTCCCAGGCCCTGGTAACGATGTTGCTTCCTCCTTCCGCTGCATCTCCACTTCCCAGTCCTTCTACTCCTGCTGCCACCTTGGAGCATGCCATTTCGGAGATGACCCAGCTGCGGGCGGATCTCCTGGGCACGGGCCCGCGCTTGGTGGCAGGGCGTCTGGAACTAGCCTCTAGCTGGCTTCACTCTGATCTGGCAGTTTGCGCGGCGATGGGGCAAGCTGCTGCGGCTTCTGAGAGGGAGAAATAAGGCGCCGCCAGCGCTCCAGCCGATTGTGAGGCAGCGCTGGAAGATGCCAAGGGCGCCCGTGATCGCTGCCAAGAGCTGGAGAGCGAGTTGCAGAGCCTGCACGACAAGCACGCTAGAGAGGTGCGCTGCCGCCAGGAGAAGGAGGAGGAGATGAAGTCCCGGGAGGAAGCCGTCAAGAACCAAGATGCTAAACTGGTGGAGCTGGGGAAGAAGCAGGCTGCCGAGCGCAACCGGTTGGAGGAGCTGGAGCAGAAGATGAGGGCGAGGGAGGCCCATCTTGACGCCAAGGTGCGAGTCTTGGTGGAAGATCGCGTGGCCTTCGCCGATCTTGAGCGGAGGTCACGTGAGGCGCTGAAGACGCTCTACGAGCGCGGCCTGGAGAAGCATCTGGACACCGACGAGGACGGCCCCACCCAGCTGCTTCCCGTCGTGGTGAAGGCGCTTGAGGAGGTCGTCGACGGCCTCGCTCCAATGGTAGAGGCAGAAGCTCGCGTCCTGTCTTCAGCTGCACTGACTCGGGTCTTCAGCCATCTGCACCTCCAGCGACTAACGCCGCCTTGACGAGCTGCTAGAGCCGGTGGCTGAAGATCAATACGAGGCAGCCGCTGCGGCTGTGCAGGATCAAGTGGGGGCCTTGCTGAGAAGGTTCTGTGGCTTCCTCTCCGCTCCTCTGTTCGGCGTCGTCGACCTTGCGGCTGGTGGTGAAGACATGGCTGATCACGAGTGAGCGCCTTCTGCAGGCGTTGGCGACGCCTGGAGGTGACCCGCGGCCATTTCTCCTGTTCCGTTCCTGCGACATGTAACCGGCCTCATGGAGGCGTTTAGACTTTTATTTGGTATCGTGAGGACAATATGCTTGTAATATTTGCTTCGAGATTTTGCGTTTTCCTTCCTATTTGCTTTGCGTTCTGCGACGGCAGAGTCCGGCCCCGCATACCTCAACCGCCATTGGGCCGACCAGAGACCAGGGCGGACCAAGGAGTGAGGGGCTACATGACCAGTTAGGCTCCTGAGTCGCGATGCTCAGGAGTCCCCCTTGATGCGCAAACATCATATAGGGAGAGTTCGCTGGGATAGATTATTGCTCTACGTCGGCAGAGCCCGGCCCCGCACATACCTCAAACGCCATTGGACCGACCCGGAGACGGGGCGGACCAAGGAGTGAGGGGCTACGTGACCGATTAGGCTCTGAGTCGCGATGCTCAAGAGTCCCCTTGACGTGCAAACAATCCCGTACCTGCCCTCGCCGAGGCCTCGGGAGGCGCGATGCCAGTCCGGGGACCTGGTTGGGTGGCGTGCGCTTAGGCGTGACCCGTCGCAGCCCGTGCCCGGCCCCCATGCGCGCGACTTTCCGGAGGGAGGCATTGCGGTAAGGTGGCGCCAGCTCTGGGCTCCCTGAGGTTGGTACGTCCGTGGGGTCGCCCTCAGTTGTTTATCACCAGCGCGGAGCATAGTGCTTCCGCTTGTGCACGGGCATAGCCGCTCCTCGACAGTGTCGTCAGCCAGCGCGGAGCATGGTGCTTCCACTTGAGCGTGGGATGGGGCCCCCCTCCGGGAGGAGCCCACGGGGCGTGTACAACCCGCCCTGACACGTGGCTTGCACGGCAGGGCTGCGAGGTGTATCTGGGCACTCGTGAGCGAGCGCGGGACTCACGAGGCCCTACCTCAAGGCGGGTTGCGCCTGGTCTTGAGTCTTGGTGACTGTATGTTCCTGCAAGGCGGTTAGATGCAAGCACTCTCGTCCTCGTGTCCTGCCCTCGAGCGAAGCTCGGCCGCTTGTTGGTATGCTGTGTCACGGTGCCGTGGTCAAGGCCAGGGGGTGAGGGCTGGAGAGCTAGTAAGAGCTCCTGAGTCGCGATGCTCAAGAGCCCCCCTTTTAACGTACAAGCGGATTGCATAGGGTGAGCAGGCCCGCAGCGGGCGGCAACCAAGCAGGCGATAGCCGTTGGCGGGTTAAGCATAAAGGGCAGATTGACTTGGATAAATGTAGGAAGATACATGCCACTGGGTCTGGCCCGAGCAGCTTGGGAATTGTGCAGCCGAGGCGCCCCGATGGGTAAGCTAAAGACTTAAGCAAGGATACATGCCACGAGGGACAGACCCGTGCGGCACAGGAATAATGCAGCCCGAGGGGCGCCCCAACTTAAACGAACTTGGAAGATGTCACACAGTTACGTGAAGCGAAGTAGAGTCGATGTAGCTGAAGCCACGCATTGAAGGGATGAATCCTCATGTGCCACCGGGACCCTGAGCCTCGGGAGGTTTCCTGAAGAGCATCTCCATCTCCTGCTGAACGGCGCGGACCCTAGCTTCCTGAGACACCAGGACCTACCGCAAGTTGCGCTGATGGGGCGACGCCACGCTTGGCAAGCCGAAGGGCAAGCGAACGTAGCTGTGTGGTGGGCCCTCACAGCGGCCCGCACGTGATGGCCAGAAGCGCTCCTGAGATGCGGCCCTATTGAGCCCTAGGACGTCGACGCAGAGACGCAGCCCGGCATCCTCGCCCGGATGGTGTGCTGCGCCCTGTGTGCGGCTGTGGCCGCGCATGGCTCTTGCTTCTTGCAATTTTTGGGTGGTCTTGGTGATGAACTCCTAGGTGGTGGGCACGCCTTGCCCTGTGTTCTCCTGAGGTAAACGTGCCGCGAAGCACGCCTCCAAGTGGTGCCCAAGCGCCTCCCTCATGAGGTTGGCAAGGTCTGAGGCCCTCCAGAAGAGAGCCCCCGAGCCCTGCCTGAGGAGGGCGCCGGGCACGCTTTCCTATGCGATGGAGGGAGGCGCCCCTGGAACGGGCGCTGATCCTGATGAGGCTCCTGATGCGACGCCATCTCCTTGGGGTCCTGCGCGGCGCGACAACTTCTTCTTGGGGATGGTCTCCGGAGGGCCTTCGCTTATGCTGTCGGGATCATCGATTGCTGCAGCTTGAAAGGCACGCTCAAGAGAGCACACCGCATCCCTTTCTTCACACGGGACCTTGATGATTCATTCGCTTCCTGGCATCTTGACAACGTTGTAGCCGTGATGAATGACCTCCATGAACTTGGCCAGGGCTGGATACCTGAAAGTGCAACTATCCCTAGGTGGTTTTCGTAATTCCTAACAACATATAGCTCATTGAGCTAACATCTTTCCAAGATGAATATTTCAGGAAAAGCTCAATGGATGGCATGGCATGGATGAGAAATGTGGATCCCTCAAAATGCTAAGGATTGGCTCAAGCTCAAAAGCTCAAGACTCTACATTTTATATTTTAGTGATCCAAGATCACATTGAGTCTATAGGAAAAGCTAATAATATCAAGGAGGGATGAGGTGTTGCTTAATGAGTTTCTTGCTCTCGATTGCTTAGTGATATGCTCCAAAACCCTCGGCTACTTTCTCATATCCACATATGACCTAAACCAAAAGTCAAACTCGGCCCTACCGATTCTTTCTACCCGGCGCCACCGAAGTTCGAGATGTCATAGCCACTGCCACAAACCCTAGGCAAATCGGTTTCACCGATAGGGATCTCGGTCTCACCGAGATGGGATTGTAATCTCTCTGTTTCCCTTCATAATGTTTCGGTCTCACCGAGATGAGCGATCGGTCCCACCGAGATTGCAATGTAAACTCTCTATTTCCTTTTTGTAACATTTCGGTCTCACCGAAATGAGCGAATCGGTCCCACCGAGTTTACCTGACCAACTCTCTGGTTAGCTTATTACCAAAATCGGTCTC
This sequence comes from Aegilops bicornis, assembly GCA_021605145.1. NCBI lineage: Eukaryota > Viridiplantae > Streptophyta > Magnoliopsida > Poales > Poaceae > Aegilops > Aegilops bicornis. The sequence continues at coordinate 284,959,996 of CM038674.1, read as the reverse complement.
ATCGAGTTTGTGTAATCGGTCTCACCGATATTACATTATGCCCTAACCCTAACCACATCGGTCCTACCGAGTTGCATGTCGGTCCCACCGAAAATCCTAACGGTCACTAGATTTGCTAAATCGGTCCGACCGAGTTTATCAATTTGGTCCCACCGAGTTTGGCAAGTTGTGTGTAAAGGTTAGATTTTTTGTGGAGGCTATATATACCCCTCCACCTCCTCTTCATTTGTGGAGAGAGCCATCAGAACAAACCTACACTTCCAACTTGCTATTTCTGAGAAGGAACCACCTACTCATGTGTTGAGGCCAAGATATTCCATTCCTACCATATGAATCTTGATCTCTAGCCTTCCCCAAGTTGCTTTCCACTCAAATCTTCTTTCCACCAAATCCAAATCCTGTGAGAGAGAGTTGAGTGTTGGGGAGACTATCATTTGAAGCACAAGAGCAAGGAGTTCATCATCAACACATCATTTGTTACTTCTTGGAGAGTGGTGTCTCCTAGATTGGCTAGGTGTCACTTGGGAGCCTCCGACAAGATTATGGAGTTGAACCAAGGAGTTTGTAAGGGCAAGGAGATCGCCTACTTCGTGAAGATTTACCGCTAGTAAGGCAAGTCCTTCGTGGGCTTAATGGCCATGGTGGGATAGACAAGGATGCTTCTTCGTGGACCCTTCGTGGGTGGAGCCCTCCATGGACTCGCGCAACCGTTACCCTTCGTGGGTTGAAGTCTCCATCAACGTGGATGTACGATAGCACAACCTATCGGAACCACGACAAAAACATCCCGGTCTCCAATTGCGTTTGAATTCTCCAAACCCTTCCCTTTACATTTCTTGCAAGTTGCATGCTTTACTTTCCACTTCTCATATACTCTTTGCATTCTTGCTTGAATTGTGTTAAGATTGCTTGACTTGTGCTAAGATAGCTAAAATCTGCCAAAGACTAAAATTGGGAAAAGGATAAGTTTTTATTTGGTCAAGTAGAATAATCACCGCCCCCTCTAGACATACTTTCGATCCTACAATACCCGAGGATGGCGTTGTACGGCAGGCGGATGTGCGCGACGTCGAAGTTGATGAGCTCGGTGCGGTAGTTGTCGCGCTTGCCGAAGGTGACGGGTAGGCGGACTTGCCCTATCGGTGTGGTGGAACCATCAGTCACTCCTGAGAAAGGCTTGGTTGGTTGGAGCTGCTCATAGGGCACTTGAAGGTTGTTGAACGTGTCGACGGATAGGACGTTGAGCCCTGCGCCGCCGTCGATGAGAGTCTTGGTAACTTGCACATTGCTGATGACTGGGGAGCACATCATGGGGAGTGCGCCTGCGGTGGCCGCGCACTTGAGCTGGTCTACCGAGTTGAAGGTAATGGCACATTGGGACCACCTGAGCGGGCGCGTGACCTCGAGCTTGGGGAGTGCCGCATTCACCTCGCGAGCGAACTGTTTGAAGATGCGCTGAGAGGCTGGGGCTTGTGCACCACCCAAGATGCAAGCGATTGCACACGGCTCCTGGAAGCCCCCCGCCCCCTCGTCCTGGTGGTGGTCGTCGTTCCTTCTTGGTGGTGGCAGCGGGGGAAGACCGGTGTTACCCTGAGGGTGATCCTCGCGAGGTGGGTCTCTCCAAGCGCCCTCGCGAGGTTGGCCCTGCCAGCGATCCTTGCGAGGCCGGTCACGCCACTCCTGGCGCGGGCCACGGTCATCCCAGCGTCCACCTCCACGTCCTCCTCCGCGGCCGTAGCCGCGGTCGTTGCGCTCGGGGCGTCGACTGTAGCGTCCTTCTCGTATGGCTCTGAGCTCTTGGCAGTCACTGGTGTTGTGGGTGTTCAGGTTGTGGAAGGCGCAGAACAGTCGGCCGTTCTTGGACGACTCAGGCTGATCTCTGCCTCGCCTGGTGTCGGGCTCCACTGCGAGCACAACTGCCTCCTTGCGCTTCACGTGCTTCGCCTTGGTCTTCTTTTCTTCCGCTCCTGCGGCTGGCAGCTCGAGGAGAGAGAGACGCCCCTCCTCAGCTCTCGCGCACTTGGTCGCCAGGTTGAACAGCTCCTGAGAAGTGTAGAGCTCCTCGTGGATAGCCAGCTCTTCCTTCTTCTTGTCATCACGGACGCCGTTGGAGAACGCGGAGATGATGGCCTCGTCCGTGACCTTGAGGATCTTGAGGCGGGTGTTGTTGAAGCGCTGGATGTACTTCTGGAGGATTTCTCCTGGCTGTTGCTTGATGCGGCGCAGGTCACCCGCGGCCGGTGGGCGGTCGCGAGTGCCCTGGAAGTTGGCGATGAAGCAGTTGCGCATCTCGTCCCAGAAGGAGATCGACCCGTGCTGCAGGTTTAGGAGCCAAGAGCGGGCCCCATCCTTGAGAGCCATGGGAAACCAGTTCGCCATGACTTTTTCATCGCCGTTGGCCGCTTCGATGCTAAGCTCGTAGAGCTGCAGGAACTCCGCGGGGTCCGCGGTGCCGTCGTAGCAAGGAGGCAGGTCTGGCTTGAACTTGCCTGGCCAGGCGACGCTACGCAGCTCAGGGGTGAAGGCGCGACAGCCAGCTATGGTTGCGGGGGCTCGCTTTGGGGGTGGAACTTGGTCTTGACGGGGTTCACGCTGCGCCTCTGCGGGCGGTGCGCGGTCTTGACGAGGTGGCGCGGGGAGCGCGGGTCCAGCTTCTCGCGGCCGAGGGATTTCTTGGCAGCTTCTTTCTTCGCCGCAGCGTCTTGGCGCGGATGGATCACGCGGAGGTGCGCGCCTTGGTGCCAAGGCACCGTCTTGGGGGTGAGGTGGTGGAGGCACGCGATGAGCCCCGTCGCCCGTGGCTGGTTCAGGGGGAGGCAGAGAGTTGGACGGCGCTAGAGAGCCCCCTGCGGCACGGACGAGCTCGGCGACGCGGTCGAGCCACTCCTCGTAGACGTCGTCGATAGGGCGGTAGCGGAGGAGCTCGTTCGCCGCGATGAGCGCGGCTCATGCCTCCATGGGAGCACGGTGTGCGCGGGATGAAAAACCAGAAGGGGTGAGCGACGGAGTAGCGGTGCGACCGTCCTGCCGCACCGAGGGGTGCAGCAAGGACGCCTGCTGCACGTTCCCCACCGGGCCGGTGACAGCGTTGGCGACGGGAGACGGAGAACGACGAGGTGGCCTGCCTACAGGAGCCGTCTGAGCGACGCAGGCAGAGAGGGCAGCCCGATGCTCAGCTCGAGCACGGCAAGCGTCCGCGATGGAAACGATGGAGCGATGGAGCGACGAACCGATGAAAGGGAAACCACGGCGCACCCCTACCTGGCGCGCCAAATGTCGGATGTGGGGTTCCAGCAAACCCTTAAGGTTTGAACCTTTGGGTCTTGTGGCAGTCTTTCCCCCTACCGATCTACGCTCTAGCTCGCTAAGATCTTGCAGACGAACTTCGACGAACTCGCAACACGTAAAGAGACACGGGTTTATCTTGGTTGGGCCACCGTTGTGGTGTAATACCCTACTCCAGTGTGGTGGTGGTGGATTGCCTCTTGGGCTGATGATGAACAGTACAAGAGAGGAACAGCCTCCTGAGGTTGAGGTGTTCTTGTGCGTGTGTTGGCTTCTTGATCTGTTCGAGTCGTACCTTGGTTCAGCCTCTTTCTACTGTGGTGGCTAGCTCTACTTATATAGGCCCTGGTCCTCTTCCCAAATGTTGAGCGGGAAGGGAGCCAAAAACGGCGGGCAAATTTGAAGGGGGACAGCTGGTACAAGCTATCCTGACAAAAGCGGTCTTCGCCTGCGAAAAGCCCTGGAATGACGCCATCTTGGGCTCCATGATGACCTCCGCCTTGCCGTCCTCCTGGTCTTGGTCTTGTTGCACTAATATGTCAACCTTTGCATGATCCCTTGGTACTCTTCGTCTGCGCTTGCCTCCTTAGCACCAAAGAGGAAATGTGGACGCTGCACATACTGGCGCCTTCCTGGCACCGTTCGTCATGGCTCACGTCACGAGTGCCTCGTGAGGTTCGCCCCGCCTAGATATCTCCGCTCCTCGTGAGGCCGCCTGGCTAGGCCACTCCAGAGGAAGATTTGCGTCGTCCGCCTCGCGAGGCTTGGACCCTCGCGAGGGTCTTGGATGCCTTGTTGATGAAGATGGGCCATACGACCCGCTGCTTAGCCACGCCGTGGGCCGCAGGCAGGCAAGTCTGGGGACCCCCGTTCCCAGAACGCCGACAACAGGCAAGAGCCTTGCCGGGGCGACTTGCCAAACAGCGAGGCCACCACCCTTGAGCCTGAGAGCTCTGACACCATTGACAACGTCAAGACCAAGAATCAGGGGCGCCTGTGTGGTGGCATGCAGATCTTTGTGAAGACCAAAGGCTTGCAAATCCAGAAAAGAACCAGAAGACGAAGACCCCCGGCAAGATCCTTGCCGGGGACAGACGAAGACCCCCGGCAAGACCCTTGCCGGGGATGGCCACGAGACCCCGACAAGACCCTTGCCGCGGGCATCTGCGGGGACACGGCTAGGACCGCACCCACCAACGTTTTGCTGTCCCACGGCCGTTCCGACGCGGCAACCAGCCCAACAACTAGGCGAGCACCTGCGTGGCAGCATGCAGCTTCTAGGCCAACTAGGCGAGCGCCTGCGTGGCGGCATGCAGCTTCTAGGCCAACTAGTGAAGCACCTGCATGGTGGCATGCAGATCTTCATGAAGACCCTGTCACCACGCCAGCTTAGCAACTAGCCATCCAGCATGGCGCTGCATGCCTTGTTAGCCTGGACATGCGTCGAAGCGAGGCGAGGCGGCGACGGACGGGACGAGCTTCATTGTCGTCCCTGATAAAGCAATAGGGCACATAGGCGGCGCATTAAATGCGTTTGTCCTACGGTGTCAGGCGATAAACTTGTGCACTATAGATACTTTCCACCTCCTGTGTGCCACTGTGGCGACCCCTTTGACATATAAAAGGAGGCCCGTGGCGTACTGTGGAAGGATTCAGACTTTTTTGGACTGGGCATGCACCTCAGCTAGTTCAAGAGCTCAAGAACACTAGATATACACAGACAAGCAGGACTAGGGTTTTACGCATCGTTTGCGGCCCGAACCTGGGTAAAAATCCCCTCGTGCTGATCTTCTAGACCTGCTCTTTGCGCAGCTCCACGCCCCACCAACTGTAGAAGGGATTTCCCAGGATCCCATAGGTGTCGTTTCTCCCGACATCTTTGGCGCGCCAGGTAGGGAGCGCTGAGGCTGTGAAAATCCGGTCTAGTAGTTAGTGCATCGACTCCTTCATTGCCATGTCTCCCAAGAAGAAGGCGATCACAGCGATTGGTTCGTCTGGAGACATACCGCCCGTACCAGCACGGGCGGGCAATGGGGAGGCCGCGGATGGTGGCAGAGGCGTGCCCGCGAGCATCCACGACACTCTGGCAATCAGATCCAAGCGAGCGGCATCGTTCGTGCCCAAGAAGACGAGCCACACACCGCTGGGTCCAGGGGCAGCGCCGTGCTGCCCACGGGCGGCGCGACGACCTCCTGGACGCCCCAGCCGGCCCCCGCGCCATGGTCTCCCCAGGCCGCGCGTGACGAGCAACGCCGCGATGTCGGTGCCCCCGGGCACCACCACGAGAAGAGCCCTTTGCGTCACTCTCGAGATGCGCCGGGCCAGCATGCGCGCCCAGATGCTGGCGGAGACGACGCACGACAGTGAGACTGTGATAGAGCTCCTTCTAACATGGTTAGAAGTCGGAGTGCGTCACGGTCCACGCAGCTTTCGCCGTCACCCACGCCAGCGAAGCGTATGCGCGCGTGCAATTGCTCCTCGACTTTCCTCCTGCCGCGGAGAAGCTCGACAAGTCGAGAGCCACCATTTGGAGCCTTATCAGCTTCGCCAATAAAGATGAACTGCGGCCAGCGGGACCCTCGTGCCAGCGCTCTGTCGAGCCAGTGCACGCCGGTGGTGGAAGGACCGGAGGCGCTGCAACCACGATGCATTCTCCTCCCCCACATCCGCAACAGCAGCCGCCGGCTCGTCGGGCCGACGCCCGCGACAACGTTTCCACAGCGTCGTCTGACCCGCAAGCCCGTTGCGACCAATGTCAAGTTCTTCGGGAGCGAGCTGAGGAAGACGCTCGGGCCACTATTGAGCGGTGGCGGGAAGCGCGCCATCAGTCAGATAGGCGTGCGGGGCCCACTATGGACCGCCCAGCGCCGGGGGGTTCCGTTGACCTACCTTACAAGGTGGGTTGTCCAGCCTTTACCCATGAGCTGCGGCAGTTCCAGTGGCCCACCCACCGCACGTTCAAACCCGAGGTCGGAGAAAAGTACAATGGCAAGACTCACCCGTCGGAGTTCCTCAGCATCTGCACTATCGCGATGCAAGCTGCCGGGGCTCGCGACGACAAGGTGCTTGCCAACTACTTCCCGTTGGCGCTCAAGCCCAACGTCATGTCATGGTTGATGCACCTGCCAGTGGATTCCATTTCTTCTTGGTCGGATCTGTGCCATGAGTTTGTTGGCACCTTTATCGGAGGCCACCAAGCTCCTGGCCAGGCAATTGATTTGCATGTCATCCCCCAGAAGGACGGTGAAACCCTACGCAAGTACATACAATGGTTCAGCCGTGTGTAGTACAACATCCCAGATGTTCATCCCGCCGTTGTCATTAGTGCATTCCATCAAAATGTGCGTAACCGCAAGATGCGCGAGGAGTTGGCGATGAACAAGGTTAAGGATGTAGCCGAGCTTTATGTTCTGGCTGATAGATGTGCTCGAGCTGAGGAAGGGAGGAAGTACCCCGGTGAAGATGCTGGCGCGGAAACCGACTCCACAGCCGAAGACGTCGTCACCCCGGAAAAGAAGGGCCGACGCTGCAATAGGAAGCATAAGGGCAAGACTGTGCTTGCCGTCGAGGGGTCCGGTGACCCCGGCGCTGCCAAGAAGGCCAAGGCTGACGAACCCGACAAGGAAGTTGCCGGGTGCGCCGCCTGCCGGGCCGTGGCGGCTGCCGACAAGCCGGGAGGCTCCGACAAGCGGTACTGCAAGATCCATCGCACCAAGGGCCATGACCTCCAAAATTGCTGGCAGGTTGAGCTGCTTGCAGAGAAGCAGAAAGCTGAGTATGAGAGGCGCGATAAGGAGAAGGGCCAGGATGGTGCTGAGGCATCCGGCAAGAAGCACGGCGGTCGTGGAGGTCGTTGCGACAAAGAAAATCAACAAGAGAGGCCCGCTCGGGGCCGTGACAAGAAGGAGGGAGACGATGATCATGATGAGGAAGACGAGTCCGGTGAGCACGAGTTTCAGAAAGCTACGGAGGCCATGTGTGTCGATGGTGGCGCCGCGTTGCACACCTCTCACCGCCAACTGAAGCAGTGGGCGCGTGAAGTCACTACGGCGGAGCCATCGTTTGATGCCCAGAGGCCATTGAACTGGTCCAGCACGCCTACCATTTTTGACACCGACATTGGTGCGCGTCGGTCCTAAACAAACGGTTTTTACCCCTTTCTGCGATGGCATTTGGAACCATCGCCAAGTGAGTGTGGGCGATAGGGGGGTCCTTCCCACACGACCCAGAAACCGTCGGGGATAGGGCCCCTACAGTACTCCTACTCATTTCTGCTTGCATTGCCATCGCAGTCGGTATTCTGTGGTGCTACGTTTACGATGCGCGACCCATCACAAACGGTTCACCGTTAAGAAGATTGGCTAATTGTCGTACGAGTGTCGGACAGGATTACGAAACGTCGAACCGTTGTAACATCGTCGTACATGACAACTATCACACAACTATTCTGTGGTGGAACGTTTACGATGCGTACTTCATCAGAAACAGTTCATGGTTGCGAATCGTGTACGATAAGGCAACCAACACAAACGTTTAGTTTGCCCGCACCGTTTGTGATATTGTCTGACATCACACACGCTTTGCAAACGGCAACTGTGTGCATGCTTGCACATGTTTTCTCTGTGTGAACCATCTCAGATTAAGGTGCATATCACAAATGTTTGTGTTTTACCAACCGCGTGTGCCATAACAACCTGGAGAGCGTAATTTCACCGTAATTTAATTGTTGCTTTTCCAAATTGTACCGGATTTGGATTTGGATTTGAATTTAAATTTGAATCTGTGCTACAGCTTTATTCATATCCATCAGGTTCAAACAACCAATGCATTATTAAATTCATAGGTACATATGTTCAAGAATTACATAAGAACCAAATAAAGAATGATGAACCACAGTTGTATACTTGTAATATTAAAGACGGTAAAGAAAGAGGCGAAATATATTCTGGTTGCTGAACAAGGTGAAGCAGAATGCCCATATTGTGCCCTCCTCCATGCGTAGGCACGCATACGACTCTAGTCCAACCCCTTGTGATGGCCGACCGCCCATCCTTCACGATCTTCATGAAAACATCTAAATAATCATCGTGTTCTGGTAGAAATACTTTAACCTTTGCGTGCCCACCAATCATGTAGTTTGAGAGGTAATCTTGAGTAAACTGCTTTGGCAACCACTACAAAGGAAAAATATTCAGACATTGTCATCTAACACAACTCATTATGGGCACTAAAAAGAAGGTTGCAGAGTTCTTACTTACCATCCTGCAGTTTGCTATTATCTTGGATAAAGTGTAAATAAATAGTTTAATTGCCATCTTTGGACCCATTTTACTAACTATCTTTATCAGCTTCCTCACTTGATGCTAGTTCATCGATATCTCATTGCCCCATACACAGAAAGGGTCAAAGCGTGGATCTTTACCAATGACATATGTACCTAGAAGCACCAAGTTAATATTAGAAGCTAAACAGCAATTGCACAATGATGTAGTACAACACTCTTTTATCATATGTCTATATACATTCGTATGTGGTAGTCCATTTGAAATCTCTAAAAAGAAAAATATTTAGGAACGGAGGGAGTATCTTATAATATCCAATATACTCACATATTAGATGAATTAACATCTTATATTATGGGACGGAAGGAGTTTAGTGCATTCTTACAAATTATCGGCTGATTAACTGCTGTTGTATCCTTGGGTTACAGTTAGTTTGAGCTAGTTCGGGCTCAAATAGCCCTAAAGTATAGCTAAACATGAGGGCTAGTTTGAGCTAGTTGCATCTATAACCCACCCAAAAAAACTATCCAACCCAAGAGGTGCTAATTCGAGCTAGTTCTCCTAGTGCATTTATTGTCAATCTAACCCTACCATCCAAACAACTCTTCAGTGTGCAGGTTTAAGCACACTAGTAAAGCAAAACAAGTGGAAAGGTGTGCTAACCGCAACATGCCTAACATTTAACAACAAGCAAACATAGTCATTCAAACTTGTATTTTGCCAGTCTAAGTACACTGGTTATTGTTAAATAAAAATGGAAAGGCGTGTTAACTACAAGATGCAGCAACCAAATGTAGTCATTCATAGTGGTATTGTTGAAACGGGTACTGATGAAATTGAACTGCACAGTTCATACTTGCACATATAGAACATCACGTTGTGAATAACTGGAATAAACAAGGCATACTACGAACAACCAAAGATAGCATTTGAAACTGGACATATGCTAACTACAAACAACCAAACAATAAAAAAAAATTTAAAATAGGCATATGCTAGCTATAACAGGCTTAACAGCAAGCAAATATATGCATTCCTATCGGTATGTTTAAAACCGGATTGATGAAATGTACTGCACCGTGAATAATTGCACATGTAGAGCATCACATTGTGAACAACAGAAATAAACAAGGCATACTGCAAACAACCAGATATAGCAATTAAAACTGGACATATTCTCACTACACTACAAAAGGGACTCAACAAAAAAAATCATGGGTTTACCCCTGTGAAGAGGCACAGCAAAACAAAGCATGGGTTTCCTCACTTGTCACAGATGGGCTCGTTCCCGTGGGAAGAGCACGGACCCTGGATGCGCTCCATGTTATCGCAGGTGGGCTCCAACCCCTAGGAAGATCACGACTTTAGGGTGCCCTCCCTGATGTCGCAGACGGGCTCTTTCCCCTTGGAGGAGTAGATGGACTCTTTCCCCTTGGAAGAGCCAGAGAGGGTGCCCTCCTCCTGGTCGCCGTCGATGAGGTCTGACTTGGAAGCTGTGGATCCCAAGCCAGCGTCGCAGAACGTGTCCTTCAGAAATGACAAAAGGGGCTCGATGGCGATGTGGAATGGCAAATTGTTAACAACGAGCCAGAGGGGATCAGCAGCGGGGCCGTGGATGAGATCGATGGCGGTTGAACCCAAGGGGTTGGGAGTGGGCTACTTAACCTGTGACATAGCCCGGCTCAGGCCATCGCTGTCGATGACCTCGATGTCGTAGCCGGCGGCTGAGACATGCCTGCATACTCTAGTGTGCTGCTTGAGTTCCTGCCGCCAGTAATGGTCGTCAGCTTCCTCGGCGACATCGGATGAAGAGACCGCTATACACCTCTTTTGGGCCAGTCGCTCCTCGAGCTCCACGAGAAGCGTAGCCGGGCTTAGGCTGCGACGCTCTGGAGTGGTGGATGGGGATGGGGATGGGGATCAGTGGGAAAGGGGGCGTTTGGTAGGCGTCATCTAAGAAACTCAGGGCGTCCTGGGTATGGAGATCGGTGGGTAAGCTGCACGAGAAAACCGGCAGATGTTGTCAATGGAGGCCTTGCGGCGGCGGCGGCGGTGGCAGGGACCTTGCTAGGGTTTTGAGCAAGGGAGTGTGTGTGAGTGTGTGCGCGCGCACGCCCGAGGAGGTTTTGGTATGTGTGTGTGTGTGTGTGTGTGTGGGTGGGTGTGTGTGTGTGTGGAGGGGGGCGTCGGGTGTTTGAGGAAATGATGCGGGTACTGAAAATTTTACTACGCGGGAGTCAAACGCGGGAGTGAAATGCCGGGCTATTGAAAATTTTGATGATAGTGCATCGCACACGGTCCGGAGATAACAACCGTGTCGTATGTGGGGTTCCGACAAACTCTTAAGGTTCGAACACCGGGGTGCGCGCGAAGTCTCTCCCTCCTACCGATCTACGCTCTAGCTCGCTAAGATCTCGCGGATGAACTCGATGAACTTGCAACACATAAAGACACGGGGTTTATATCGGTTCGGGCCACCGTTGTGGTGTAATACCCTACTCCAGTGTGGTGGTGGTGGATTGCCCCTTGGGCTGATGATGAACAATACAAGGGAAGAACAGCCTCCTGAGGTTGAGGTGTTCTTATGCTTGTGTAGTTGAGGATGATCTGAGCCAGTTCGGGGTCCGTTGCCTCCTACTGCAGTGGCTAGTCCTATTTATAGAGGCCCTGGTCCTCTTCCCAAATATCGAGCGGGAAGGGAGCCAACAGCGGCGGGCAAATTTGAAGGGGGACAGCTAGTACAAGCTATCCTGACAAAAGCGGTCTTCGCCTGCGAAAAGCCCTGGGGTGACGCCGTCTTGGGCTCCACGATGACCTCCGTCTTGCCGTCCTCCTCGTCTTGGTCTCGTTGCACCAATATGGCAACCTTTGCCTGATGCCTCGGTACTCTTCGCCTGCGCTGGCCTCCTTAGCACCAAAGAGGAAATAAGGACGCTGCGCGCACCGGCGCCCGCCTGGTACCGTTCGTCATGGCTCACGTCACGAGAGCCTCGTGAGGTTTGCCTTGCCTTGATATCTCCGCTCCTCGTGAGCCTGCCTGGCTAGGCCACTCCACAGGAGGTCTTGTATCGTCCGCCTCGCGAGCCTTGGACCCTCGCGGGGGTCTTGGGTGCCTTGTTGACGAAGTTGGGCCGTACGACCTGCTGCTTGGCCACGCTATTGGCCGCAGGCAGGCAAGTCTGGGGACGCCCGTTCCAAGAACGCCGACAGTAGCCCCCGGGCCCAAGGAGCGCTCGGGCTTGGCTTCATGGCGAATCCAAGGGTCAAGTTCGGAGCACCACGGGCCCCAAAAGCCCGCGGCCTCGGTCAACGCGTGGCGGTTGATTGGACGTGGGCGTCTCCGCTTCCCACGCTGCCTCGGCAACTGCACGACTTGACAAGTCCCTGCGACATGCAAGGAAAACTGTCATTTCCTGCGATCGTGGGAGACGCCGGTTGGCCTTCTCTTGCTATAAATGGGGATGGGGCGGAGCCCCCGTTGCCCATCTCTTCCTCGCTTGCTTTCTTCTCTGCTCCATTGCTTGCAGTGCCATTGATGGCGCCACGAAAGAAGTTCTCTACCGCCAAGAAAGGAAAGGCCCCTCGCGAGGGCCTCGGTTCCCCGACGCCCAAGCGCGGCCGCGGCTGTCCACGCAAGCATGCCGTGACCCCCGCCTTGGCCCACCGTCGAGGTGGCACCGCGGCACGCGGAGGGGATCGTCCCATCCATGGTGGTTCAGCCGATGAGGGGAGGCGCGCGATGGTGGCGCGGCCTCCCCGCCCGTGCTTCCATTCGGCTGAGGTGTCGCCGGAGTTCGTTGTCTGGTCGGAGAGCCCGGCCGGTAACTGGCTCCAACTTCCACGCTTCTTCGCCGGGTGAACTGCCGACCTCTGGTCCGGGCGGGCTCTGACTGCAGGTGGACGGCTGCTGCAGCATGGCCTCTTGGGTTGCGGTCGAGACTTCCGCCGCGGGCAACATAGCCCTGGCCCACGGCTGGCAGACGTTCGCCCGAGTGCGCGGCCTGGGTAGGCGGTGCACCCTCCACTTCTGGTACGATGGTGAATCGACCCTCTATGTGAGGGTGTTCGGGGAAGATGGTCGCCGCGCCGGGTGCTGCCCCGAGATGAACGACGGTGAGGAGGTGCTCGGCCTTGGTGATGGTCGTGACGAGGACGAGGGCAGTTCGCTTCTCAGCGACGCACGCGCCTCCTCCGGCCATAAATGCTCTTCCTCCGGTGACAGCTCCAGCAGTGGTGGCTACGACCAGCCGCCGCGCCCGCTTCAAAGGAGGCAGCGGGTCATCTCGTCATCGTGCCTCCGTGAAGCGCGAGGAGGGGTCTGGCTAGGCTCGGGGCGTCGCCAAGGGCATGCCTCTGCGAATTGCTGCAACGCTGCTTTGCTTAGTTTTCTTTCTTTCCTACATCGGAAAACGAAACCAGTATGGGCCCAGAGGGGCTTGTGTCGAACTATGATTCTTTGGTTAATGCACTGTGCGTGTTGTTCCCATGCCGTGTTGTTGTTTTGTGCAAAGATAACTTAACCTGGTGCGTTTGGGGCACCCTTTCCCTTACGTGGTGTCTGCTTTGCTCGAAAACTGTAAAAAAATCGTTAGGAGGTGCACTAAAGGATTTGCCGTCCACCCAAGCCTTGACTTGGCGCCTTGTATCATGATTACCACGAGGGGCACGGATTTAGGAGAGATGTGCTGCCTTCCGTGCTCGAACGAGGGTGGCTCGCGAGAAGGCAAAGAGAAGATAAATGTTCGCGAGGGCGCCTGCCTAGCCCCCTCGCGAGGTATGCGAGAGAGAGAACACAGCAAACTAGAGCCGAAAAAAGCGGTAAAAGGCTAGGGAACCAAATCAGCAACGAACACCAAGAGCAACTCTGATTAAGGAAAAGCGAGCCAACTATGGAAAGCAAATGAAAAGCCGTGTCCGGCACCTAATCTAGTCTTCAAGTCTTCTCACCAGCGTGGAGCTAAGTGCTGTCCACTAGGCGTGGGAGGGAGCCCCAGGGCCTGAGCCGGCGCTCCTGAGACTCCGGGGCGTGTACAACCCCACTCATTATTACGTGAGAGTGTCACGGCGGCGATTCTTCACAGCACCGGCCTTCTTCACGTGCTCTGGGCCTTTCTTCTCAGGCTCTGGGCCTTGCTTCATGGATAGAACTTCCGGAGGTGCTGGATGTTCCAGGCGTTCTGGATGGGTATCCCGTCTCGTGTCTCCAGGCACGCTGCACCCGACCTGGATACATGGACGACCCTGAACGGGCCCTCCCACATGGGCAAAAGCTTGTGCAGCCCTTCCCTGGAGAGGACCCGCCTCAGGACGAGGTCACCCACCTCGAGCGTCCTGGAGCGGATGTTGCGGCAGTGGTAGTGCCGCAACGTTTGTTGGTACCTTGCCGCCCTCAATGCGGCCTCGCATCGGTGTTCCTCCCCCAGCACGAGATCCATCCCCCGCATGGCGTCCTGCTGCGTTTCGTCGAATGCCAGGACCCGCACGGAGCGATGCTTTACCTCGTGAGGGAGGACTGCTTCGGCCCCGTAGACGAGGAAGAACGGAGTCTCGCCCGTTGGCTTGGTAGCGGTGGTACAGATGGACCACAGCATGGACTGGAGTTCGTCGTGCGAGCCCCTGCCGCAGGCCTCCAGCTTCTTCTTGAAGGTCCTGGTCTTGAGACCCCTTAGGACCTCAGCATTGGCGCATTCGGCCTGACCATTGCTCCTGGGGTGGGCCACCGAAGCGTAACAGATCTGCGTTCCAAGGTTAGCACAGTAGGTTTTGAAGAGGTTACTAGTAAACTGCGAGCCGTTATCTGTGATGATGCGGTTGGGGACTGTCGTGGGAACGATTCCCACAATAATAAGGTATAGGGTAACGGAGCATGATCTATCGTGATGCATATGGGTGACACGGTGGTTTTAGCGAGTTCGAGCCTCTCACGGTGGAGATAACAACCCTACGTCTCGTGCTCCGGAGAGGCTTTGTTTTATCTGAGTATATACCCGGAGATTACAATGTGTGTGTGTGAGAGAGGAACGGATCCCCATGCCTGAGCTAAGTCCTGAGACTAATGGTGAAAAGAGAGAGAGGTCGAAGCCCCCCAAGTCTAATGGTGGGGGTGGCTTATATAGAGTGCGCCACCCCCTCACCTCCTATGTTACAAAGTGGAGCATCAATGCCATAATGCCTGCCCACAACAAAACAGCCATGCAGACTATTGGTCTTCGTGACATCCGGAAAGGGAGTTACATGGCCGAGTGGAATGAGCTCGTCGAGTGGAGTGCTGTGCTCCGAGTGGTTGTTGCCGTCCGAGTGACTTTCAAGTTGCGGTACATCTGGATGGCGATCTGGCCCAGGGGCCCAGTACAAAGTGTACGGTGTCCATGGCTAGGGTCTTTAGGTCAGGCCTGTTACCCTAACCCTAATACATGTCCTCGTCATTAGCCCCCGAATCGGTCGAGGTTGAGCGGGCCGAGTCGAGGTGTATTCCCAGATGAGTCGAGTGCTATGGAGGCACTTATGAGCTTCATCTGGTCACCCGGTGGTCTTATCTCTGCGTGTTGCCTTGGCGGATTCCAGACTTCATGGTGTCCGAGTAAAATGAGCTCAAACGGGTCCGCGGAGGAGCGTTGAACTCACCTTATAGCAATTTTTTTTGGAGTGATTTGGAGCTGGTCCTGCATCGAGTAACTGATTACTCGGAATTTCTTCACGCCTGGAACGTGTCTTTTTTGTTGTTTGGCCGTCACTCGGACCGGGCGGACCGTTCCGAGTGGATACCATTCCAGTGGGGGCACGCTGAGTGCACCCACTGGGTGTAGTCCCCGAGACCGTCATTGCCGATCGCAGCGGTCGGGCGGAGTCTTAGAGCCTGTCTTTTTTGTTGTTGTTCATCACTCGGAATGCTCAGGCCATACTGAGTGGAGATTACTCTAGTGGGGGCACGCTTAGTGCACCCACTGGGTGTAGTCCCTGAGACCGCCAACGACTGCGGGCAGTCGGCGGGGGTCTGAGAGAACTAAAACTCTTTTTAGCTGGTACTGATCGAACTTGTTCTTCTCTCGGATTGGTTTCTGTTTGCTTGATACAGCTTCTGAAGAGGAATCAGCAATGACTAGTTGGACGATCCTTGAGCAGCATTGATCAGCTCATCAAGAAGGCCCTCAACAATGGTCTTGGCGTTCTGTCTCAAATCACTAGCAAGGCACTCAAGCAATGGTCTTGACGTTCCTGTCGGCCCGTGCTTTTCGGTCGCAGTCGACCCGCACCATTCGGCGGGGCCGGTCAACTCATCAACGAGGTATTCAGTAATGGTCTTGAAGTTGCTGAGAGTGGCTCGCCTTGGCGACACGCTCAATCTCGTCCTTCTTCTTGATGGTACATCTCTGAGGTGGTGGTCGTGGCCGACCCGCACTTTGCTAAGCCCTCGAGTGGGAGGATTGCTCACCACTCAGTAAGATTTTTCAAACTTAGGCGAGTACTGGACTGCAGCTAAGCCTCCGAGTGGGAGGATCGCTCACCACTCGGTAGGATTTTTTAAATTTAGGCGAGTAATTGGACTGCAGCTAAGCCCCCGAGTGGGAGGATCGCCACCACTCAGTAGGATTTTTAAACTTAGGCGAGTACTGGACTGCAGCTAAGCCCCCGAGTGGGAGGATCACTCACCACTCGGTAGGATTTTTTAAACTTAGGCGAGTACTGGACTGCAGCTAAGCCCCCGAGTGGGAGGACGGCTCACCACTCGATAGGGGTTTTCAAACTTAGGCGAGTACTGGACTGCTGCTAAGCCCCCGAGTGGGAGGATTGCTCACCATTTGGTAGGATTTTTCAAACTTAGGCGAGTACTGGACTGCAGCTAAGCCCCCGAGTGGGAGGATTGCTCACCACTCGGTAGGATATTTTATTACTTAGGCGAGTACTGGACTGCAGCTAAGCCCCCGAGTGAGAGGCATACTCACCACTCGGTAGGATTTTTTATTACTTAGGCGAGTACTGGACTGCAGCTAAGACCCCGAGTGAGAGGCAGACTCACCACTCGGTAGGATTTTTTATTACTTAGGCGAGTACTGGTCTGCAGCTAAGCCCCCGAGTGAGAGGCAGACTCACCACTCGGTAGGATTTTTTATTACTTAGGCGGGTACTGGACTGCAGCTAAGCCCCCGAGTGAGAGGCATACTCACCACTCGGTAGGATTTTTCTTCGACTTAGGCGATATGGATTCGAAGCTAAGACACCCACTGGGGGGTTTTAGAACATGTAAAAAATGAACAATAATCATTCGGAAGACTGTAAAATCATGTCTTTTGATAATCAAACTAAAGGGTACTTCTTTCTGAGTTCTCTTCCAGTGGGGGCACGCTGAGTGCACCCACTGGGTGTAGTCCCCGAGCCTCTGTCGGACTAGATGAGCCTGGCAGAGGGTTTAAATCTCCTGGTAAACCTCTACGCAGTCGACACGGTAAATATCTTTTTAGTCTGAAATTGAGTCAATAGGATGCATCTTCAGGCACTTGACATGGTAAATAAGCTCAGCATGGAGCTGAGCCAGTCGGACTGATCCTCGTGCACTTGGCACGGTAAATAAATTCAGCCTGGAACTTTGTCAAGCAGGTGAATCTTCGTGCTCTCGGCACGGTGAATGAATTCGGCTTTGAAACTGCTGACTGTAGAAAAAAGCGAGACACTCCAGGGAGTAATCGTTCCAGTAGTGCTTCTTTTATTGACCGTTAGATTCTGCGTGAAAGGGGTATTTGCAAGAGTATATTGTATCTGTAGAGGAGCTTCGCTTTCACCCTTTTGCATGGAAGGGGTATTTGTCCGAGTGGACGTGCTTCCCGACTGATCGGGGTATGTTGACTGCAAGGAAAAACTTGGTGGCACTCGTATGTCTCCCGGAGGAGATATACTAGTGGTCTGACATGGACGTGCTATGAAACCCGAGTGGCGAGGCTAGTGTGTGGGCTTACTCTCCGGAGAGAGGTCACTCATTATCCCGGGGGACCACCAGCACGTGCCATCTCTGAGTCCATGTTTGGGAAACTGACGCCTTGGAGCCTAGGATTAGGGTCAAGTGTGTCCGTAAAGGAGCATTGTTTTCACCCTTTTGTAGTCCTGAAGATGACTTTAGGTAATGATTTGGGAGATCATCCGAGTGGACAGTACTACCCTTATAGATTTTCGGCAGACCGAGCATGTATGGTCAGAAAGATATTCCTGATGTGATCAATGGGTTGATTGAATGGGCGTAAACCCTGAGGGCGGCATGGCCAACGGCTGTGCGTAGCCCCCGAGTGATGCTCGAAAGAGGTAAGCTTGCTACAGAGTGTGATATGAGGTTTGATCATATGAGTAACTTAGTCGTTCCCGTGTTGGGGGTGTAGAGGTAAAGACATGTCCAACTGATGGTGACGCGCGAGGCGGCCGAGGGGCGAAGACGTGCACAACCGAGTGGCGACGCGCGGAGCAGCCGAGTTGTGAAGACGTGCCCAACCGAGTGGCGACACGCGGGGCGACCGAGTCATGATGTGCGAGGTGGCCGAATGATGAAGACGTGCACAACTGAGTGGCAACGCGCGGGGTGGCCGAGTGGTGAAGACGTGCACAACCGAGAGGCGATGCACAGAGCGGCCGAGTGGTGAAGACGTGCACAACCGAGTGGCGCGGTGAGGGACGGCCGAGTGTGGATGCGCGAGGTGGCCAAGTGAAGGAATACGTGTCCAGCCAAGTGGCTGAAATGGTCTTCGAAGGAGTTAGCCAGATGCTCTCGAAGCTAATGTGGCGATGAGGTCGGTGTAGTGTGATTGCGACACAACAAGACGGGCGTGACAAATGAGTCTGAGTAGGAATGAAGATGGTGTGCAGAGCGTCTGGATGATTATAAAACTTGTCGAAGTGGCGGATCGAATGCACTTGTTGAAGTGAAGGATCTGACTGGTGATGAAGTACTCGACCACTCAGGAGTGTCATTCCAAATGAGATGCAGCCCCCGAGAGCGGTGTAGCCCCCGAGTGCGGCGTAGCCCCCGAGCGTACTACAGGCTTCGACAACGGACATGTCGGAATACGAGAAATATAGTTTTGAATGGATAATTTGCAATTCATCGAGTCGGACACGGGAAAAGATGAGGAGGAGCTTCCGGGTGATGCTCAAAAGAGGCAAACTCGCAAAAGAGTGAAGTGTGAAGTTTAATTATAAAACGGACTTATCTGTCTCATGCCTGATGAGGTCTATATCATTGATACGATGAAGAGGATTCCACAGAGGGGTTGGCCGGATGTGTTTGAAGTTAACAGAGCGACAAGGTCGGTGTTGTGGTGCACTGGGACCGGTATGGTGACCGAGTCCGAGCAGTGATGAAGTTGGCGCATAGGGCCATCGAGTGATCGCGTAACTTGTGTAAAAAATGGCACAAGCCAACGAAATAATTTCTCGAGGAAATTTGATGTGTGCTAAAATAAATTGTGTGAATAACACCCATAGACATCCACTGGGAGTGCAAGGGGCTTGCTGGTTAACCAGCAAGATTCTGAAAGAGCGAAGGATCCGTTCGAACTTGTCGAAGTGCTGGCTCAAATAAAACGGAAGTGTAGTGTTTCGACTGAGTTGCAGCCCCGGAGGAACGATGCAAACTCCAAATGAAGAACACATGGTGTTCATGAATGATGTATGCGAAAAAATGAAAGTTGGACTCGGGTGAAAATAAGCAGCCGAGCGTAGAGGTACACTTGGTGGCGTGGCCTCCAACTGAATGTGATGTGTGAATAACAGGATACTCGGGAACGCGGAAATAACAGAATGTAGTGCATGTAGAATGACTTAGCTGTCTGAAGGTGCGCGGGTGGCCGAGTGGTGATGAGGTGACCAACCAAGTGGCGACGCGCGGGGCGGCCGAGTGGTGATGAGGTGACCAACCGATGGTGACGCGCGGGGCGGCCGAGTGGTGATGAGGTGACCAACCGATGGCGACGCGCGGGGCGGCCGAGTGGTGATGAGGTGACCAACCGATGGCGACGCGCGGGGCGGCCGAGTGGTGATGAGGTGACTAACCGATGGCGACAAGGCGGCCGAGTGGTGATGAGGTGACCAACCGATGGCGACGCGCGGGACGGCCGAGTGGTGATGAGGTGACCAACCGATGGCGACGCGTGGGGCGACCGAGTGGTGATGAGGTGACCAACCGATGGCGACGTGCGGGGCGACCGAATGGTCATGAGATGACCAACCGATGGCGACGCGCGGGGCGGCCGAGTGGTGATGAGATGACCAACCGATGGCGACACATGGGGCGGCCGAGTGGTTATGAGGTGACCAACCGATGGCGACGCGCGGGGCGGCCGAGTGGTGATGAGGTGACCAACCGATGGCGACGCGCGGGGCGACCGAGTGGTGATGAGGTGACCAACCGATGGCGACGCGCGGGGCGGCCGAGTGGTGATGAGGTCACCAACCGATGGCGACGTGCGGGGCGGCCGAATGGTTATGAGGTGACCAACCGATGGCGACGCACGGGGCGGCCGAGTGGTGATGAGGTGACCAACCGATGGCGACGCGCGGGGCGGCCGAGTAGTTATGAGGTGACCAACCGAACGGCGACGCGCGGGGCGGCGGAGTGGTTATGAGGTGACCAACGGATGGCGACGCGCGGGGCGGCCGAGTGGTTATGAGGTGACCAACCGAGTGGCGACGCGCGGGGCGGCCGAGTGGTTATGAGGTGACCAATCGATGGCGACGCGCAGAGCGACCGAGTAGAGTAGACGCGTCCCGCTAAGTGACGATGCACAGGGAATTCGAGTGAAGTAGGCACGTCCCGCGGAGTGGCGAGGCGCGGGGCGTCCGAGTGATTAAGACGCGTCCCGCGGAGTGGAGGTGAGCGCGGCGTCGGGGTGATGTAGACGCGTTCCACAGAGTAGCGACGCGCGAGGTGTCCGAGTGAAGTAGACCCGGCCCGCGGAGTGGCGACGTGCGGGGCGTCCGAGAAAAATAGATGCGTCCCGCGGAGTGGCGACACACGGGGTGTCTGAGTGATGTTGACGCATCCTGTGGCTCAGCGACACATGGGGCGGCCAAGTGATGTAGATACGTGCCGCGGAGTGACGATGCGTGGGTCGTCCGAATGATGTAGATGCATCCCGCAGCGCGGCGATACGCGGGACGTTGAGTGACGACGCGCGTGACCAAGTGATGCTGGCACGACCAGTTGAGCGACGGTCCTGTTTGTCATCGTGTTATTCGCCTGAACGAAATGTCCGCCCCGGTGAACTGCTGTCGGTGGACGACGACGGGACAAGTGACCCTACAAGTTAGTAGCAAGTATAGCTACGAATATTTGTTTGATGCACCAGCATTTCCCTGCACATTAGCAAGTATAGCCAGCATAGCCACCGAGTTAACGGCATGCATGCATGCACTAATTAACCAGTGCTGAAGCAACGCACTTATGGCCGCACTAAGTAACGGTAAATGATGTTGTAAATCCTCACCAATTGGCCGCTTAATGAGGCGATTATACCTGGACAAAGCGGAGCCAGCGGGGTTGCCTATTGGTGGGAACCGTCCTTCCGTTTCCTTTCCTCCATGGTGCATGCGGTTAATAATCGAGGAGGAGGCCCCATGCAGTTAATAATCGAGGAGAGAGAAGGAGCTGCCCGATTGATTTTTCCGGAGAAAGAAACTGCCCGAGCGGAGGTGGGTGCGGCCGGCCGCCATCGGAGTAACCTTGCCGCCGTGGAGGCAGCTGCAGGTCCAGGCTCCGTGATCTGATTTCTGGACCCTGTTGACGAGGCAACGACCTTTGGCATGGACTCCACAACAGCACCGGTGCCGACGGCCTCTGCTAGTGCCGTCGTCGAGCCGCCCGTGTGTTGTGTCGGGCAGTCGATGGTGGAGGGGGACGCCACTGCTCGCAATGTGTCGAGCAGTCGACATGGGAGGTAGCGGCCGCCGCGTGTCCGTGCCTTCGCGCCGCGCTGAGAAATCAACTGTGGAGGGAGATGTCGGAGGGTGGAGCCGTGGTGCTTCTGCGCTACCGCTGTGCAACTGATGCCTCATCACTCGGCAATCCGATCCATTTTGGATGACACAGCTACAACGGGCTGCGCTGGGCTGCTGTGGAGTGGTCATCTTCCATGACACGGAGAGGCCGGCTGAACGCCATCGTTGCGGATGCTGCCGGGGAGAACCTGTCCGCGTTAGGTGACTACCTGAACCGGCGTCTGTTGCCTTTGAATCGATCGGCATGAGTGCACGAACGTGTGGACATGCAAAAGAAACATAAACCAATCAGTAGGTCATCGATTGATCGTTAGACCGTAAGCGGATAGAACTCAGAAGAGAGAAAACTCCTGATCCATCCGTTAGTGATCCGTCGGGTGAACATGTAACTTTTCCCTTCCTTTTTGTGATGCTTCAATTACTCGCTGCAGAGACAAATAGTATGAACTGTAAGATCAAGAAATTGGACATAGATGAATAAATAAAAAACCATCTGCATCATGGCTCAATAGACGCCATGCCCCACGGTGGGCGCCAACTGTCGTGGGAACGATTCCGACAATAATAAGGTATAGGGTAATGGAGCATGATCTATCGAGATGCATATGGGTGACACGGTGGTTTTAGCGAGTTCGGGCCTCTCACAGTGGAGATAACAACCCTACGTCTCGTGCTCCGGAGAGGCTTTGTTTTATCTGAGTATATATCCGGAGATTACAATGTGTGTGTGTGTGAGAGGAACGGATCCCCATGCCTGAGCTAAGTCCTGGGACTAATGGTGAAAAGAGAGAGAGGTGGAAGCCCCCCAAGTCTAGTGGTGGGGGGTGGCTTATATAGAGTGCGCCACCGCCTCACCTCCTATGCTACGAAGTGGAGCATCAATGCCATAATGCCTGCCCACAACAAAACCGTCATGCTGACTATTGGTATTCACATATCCGAGTGAGTTACATGGCCGAGTGGAATGAGCTCGTCGAGTGGAGTGCCGTGCTCCGAGTGGTTGTTGACGTCCGAGTGACTTTCAAGTTGCGGTACATCTGGAAGGCGATCTGGCCCAGGGGCCCAGTACAAAGTGTACGGTGTCCATGGGTAGGGTCTTTAGGTCAGGCCTGTTACCCTACCCCTAATACATGTCCTTGTCAGGGACCCCAAAGCGGCTCACGAGGCCCTTGATGAACTTGATAGCAGAGCCGGCTGGAATGGTACGGACCGCTTCCACTTCCGCCCACTTGGTGAACTTGTCGATGGCGATGTAGAGATAACGGTAGCCCCCTGGCGCTCGTGGGAACGGGCCTAAGATGTCTAGCCCCCAGACCGCGAATGGCAACGTGAGCGGAATGGTTTGGAGGCCCTGAGCGGGCTGATGGATTTGCTTGGCGTGGAATTGGCAAGCTTCACAGGACTTCACTAGCTCGGCTGCATCGTTGAGTGTTGTAGGCCTATAGAATTCGCTGCGGAAGGCTTTGCCGGCGAGGGTCCTTGACGATGAGTGATGTCCACAGTCCCCGCCGTGTATGTCAATCAGCAGCTCCCTTCCTTGATCACTTGAGATGCAGCGCGGTGTGACGTCGTTCTGTCGTTTCCTGTACAACTCGCCGTCTTGAATGCAGTATGCCGTGGCCTGTCGGGCCACGTGCTCCGCGTCTTCTTCCTTCTCCAGCAACGTCCCGTGCATCAGGTAATCCTTGAATTCCTTTGTCCAGCACTCCTCCTGGGGCTCGAGCACCAAGAGCAGCCGAGCTCCTGAGGTTGGGCTGCAAGCTGGGGCTCCCGTGGCCGGGGGCTGTGGGAGCTCCTCCCGAGGCTGAGTCGTGCTTGAAAGAGGTGGCGTAGCTGACGGCTTGAAGAGCCGCTCTTCGAAGACGCCGGGCTCTTGCGGTTGCCGCTTGGATGCTCTCTTGGCGATGTCGTCGGCTTCCTTGTTGGTGCCCCGGGGCACGTGCTGCAGCTCCAGGCCCGAGAGCTGCTTTTCCATCTTTCGCACCTCCGCAAGGTAGGCCTCCATGTGCTTGTCCTTCGGATCATACACTTTGTTGGAGAAGTTGACGAGGAGCCGCGAGTCGCCCTTGACGGTAAGGCACCTCATCCCCAGAGCCGCCGCAGCCTTCAGGCCTGCTATGAGGCCTTAGTATTCTGCGATATTGTTGGAGACCTTCTCACCGTGCTGGAAGCAGAGTTGCACAACATAGTAAAGCTTGTCCTGAGTGGGCGAGATGAGCACTGCTCCAGCCCCCGCGCCCTGGTGCGCGAAGGCGCCATCGAAATGCATGACCCAGCCGTCTGGTGCCTCACTTCCTGGGGAGGTGGACCGGTCTTCTCCTTCCTCAAGAGCCGGGGCATCTGTCCATTCTGCCACAAAATCGGCGAGCGCGGCTCCCTTGATGACCCTGGTGGTGCTGAACTCCAGCTGGTATGCTAGCAGCTCGATGTTCCATTCAGCAACCCTTCCGGCTAAGTTTGGGCTCCTGAGTACCCTCTCCAATGGGTAAGATGAGACGACCTTGATGGGGTGGCCCTGGAAGTAGTGTCGCAGCTTGCGCGAGGCCACCAAGAGTGCGAGCAGGAGCTTTTTCGGCAGTACGGTGCTGATGAAGTACACCAGGTGCTCGATGATGGCTGGCACACTGTTGAGGCTTGGGTCCTGCGAAGATTGTGGCATATCCTGAGGTGGAGAGTTTCCCGAGACTTGGCCGTCCTCAGGAGCTTCTGCGATGTTGCCCTGCTGAGGTTGGTCTTCCGCCGCTGATGGCTCTGCTGCGCTTTCTTGACCCTGCGCTGCATCGGCTCTGGCTTTGTGCGGCACACCCTTGTCTTGGCGCTCCTCTCGAACCGCCACCAGCACCGCGCTGGCGGAGTACGGGGTGGCGGAAAGGTACAGTACCAGAGGTTCGAGAGGCCGTGGTGCCACCATCACCGGGGGTGCTGGTGAGGTATTTCTTGAGGTCTTGGAAGGCCCGGTCGGCCTCCGGGGTCCACTCGAAGGGGCCCTTATTCTTCATGAGCTTAAAGAAGGGTAAGGCGCGCTCGCCTAGCTTAGAAATGAAACACCCTAACGCGGTCACCCGTCCTGCCAGCTTTTGCATCTCCTTGAGGGTCTGTGGTGGGCTCATGTCTTCGATGGCCTTGATCTTCTCCGAGTTCGCCTCGATCCCTCCGTGGGATACGAGGAACCCTTGTAACTTGCCGGAGGGGACGCCAAACTGATAACCCACAAGTATAGGGGATCGCAACAGTTTTCGAGGGTAGAGTATTCAACCAAAATTTGTTGATTCGACACAAGGGGAGCCAAAGAATATTCTCAAGTATTAGCAGCTGAGTTGTCAATTCAACCACACACAGAAACTTAGTATCTGCAGCAAAGTGTTTAGTAGCAAAGTAATATGATAGTGGTGGTAACGGTAACAAAAGTAAAGACAAAGAAAAGTAATGTTTTTGGTATTTTTGTAGTGATTGTAACAAGAGTAACGGAAAAGTAAATAAGCGTAAACCAAAGATATGGAAAACTCGTAGGCACCGGATCAGTGATGGATAATTATGCCGGATGCGGTTCGTCATGTAACAGTCATAACATAGGGTGACACAGAACTAGCTCCAGTTCATCAATGTAATGTAGGCATGTATTCCGAATATAGTCATACGTGCTTATGGAAAAGAACTTGCATGACATCTTTTGTCCTACCCTCCCGTGGCAGCGGGGTCCTATTGGAAACTAAGGGATATTAAGGCCTCCTTTTAATAGAGAACCGGAACAAATCATTAGCACATAGTGAATACATGAACTCCTCACTTCAGGGTTGTCGGATCATAACACATAATAGGTGACTATAGACTTGCAACATAGGATCAAGAACACACATATATTCATGAAAACATAATAGGTTCAGATCTGAATTCATGGCACTCGGGCCCTAGTGACAAGCATTAAGCATAGCAAAGTCATAGCAACATCAATCTCAGAACATAGTGGATACTAGGGATCAAGCCCTAACAAAACTAACTCGATTACATGATAAATCTCATCCAACCCATCACCGTCTAGCAAGCCTACGATGGAATTACTCACGCACGACGGTGAGCATCATGAAATTGGTGATGGAGGATGGTTGATGATGACGACGCCGACGAATCCCCTCTCCGAGCCCCGAACGGACTCCAGATCAGCCTCCCGAGAGATTAGGGCTTGGTGGCGGCTCCGTGTCGTAAAACGCGATGATTTCTTCTCTCGATTTTTTCTCCCGAAAGCCAATATATGGAGTTGGAGTTGGCGTTGGAGGGTCTCCAGGGGCCCACGAGGCGGGGCGCCCCACCCTCGTGGGATGTGGTGTGGGCCCCCTAGTCTTCATCTTTGGCGAGGATTTTTTATTATTTTTTATAAGACATCCCGTGGAGTTTCAGGTCATTCCGAGAACTTTTGTTTTCTGCACATAAAACAACATCATGGAAATTCTGCTGAAAACAGCGTCAGTCCGGGTTAGTTCAATTCAAATCATACAAGTTAGAGTCCAAAACAAGGGCAAAAGTGTTTGGAAAAGTAGATACGACGGAGACGTATCAACTCCCCCAAGCTTAAACCCTTGCTTGTCCTCAAGAAATTTAGTTGACAAACTGAAAGAGAAAAAGAAAAACTTTTACAAACTCTGTTTGCTCTTGTTGTTGTACCTATGTCAAGCCAGCATTCAGGTTTCAGCAAAGATCATAACTAACCACATTTTCAATAATTCTCAGGTCTCATGTTTACTCATATCAATAACATAATCAGCTAGCAAGCCATAATAATAAATCTCGGATGACAACACTTTCTCAAAATAATCATAATATGATATAACAAGATGGTATCTCGCTAGCCCTTTCTAAGACCGCAAAACATAAATGCAGAGCACCTTCAATGACCAAGGACTGACTAGACATTGTAATTCATGGTAAAAGAGATCCAATCATAGTCATACCCGATATAAATTAACAATAATGAATGCAAATGACAGTTGTGCTCTCCAACTAGTGCTTTTTAATAAGAGGGTGATGACTTAACATAAAAGTAAATAGATAGGCTCTTCGCAGAGGGAAGCAGGGATTTGCAGAGGTGCCAGAGCTCTATTTTGAAATAGAGATAAATTATATTTTGAGCGGCATACTTTCATTGTCGACATAACAACTTAGAGATGACGATATCTTCCATGCTAAACAAATTATAGGCGGTTCCCAAACAGAATGGTAAAATTTATACCCCCCTCCTCCACAAGAATCAATCCATGGCTCGCTCGAAACAACGAGTGCCTCCAACATTCAACGGGTACCAGGGGGCGTTTTGTTTGCAATTATTTTGATTTAGTTTGCATAAAGCATGGGACTGGGCATCCCGTGACCAGCCATTTTCTCGTGAATGAGGAGCGGAGTCCACTCCTCTTGAGAATAACCCGCCTAACACGGAAGATAAGGGCAGCACTAGTTGATATATGAGCTATTCGAGCATGCAAAACAGAATGTTTATTTGAAGGTTTAGAGTTTGGCACATAAAAATTTACTTGGAACGGCAGGTAGATACCGCATATAGGAAGGTATAGTGGACTCGTATGGAATAACTTTGGGGTTTAAGGGATTGGATGCACAAGTAGTATTCCCTCTTAGTACAAGTGAAGGCTAGCAAAAGACTGGGAAGCGACCAACTAGAGAGCGACAACAGCCATGTACATGCATTAAAATTAATAAACATTGGATGCAAGCATGAGTAGGATATAATCCACCATGAACATAAATATCGTGGAAGGCTATGTTGATTTGTTTCAACTACATGTGTGAACATGTGCCAAGTCAAGTCACTTGAATCATTCAAAGGAGGATACCACCCCATCATACCACATCACAACCATTTTAATAACATGTTGGCACGCAAGGTAAACCATTATAACTCATAGCTAATCAAGCATGGCACAAGCAACTATGATCTCTAATTGTCACTGCAAACATGTTTATTCATAATCAGCTGAATCAAGAACGATGAACTCATCATATTTACAAAAACAAAAGAGGTCGAGTTTATACCAGCTTTTCCCATCTCATCCACCCATCATATATCATCATAATTGCCTTTCACTTGCACGACCGAACGATGTGAATAATAATAAGAGTGCACGTGCATTGGACTAAGCTGGAATCATGAAGCATTCAATAAGCGAGAGAAGACAAGGCAATATGGGCTCTTGGTTAAATCAACAATAAAGCATATAAGAGCCACTTCAACAATTTAATCATGGTCTTCTCCTCGACCCCCAAAGAAAAGAAAAAGAAATAAAAACTATTTACACGGGAAAGCTCCCAACAAGCAAAAGAAGAACAGGAAATATTTTTGGGTTTTCTTTTTAATTATTACTACTACAGCAGGAAAAATAAACTACTACTAATTTTTTTTTCTTAAGGTTTATTAAACACACAAGAAGAAAGCAGGAAAAGGAAAATAAACTAGCATGGATATTACAAAGGAAGAGTATGAGCAGCGACATCTAGCAATGAGTGTGTGTGAACATAAATGTAATGTCGGTGGGAAATACGTATTTCCCCAAGCTTAGGCTTTTGGCCTAAGTTGGTCTATTGCCAGGGATAGCCTGGCGGATACCCGTAGGTGTAGCTGGGGTCATACTGCGATGAAGAATAGTTGGGATCATACTGTGATGAAGAATAGTTGGGATCATACTGTGATGAAGAGGACTCTGACTGCCACTGGCCAGCAAGCACCTCCGGATCCCAAGAATAAACAGACTGTCGTGGAGGCTCATCTTGTGGCTCCGGTTCCGGGGCTGGTGCAGGATTCTGATAGGCTTGAACAGCCGCCTACCTAAACAATGTAAGGACCTCAGTAGACAAGTTAAACAAAGAGGAGCTGGCAATGTGTTAGTCTCAGGGTGATGTTTATCAAAGTACAATTTATATTTGAGCTCCCCTTCACGACTCTTAACAAGAAAATCATGCGGTAGCATACTCTTATAATCTAAATAAGCACGGGGCAACACTGTTTCTTCTTTCTCCTCATGCCTAATAGTTATTTCAAAATATTCAGCTAGGCGTGAAGCATAAATGCCACCAAAGATGGGGCCCTTCGTACGGTTCAGACTTCACCGTCTAGCAACAGTTCCACCCATACTAAAAGAGTTATTGCGGTATAGACCATGGAACAAAATAATAATATCAGGAACACTAAGGTTTCCACAGTTCCCGCGACCAATTAAGCAACGACTAGCAAATAAGGCAAAGTAGCGCAGAACAGGAAAATGTATGCTAGTAATTCTTGTGTCAGAAACCTTCCTGGTTTCTCCCACAGTGATAGTGTTAATAAAAGCTTCCACTTCATTACGGTGTGGTTCATCTATGGTGCCCTCAAAGGGTATTTTGCAGACCTCGCAAAATTCAGCTAATGTCATCTCCTTAACAACGTCATATAAATGAAACTCTACTGTTGGAGGTGATTTCTTAGGGAAAAAGTAGAAGTTCTGCACAAAAGTATTTGTGAGTAAGAGATACCGATGACGTTGGTCGCGGAGGAAGTCGGTAAGGCCATGCGTTCTCAATCAATAGATGGAAATCCTCATAAATCCGGCTCTCCTCAAGAAGTCATCGGAAGGCCATTCACACGGCCGACCTCCATGATGCGAGGCAAATTAAATTTGGGCTTCTGCTCTTCTTCCTTTTGTTTTTCCTTCGAAGCTTGACTCGACGAGCCCTTCAAAAGGCTCTTCATTATTTCTGAAATAATCTGAAATTTTTAGTAACTTCAAACAAAAGTGAACCAACTTCAATAAAACTGATAGGAACTACTCGTACAAGTGCCTAGAGCATATATCAAGCATTAGAACTACTTGGAACCATATAAATTTGACATGCAAGCTCAAGAACATGGTCACCTATGCAGCACAAATTTGCAAAGAATAAAGAACTAGAACAAAAACTAATTGGACCAATGGAGGAGTCACATACCAAGGAACAATCTCCCCAAGCAGTTTTGCGAGAGGTGCTTTGAGCAAGGAGATCAAAAATCAGAGCAAAAGTGGCTGGAACACGAGCTTGAGTTGGTTTTTCGGGTTTGTGTGAGGCAGAGGAAGAAGATGGGTGTAGGGATAAGTGGAGGAGGGCCACCGTGGGCCCCCAAGGAAGGGGGGCGCGCCCTCCACCCTCGTGGCCAGGTGGCAGCCCCCCCCCCCCCGCGGTAATTTTTGCACTAAAAATCCTCAAATATTCCCGAAAAAATCATATTAAATTGGCTTGGCATTCTGAGGACTTTTATTTTTGGGATATTTTTATATTGCACGGATAAGTGAGGAAACAGACAGAAAAATACTATTTTACTTTATTTCTACTAAAGAACAAAGAATATAAAGAGGGTACAGAAGGTTGTGCTTCTAGTTTCATCCATCTCATGCTCATCAAAAGGAATCCACTAACAAGGTTGATCAAGTCTTGTTAACAAACTCATTCCGATAATCATGGAACCGGAGAAATTTTGAATAACACTATGTTACCTCAACGGGGGTATTGTAACACCCCAAAAATTTAACCAGGTTTTAGTTATTAAAATTTTGCCAAGAGTTTAAAATTTTTGCCTGCAAGAATATCTCTGTGGATTTCAAAACTTTTCTTTTAATATTAAGGAGTTTTTCCCAAGTGGGTCCTTCCAAAACATATTGGACTTATATGCCCTCCTTTTAAAAACATCTCTCAATCAGTAGATTTATTTATTAAATTATTTCACCCTGAGCTTTATTCATTAAAATGACTTGTTTTAAATTTTGGAGCTCCTTTTTGTACTACAACCAGTTGATAAACTTAACTAAAAATCCAACCAAAATTTTGAGATGTCATGTGATGTCTCTAAATCACTTTTGTGCAATAATATATTTCATTCATTGCATAATTTGAGTGCTACACATGTTTTTCTTCTCTGGTCCAAAGGGACAATTTTACACTACAACCCTTTAAAATATTTCTTTCTAGCTTCCACCAAAATTATGGGATGTCAGTAGGAGCATATTATTCCTCTTTATGCAAAAATCCAGGGATGTTATTTGAAATTTTTGAGTGAATCAACTTCATCTCCATTCTGGTCCAACATGATGATTTGTACATCAACCATAGTCTTGCTTGCTCTTTGGCCCTAGATTCTTTCTCCTACTTGTAGTCCTCCATGCAAAACCCCTAAGTCTAGGAGCATGCACTCATTTGATCATTTTTGGTGCATGTTATAATGCCATCCAACTCCTGTCCAGATTTGAAGTTCTGCAAAACTTGCACTAGCAAGTTTGTGCTTTTCACAAACTAACCTCACCACCCTCTTGTGCATCCAAGGAGACACTGACCTGGAAGTATTGGCCACTCCAAAAATGCCTAGGTGCCTGTGGCATTTTGTCAAACACTTGGAGGGCATGAACTGATTTGACATGAGTTGTTGTTGGCATTGTAAACTTGGCCACCTGACCAAACCATCTTGTCCCTTGAGTTTCCCTCTATCTCTAACCTAGTTCTGTTGCTTGCCAACCTCACCTGTGACCTGTAGCATGCCACGGCATTGTATCGAACACCTCCAGTGCATGCTCTGGGCGCGGCCAGAGCGCGCGTTTTGCACATGCGTGCGTGCGCCCGAGGTGCCGCGTCCCTGTGTTGACCCTCCCGAACTCGATCTCGATCCACGGGCATAGCCATGTCGCACTCCCACCCGACCGCCTCGCTCACATAGGGCGCCAGAGTAAGCTTCTTGGCGGCACGCTTGCGGACGCATCCATGGACGGCGCCGCCCAAACCTCCTCCGCTCGCCAGCTGCCCCCTGATGCATCTCAAGCTCAGCCACAACTTCGTCCCCTAGCGCGCGTCGCCGCCACGTCACCATTGCTACAGAAAGACGGTTCGCCGTCATCCTTATCGCCGGCCACCTCGGAACCGACCTCCACCGCGTATATAAGGGCCCCGGAGACCAATCGAGTTCTGGGGCAGTCTCTTCTGATCCCCCTAGAGCTACCGCGGTCAGCAGTCGAGGAGGGGAAGGCCTTCTTCCCCGAGTCCGGCCGGTTCGGTTGCCGCCTCGTTCTAGCCGATTCCGTCGCCACCAGTGCCCCTCCCTCTCCATTCTCTCCACCAAGAACTCCCCCTCCCTCTCATGAGTGCAACCTCACTCAATTTTGGTCGGAGACCACCGTAGCCCCAAACCCACTATCCACCGGAACGCCTGCTCCGCCGCGAAGCTCGTCGCCGGCGACTCCGTCCACGTCGGCGACCATGGCGGGTACCCATGGACTCGTCTCGACCCCCTGAGCACGCCCATGTCCTTAGGTCACCAAGGGACACCCCCGTTTGCCGGCAAGTCCTCGTCGGAGCTCCGCCTCCGTTCGGTCGGAGGGGGACGACGCGCGCGTGGCTGGTCAAACCTGACCAGTGGGCCAGGCGGGCCCATCGTCAGTGACCCAGCGCCTGTCCACGTAGGAGTAAGTGGAAGCGCCTTTTCCGAATACGCCTTGGACGTGTTTTTCTTTTAAAACGTTTTCTTTTCTGTTTTATTCTAAAAACAGATTTTGACCAAACTTTGACCTGCTGTATCTTTTAAAATACAACTCCAATTAAATTGATTCTTTTTCCTACCTCTTTCAAATATTGTCTAGTTTATTTTAAGATTTATTTGAATTTTTTTTAAAAACAACTTTTGTGCTGTTTTTATTTTTGTGTGTTAATTCTTTTATATTTTCAAAATAGGATTTTTGAACAGAGGAGAATTATTTCAAGAGTTTGAATTGCACCCTGCCTTCCAGTGACCTGAAGGCAAGCATTCTAAATCCCGGCATAATATTTTTTTGTGAGTTCGTTGACACGTTTATAACATCAACTCATTTCGGAGGACTCGTTATTTCATGTGATATGATCATGTGCATGGATGCATATTAATGATTTCCATGCTGTTGGGAATGAACACACTTGTGATGATTATCATCCTCATGTGCCTTGCACGCATGCCGGAAGAAGTCCGGGAAAAACCTCTGCCTTGGGTAGGCATGAGTTGTCACCGGTCTCCGTCGGGACGGTTATGTCCGGTATGGCATGGTAAGGTATATTGAGCGGTGATTCTGTTGGTTGAATTATTTTCTCTATACATGTCATGCAGGGAAATGTATAAACCTCCTGAGTCGAACATAGATCGAGTCTTGTGCCAGCAACCCCCATACTTGTTTCGTACTACCACTCGTCTCTACAGCAAGTAGAGTACGGTTCAGTACGTTGTCAACCTCTTTCTAGCACACACCGTACAGAGAGGCCAGGGTGGAAGATACGGTTGTAGCCTGGTAGGCAGGTCACCCGGTCCGGGCATGGGTGTTTCCGGTTGAGACCGAGAGGGAGGCCGCCCTTAGAACGCATAATATAAATTTGATCCCATGCTACGCGAGGTTGTAGCCTCCCCACTTAGAGTTTGCTTGACAGTGTCGTGGGTAAATCCGCATACGTGTGATTTAAGCCGGTGTGTGTGCAAGTTAGGTGTGTTTTCAACAAAAGATCAGAGACGGAATTAGTCCCAATGGACTAAAGAAATCCGTTACTCTTGGGTAAAGAGTACACCCTCTGCAGAGATTAAACCTATTCGAATAGCCGTGTCCATGGTTAAGGATTACAGTCTGGGATGGGTCAGGTGTCGGTCTTAGGGTCGGTCTTCGGAGGTGAAACTGTTAAAAACTGGAATTACGGTTGTGACTTGTGATAAATTATGATTATTATTTTTGATGTGGACTAACCCGTGATATTATTTTTGGTATCATCGAATATCCCTGGGATGGTTCTACCTCCTGGATATTCACTGCATTTCTTTTAAAGCCCTTTATGTGGTGTCGCTCGGGCCTTGATTGTGGCATTTCTTTTAAAGCCCTTTATGCGGTGTCGCTAAGACGCCTCGACCGTGGCATTTATTTTAAAGCCCTTTATGCGGTGTCGCTAAGACGCCTGACCGTGGCATTTCTTTTAAAGCCCTTTATCCGGTGTCGCTAAGACGCCTCGATCGTGGCATTTCTTTTAAAGCCCTTTATGTGGTGTCGCTAAGACGCCCGACTGTGGCATTTCTTTTAAAGCCCTTTATGCGGTGTCGCTAAGACGCCCGACTGTGGCATTTTTTTTAAAGCCCTTTATGTGATGTCGCTAAGACGCCCGACTGTGGCATTTCTTTTAAAGCCCTTTACGTGGTGTCGCTCAGACGCCCGATTGTGGCATTTCTTTGAAGTCCTTTATGTTATTTATTTCATAATTTTTATACTACCATATCATTGCATAATTCACAAATAACATGTTTGCACGCATCAGAGTTCATTTATTTTTGTGACTGACGTCATGAGCATAAAATATTTCTCAGCACATCGTTGTTATATTATTCCCGTGTTCATAATGTTTGCGAGTACATTCCAAGTACTCACTCGCTTGTCCCTGGCTATTGTCTTGGCCAGATTTCTTGCGCGGAAAGGAGCGACCGTGTTGACAGCCCCGTAACCTAAGCAACGGTGATAGCAGCCTCGCGAAGATAGGAGTTAACCTGGTCAGCTGTTCCCGTGGGAAATGGAGTCCCATAGACACTGATGATTTTCAACCCGCTTCCGCCATCAACCGCTAGAAACCATTTGTTGTACTCACGCACTGTAATGGTCTTGTACCACATTTTTTTGTGTTTTGCTTGGAGTTTCTATATCAAGTTGGTGCCTCATCAGCTAACAGTAATCCTGGGGCTGATGAGCACAAGGGCCATTTTCTGGAAATTTAGTACCCGGAGAATCGGTCGCCACAGACTTGGTATCAGAGCCAGGCTGACCATTGGCTAATCCTATCCCAGCCAGGTCGATAAACTTAAGCAAACCGACCTACCAGACGTAACCAAACTCCAGCCAAGCTTCCCGTGCAAGATAGCCACACAGTGACCCCGAGACATTTGCCAGTCGGTGCCCAACCTATCCGCCTAGCCTGTCGATCACACACCAGTGACTGATGGCAAAAATGTCTCATTCGCAAGCGTGCGAAGGGAGGCTTCGTTTCCTTTTTCTATAAAAAGGGCACGCTAGCCTCAACCCAGCTCAGCACAGCCTCTACCCCAGGATATCCACAATGCCTGGTCCCGTAGTGCACAATGAGACCACAACAACCAACCTTGGAGGTTTTGTGACCATACTCGCAAACCTCACTCGTCGTGCCTACGCGTTAGAAGAACCCCCAGAATATGTTGTGTACCAAGGACCCATGGGTGGTGAAAGCCGTCAATTTTGGGCCACTGTGCACATCTACGATAGGGGTCTGTCGCCAGAACGCCCCTACAGGTTCACCGGAAGGACAACTTCCTTTGAGCCACAAGCCATCCAACTAGCTGCTCGAGAGGCTATAGTTCAACTCCGGCAGTTGTTAACTGTCGCTCATTCTACTACTACCCCAGGCGTGAAGGGTATGGTAGACCACCCCAGGTTGCCAACGGAAATCACGAGACGGATCCCGCATTGTTGCACCTAGTGCGCTATGTAAGTGCACTAGAGGCATTGTTCGATCAAATCACTATTGATCTGATCACAGCTCGAGGAGGGCTGGTTCGCCGAGCCCCGGTAAGCAGAGAAACCGAGGCCGACACCGTCAACCCAGTCGTGCTGTTCGGACACCCGATTGATACCCTGAGGTCAGCCCCAGCCATCATCCAAGATACTGTGATGACCCCAGAAGTGCTTCGTCGCCTTTTGGGAACACACTCCAACGGGATTGTGGCCAACAATCCCCGCGATGGTCATCATAGCTACCCTGACCCTGCAGTTCCTCCACCATCTCCGGCTAATCCCGACGGTGAGACCCGTGGAAAAGCCTCAGCATCCTCAAGGCAGGCTCGTTTAGATGTAAACGAGGTAGACTAAGTCGCCCGAGTAGTACCGAGTCTTGGTGTATTCTCGCTTTGTAATCATGTGACCTTGCGAATTAACGCAGCCTGTTGTTATGCCCCAGTTTGAAATAATAGCCTTGCTTAGTTTCGTCAGCGCGCCGTTGCATGTTTTTCCAGGCACAACTACCAAGACCAACCCCAACAACCCCACAGTGATACGTCACTTGAGTGAAGTATGTACCTGTGACTTTGACCTCAACCCTTGGAGCTAAGCTGGCAAAAATTATTACCTTTCACCACGGTAAAACGACCCAGCTCCAGCGCTATAAAAAGGCCACCTCGTGACCTTACCAAGCACCCCACACCTTGTGCACCACTCTCACAACCATTTCTTGCCATGTCGAGCCCTAGTATTTACCTGAGAACCCCAGATGCAACCCCGGGTAGTTTTCTCAAAATATTGTGGGACATTACCTGCAGTACCATGGGTTCTACCCAGCCACCCCAGTACAATCTGTTCAAATCTAGAATCACCCCTTCCACTTCGGAATATTGGGCAGCAGTACACATCCCTCCCGTAGACCCCAACCAAGATCCAACGGAAGTTTCCTTCGTGGGGAAATCTATGCCAACCCCTTGGCCATAGAAGCTGCTGCAAAAGAAGCGACTGCTCGTCTTCGATCTGCAGTACCCTATGCCCGCGAGCGAGGATATTATTACTTTCCGAGCCGTGCAGCCCCCGGAGGAGTAGTATCTTTTCCCGGTGGGCGGATTGAGAGAGACCCAGTGCTAGCCAACCTTATCCAGTACATCATCGCTCAAGAACATTTGAACCAGCGAGTAATGGATTATCTCCAGAGTCTCGCTGATTTGAACCCTCAGATTGCCATCGGTAGACCACTGAGGCCCGACCCGGAGAGACGCATGCATCGACTGGTCAATCTACTTCCTCCGATAGAAGAAGAGTGTATCCCTTTACCAGAGACATTTTACCGGGACCCCGCCCGGTTACTATCTTCATTTTAGACGTCACTACCATGTTGGTAGTTCAGCATTTAATATTACGTTGTAACTTATGCTTAGTACCTTAAATTTGTGCGATTTAGTCGAGTATTTTCAGTTCCTGCTTATATGAGTAATTCTCCTTGAGATTAACATGTGTAACCGCGAAGAAATCCTAGAATGAGATTTCTTTTCCCCGAGTTGCTGCATCGTTTATCCCCTCACTACATAGTTTATTTTCATTCGCAAAGACCACGGCAAATAGACTCACAACCGCTCGGACGCATATGGAGTATTTGTTTTTCTCAACGGCTCTTAGCAAATCTCGAGGACGAGATTTTTCTTAAGGGGGGGTAGTAATTGTAACACCCCAAAAATTTAACTAGGTTTTAGTTATTAAAATTTTGCCAAGAGTTTAAAATTTTTTCCTGCAAGAATATCTCTGTGGATT
Source organism: Aegilops bicornis (assembly GCA_021605145.1). Taxonomy (NCBI): domain Eukaryota; kingdom Viridiplantae; phylum Streptophyta; class Magnoliopsida; order Poales; family Poaceae; genus Aegilops; species Aegilops bicornis. Next base: position 284,923,149 of record CM038674.1, on the reverse strand, counting down.
TCAAAACTTTTCTTTTAATATTAAGGAGTTTTTCCCAAGTGGGTCCTTCCAAAACATTTTGGACTTATATGCCCTCCCTTTAAAACATCTCTCAATCAGTAGATTTATTTATTAAATTATTTCACCCTGAGCTTTATTCATTAAAATGACTTGTTTTAAATTTTGGAGCTCCTTTTTGTACTACAACCAGTTGATAAACTTAACTAAAAATCCAACCAAAATTTTGAGATGTCTCTAAATCACTTTTGTGCAATAATATATTTCATTCATTGCATATTTTGAGTGCTACACATGTTTTTCTTCTCTGGTCCAGTGGACAATTTTACACTACAACCCTTTAAAATATTTCTTTCTAGCTTCCACCAAAATTATGGGATGTCAAGAGAGCATATTATTCCTCTTTATGCAAAAATCCAGGGATGTTATTTGAATTTTTTGAGTGAATCAACTTCATCTCCATTCTGGTCCAACATGATGATTTGTACATCAACCATAGTCTTGCTTGCCCTTTGGCCCTAGATTCTTTCTCCTACTTGTAGTCCTCCATGCAAAACCCCTAAGTCCAGGAGCATGCACTCATTTGATCATTTTTGGTGCATGTTATAATGCCATCCAACTCCTGTCCAGATTTGAAGTTCTGCAAAACTTGCACTAGCAAGTTTGTGCTTTTCACAAACTAACCTCACCACCCTCTTGTGCATCCAAGGAGACACCGACTGGAAGTATTGGCCACCCAAGAGATGCCTAGGTGCCTGTGGCATTTTGTCAAACACTTGGAGGGCATGAACTGATTTGACATGAGTTGTTGTTGGCATTGTGAACTTGGCCACCTGACCAAACCATCTTGTCCCTTGAGTTTCCCTCTATCTCTAACCTAGTTCTGTTGCTTGCCAACCTCACCTGTGACCGGTAGCATGCCATGGCATTGAATCGAACACCTCCAGCAGACGCCTGGCGCGCCGTAGCGCTGCTTTTGCACGCAAGGCAGCGTGCGCCGAGCTGCTGGCCCCTGTGTTGACCCCTTCCCCGAACTCGATCTCGATCCACATAGCTGTCGCGCTTCACCCGACCGCCTCGTCTTGCTATACAGCGCCAAGCAGAAGCTTCTTGGCGGCACGCTTATGCGCCAGATCCATGGACGGCGCCGCCCAAACCTCCTCCGCCGCCAACCGCTTCGATGCATCGCCGCCGCCACGTCGCCATTGCTACAGAAAGACGGTTCGCCGTCATCCTTATCGCCGGCCACCTCGGAACCGACCTCCACCGCGTATATAAGGGCCCCGGAGACCAATCGAGTTCTGGGGCAACCTCTTCTGATCCCCCTAGAGCTACCGAGGCCAGCAGTCGAGGAGGGGAAGGCCTTCTTCCCCGAGTCCAGCCGGTTCGGTCGCCGCCTCGTTCCGCCGATTCACGCCACCAAAGGCCCTCCCTCTCCATTCTCTCCACCAAGAACTCCCCTCCCTCTCATGAGTGCAACCTCACGCTCAATTTTGGTCGGAGACCACCGTAGCCCCAAACCCACTATCCACCCGAACGCCGCTTCCGCCAAGCTTCGTCAGCCGGGCGACTCCGGCCCATGTCGGGCGACCATGGCGGGTACCCACGGACTCGTCTCGACCCCTCGAGCACGCCCATGTCCTCAGTCACCAAGGGACGCCTCTGTTTGCTTCAAGTCTCGCCGAGCTCCGCCTGCTCGGTCGGAGGGGGACGATGCGCGCGTGACTGGTCAAACCTGACCAGTGGGCCAGGCGGGCCCACTGTCAGTGACCCAGCGTCTGTCCACGCAGGAGTAAGTGGAAGCGCCTTTTCCGAATACGCCTTCGACGTTTTTTTCTTTTAAAACGTTTTCTTTTCTGTTTTATTTTAAAAACAGATTTTGACAAAACTTTGACCTGCTGTATCTATTAAAATACAACTCCAATTAAATTGATTCTTTTTTCCTACGTCTTTCAAATATTGTCTAGTTTATTTTAAGATTTATTTGAAAAAAATTTAAAAACAACTTTTGTGCTGTTTTTATTTTTGTGTGTTAATTCTTTTATATTTTCAAAATAGGATTTTTGAAGAGAGGAGAATTATTTCAAGAGTTTGAATTGCACCCTGCCTTCCCGTGACCTGAAGGCAAGCATTCTGAACCCCGGCATTATATTTTTTTGTGAGTTCGTTGACACGTTTATAACATCAACTCATTTCGGAGGACTCGTTATTTCATGTGGTATGATCATGTGCATGGATGCATATTAATGATTTCCATGCTGTTGGGACTGAACACACTTGTGATGATTATCATCCTCATGTGCCTTGCATGCATGCCGGAAGAAGTTCGGGAAAAACCTCTGCCTTGGGTAGGCATGAGTTGTCACCGGTCTCCGCTGGACGGTTATGTCCGTATGGCATGGTAAGGTATATTGAGCGGTGATTCTGTTGGTTGAATTATTTTCTCTATACATGTCATGCAGGGAAATGTATAAACCTCCTGAATCGAACATAGATCGAGTCTTGTGCCAGCAACCCCCATACTTGTTTCGTACTACCACTCGTCTCTACAACAAGTAGAGTACGGGTCAGTACGTTGTCAACCTCTTTCTAGCACACACCGCATGTAGAGGCCAGGTGGAAGATACCGGTTGTAGCCGGTAGGCGTGCCACCGGTCCGGGGGCATGGGTGTTTTGCTGAGACCGAGAGGGAGGCCACCCCTTAGAGCGCCAAGCAATATAAATTTGATCCCATGCTACGCGAGGTTGTAGCCTCCCCACTTAGAGTTTGCTTGACATGTGTCGTGGGTGATTCCGCATACACGTGTGATTTAAGCCGGTGTGTGCAAGTTAGGTGTGTTTTCAACAAAAGATCAGAGACGGAATTAGTCCCAATGGACTAAAGGAATCTGTTATTCGTGGGTAAAGAGTACACCCTCTACAGAGATTAAACCTATTCGAATAGCCGTGTCCATGGTTAAGGATTACAGTCTGGGATGGGTCAGGTGTCGGTCTTAGGGTCGGTCTTCGGAGGTGAAACTGTTAAAAACTGGTATTACGGTTGTGACTTGTGATAAATTATGATTATTATTTTCGATGTGGACTAACCCGTGATATTATTTTTGGTATCATCGAATATCCCTGGGATGGTTCTACCTCCTGGATATTCACTGCATTTCTTTTAAAGCCCTTTATGTGGTGACGCTCAGACGCCCGACTGTGGCATTTCTTTTAAAGCCCTTTATGTGGTGTCGCTAAGACGCCCGACTGTGGCATTTCTTTTAAAGCCCTTTATGCGGTGTCGCTAAGACACCCGACTGTGGCATTTCTTTTAAAGCCCTTTATGTGGTGTCGCTAAGACGCTCGACTGTGGCATTTCTTTTAAAGCCCTTTATGCGGTGTCGCTAAGGCGCCCGACTGTGGCATTTCTTTTAAAGCCCTTTATGCGGTGTCGCTCACACGCCCGACTGTGGCATTTCTTTTAAAGCCCTTTATGTGGTGTCTCTAAGACGCCCGACTGTGGCATTTCTTTTAAAGCCCTTTACGTGGTGTCGCTCAGACGCCCGATTGTGGCATTTCTTTTGAAGTCCTTTATGTTATTTATTTCATAATTTTTATACTCCCATATCATTGCATAATTCACAAATAACATGTTTGCACGCATCAGAGTTCATTTATCTTTTGTGACTGACGTCATGAGCATAAAACATTTCTCAGCACATCGTTGTTATATTATTCCCGTGTTCATAATGTTTGCGAGTACATTCCAAGTACTCACTCGCTTGTCCCTGGCTATTGTCTTGGCCAGATTTCTTATGCGAAAGGAGCGACCGTGTTGACAGCCCCGGAACCTAAGCAACGGTGATAGCAGCCTCGCGAAGATAGGAGTTAACCTGGTCACTGTTCCTCGTGGGAAATGGAGTCCCATAGACACCGATGATTTTCAACCCGCTTCCGCCATCAACCGCTAGAAACCATTTGTTGTACTCACGCACTGTAATGGTCTTGTACCACATTTTTTTGTGTTTTGCTTGGAGTTTCTGTATCAAGTTGGTGCCTCATCAGCTAACAGTAATCCTGGGGCTGATGAGCACAAGGGCCATTTTCTAGAAATTTAATACCCGGAGAATCGGTCGCCACAGATATGGACATCCGCAATAATAAGTATATCATATTTCTTGACAGTAGGGAGAGGAAATTCAAAACCTCCAAATATAATCGATGGATTTTTTCCAATAGAGTTGATACTATGAACTTGAGGTTGTTTCCTCGGAAAGTGTACCATATGCTCATTACCATTAACATGAAAAGTGACATTGCCTTTGTTGCAATCTATAACAGCCCCTGCAGTATTAAGGAAAGGTCTTCCAAGAATAATAGACATACTATCATCCTCGGAATATCAAGAATAACAAAGTCCGTTAAAATAGTAATGTTTGCAACCACAACAGCACATCCTCACAAATACCGGCTGTAAAGCAGTTGATTTATCAGCCATTTGCAAAGATATTTCAGAGGTGTCAACTTATTCAAGTCAAGTCTACGATATAAAGAGAGAGGCATAACACTAACACCGCTCCAAGATCACATAAAGCAGTTTTAACATAATTTCTCTTAATGGAGCATGGTATAGTAGGTACTCTGGATCTCCAAGTTTCTTTGGTATTCCACCCTTAAAAGTATAATTAGCAAGCATGGTGGAAATTTCAGCTTCGGTATCTTTCTTTGATTTGTAACAATATCTTTCATATATTTAGCATAAGGATTCATTTTGAGCATATCACCAATCGCATACGCATAAAAGATGGGTCTAATCATTTCAAAGCAAAGCGCCAAAATCCTCATCATCCTTTTCTTGGATGGTTTCGGAGGAAAAGGCATGGGTTTCTCGAACCCATGGTTCCCTTTCTTTACCATGTTTCCTAGCAACGAAGTCTCTTTTATCATAACGTTGATTCTTTGATTGTGGGTTATCAATATCAACAGCAGGTTCAACTTCTACATCATTATCATTACTAGGTTGAGCATCATCATGAACATCATCATTAACATTTTCACTAGGTTCATGTTCATTACCAGATTGTGCTTGTAAGTGCATCTAGTGCCCCTTAGTGATTTTGGTGTATTGAAGACTTATAGGTTAAGGGACTAATGTGTTTATGAGTGTACACAGGTCTATAAGTCTATGAGGAGTTTGATATTTACAGAGAAAGTCGAATTCTAGAAATGAAGTTCTTCAACTCAAGACTATGATACTCAAGACTTTCTCAAGACTTTGAAAGTGAAGAAATTGGTGTGACCTTGAAGACTTGGTATTCATTTGAGGAACATGAAGGTGAAGACTTTTGTTTTCGTAGTTTCGTTTTTCTCTTTCTTGAGTCATAGGAAACACCATACTGTTAAAGGGGGTCGAAGAAATACTAAGGAAAAATTTCCATGTGATGCTCAACTCAAAATCCTACACCTACCAATCCCTTCGAGTGAAGCCTTTGGAAATTTCATACAGCTCAGTCAATTTCTTAAGTGACAGAGACAAAGTTCTTCTGGTCGCTGAGGAATTTGTTCTAACTGAGGAGTTAGGAATTCGCAAGTGCGGATTGCCTACACAGTGAGGAATATGATAGCCCTGAGGAATTTGAGAGTCAAATTTCCAACCGTTCTTTGTCAAGGCCACCTGTCCCAAAATATCTTATCCACCTAAATGTCATATCATTGAAGGGCATTTATGTCATATCATGTCGGGCTGCTCCCTAGGCTATAAATAGCCGCCCCCTACAACCACTAGCTGGTTGGCTGCTCCAAGAGAAACTTGACACTTGTCATTTGAGAGCAACCCATCCTCCGAAGACTTTGAGCGAAAATCATCGAGTGAGGAAAAACCCAAAACCAAACCCCTACAAACCCAAAGTGATTGAGCATCACCGAAGAGATTGATCCTGCGTGGATCCGACCCTTGTTACCTTTGAAGACTGTGCTTCTTACAGACTGTTAGGCGTCATGGTCTAGAGCATCCAAGAGGAATTGTGGATCGTCGAGTGACCAAGTCTGTGAAGGTTTGGAAGTCGCCTGAAGACTTACCACGAGTGATTGAACGAGGTCTGTGTGACCTTAGTTCAAGGAGAATACGGTGAGGACTTGGTGTCCTGAGCTGCGTGCTCGGCCGATCGGGTGTCCGGACTGTGTGTCCTCGAGTTTAAATACTGCCGCTCCAACTAGACGCATAACCGAGGCAGCAGCTTGAACTGGTCTACCAAATCATTGTCTTCACCAACCTAACTGGTTCTATTTCCTCAACTCTTTCATTTCCTCATTACTGTGTTGAGTGTTCGTTCATAGCTGTGTTTGAAGACTTTGACTGAAGACTTTCTCAATTTCCTCAGTTCAATTTCTTCAGTTTGTTTGTCTTCATCTTGTGCTATCCCGTGTTTACGCTTTCTGTACTCTTTGATTGTCTTCATTTCATTATGATGACCATGCCCGCATTCTCTTATGCTTACTTCTGAGTACTTATTCCGCTGCAAGTAGTTCTTCACTTAAGAATTTCCTCACCGGATAATTCCTCATTGAAGAATTCATAAAAATCGCCTATTCACCCCTCCCCTCTAGTCGATATAACACACTTTCAATTGGTATCAGAGCAAGATACTTCCTTGTTCTGTGTGATTTTGGTTTAACCACCTGGAGTTTTAGTTATGTTGACCGCAGGTATGAAGAAAGTGACATGCCCTATCTTTGACGGTCATGATTATCCCAACTGGAAGGCCATGATGAAGAAGCGCCTCATGGCAATGAACAGCGAGCTGTGGACTGTCACTGAAATTGGTCTTACTGATCTGTGCAAGACGGCGAACACAGATGATATTCGCAAGTACACTCGACTTGACATCATGGCGAAGGATATCATCTGTTCCTTCCTATCTAGAGATGAATTCAAGCGCATTATGCATCTTTGCAATGCGAAGCTTATCTGGGACCGAATCTCCAACGTCTATGAAGGTCATCGAACCCGTCATGATCCTTGGTTTGAGGACTTCAAGGAATCTCTCAAAACGATGACTTTCGAACCAGATTGATCATCTTCTACATCATGTCTCATGGCAAAGGGTGACGAGGTAACCGAATGTTCCTCATCTGAGTTTAGTGACTATGAATCTGATGATGCTGGATCTGATGATGATATTGAACCTAGTGATACCAAACTTGTTTGCATTGCCACCAAACAAAAAACGGCCTTGGAAAAGGTTCAAAACATGCTAGATAAAAGTGATGATATGTTAGGTGAAGAAATGGATCGCACTAAAGCCCTGACTGAAAATCTTCAGAGACTTCAGTCTAGGTTTGACAGCCTTCAAGGTCATCATAACACTCTCTTGTCTCGATCACGAGAAACTTTCTTATGAATTTCTTCAAAGAAAGCAAGATCTTGAGAAGCTAAGAGTGAGTTATGAAGATCTTCGTATGAGCGCGATTCATTACTTGCTCAATAAATCAGCGCTTCTCGTGAAGAATTTGTTCCTCCATGCTTAAAGTGCATTGAACGTGAATCGCTAATTCTTCACCAATGTTCAAATGCTTCAACTGTTACAAATTCTTCACCTGCCTCGCTACCACTAATTCCTCATCTCGAGGACATTGCTAGTATCACCGACGATGCAGGGCTGAAGGAATTCTACATGACAGCATGTACAAAAGCCTCAAAGGGCATCGACTCTTTGTGATGTGCTTAAAAGCAGATCCTCAACAGAAACCCTAGGAAAGAGGGTATTGCCTTTGAGAGGAAACTCAATGCTGATGGAACATATTGGAAGCCCGAGCGGTATCCCAAAACCTCATGGGTTGTCGCAAAGGGACCTCCAGTTGATCCATCTAACTTATCTGGCTTTACATGCGAATCTCCTCATTCTTCTGATGAGTCATTTGACTCCAACTATAAACTTTTCAAAAATCAGAATGGTGAAGTATTTGCTAGATATGTTGGCACTAACTGCAGGAACGGTTCCCCTATGAAGAAAATCTGGGTTCCCAAGAAGTGCCTTGAAAGTCTTCAGGTGAATGTCCTCATGACACCACCTGTGAAGAAAAGGAACCCCAGATTAAACTCTTCATATGGACCAAATTCTTCATATGGATCCAAGTCCTCATACGGACCAAATTCCTCACGTGGATCAAATTCCTCCAATGGATCAAAGTCCTCATATGATTATCATCGTGCTAACAACTCTGTTTCGCAGGGTAGAGCTAAGGGCTATGAATATGTGCATTATTCTTCAAACCAATATGTTCATAAGTCTTCGAAGAATTTCTCTTCTTATTCATATGCTTACCCTAACCCCTTTATGTGAAACGAAATGGATTGGCCTCTATGCCACCATTCTCATATGGAGCTCAGAGAGTGATGAACTCTTTGCCACCCCTTCAGATGTGGGTGGTGAAGAAAAAGAACTAATCTCTTCTGCAGGGGTCAGGTCTCCAGACGTGCTTTAAACGTCTCAAGAATTTGTCGGGGCCCGACAAAAATGCTCGAAAGGACGCAGCTAATCATGAAGAAATGAACTTTCATTCCACACGCCCTCATACTGCTTATCTGTTATATCGCTCGATGAAATTCATCTGATGAACTTGATATCATATTCTTCACCGATAAGTATATGAGATCGTAAGTTGCACTAATTCATCTCGCAGGATGATCAACCCAAAGCCAATGAGTGGGTCCTCGATAGTGGATGTACAAATCACATGACCGGTGACAAGAATCTATTGATGGATGCTCCCTTATCACCGTCACATCTGAAGCATATCATCTTTGGCCGATAAAGGCAAAAGTCGTATTGGGTCTTGGTAAGGTTGCGATCTCTAAGGACATACACATGGACAAAGTCATGCTTGTTGAGTCCTTAGGATACAACCTCATGTCGATCTCAATGCTTTGTGATCTTGATATGGTTGTTGTCTTTGGCAAGTATCGCTGTGTTGTGATCATGGAAGCTGACAATTCCAAAGTCTTCTAAGGCTTTAGGAGAGGAGACTTGTATATTGTTGATTTCTCTACAGGACCACAACCAGCCATGTGTCTACTTGCAAAAGCTTCGTATAAGGCTGGCTATGGCATCGATTTACTTGGTCACGCAGCATGAGGAATTTGCACACGCCATGCGAAGAAGAAGCATGTCATTGGCATTGAAAATGTCAAATTCCTCAAGGATCACTTGTGTGGAGCCCGTGAAGTCGGAAAAATGACCAAGGCCAAGCATCCAGCAAAGACTATCATGACCACTACTCGACCATTCGCTTCACATGGACCTCTTTGGTCCTAATCATTACTCAGCAGTCACTAATGATGCATCTCTATATGGCTTTGTTATTGTTGATGATTACTCTCGTTACACATGGGTACACATTGTTACTTACAAAAATGAAGTGCAGGAAGTCTTCAAACGATTTTCCTCGAGGGCTTCAACTAACTTTGGTGTGGAGATCGGACACATCAGAGTGACAATGGAACTGAAGTTCAAGAATTCCGGTCTTGACGCCTATCTTGATGAACTTGGTATTACTCATGAGTTATCTGCTCCCTATACTCAGAAAATGGTGTCGTGGAGCGCAAGAACGAACTCTTGTTGAGATGGCTCGCACTATGCTTGATGAATACAAAACGCCTAGTCGCTTTTTGGATTGATGCAATTGATGCTGCGTGCCACATCATCAACAGAGTATATCTTCACAAATTCTTCAAGAAGACTGCCTATGAACTCCTCACTGACAAGAAACCCAATGTGAGTTATTTCAAAGTCTTCGGTGCTAAATGTTGGATTAGAGATCCTCATCACAATTCTAAATTTGCACCGAAAGCACATGAAGGTTTTATGCTTGGATACGGAAAGGACTCGCACACCTACAGAGTCTTCAACATCGCTCTTCACAAGATTGTTGATATCAGATGTGCGGTTTGATGAAACTAATGGCTCGCAAAGAGAGCACCTACCTTCCGTGTTAGATGAACCAGCACCGAGGAATCTATCAAGTTCAAGGCAACCGAGGATGTCATTCCTCTTGAAGAATATGTCAAGAATTCATTCTCAGACGCCAAGAACGCCGAAATGATGCACTCAAGATAATGTCAAGAAAATGGTCTTTCAAGAAAATGCTGATCAAATTCCTCGACGACAACCAGCTCATCCTCGTGTTGCAAAAGAAGTGCAAGTTGACAAGATCATCGATGACATTGAAGCATCAGGTCCTCTCACACGCTCAAAAGCTTCACATTTATCCAACTTTTGTGGGCACTATGCTTTTGTCTCTATCACAGAGCCCACTAAGGTAGATGAAGCATTTACGGAGCCCCGAGTGGATTCAGGCAATGCAAGAAGAATTACATCGATTCGAGCTCAACAATGTCTGGGAACTGGTCAAACGTCCAGATCCTCGCAAGCATAATATCATTCGCACAAAGTGGATCTACCGCAACAAGCAAGATGAAAATGGCCTTGTGGTGAGGAATAAGGCACGACTTGTAGCTCAAGGCTACACACAGTGCATTCCTCAATGGTAAGCTTGAGGAAGAAGTATATGTTGCTCAACCCCCAGGTTTTGAAGATCCAAAGAATCTTGACAAAGTCTTCAGACTCAACAAGGCCCTCTATGGTCTCAAACAGGCCCCACGGGCGTGGTATGATACATTGAAGGAATTCTTCGTGAAGAATGGCTTCACACCCGGTTCACTCGACCCTACTCTTTTTACTAAATCATATGATGGTGAACTGTTTGTGTGCCAAATATATGTTGATGATATTATCTTTGGCTGTACTGACCAACGTTATAGTGATGAATTTGCCTATATGATGAGTGAAGAATATCAAATGTCTATGATGGGAGAGTTGAAATTCTTATTAGGTCTTCAAATTCATCAACAACACAATGGCATATTCATATCTCAGAGAAATACCTCAAAGATGTCCTAAAGAAATTCGCATGCAAGATTGCAAAGGCGTCAAAATTACTATGCCCACAAATGGCCATCTATGCAATCGATGAAAATGGTATTGACTTCGATCACAAGGTATACCGCTCCATGATTGGTTCTCTATTGTACTTATGTGCATCTAGCCCAGATATAATGCTTAGTGTTTGCATGTGTGCCCGATTTCAAGCTACACCGAAGGAATCACACCATATGGCTGTGAAGCATATTCTTCGATATCTAGCTCACACACCAACACTAGGATTATGGTAACCCAAGGGCTCTACTTTTGATCTCATTGGATATTCGACTGACTATGTCAGGTGATCGTGTGGACCGCAAGTCAACATCTGGTACTTGTCATTTCCTCGGATGATCTTTTGGTCCGTTGGTCCTCGAAGAAAATGTAACTGTGTATCACCGCTCATCATGGAAGCTGAATACATTGCTGCTGGCTCTTGTTGTGCTCAATTGTCGTGGATGAAGCAAACTCTCAAGGACTACAGCATCAACGTGAAGAATGTGCCTCTCATCGTGACAATGAGAGTGCCATCAAGATTGCTCACAACCCAGTTCAACACTCGAAGACAAAGCACATTCAAATTCGTCATCACTTTCTTCGTGATCATGTGTTGAAGGGCGACATCTCCATCGAGCATGTGAAGACTGAAGAACAACTAGCCGATATCTTCACAAAGCCCTTGGATGAGAAGAGATTTAGCAAGTTGCGGTGTGAGCTAAATATCTTAGAATCTTCAAATGTTCTTTGAAAAGGACACACATCCTGACACTTATGCAAAATTGATGACTTAGATGTGCAACACATGAAGAAACGCTTTTCTTCAATCAATGAAGAATAACACTCTAAGTGTGAAGAAATTAATGAAGAATTTGATTCTCAGAACCCTACGACAATTGTACGCGGTGTCTGAAATCATCATTCTTATACGGTGGTTCACGCCACCACCGTAGTTGAAAATCTTCAATTTGAGTTTTTCCTCAGTTTTTGAAATTCTTCAGTTTTTTAAATTCTTCAACTTTGCAAAATCTTCACTGTTTCCGTTGTTTTTCTTCATTGGCTATCTATATATATATGGGTTTATGTCCTCTACAGCATTCACTTATGGCTATTTCTTCAAGTTGCTTTTTCTGCTAAGTGAATGTGATCGGACCCTTCCCCCTCTATGCTATACTGAACCCAATCTATTCACAAATTCTTCATGTGCATTCTATTTGAAACTCGCTCAAAATCTTCACCGTGTCATTGTCCATTGAAGAAATTGCGAACGGAACTTTAAAACTGATCTTATCCAAACTTTCGCTTTTGCCGCTCAAACCGCTCCGCATCCCACGATAGATTTATCTATTCACCCACGATCTAACACAATCTCCACTTTTCGCACGTGGGTGACACATGTCAAGCGAATGAGAAGGGTCAGGCACGCTCGTCTCCAAATCTTCGCGAACAGTTTTTCATCGTGGCTATATATACCCCTCTCCCTTCCTCACTTCCTTTACTCGCCGACCGCTCTCTCTCTCGCCGATATTCTCAAACCCTAGCGCCGCCGCTACTCCATCGTCAGCCGGCGAGGAAGAGCTTCATCGCCTCGACCTCGTCAGCCGACGATTTCGCGCCCGATCAAGGAATCTTCACTCCGCCGGCCAGAAGCTGTCTTCCTCCGCCGAGTTAGGGCGTGGAAGATCTAACCTGACGAACTTCACATCTGTTCTTCTCAGTTCGTCGTGTTCTTCAGTTTGGGTAATTAAAAGTTACTTTTATTACTCGCTTTGATTCTCAAACCTTCCTGAAAATCTTCAAAGGTGTTTATTCTTCAAATCTTCACACATATGAACACGTCAAAGAAAATATGCTATTGATTCGTTTCTCTAAGCAATGATTTTTCTTCAAGATTCCTCAATTGTGTGGATCCTCGATCTATACAACTCTGGAACCTAAGACAAAGATCGCTTAGTGAAATTCTTCAAGGCTCATCCGTCAAATTCCTCAAACTAGTTCTTTTGAAAAACCTTCCGAGAACGCATATGACCTCTCCAAATTCCTCGCAACTATACTGCTCACGGTACTCATGTCCGCCGCTGAATCACTAGGTTCTCATCAACTTAACTCATTTGCAGCGTTCCTTGAAGAAAAGTTGCATACTTCTTCAGAGAATTCGATTGTTCAAATTCCTCACCAAGAATATGGCAGAAAGAAAGAAGCCACGTAAAGGAGGAAAGAGGCCTGAGTTCATGATCATGCGTTTGAGATTCCCGAGGAAATATATGCTGATTATTGCACACTGATGAAGCCGAAGTTCGCAAAGAAAACAAAATCAGCGCAAGGTGCGCATTCAAAGGATTGAAAGGAGATGGGCAAGGGAATGGAGGGAGTACAGATATGTTAGTCCAAAGTACATGAAGAAATCCGCACTGAATCCTCCATGCCCAAGAGCTCCATTGGCACCTGGTCAAGAAGCTGACCCCACCAGCATCAAGCGTGGTGAGGACTTTCCTGAAGAATGGGCCAAGCGCCAAGCCAAATTGGCAAGACAAGCCAACGAGGCAAGTGAGGAAATTTAATGAGGACTCACATCGCTGCTGCCATCGAGGCCTCTCGCTGCCAAGAAAATCTATGGCAAAGAAGCCCGCACACAAGCCAAGTGCTTCATCAACAGTGCCCTCACGGCCAAGTTCCTCAGCTGTGCCGTCATGGCCAATTCCTCATGCAGCTCCTGCTCCTCCCAAGTCCTTAGTCGCTCCTCCCAAGTCCTCAGTCGCTCCTACAAAGTCCTCAGCAGTTCTGACAAAGTCCTCAGCACCTGTGCATCTGGCCACGTGCCAAAGGACTGCAGGCATCTCCATTGCCTCTGGTGTCTCAGCAAGTTCCTCAGCTTCACCAAATTCTTCATCTGGCCTGACTCTACTGAAGACTAAGGCCACAGCTGGACGAGGTCCTCGGCCAAGTCCCAAGAAGAAACAGGTCGCCTTCCAAGTGCCATCTGATGATGAAGCTGATGATGAAGCTGATGATGACGAACTTGCGGAAATCATCAGAGACCGACAAGAAAGGGCCATCAGCCAAAGGCACACTGTGCCATCGCTGTTGGATCCAAGAGCGATCCTAGACTACATTGATCTCCGCACAAGGACCCAAACACTCCTATGCTCGACTTCAAGTTGACACCGCCAAAGTCACATGTCGACTCATTTCATCCAAGAGGAGAAATGGAAATTTGATATGGCCAGAGAGATCAAGAAATCACAAGATGTAAAGGAAAAACTGCTGAAGAAAAATGTTGTCAAGATGACAAATCAAGAACTTATCAAGATGCAGTCGACATCAAAGCCCTCAATGACAAATTTGACTCCTATTATGCTGATTGGCAAGGAGCCAAAGTCGATTCGCCAACCCGACGAAGAAGTTCACCAATGTTGCAGCCCCAACGCAACAAGAAATTCCTCGAGATGGAGCCTCAAATTTCAGCCGACTTAAGAACATGCCAAAGACCACCGATGAAGTTCACTCTTTGAAGACAATGCTAGTTCCAGGCTGATGACTCCATTCCAGCCACCGAAGAAATTGCTGTGGCATCCACTAGTGGTGCGCTGAAGAAATCGAAGAAGTCAGGCAATCGCATCGCCATACCGAGGAAATTCAACCAGATTCCTCGCCTCCTCCCGCTACCTCGCCAACTCCAATCCTTCCATCTGCATCTGATGTGAAGAAGACCAAGGCTGCAGAACGAGCTGCAGTGAAGAAAAGAAAAGCATCTGCTGCTTCAAATTCTTCAGCTCCAAAGAAGATGAAGACAATGACCAGCTCATTTGATAATCCCATTGATGCTATTCCAATTTCCTCCATGCCATCAAAGGACCTTGTTTCTTTTGGTGAAGATTATGAGATCCCAAGCGGATCTGATGAAGAAAATCACTCTGCTGCTTCGTCAGAGCAGATTGATGAAGAAATTGAAGTGGAAGCAATCCCGTCAACCCCAATCATTTCCTCGCCTATGCCTCAATTCACAGCTGAAGAGGCCGGTGTTGAGGAAATTGAAGAAGATGTGGATATTGGAAGCACAACGCCAGTGGTGAACGATGACGTTTGGGAAAGTCAGCATCCAAATTCTCCACTCTTCACCCCAATCCAACAGATTCCTCACCCCCGCCTCCAACTGCTCAAATGGGCTCAAGAAACTCATCCCACTTCATCTATCCATGAAGAAATTCCAGCCACTAGCGCCGATGAACCTGCTTCTTGATCCTCGGGGATACATGTAGAGGAACCAGAAATTCGCCACCAAGAACCTGAGATTGCGATTCCAGAGGTCGTGATGCAACTCACTGACACTCCATTGCCAAAGCCAAAGAATCCATTCTCAACGAAACAAAAGTTCAAGGCTGAAGACTTCTTTGGCGAGCACATTTTCTTCACTGATTACAATCCATATGATTCTGCTCGCATAAGGAAGAGGCGTTTCTGGACTGCTAGTCAAGCCAATTTCTATTCCTCGGTGCTCTTCAACAAAGACAAAGTCTTCGATCATGCACATATTCCTCATGTGGACATGGAATCTCCGCCAGCTTCGAGCCAGTCCTCGGTGTTCTTCACGATGTAGGACTTCAATTTCTGCAGACCGACATCTCGTGGATTGGAATGAAGAACTCATTCTTCAATTCTATGCAACGCTGCACATCACCGGAGATGCTGATGATGTGAACTCATGGGTGTTGGACTGGATGTCTGAAAATACTCACTACAAGGCTCCAGCAACTGAATTGCTTCGTGTCCTACCACTCAGTCCTCCCCTTGATGGTGCTCATTGTATCTACAACGAACCTGAGCTTTCAAATCACTATATGCAAGTGCTGATGAAGCCTTTGAAGCCAGGGCAGGCCCCAAGAACCAAATTCCTCGTCAAGGAATTATTGTATGTGCCTCGGAGTGTCTATCGGATTCTGACGAAGACAATGAGTCCTATCAAAGGCCACGACTCAAATGATGAAGAAGTCATTGGCATCATGAAGAATATGCTTTTCAATGTCATTCATGGCATTCCCGTCAACTTCCATGATTTCTTCATGAGGACTCTGGCGAACATTGCTATGTCACCATTTGAGCTGAAGCCTTATGCACCATGGATAATGAGGTTCATTAGGACAAGGTCTTAACTCAATTACAAGGCTGATACTCTGAACCACTGCAGCTACTTGCCCCCGATTGAAGTCCTCAAACGGACATTTTCCTCAGCCGATGACAAGGGCAAGGCAACCATCAGGATAGATGAAGGCATTCATCCATTGGATGGTCAGTTTGCAAAGCTGCATCCTACTCCACCAATGATGACTCGCCACACATGACTCTGCCGCCAATACCTCAAATAAGCAAAATCCTCAAGCCACAAAGACCTGTGGTGATCACTGATCGTGAGTTACTCCTCAGTCTTCATTAGAAGGTTGATCGCAATCATAGATGGGTCAAGCGTCAATTTGGTTCAATTCTTCACAACATGACCTCTACACACAATGCAGTGAAGAAAAACCACTACTACCTCCATGAAACCTTCAACCGCACCTGGGCTGTTCTTTCTAATGTCTACAGCGCGGAAGAACTGAAGACAATGGGTCTCAAGGAAGACTTTGACTGGTCTGCACCTCCACCGAAGAAATACAAGAAGCTCAAAGTTCCTTCCTTGGTGGCCAGCTCCTATTCTTCATCGCGAGACTGATGAAAATGAAGACTTGGACGACACTGCAGCAGGCCCTACTACGACAATCAACCCCAAGAACGCTGGCGCTCCTTCATCAACTTGAAATTCTTTAGGGGCCTAGTTTTAAAAAATAGGTTATTGCAGCCACTAACAAAAAAATAGGGAACAAACCAGTAGCAAAACTGCGGAAAAAGAACTGCACTGACTACAAGCAAACAAATAAACAAGACAACAAGGAAATAAATAAGCAAGCAACTTATGTTAGGCTATCCCGGCTATTACACATATTACATCCACTGGGCATCAAAGTTCACCACCAGTGCAAATATAGGGAACACAACAGCATATAAATGCCACAAAGAAACAAGTCCGTAATCAAACCACTTCAAGAGTTCAAGAAACAATATCCTGGTACCCATAATGCTGGCAAGATGCTTAGCAAGCTTATTAACTTTCTCTTTTGGCGCTTAAATCCTCCAGTAAGCTTGTCATTGCACAAGAAAATACGCATCTGAATTCTGCAGGACTTCTCGGCCCTTGGCTTCTTGCCGCAAAGACAGATGATCGATGCCTTTCAGCTTGTAGCTGAGATCAAGAAGCCAAGTGATTCAGGCAGTGAAGTTCAAAGAGCTTGTGCCAGCGGTGATGCTGCCAAGAACTAACACTACATCAACGCAGGATCGTGGGTTTTCTCACTGTCTACAAGATCGTTTTTATCACCTTTCTTGTAGATCAACAGGGTTGTCTCACTATCTTGAACCTTATCTGCATTACTTTCTCTACCATTGCATAGTGGGGTGCTCTTCTCCAATATTCTATTTGCATACTACAAGAGAAACAAGCAGCCACATCACAGGTTTAGCTTGTAGTATACCAAACTCATTTTGGTAAACCGGTTCAGTAGTAAGGTGGACAGGATAACAGCATGGAACAAACATATATCTATGTACTATGGTCACTGTATTGTCCATATCATTCTAGTTTATGTTCCCTAATCAAGATAGAGACACAGTTCAACTCATATATTTTTAAGAGACGGCAGCATAAACAGAATATAAGTGTGAGAAACTACACAGCATTGGCAGCACTTGTAATGTGCACCACATGAGAACATAATTGTTTATACAACTTAAATTGAAATCAACATAGTGCAAGAAGTTAGAACAGCAATCCAGTTAAAGAAATAGGTTTAAAACATACCTGTTGCGCCATTGGAGTTTTAATTGGATCCTTCAAATTCGAAAGTAGTTGGTATGAGTAAATACAGTGATGCAACAGCAAAGGAGTATGGACCATAGCTACGGAATCTGACCTGAGAATAGTTGCTCTTCTGCTTTAAACGTGGAGTTTGGGTTAGCTGTTGTAACACCCCGGATGTAACTTTCCATATTTGTAACTCCAACTCTTGCCATTTTCGGCATTGTGATATGATATTCCCTCCGTGGTTGGGTTTTGTCTTTTGTTTTGCATTTTGTTTATGTCATGCATCTCATATCATGTCATCATGTGCATCTCATTTGCATACGTGCTCGCCTCATGCATCCGAGCATTTTCCCGTTGTCCGCTTTTGCAATCCGCACTCCTATGTCCCCCGGCGCCCCTTTTACATTTTTCCGTGAGTGGGTACTAAACTTTCTCGGAATGGACCGAGGTTTGTCAAGTGGCCTTGGTACACCACCGTAGACCACCCGTCAAGTTTCGGGTCATTTGGAGCTCGTTTGGTACTCCAACGGTTAACCGCACTCTCGCAAAGGCCTCTTTTGAGTTGCAGCCCAACACCCCTCCAAAACAGCCCAATAACCCATCTAAGTCACTTCCATGTCCATCGCCATTCGAGCATGATCGTGTGGGCGAAAAACGCACTCCATTTGGAGCTTCCTAGCTCCTTCTACCTATAAAAGCACCCCCTCCCCCGAAATCCCGGATCAATTCCACCCCTAACCCTAGCCCCGCTCCTCTCCACGCCACGGACACGTCCGGACGGAGCTGACGCGTCGCCGCCAGCGCCAGTGAATTATGCGAACCGCCATGGGCGAGCCCAGCGCCATCGCCCGCGGAGCCCGCCCCATGCCCCCGAGGCCCACATCGCGCGTCCCGCGCCCAGCGCCGCCGCCGTTGCGCCCCTCCCGCGTCCGCCGGACCTTCGCCGCCGTCGCCCGGCCTCGGTCGCCCGCCGCCCGCGCCGCCGGACCTCGCCGCCGTCGCCCGGCCGCCCAGGCCGCGCCACGGACCCCTTCGCCCCGGCCCGAGCTCCTCCCCCGAGCTCCGGCCGCCGTCTCCGTCTTCTCCGGCGTCGCCTCGGTTCGCGCCCCCCGGATCCAGATCCGGTCTCGGATGACTTCTCCTCTTCCCCGTATTTTCCTCGTCATTTACCTGTGATTATTTTTTTGCATTTTCATCATGCTATAACTTTGCACCCGTGACTCCGTTTCGGGCGTGTAGCACACCATATTGTTCGCCCCGATTAGTAGATCATTTCATTACATTGCATCATTTACATTTGAGCTCATCTTGATGCTCGAAATGCTGTTGGAAGAGGGCTATGTGATGTTAGTTTCAGATTCTTAACACAACATGCACTTTTGTCATTTTTGCCATGATTGATGTGTGCTTCCTATGAACTTGAGTCCTACATGTGTTTTGTAATATGCCATGCCATCTTTACACTGGTGTATACCATGTATTTTTGTGATCTCTGTGGTGACTAGCACAAGCATGCAAATTAGGCTTCATGATGTTGCTGATTTCTGCCCCTGTTTTGCTGATATTTTTATGCCATGTTAACTTGTTGCTACCGAGAGATCCATGCATATTTTGAGATACTTCAGTAAGGATGTTTTGAACATATGGTTATGCTCTATCCATCCATGCCCTTGTTTGAAATTATGGAGTGCCATAGCTTGAGTCAATCAAGCTCTACTTTTGCTATAAAATGTTTCCTGGCAGATTGTTTACATGTTATTCAATTTTGCCAAGGTTGTTGTAGTTGATCCGTGTATGGTATGATGTTGTTCTTGCCATGTGTTGCTTCTATGCTATGTCTTCTTGATGGATGTATGCTTAGTTTATCATTAAGTGCTCTGTAGTGAGTGCATCGAGCTTGCGAAGATGCCTACTTAATTCTGCCAATGTCATGCCCTGTTTGCTGAATCTGTTAACGAAACTTGCTATATTGACATGGGTGCTAGTACATTTTGTGATCCCTTTTGGCTCATGGTCACTAAAGGACTTTTGTTCTATGCTTTGAATAGATTCATGCCGTGCCTTTTTTTGCTATTATAAGTTCATGTAGCATGCTGTTTGCCTGCTCTGAACATTGCTTCCTGATGCTGATTCTGCCATGTTCAGTATTTTCACCAAGTCTGTGAAGCTGATATGCTTTGCACTTTATCCATGCTTGTTTGGACCTGTTATGGTGTGATTTAGCCATAGCTCAGTTTTCATATTTTGTCAAGCATCTTGAGTAGATCACTGTCATATGCTTTTCTGGTATGTTTGGGTGCAGTAGCTTAATTTCTTGTTGCTTGCTATGTGGCATCATGCTGTTAATGGCAGATTTGTGTCATTCTTGTTTTGCTTGTCATTTGCAAACCGTGCATCCGATTCCGGTGATCTTTATATCGATTTCAACCAAAATCATCTCACCTTTCCAGCGGCATACTTGGTTTGCCAAGTTGATGCCTGGTTTATCATTTTCCTTCCGGAGCACGCATACGCATTGCATATCACATCTCACATATCTTGCCATGTATTGCATCATGTTGCTTGTGCATTGCTCTGTGATTTATTGTGGTTCCATTGTTTGTGTTCTTGCGTTGGGTAGAGCCGGGAGACGAGTACGTGAACGAGTAACCTGTTGAGAACGCTTACGAGGATCAAGCTTTCGACAACTCTGAGAACCTTGCGGGCAAGATGACCATACCCTCGAAATCACTTCTATTTTTGCTTGCTAGATGCTCGCTCTTTTGCTATGCCTATGATGCGATGCCTATCACTTGCTATATCATGCCACCCATATTGCCATGTCAAACCTCTAACCATCCTTTCCTAGCAAACCGTTGTTTGGCTATGTTACCGCTTTTGCTCAAATTTCTCTTATAGCGTTGCTAGTTGCAGGTGAAGATGAAGTTTGTTCCTTGTTGGAACATGGAGATGTTGTTCCTTTTTGGAACATGTTTACTTGTTGGGATATCAATATATCTATTGTTTAATTAATGCATCTATATACTTGGTAAAGGGTGGAAGGCTCGGCCTTATGCCTGGTGTTTTGTTCCACTCTTGCCACCCTAGTTTCCATCATACCGGTGTTATGTTCCTTGATTTCGCGTTCCTTACACGGTTGGGTGATTTATGGGACCCCCTTGACAGTTTGCTTTGAATAAGACTCCTCCAAAGAAGGCCCAACTTTGGTTTTACCATTTGCCACCTAAGCCTTTTCCCCCGGGTTTTCGCGAGCCCGAGGGTCATCTTTATTTAACCCCCCCCGAGCCAATGCTCCTCTGAGTGTTGGTCCAAACTAGAGCCACTTGCGGTGCCGCCCTGAGGCAACTTGGGGTATCTTTGGTTGCCGTACGTAGTGTTCATCCGGATGTGCCCTGAGAACGAGATATGTGCAACTCCTATCGGGATTTGTCGGCACAATCGGGCGGCTTTGCTGGTCTTGTTTTATTGCTGTCGAAATGTCTTGTAGTCCGGGATTCTGAGACTGATCGGGTCTTCCCGGTAGAAGGAATATCCTTCGTTGACCGTGAGAGCTTATAATGGGCTAAGTTGGGACACCCCTGCGCAGGTATTATCTTTCAAAGCCGTGCCCGCAGTTATGAGGCGGATGGGAATTTGTTAATGTCCGGTTGTAGAAAACCCGAAGTTGACCTTAATTAAAATACATCAACCGCGTGTGTAACTGCGTGATGGTCTCTTCTCGGAGTCCGGAAGTGAGCACGATGTTGGAGTTATGTTTGGCGTAAGTATTTTCAGGATCACTTCTTGATCGCTACTAGCTTCACGACCGTGCCTTGCTTCTCTTCTCGCTCTCTTTTGCAGTGTAGCCACCATATATGCTAGTCGCTGTCGCAGCTCCACCTCACAACTCCGTCCTTCCTATAAGCTTAAATAGTCTTGATCTCACGGGTGTGAGATTGCTGAGTCCCCGTGACTCACAGATTCTACCAAAACAGTTGCAGTGCCGATGATGCGGTCACAGATGACGCAACCGAGCTCAAGTGGGAGTTCGACGAGGAACGTGGTCGTTACTATGTGTCTTTTTCCCGATGATCGTGAGTGGAGCCAGCTTGGGACGATCGGGGATCCGTGTAGCATTTGGGGTAGTCTTCTTTTATTTTGGTTCCGTAGTCGGACCTTGAGTGTATTCTGGATGATGGATGTTTATTTATGTATTGTGTGAAGTGGCGATCGTAAGCCAACTATGTATCTCTTTCCCTTATGTATTACATGGGTTGTGTGAAGATTACCTCACTTGCGACATTGCTTTCAATGCGGTTATGCCTCTAAGTCGTGCTTCGACACGTGGGAGATATAGCCGCATCGAGGGCGTTACAGCTGTGGTGGTCTTCGTGCTTTGGGCACTGCAGTAGATTTACAAACTGCTCGTGTGGGGGTACTCTGTGGTGGACATGGTGCTTTGTCAAACTATAAGTGGGTTACTATCCGCTGGGGTTGCGGTTAGATGGGTTGTAGCTGGTTCTATGCCCAACGGTGTAAGTGTGCAATCTGGAAGAGTCTCGATTATGTGGTGGGGCTAGTTTGTGGGCCAGTACAACCATGGTTCTATCTGCATCGACGGGTAGCACTGTATTTTGTGAAGAACGGGTTTTTGCTCCCGTAGATACTGCCATCACCCCCTCCAATTCAAATGGCTGATAAACAAGAAAATAAATTGAACGTACAAACATTGTATGATAGACAGATGTGGTAATTCACATATATGTTGTCTAACCAAACAGACACATGACACAATTTCACATATATGATGCCTAACTAAATAGGATAGCAGGACACGATTTCAGATATATGACGGATAACTTAACAAGATATAATGGCATAATTCAACATATGATGAGTACCTAAACAGGATGACATGACAAAACTATATGATGTCTTTCTAAAATAGGTTGGGATGAAATAATTCACATACATGTTGTCTAAGTATACAAGATGGCATGATATAATTGACATAATTGATTCATATACTAAGCAGCTGGCACTCGCATGTATGATCTCTAAACTAAGCAGATAGAATTCAATATTGTGCATATGATGTCTAAACTAAGCAATGCAAGACACCATATGCATCATATGAGAAATATAAACATTGCAACTTAGAGCATACACCTCAGGTGGGATATAGGACTGGTCATCTGTCTCTAAATCCTCCTCTGAGGAGCTCCCTGTAACCATCGAGATATATGCTTCAACAGGTACCATTGCCTGCTCTGAAGACCTTGTTTTCACTCCAGATTTTTCCATAACCGGCTCAAATGGCATCACACATGAAGAGTAGTTCAACATACACAGATTGTCGACAAATGGAGTACGTAATGAAAAAAAAAGATGGCATGAGATAATTCACATATATGATGCCTGGCTCCATGGCGGTGCATAATTCACATATATGATAACTGGCTGAAAAACATGGCATTGCATAATTCACATATCTGATATAGAAAGCAAACAGGAGGCATTCACACAAAGCATGTCTAATCTAAGCAGATTGCATGGCAATGCAAGACACCATATGCATGATATGAGCAATATAACCCAGCCAAGTTAGAGCATGCACCTCGGGGGATACGATCGTCATCTCTCTTTGAATCCTCCTCCGAGGAGCTATTTGTAACCGCAAGAAATCTGCATCGACGGTGTAGCATCGATCGCTCGTAAGACCTTGTTTTCACTCCAGATTTTCCCATGGCCGACTCAAATGGCTGATGCACAGGAAGAGTAGATGAATGTATAAACATTGCTGACAAATGGAACACATTATGGAAAAAAAATATGGCACGATACAATTCACATATACGATGACTGGCTAAACAGGATGGCATTGCATGATTCACGTATATGATGCCTGGCTAAAGAAGATGGCATTGCATAATTCCCATATACTCCCTCCGTTCCTAAATATTTGTCTTTTTTAGAGATTTCAAATGGACTACCACATACAGATGTATATAGACATATTTTAGAGTGTAGATTCACTCATTTTGTTCCGTATGTAGTCACTTGTTGAAATCTCTAAAAAGACAAATATTTAGGAATGGTGGGAGTATGATATAGAAACCCAACAGGTGGCATTCACACAAAGCAAATCTAAACTAATCTGATGACATATAAGATGTATAATGTAAGCAATGCAAGGCGCCATATGCATGATATGACCAACATCAAGATGCCAAAGTTGGAGAAAACACCTCGGTGGTAAACAGGCATGGTCGGCTCCTTCCGAATCTCCATCCAACATTTATCTTCCTCTCGAATACAATCTGGAAATGCAGGAGAGGGGGGCACTTCACCACCATGGAGTAGCGTCTGCATGAAATTATATTCGCATCGCAATGTCTTCTCTCTTTTTCTCTACATGTTCAAGATGATTCTGCATAATATCTGATCTGCATAATAAAAAATAGTTAGATTTTGTAAGGCCTAAGGGTGCATGAAAAATCAAGACTGATGGTAGCAAACGAGTGGATGGATCCAAAACTAATGATAGCAGGTAGATTATAGCTTCAGTTTAAAAAGATAGACAATGGATCATCTATTGTTTGTTGCCCACCCAACATGAACCACGTAGAAGACCCCAGATGAACCAGATAGTAGACAGATACTATTCATTACTGGCTCGATATGAGACCCATGGGCAATTCAAAACTCAAGATTGAACGATAAAGTAGCATGTAATAATAACCGATGTATAACGTAAGCGAACACAAAAGACTGTGACCTCTCTTCCGAAACTGTCTAGTCCTCAGGTTCATCTGCTCACTCGATGATGGTAATGCAGTTGGCGTGGCTGCCGGCAACGGGGAAGATGATCTGAGGCGGCAAAAGAAAGTCTGCAGGGGCGATCTCTGCTGCAGTGAACGCTTCTGTCGATGGTGCACCTCAGGTGGGGTGGATGACGACAGAGCAGGAGCAGGACATAACACACAGAGTTTTCTTTCACGCCAATCTGAAAATGAAGTAAATCTGTAAGGGCTCCTTAGAATTGGAGGATTCTATAAACGCAGGGACAGGAAAAACACAGGAATAGGATAGGAGTGCACGTGCAAAACAGAGCTTGGAAACATAGGATTTCAGTCAACCTGGGTGTTTGGCTCACATGAATTGGAAGAACAGTAGAATGGAGAAACAAAGTGATGCGACGAGTGTACAACCTCTTTGGCATAGCCTTGTGGACCTCAGCATCATTGGTTTGGACGTGGAGGATGGTGATGATGCTGGTGTGACTGCTTGAGGCGGGAAGAAGATCCGAGGCCTCTGGAAATGGCGCCGAGGGTACTGCTCCGCTGTGATGGACGGTTCCGTCGTTGGAGCAGCTCCGCTAAGGTGTACGGCGACGAGGATGAAGCATGACAAGATAGACAACTTTAATCTGAAGTGGGACCCTGATATCATCTGCAATAGATGATGTAAAATACATCACCAAAAAGTGCTAGATGTAAAACGCATCAGCCGTGCCTCGGCCGCTCCGACAGATGCTGTAAGTACTGTTCACTCTGAACTTAATTGAAGAAAATGAACTTCACAGTCGAAACTGAATTTTACTATCGAAACTGATTGAACTAGTAACAGAGCATTGCAATAGATGTTTAGGGCGTTCGAGCACTAGTAGCAGAGAAGCGATGATCTAAATCAGCGTGACGCCGAAAGGTGGAACGACTAGCAGAGAGCAAGTCGTGGCAAGAGCACCGCGAAGCGAAAGTGCTAAAGCAACAACTCCTCAGAGCTGCCGGAGGTCGTGCAAAGCAGCAAAGAGCGCATAGCGAGACCAAGAGCAGAGTAGCAGCACGAATGAAAGCAGGAGTAGTGCAGCAGCGACCGACAAAGAAGAACAGAAGAGCGCGAAGCGAGAGTCGAAGCAGCTGGAGCTAGTGCCGTTGTGGAAGTCGCCGCCGAGGAAGCAACGACATGGGGGAGAGACGCCGTGGATGATGTGGCCGGCGACGGCGCCGTCGATGGAGACGCCATGCTTGCTCAGTATCGAGCACCGGCAGCCCCGTGAGATCGAATAAAAGATAAAATGCAGCGGTGAGTGCAGAACCTCCTTGGTGGCGCCGAGTTGGCCTCGACTTCATCGGAGGAATTGGTGAGGGTGCTGCGGTTCCGGTGGGGCAGGTCAAGACGGCGTTGTGGGGATTGAGGTGGCGCGATAGACGAGGCGAACGCCGGGTAGCTCCTTGGAGGTGGAGGACGGGCGGCTGATCCGGCGGGACAACGAGATCGACAATGAGATCCTCATCCGTGCGGTGGATGAGGGACGGCGAGCTGTTGCGGTGGACGACGTGGTCGGGAAGAGTCTCCTATGGGCGGGTCGGGAGGCCGAGGGACGAGCGTGGGGTTTTGCGGGTTTTGGCGGCCTCGGTGTACGAATGGGGGGGGGGGGAGAGGGGGGCGAAGGGGGACGGGGAGCCAAGCTTAGGGACGCACTTGTCCGAAATGTAGGGCTAGTTACCAGCGTACCCCCACCAGTTTTGACACCGCCACGTGGAGCTTCATTACCGGCTGATGGGTAGAAGGGGGATTTCGCTCTGGGCTGCGGGAGCGATTTCAGATGAGGAGGGAGTTCTCGCGCGCATCCAAATTTCGGGATAACAAGGCGCGGCGCGGGTTGAAGAAGCGGGAGTTTCAAAGCAGGTGAGACAAAAGATACTCGAGCTTGAAAATTTCGGGATAACAAGGTGCGGATTCCTTGTTCGCGTAACAAACTTAACGTAAAAAAGTCATACAAGACACAAGAGAGTCATGTCCCCTTTTACTATATTGCTATAGATGCCATTGAAAAAACTACAAGAAAAATGTAAAAAAAATCGGGAGAACATGATTACCCTGCACAGTACCAAATCGATTCGCACTTCCCTCAACAACAATAAAAAACAGATCAATTACCACCAAAGAAAAGAGTAATGTCCCTTTTTATATGATTACAGATGCCATGATCTCGAATTTCAATTTTTGAATCCACGTTATGTTGAATTCGAATATATCATTAGGTGACCTTGCGGTTTATAATTGATGTAGTGATACATTTTGATCTTCCATCATATATGAACATTTTACTCCACCATGTGAACATATATATTGTCGCTCACCATATGGACTAAATTTGAATCAATTTTCCTTATTTGAATACGATTGTTGTCAAGTTATACAATAATTTAAATATTATCTTGATAACAAAAAGACATGCATATAGCAGTAATCATATTTCACTATGAACTACATGTACCATACGCTCTCCAATTCAAATATTTGTATCCATTTTATGTTGAATTCAAATCATAGTACATTATTGGTCTAGGTAGCGAGATGTTCGGGATAATCTAAACCCTGTTTCATACGTATAATTTTTGGCTGAATTGGGACAAGTTTTGGTATAAGCCTCTTGCAAAACTGGTGATTCTCTCAACAAGCCTCGTGGTTCCGAGAGGGAACGTGTCACCTTTGTGTGCGAAACGATATACGCTGCCTCCCCCCTGATTTTATTTACAGAGGCACATAGAACTATATGAGTGCCCTGTTAAATTTTGGAATTATTTCGGGTTCATTTGGCCTTTTATACATTAATTAAGTTTCTGGACTTTTAATGTGCATAATCTAAATATGAATTGCATGCACATGCTCCGGTGCACCAAAGCGGGTTGAAAAATCACATCTGTGTCCTTGGTTGAATTTCTAGGTCCCATGGAAGAAATGAGAATGAAATTCAAACATCTGGGCATCATGACTCTGCCGAGAATGTCGAGAAACTTAGATTTTAAATTTATGTAATGAAACTTGGCACGGTGTCATGTCATGGCACTAACATGTTGTGGTAAAAAATTGGGCCGATTCAGAAGCTCGTGGTTCTAAGAGGGAACGTGCCACCCCCCCCCCCCCCGCCTTTGAGTTTCTTAACAAAGGCAACATAGAACTACATTGGCGCCATGTTAAATTTTGGAATTATTCCGGGTTCATTTGTTGTTTTTTATACATTAATTGAGTTTCTAGTCATTTAATGTGCATAAGTCAAATTTGAACTACAAGCACATGCTCTCGTGCACCAAAGTTGGTTGAAAAATCACATTTGTGTCCTCGGGTGAATTTCTAGGTCCCGTGCAAGAAATGAGAATAAATTTAAAACATCTCGGGCATCGTGGCTCGGCCGAGAACATTGAGAAACTTGGTTTTAAAATTCTTGTAAATCCAAAACACGTCTGAAAATCATGAAACTTGGTATGGATGTCATGTCATGGTACTACCATGTTGTGGTAAAAAAATGGCCGAATAGGAACATATTTTGGTATAAGCTTCTTGCAAACCGAAGTTTCTCTCAAGAAGGCTCGTGGTTCTGAGAGGGAACATGTCACCTTTGAGTGCGAAACGATATATGTTGTCCCCCTTGAGTTTATTTACAAAAGCAACATAGAACTACATGAGTGCCCTGTTAAATTTTGGAATTATTCCGGCTTCGTTTGGCCTTATGTACACATTAATTGAGTTTTTGGTCATTTAATGTGCATAATTCAACTTTGAACTACAAGCACGTGCTTCCGTGCACCAAAGTTGGTTGAAAATCACATTTGTGTCCTCGGGTGAATTTCTACTCCCATGCAAAAAATGAGAATAAGATTCAAACATCTGGGCATCGTGGCTCGGTCAAGAACATTGAGAAACTTGGTTTTAAAATCATGAAACTTGGCATGGTGTCATGTCATGGTTGTACCATGCCGTGGTAAAAAAAAATTGGCCGAATAGGAACAAATTTTGGTATAAGATTCTTGCAAATCGGAGCTTCTCTCAAGAAGGCTCATGGTTCTGGGAGGGAATGTGTCACCTTTGTGTGCATAATTCAAATTTTAAATACAAGCACATGTTCCAGTGCACCATAGTTGGTTGAAAAATCACATGTGTGTCCTCGGGTAAACTTCTAGGTTCCATGCAAGAAATGGGAATGAAATTCAAAATTCAAGGCCGTGGCTGGGTTGGAAACATTGAGAAACTTAGTTTTTAATTCTCAGAATCCAAAACACACATGAAAATAATGAAACTTGGCTTGGTGCCATGACATGGCACCAACATGCTGTGGTAAATTTTGCAGTCCGATTTGCGAAGGCGCACACATTAACAGTCAACAAAGTCATTTTGGAACAAGTGTTGTCACGTTACAATCGGAAACACAAGTGTTTATTGAAACCGTGGGCGTTCTACTTACTAGTACCATTTACATGCCGCCACGCGTCCCCATTTTTTATTAGCTAGGAGCCGTCGTGCAGGGTAGCTATTATAGTACGAGAGGCGTGCGATCAGACCCCTGCGCGTGCTTATCGGGAGGAGAGCCCTTTGACCTCCATCTGCCGTCCACCTCTCTCCCAAGGTCTCCATTAATGGCGCCCGAGCCTCTATTTAATGGCGTGGCAATGTCTCACTCGACTGAGATTTAAGAGAGAAAAAAGAAAATCGACAAAGACGGATCTTGATGTAAGATCCGACGGACCTATATAGCATCTACTACGACTTATAGCAAGACTGATGAATATATAAGGACGATTTTTTTATCAAAGAAGGGCTTGCCCCTTCCAATTTTCATTACTGAAAACCACCACAATTCACAAGAAGTTCAGCACAACTCCAGCCTAACACGAAGGACTAAAAGTACCAGATTGAAATCACAACATCCCAAGAGGCCAACAAAGGCCAAACATCCGCTTAGAACCCAACATTTCACAACCGACGACACAATCGACATCCTAAACCGATTATTACATCAAAATAAACCAGAAACTCAAGGAAGCCTAGCGGCAAGTAGAAGAACAAAGAACGCTGTGGTCGCCACAGCAAGAGTTTTCTTCATTCCAGCCACGCAACATTGATCTTCCACAGAAAGATAAGGACGATTAATTTTCTTACATAATTAGAAAGATAATTAAAAAAGCCACATGCGGCTACGCCCGAAATACACAAGTGCAAAAGAAGAAGGAAGACAAGGATCCGCTCGTTGATCTCTACTTTCTTGATGCGTTGCGCAGCCACGGAACTAGTCTCCGCGGCGAAGCGGCGATGAGCTCTTTCGTGTCCTCAAGATGCTGCTTGAGAACATCCACGGATTCTTCCACCAGCCTTTGGCGCCGCTATGGAGCATGTCATTCTCGCCCATAAGTTTCTTGACGATGACGCCGGTCCTCTTCAACAAGGCAATCGGTCTCCTCCTCGCTGGGTCTCGCACTTCGGACGATCTTCTCCCTCAAGAAGTCGCGCCGCCCGGAGCCTCTCATTGCCCTCCCTTAGTTGCCGGATGAGGCCGGTAGCCTGTTCAAACGAGGCTTTCACGCCGTCCCCGCAACCTCGCCAAGCCGGAGATCTGATCCATCCGGCTATGGACGATCGCATGCATGCGCCAGAATAGCCGCCGCCGCCGCGAGAAATTTTCTGGCTGCGGCGCGCCGGGCGGGACATCTCTGCTGCATTCGTGGCACGGCGGGACATTCTGTTGCTTCATGCGCGGTCGGACCGATCCGCTGAACGACGGCGCGGCGGGACCTCCGTGCTGCTTCAGCGGCGCGGCGGGACCTCTGTGTTGCTACTTCCGTGTGGCGGGACATGTCGGCTGCTCTCACAGCGAGGCGGGACATCTCTCGTGCTTCCGCTTCCATGCTCGCCACTCCCTGGTAGCAATCTCTCGACCCAGAACTCACGCTGGCCATGGCGCATTTAAGGGAAGGATGCTGAATGACTTGTTTGTTTTTGTGGATGAGGAGTTGAGGAGGAATGTGCAGTCATCTTGGCATACTAGTATTTATAACCGAGTACTAATACACTCCTAAGTGGGAAACCGTTTAGGTTGTGATCAGTGTGAACAGGTTTGGAATTCAATATACTAGCGTGGTACTAATACGCTCCTAAGTGGGAAACCGTTTAGGTTGTGATCTTTGTGAACAGGTTTGCAATTCAATATAGCGTGGAGTAATTTGGAATGTGACGAGACACAAGCTCAAAAACTTGTACTCTGAGTTCAGTAGTACGTTATACAGGAAGAGAAGAGGTGCACGCACGCACTCGCCCCCTCTCACACACGCTGCCTGCTTTTTTCTTGAAAAGGAGGATGATGACCCCGCCTCTCAGATCCGGAGTCACACACGCATTTGTAGCTACGTAATTGTAGTGTTCTCAACCATCCGATTGGCTCTATCATGGATGTACCTATATACTAAAACATGTCTAGATACATCTATATTTTGACAAATGGAAGGCATGTATTGTGGAACGGAGGGAGTGCTTGTCATCAAAATGGATAAAAGGGACGTGTCTAGAACTAAAATA
Source organism: Aegilops bicornis (assembly GCA_021605145.1). Classification (NCBI taxonomy): domain Eukaryota; kingdom Viridiplantae; phylum Streptophyta; class Magnoliopsida; order Poales; family Poaceae; genus Aegilops; species Aegilops bicornis. The sequence goes on along the minus strand of CM038674.1, from coordinate 284,891,973 downwards.
CGCCTACATACATCTCCTTTTATCCATTTTGATGACAAGTAATACTCTTACCAAAGGAACTTTATATCCAATGTATACAAAATATCCGCTCAACTGCTGGAAATTACCGATCCGATGTCGGTAATTGCTGCAGCGCCACCAAAAGCCACCATTTCTTAAGCGAAAGTAGACCAAGGTAATCCCTATATTAGCATATTACTAAGATAAAATGTAAGGCATCACAAAAACATTTAGGACGTGAGCTTGTCAATCTGAATGTGGAGGGACACAAGCTTAGCCCCGCCAGCAGCTTGGGCGGAATCGCCAAGAAGGTCACCTCGCACGCCGACGCCGCCGATCCTTGCTGCTTGTCACCTCCATTCCCACCTTGACGGCGTCGGTCGTGCCTTTGGGCTCCCCCGGCGGGCCGTTCGCCCACAGCTTGGCCAAGTAGTGCGGCAGTTGGGGACGCTTCGCTCTGATGTAGACGACCGACACGGCGATAGGCGCGCCGATGTCGAGCACGCTGCCGACCAAGAAAAACGCGCGGCGGTGCTCCTCCGCGAACAGCAATAGCCGTGGCTCCGACAGTGGCACTTGCAGCTGGAGCACCTTGTCGTACTGGATCCTGTGCACGGGCATGGGATGTGCGGTGCTGATGTGGTGGTAGAGCGCCGGCGGCAGGCCTTCGTAGCCGCAGACGGGCACGGGGCATTTGCGGTAGCGAGCGGACACACGCCCGGTGATCGGCGAAGCTTGTGGTAAGTGACGAGAGCCTGAGCCTTCGTGGGCACTCCACCCTCACCGACGAAGGACGGAGTCCACCGCCGTGTTCTCGCACGTCCGAAGCCACCGCCGCCGCACTTCGCACCGCCGCTGGTTCCTCGGGCGCCGACGCGGCAGTCCAGCAGATGTGCCATCCCTTGCACCGCATAAATCAATCCAACAGCACATCAATCAAGAAACCTGCACCTTGCTCAATCAGCCGAATGGACGAGGTGTATTCGAACCTCATACACTGGAGGCGTCAAGGGGCGGAGGCACAAGGGGTAGTGGAGCACGGTGAGGTCCATGGAGACCTTAGAGAGCTCCATCGTCGGGTCCTGTTCCTGTTTGGTCTGCATGATCTCGCCCTCCTCGTGCACAACCATCCTTCAAGGTGCATTAAATCAACACATGCAAGTACTATCAAAAGAAGAGTCACGACATGCATGCATGCGTTGCAATTAATGCATCGGTAAACACAAATTATTGAAATATATCGAGCGCAGTGCTTTGATGTGTCGCGTCAACTCGTACATCAACAAGAAGTTTGATTATCCTCTCCCTCGCGGACTTAATCGCACTCTGCCTTTGGCTGTATGACAAGGTTGGCCACACACTGTCGGGCCCACTTGTCATACACGCAAAGACAGAGCGCCCCTCCTCGCCCATGAGCGTGGTGGGTGGCAAGACTAGGAGAAGCTTTCGCTACATCGCTCTCCCTCTCGCACGCCGGTGGACATGCAGCAGTTCAATCGGTGCCGATGGCTGTAGCGTCAGAGTACTCCTCCAAAGGCAGTAGTACACCATCATTGTTCGACTTCCCGAAGAGGCGAAGATCCAAGCGCAGCCCGGATGCTCGTGTGGAAGTTCATGTGTAGAGTAGTCTAGATAGCTTGTAACGTGCATGTAAGCTTAAAATCGTTGGGGTCGGCTCCATGCTATGTGGTCGTCTCGAAGTTTAAAAAAAAATTAAAATAGTCTTCTGGCCCTACCTGTCACCCTGGTGATTGTAGTTTGCACGCCTATCCGTCAAGACAGGAATATATATTTTAATTTGTTTTTTTCGAAAAGGGGGGACTCCCCGGCCTCTGTATCAGAACGATGCATACGGCCACATATATTTTAATTTGTGGTGGGTAAATGTTAGAGGTTGTAGCAAATATATTGTACACTACGGGTCTTTCAGCCAAGTTTAGAGGCAAGCATGTGGGGCCAGTGCTATGATGTGTCGCGTCAACTCGTAGAACGAGGAGAAGCTTGATTTTACTACACGCCTTCTCCCTCGCCCATGCGCGCGATTGCTCGCAAACGAGGACAGGCTTTTGCTTAGTAGTAGTACTTCCACAACAAGCTATCCGTCCCGCCATGTGGACGGACATGCAGCGATGGATTCGACATCGAGAAGCAGTAGTAGTAACATCATTGTTCGCCTTCTTGAAGAGGCGAAGAGCCAAGCATAAACGGAACGTTGCGCTAAGTAACATTGAGCACGATATAGCCGTGCTCTTGCATGAGACAAAATTGCTATGTGAGCCCACTATTGTACTAGTACGTACAACTACTTTCTAGGATAGCCCTGTAAACCAGAAAGGAGTATTTGCCCTTCTAGAGATTTCAACAAGTGACTAGACTACACCGAGAGGGAGTACATATGGAGCAAAATGAGTGAATCTGCACCGTAAATAATACGTACTAGTTCTATCGTTTTCCTCTCCGAGGTGCAGAATATTGAGTGTACTGACTAGTCTCTTTTTGACACGCATTTATGTTTTTTCTGACACAGTACAGACGCAAGCGCTCATATACATGCGCATACACTCACCCCTATGAACGCACACACGCACGGCACTATCATCTTGAAATTTACGAAGTCACCATAGGCACCTCGTCGTCGACGGGTCCATAGGTGCTTGAATGCCAAGGAGGAAGAGGGTAGCGGTTCCCAGACGTTGAACGGTCAATGATGCATCCTCAATTACATGCAGAGGGAATTAATTGGAGAAGCTGACTAGAGCCAACATGATGTGAATGCAACAGAGTTTGGACTCTCATACTATAATAAAGGCACCCCACCACTCCAATCCATCTACTCCCAAGTCTCTGCGCAACACTGCTCACTCCAATCCAAGACCAAGTGACCAGAAGCCACAAGCACCTATGGAGGCGATGGACGCGAAAGCATCGGCTATGCCAAATCATCCAAAGCGCTCATGCGCCCAAAGACCGCCAGAAGCGTTCCACACGGTGCTGGCGACCGCAGAGATCGTAGCCCTCGCCGACACCGGCTTCGCCCCTCGCATGGACGACATGATGGTCAACTCCATCCGCAAGTTCACCGCCGTCAAGAAGCGCGCAGACGACCTTGCTGTGATCGCTCAGCCTGCGTGCCCACGCTCCTCATTGCCTGCCACCCTCATCGTCCTACATGGTGACGAACTCTTTCAAGCCCTGGTGGCCCTACAGGTGCCGGAGGTCGCGACGAAGAATGTGCACCTCGAGGCCGCGCTCGCCGCGCAGCACCTCGCCATGGAAGAAACCGTCGACCTGCACATCCACGCCTACAAGGAAATCGTCTACATAGGGCACTACAAGGCAAGCGAGGACAGAAAGACGTTGGCCTTCTTCTAGTGGCTGGAATCTTTGGACGCCATTGTTCAAGCATCGCCGACCGCCACGAAAGCCGCTGCTACTTAGGCGCCGTTCGCGGGCGGCATACCGAGTCGAGGAGGTGGACGTCATCGATGGATGCATCTCTTCTTCTTGCCTCCTGTAACCAGCAATGCATCGCCTCGTGGCCTTAATGTTTTATTAGTATAGTACTCCCTCCGTTCCTAAATATAAGTCTTTCTAAAGATTCCAGCAAATGACTACTACATACGGAGCAAAATGAGTGAATCTCCACTCTAAACTATGTCTTCATACATCTGTATGATGTATTCCATTTGAAGTAGTATCTAAAAAGGCTTATATTTATGAACGGAGGGAGTATATGGCATTTTTTATTCCAACAGAATGCGTTTTCACTTTGTGAGGTGGGGCCATGATTGAGCAAACCTACCCCACCCACCCAAGGCGTTACGAAGTTTAGAGTTAGAAGAGAGAAACGAGGGAGGAGGGCTAGTCAGAGCACCTGACGCTGTTGTCAGATGGGACTCGTGTTTACAGAATAGGAGTACTGAGCACTCGTGCCTCTCTTTTTTATGGAAAAATTGGTCGTATGTCTAGTACCACTAGTTGGGTGCGTGCGACCTATAGCTGTCATCACTTTAGGTCTACTTTTCGAACCGTGGCTACGCTTCACAGTACATATTTTTCATGCCTTTATCCTCCTATATGTACTCCTAGGCTATTTCCACGTGCTCCCATTCGCCGACATGTGGGACATAGAGCATCTGGGTCGTAGTGCATGCACGACTGGAGCATATGCCGGGTTACTTTACATTTCAGACCTCACGAATTACATGCAAACCCGCATAAGAAGAATAAATAAATCAATGAATTACTACATGAAATCGGATTATTTTCATGGAAACCGGAGCACGTTCATTAAATTTTGGACATAACACGTTTATAAAAAATGACCGGACCTAGACCAGTCTAAGGGCCTCTTTGATTTTTCCCGGAAAAAAATGGCCTCTTTGATTCGCAGGATACTGAAAACACAGGAATGGGGAAAGTATGATGGCGATGAACTGAGATGAGGAGAACTCTAACTCAGTTAGAGATTAGAGTTAGATTCTAACCCTGAACTAACTCTAAACCAAAGAGGTGTATGGATGGCAGGGTTAGATTGACAATAAATGCTCTATCTCAATCATTTGACTACTTTGGACCCTATTTTTAGTCGACTAAAATAAGTCCCTTGGATCCAAGCATACTCTTGGTGTGGCCGGCTCTTCTGTGGCCTCCTCCCGCTCACAATTGACATAAACGAACCATCTATACAATCAAGCATGCAAAACATGATAATTTTTACTTTGTCCATACAAATGAGATATCACACTTAAACATACAAGTCTTCAATCAAGCTTCACAAAATAAAAAACACTTCATGAAACAAAGAATGAGCTAACTCATCACGGAAGTTGTTCACGATAGGGAGGGAGCCCGGAGCCCCTCACGCACCGAGGGAGGAGCTCGCCATCATCGCTCTGGAGGAAGGCTTTGTAGAGCCCAAGCCCCGGGAACCCCTCCGACCCCGGCCCTTGCGAGTTGAGGTCGACACCAGCATGGGTAGCAGGGCCGCTTGCCGTCGACTGGGAACTTAATCTTTGGGCCTCTATAAATAATGCAAGCCTGTAACTAAAATACCTAGAAAGGTGAACTGAATCTTTGGGCCTCTAGAAATAATGCAAGCCTGAAACTGAAATACCTAGAAAGGTGAACTGAATCTTTAGGCCTCAAGAAATAATGCAAGCCTGAAACTTAAATACCTAGAAAGGTGAACTGAATCTTTGGGCCTCTAGAAATAATGCAAGCCTGAAACTGAAATACCTAGAAAGGTGAACTGAATCTTTGGGCCTCTATAAATAATGCAAGCTCAGAATTAAAATACCTAGAAAGGTGAACTGAATCTTTGGGCCTCTAGAAATAATGCAAGCACTGAAACTCAAATACCTAGAAAGGTGAACTGAATCTTTGGGCCTCTAGAAACAATGCAAGCCTGAAATTGAAATACCTAGAAAGGTGAACTGAATCTTTGGGCCTCTACAAATAATGCAAGCCTGAAATTGAAATACCTAGAAAGGTGACCTGAATTTTTGGGCCTCTAGAAAGATTTATTACCTCCTCAAGCAGCATCAAACAATTCCATGCGTGCACCACAAATCTATAGCAAGTTTGATCAGGATCTACTTTTCCAAATCAGAATTAGTGCTAGAGCAAGCAAGATCAATGATATGGTCATGAGACAGAGAAGGAACGAACAAACTCACCCCTTTCGCGACCTCCCTGGTAGATGCGCCACCGCCGCGCATGACAGAGGGAGAAAAACGACTGGTGAAGGGGGAGCGGGGCGACCTTCGATGGTTGGAGGGAGAGGGCGGCCGGAGTAGGGCGGCGGAGGCCGAAAGGAGAGGGCGGCTGGAGGAGAGAGAGGGCGAGCGGCGCTTGGGCGGGCGGCCCTATGGGGAACAGAGAGTAGTCGTGCGAGGGGGGGGGGAGCGATCTGGTGCGGGCAGGTGAGATTTTTTAGGGGAGCGATCTGGTGCGGGCAGGTGAGATTTTTTTAGTTCTCTTTTAGTGGGCCCAGGATAACTAACCCGATTAGAACCTCTCCACCTGGCTAGTTTTTTTAGCTGTTTAGAGCAGACTAGCTCAAACTAACCCCTCTTGTTTCGATAATTTGAGGCTATTTCAACCCAAACTAGCTCTAACTCAGGGATCCAAACAAAGAGGAGTGTTACTGTACATGCTACAGTGTGGACCGTAGCACATTGTTTTTATGGCCATATCACCACATTATTGTTTTCTACTACTGGTTCACTGGGCTACCGTGGTTCGCACGGCTGGTTCACTGGGCTGCCGTGGTTCGCACTCCTCCGACCTGAGTAGTACTAGTATAGTACTAGTATATACCGCATCATTCTTTGCTCCTTCTTACTACTCCGACATGTGGGAGAGCCAGCATCCGGGTCGACGTGTCATGCACCAGATTAGAGCGCAGAACGGAAGGGGGGCATCACCCACGTCGGAGCGCCAGTAATTCATGACTATAGTGAGTGGTCATGTCACAAGTCTTTCCAGCAGTAACACACTGTCAAATCGCACAACCCCACTCGCTCACCCTCCTCGCCTCTCTGTCAAACCGCCTACCCGAAAACTGCCGCGCGTACTGCCCAGGAAAAGCCCCGCCCTCAACTTTTAACTACGTGAAAATAGTTCGAGCTTGTTTGTTCTATATAAATACAATACTTACTGTATGTTTATTCACCCGTGGGGTTGTTCAATGATTGGAGGGGCGGGGAGCACAAGTGAACAGTATTACCTCTGTCCGGGTTTATTGGTCCCCATTGTATTTCGTGCCAAATTTTGACCATAGATTAAACTAAGAAAATGTTCACGCATGTCAACAAACATTATATTTTTCAAAACTATGTTCAAATACGAATCCAATGAGATAATTTTTCTTGACATGCATTAACATTTTCTTAGTTAAATCTTTAGTCAAAATTTGGCACAAACTATAAAAGGGACCTATAAACAAGGACGGAGTTAGTACTGTAGTAGTAGTAAGTAGGAGTCGTAGAGTAGTCACCTTAAATAGAGAGTTTCTTTTCTTTAATGCCACGTACACAAATTGAAACGCTTGTTGTGGAGAAAAAAAAGATAATCACTCCACTATATATGGACGCAGGGGCCTGAGCGCTTGCTTTACTTGGGTTGCTCTCTTCATTCTCTCATCCTCTCCAGATATAAACAAGACAGCGGTAGCAACATTTTCTCTCTGCTCACCGCTGGTCACAGATCCGGCCGGGTCCCTTCGGCCGGTGTGTGTAGAGGACTAAAAGGTGTATCATTCACGCGGTCATCGCCGCCGAGGGAGGAAACCCATAGCTGCCGGAGGGGACCGATCCTCTGCCCGTGTCATTCTCTCCAACACAACACTGGCTCGGGAGGTCCTCCGGCCCTTCTTCCTCCCTGCCATATTGTCCGTAGATCCGACCTGCCGCCGCTGACATCCCGGTGACCCTCAGGTATAAGTTCTTCGAAAGCGGCCTTGCTCTATTGCCCCAGCTCCCCACGTGTCTGCATGTGCATCTTTTTCTACTCCCATCAGCTCTTCCAAAGCCACCTAAATTGTTAGTATTATTAGAGGTAAAGCTACTTCATGCATTCAATCTAGGGCTTTGTTCAAACAACGAAGAAAGGGGAAAGTTGTAGCATGAATCTAGGACTTGATTCAAAGAGGAAATAATATGGTAAAGTAGTAGAGACCGGATACCCAACCGGGTCTCTTGGTTGAAAAGGGAAATAATGGGAAAACGCAGACAAACTGGATAAGGAACGAGATCTATTATTGGTTGAAAAAGGATAGAAAGTGGCGGCTGGTGGACAAGTCAACAGAGTATGTCCAGGATTAGGTTTGCTGCCATCACATAGTAAAAGGTCTCGAGATTAGATTTGCTGCCCTCACATAGTAAAAGGTCTCGTGAATAGATTTGCTGCCCTCACATAGTAAAAGGTCTCGAGGATTAGATTTGCTGCCCTCACATAGTAAAAGGTCTCAGGATTAGATTTGCTGCCCTCACATAGTAAAAGGACTCGGGAATAGAATTTCTGCCCTCAACTAGTAAAAGGAATCCAGGATTAGGTTTGCTGCCCCACATAGCGTGAACAAGCTCGGCATCACCACTTTATGCCTCCTTGTAGGTACATTGTGCCGATGCGCCCACCGTCGTCGCATGTCCTTATACCAACCTTTTGCTGTTTTTTTTGGAGTAAACCAACCTTTGCTGTAAGGGCGCATGTAAAATGAAGCGATCACACTGTTACCTTAGGGACATGTCTAACCAGTGTTATTCTTAATCTAATGCCTCCAAAGGATAAGATGCAACTAAACTGTGTTACAAATGGCACTCCGCTGTTTTCCCCAAAGATGATAAGTAAGTTGCTCCTTTACGCTTTGAGTGTCCTGGTGTCCCCATGGTCCCATGCCCTTAAACCAACTCTTTAGCTGATGTTGATTTATCGTGTTCCGTAAACAAGCAATGCCACCATTAAAGTAATCCCATATCTAAGGAATCTCATTGTTGATCGTAATGCTTCTGGTAACATGAAGCATTGCTGACGTTTTAAAATTTCTACTGTCCTTGCGTGATTGCCATGAACATAATTAAGATGCTTCTTGTCACACCCTGATTTCCATGGCACAACACTTAAGATGATAAATCATGATAAATTGTGGTTTGACAAAAACTTTTGTGTGTTTTGGTCTTTGCTTGATTTGATTTTGTCTACTGTTTGCAAGTGCTCTAAAAATCAAATAAATCCTCCAACTCTTATACTCATTCTCCTTGATCCAAAAACCTTGCCCAATGATCATGCCATGTGTATAGGACATAAAAATAATTTCTTACAAAAATAATTTGGCCAAATAGTATTTTCAAAATTTGTTTTCCAAAAACCCTGAATTGAGATTTGCAATCGCAAGTACTTAATTAAGGGCAGTAAAAATCTTTACAAAAATATATTTGACTCCTATTAGATATAGGATACCCATAAACCATAAAAATATAATTTTAGAAGTTACTTTACTATTTTATTTAAAGGCTTTTTCTTTAGGCCAGAAATGGTCTTTAATAGGTTAAAATTATTTTAATGCTTTAAAAATATTTGACAAAAACCTAGGGAAACTCAGTGGACATATATTGTCCATATATAAGAGTTTCAACACATGGTCATGTTCAAAATATTGGTCAAATTCCTCAAAAACCCTTTCAGGATATTTCAAGCTTTTGAAATATTTACAAGGGAAATATTCTCCAAATATTCCAAGAAAATTCTAGCATGTCACATATGACATGTTTGATGGTCTTGCCAAGTCTCATGTCATGGAGAGTAGTATAACCCCATGAAATCCCCTCAAAACCAATTCTGTCCATTTTGAAGTTTGAGCAACTCTACATTGCCAAACATGTCCAAATGCTCTAAAACCTTGTGAACATGCTCAAATGGTCTAGTAACTCATCTAGACCAAATGGCACAAGTTAGAGAACAAGTTAACTTGATCAAAGGGCCCCAAAACCCTTCCTGTCCAGAACCAAATTTGAACAACTCTACATTGGCAACTTTCTCCTTTTGATCTCAGCTTTTCTGGACATATTTAGGACCTCAAATGATGGCACTACACCAAGTGGTGCACCAAGGAGAATGGTTTTTCATGACTATATCTTGGAGAATCCATTTCTGCTAATTTCTAGGGTTTACAAAAGTTGCATTGGCAACTTTTCCCAAATAAGCTCCAAATTGGTGGAAAGGCCTAATTATATGTGCCATTTCACCCTGTGGAGTCTCATGCCAAATGGAGTTCATTTGCTTAACCAAACAAGCATCAAACACCTTCTGCCACTTTACCAAAATTCCATTTTTGACCACTTCCACTAATCTCCATGACCCTATGTTTTTACCACAGCTGCCCCAGGTCACCTCCTACCTCCAGTAACTATCCTCCTTCAACAGCTCAATTATTTGGGGGTCAAACCCATCTCTTTCTCTCTTAGTTTTCCCATGGCAACTCCTCCTCTCTCTCATTTCTATATGCAGCACCCCACCTAGCTCCTGACCACTCTAGAGCATCCAAGGAAGCTCCAGGACACAAGTGGACATGCCCCTGCCCTTTTAAAATGGCCATGCCGGCCATATGCATGCTCTGGAGCGCGCTACAGTGCGCCCTTGCACTGTAGCTGCCCTCTGCCCAATGCCTCCGACCACCTCAGCCCTCCCCCGCACGCCTTTCGACGCGCCTCGACGTCTGCAGGACGCTACACCCCTGTCCCCCTCCTCCTTCTCCCTCCTCCTGCCTCCTCTCGCACGCGCACCGGCCGCCCGAGCGCTCCAATGGGCAGCCTCACACGCGTGATGCTCTGGCCCTTCCCCGCTATCTCTCTTCTCTCCCCTCTCCCTAGACCAACCCCATGAGCACCCCAGAGACGCCCACGCGCGCCCCCGTGGCTTGCAGTGACGGCAACAGCCTCGCCGGCGCATGAGCTCATGGTGCACCATCGCCCTGCCACAAAAGGCCACCCCCGAGCCCTCTCTGGCCTGGATTCACTCCCTCTTCCCCCCAGAAACCTCCTCGAGCAGCCTGCTCCTCCTCCTGCACCTTCCTTCTCCTTCTACCACCGCACGGGCGCCGCTTCGACTTGCTCAAATTCGAGCAATGCCGAGCTCACCTCCCTCCTTTTCCTCCACACAAAGACTCCCCGTGGTCCGGCGAACCTCCCCACCTCCTCGAACCGTCGCGGGGAAGCTCCAACGCCGAGAGCCACAGATGGCCGACGACCTCCCTCGCCACCGTCAAAGCTACGGTCACCTCGGCCCCCTCCGTGGCCGTGACACTGCACTGGCCGGATGCGCCACTCCACCAGGCTCGCCCATAGGCGGAGCACCGCGGGAGACGGCCGGAGGCGCCGGCTATTGTCGGACGAGCGCCGGCGTGCGCTCTGCCTCCCCTGCTCTGTCTCGAGCGGAGGTAGAGGACGACCGCCCCGCCAGCTGGCATGGGGGGCCGTCCGTCAGCGGCAGAGGCAAACAGCCGAGCTGCCCACCACCGGGTTAAGTGGAAACGGCTTCGGGCCGATCCGCTTGCCCCGCTGGGTGGCGCCTTCCCGCAGTGCGCCTTCGACGTCGCCTCCTACTCTCGTGTGGCCGAGCCAATGGGCGGCCCGGTCTTATGAGAGGCACTATATTGCGCTCGTGCGCTTTAGGTATAACCTAATTCCTTTTCTTTCTCTTTTTTTGGTAGGATTTTAAAATCCATAAACAATTCAAATGATATCCAAATTTGATGATTCAAATTTCTAGTGACTCTATAAATCATGATCTACCTGTTGGTGCAACATGCACATTTTTCCAGAGACTTTTCTTCACAAACATTTATCAAATCTTGTTTTTCCTATTTCTGTGATGAACTTTAGAAAATCACGGAGAGCTCAAAATTGATCCAAATGCCATGATTCAAATTCCTAGATGCTTCTAAGTTCATAACTTAGTTTATGAACAGTTTTCTTAATACTTTCTGTACCCCACAAAATAATCAGCCATTTCTTCATGTTTGTAAACTTTGCAAATCCATAGAATATTCATTTGAACTCCAAATCGAGTGAAACCAAATCTTGCAAATCCACAAATCCCTTGATTCCATCATATTGAAATATTCAGAGATATCCATTGATCAAATCCCATTGAAACTACTTTAGTCATACCTCATATGACCAAAGGTATCCTAGAAAAGTCCAACTTGCAATTTTAGAGCACTTTTATTTTTGCCTTGTTGTGTTGCTTATTGTGATTGTTTTCGACGTTAGTTGACGAAGTAGACGGAATACTTGGAGAAGGACCCAAGACTTGAAGACTCGATGAACCGGGCAAGCAGCCCTTTGACCATGTCTATGAAACCCTTTTATGCATGTCATATAGCACCATATTGTTGTTGCAACGAATCATGATGAGGTGGTAACCACTTCGATGGTTTGCCACCGTACTTCCTTGTTGATACTTGCATTGTGCATGACCCTACCTTCTTATGAGGGTTATGCGGTGGGAGTAGATAGGATGCTAAAGTAGATGCTACGCAAAAGGGACGGGTATATGCATGGTGAAGGAGTCAAAGCATTTTCAAAAGACTTTTCGAAAACCCCGTCGGGTGCCACTTATGCCCGAGGAAGATGATGAGATGGGTAACCACTTGATGACGAAGTGGTGTACCGAGGCAAGTGTGTGTTGTTTTCAAACGGATTAGATTTAAGATTTGTCGATCGTCCCAACCTTACATGCGCAACAACTCTACCCTTATATGGGAAAGGGCATTATTGATTACCTAGGCCGATACTAGCTTGGAGCCCGCATTACTAGTGACGGGGAGAGTTGGTGCTCTCTCTCGGGGCGGGTCGTGCTGTAGGGCGGCCATGACTGTTTTCACGGGGCACGGATACACTGCTTCGTCCCCTCTCGGATGTTACGATCTCGAGCGAGTCTCGTATGATGTACATCGTGAGGATATGGAACAACGAGTGGGCTCCTTGTTAGTGTCGTCTAGGGAAAGATAGTGATCGAGTGCTTACCCCGGGTACTTGAGGTATCGCGGGTCGTGGATGACACGGAAGTTCCCTGGATCTTGTGGGTAAAGTGTGCAACCTCTGCAGAGTGTAAAACTATTCGAATAGCCGTGTCCACGGTCAAGGAAAGTTGGGCGGTGCTGCTTAAACTACATCCAGGGTTTTACAACCGTGTGTGTGAGTTGATAAAACTACTTGGGTCAAGTCAAAGGACTTGACATGATTGAGTTGGGTTGGTGCCCGCTCTATTTATGTTGATATCTGTAACCTGTCCTCATGGTTACTTGAATCCTCCATATGCATGTCTTACAAATTGTTGAACATGTCATTGCACTCAAAACTAGTTTTCTGCAAAAATTTACCTATATCATGCATTGTTGTATCTTGAACAAAACATGGGTTGCTTGCGAGTACATTCAAAGTACTCATTGGCTTGCCACTGGTTATTTTATTGGCCAGGCATGAAAGAACAGGATATGATGAAGAATACTTTGGTGACGAACATGTGAGCTAGGACGCTTCCCAGTCAGAATGCCTGTAGGGTTAAGGCAGATGGCATGGGTCCAAGTTATCGACGAAGATTCCGCTGCAATGTTATACTCAAGACTTGACCATAATGGTCCTACTTGTGTAATACGGTATATATGGATGTAAGCCTCTTGTTATTCAGCTTCTGTGTGTTCAGTGAGCATTCATCTCTAGGATCACTGTACACGTGCATTCGGTGATCACGACTTATGAGTCGGGGTCCCCACAGAGCTGGTATCAGAGCCATCCTGACTGTAGGAAGCCTTAGATAGCATGGTCGTTAGTTAGGGCAAAGCTATTTCCAAAACTATTACTAGTTTTCAAAACCATCTATACTTCTCTTCCCTTCTCAGATTTTCGGAAACTAAGGTATACTTTCCTTATTGATCTCTTCCCCTTCAAAACCTTTGGTCGGTAGAACCCTTATGCCCCTAACCACTGGATTCCTTGTAAACCTTGAGGATAATCCATAAGGAAGATGCATTGCCAGACATTCACCCACATCCCCCGAACACAAGATTGGCGATACCACAACAAGACGATACCAACAGAAGATACATCCTCTAAGAATGAGGATATGAAGACCCAGGAGATGGTGACACCCTTGACACTGCCCCAAGATGACGCAACCCTAGCCTACGATGATCAGGGCATAGGATATGCAAGATAATGATATACATCACTAATAGAGTAACCCTGTCACTACCATTGCTATATCGGCAACCACCGGTGGATGAGAACCTAGCCATTTGGTCCGCCTCACTATAGTGAGCAGGAAAATGGTTCTCTTCGTCCCCCGCTCTTGGTATCAATGTTGTCATCAACGTAACTGATAGTTTGGACCTCTATTATGCCTTGTTAATGTCATTGCATAAATGATTGCTTACCCGAAACCCTTGACGCCTTAAAAGGCAAAAGGGATCGTCATGATTAAGAAGACAATGTAAGGCCGAAGTCAATGCCAGCCTACGAGGAGCCACCTTCACCCCATCACTTCAACAAAGTAGAAGTTGTTGAAGACTCTTCAAGCTCAACCGATTGTTTCGTCGAACAACTACAAGAAACGTAGCAACACCGAGGAAAACACGGAAGATCGCATGAGGCACAAGGCACGACTCATCGAGTCCGAGAACCCCTAGGGTAGGATGAGTCGTGTACCCCTATCTTGCGCAATGAGTCCGTATGTTGGTTCGAATAGAACCATGATTGTGTGTTGCTTGTTTTTATTTGTTTGTGTTTTGATATCACGCCCTTTTGCCCGAGGCAACTAGTACGCAGCTATATCACTTTTTATTTTATTGTTTGTGTTTGGCCCTTTCAAAGCACTTGTTTGTTTGCACTTGCACTATAGAACCCCCTTTAGGCATTCCCCTTCTCTATGCTACTTTTCCCTCTCATCTCTCTCCTCAACTGAAGACAAGCAAGACAAGATGCACCAAGGGTTCTACTCCGGCGACCAACTAGCACTGAAGACTTTTGCTGCCGCCTCTTCGACCAAGTAGAGCCTCGTAGAGTTATGCTTATCCTCATGATCGAACCCCATCCCTAGACCCTTCGAGACTTCATGAGATAACCCATCTCGAATCCTTAACCATGTGCTTAACTCTCAGACTTGCAAAGAGAACCAGTTAAGCCTCCGTAACCTCGGTCAACATTGGGTTCACTATAGAACTAGTGGACGTAGGAAATGAGCACCTTATCATCCTAATATAGCACCAGAACTGATGATGCCATAGGGAAGACCAATTTGAGGATAACAGAGGACAAATGAGTTGATGAGTTTATATCAGTGACCTCGAGGAAATATCTGAGACTCTTTGGTGGATTATAAGGCTTTCACGATGGTAGATGGACTTGGTGGGATCATGATTATAGAGTAGCATAGCTTTCATTACCCCCGGATAAATTGGATTTAGTGGGACAATTAAGATCGCAAGCTGAATTCTTGGAAGTATGAGGATTTGACTTAGCCAGGGGATATTGATAGGAGATAGTTGACATTATGATAATGACTTTGGGGAAGCATGTAGGAATTCTTGTTGGACATGAGATTTGGATTGAAATAGGTGATCCTAGTTGAGTATAGGTGGTGAGTAAGTATACATGGTTCAGAGTAAATTGGATTTAGACTGATGATCTCGATCATGATACTATGTTTCTTGGAGGACAATAAACTAGGAGATTGGATTAATTGTCGGAGTTGATATAAGCTTGACCTTGGAGTTTACTTGACCATGATAATGGAATTGGTGGACTTACTATAGTAGAGACAACCCTTTCAAGTATTTTGGGATTATGTGGACTTTAGGAGATCATGTGGAACATCATAAACATTGGATTTGTAGAATTAAATGGATTATGTAGTGATTGATGGAAGTTAATGGGCTGTTGGTTGATTCATAGGAAGGAAACAAGATCTTGGAGTGGCTTACGACGTGTTTCCTTAGGATAGAGGTGCTTTATCTTAGACCTTGGAAGAATAGGCTGAGCACTTGGATTGTCACGTTCAAGCTTAGCAGCTTATATGTTCTACCCATGGATTTTTAGGGCTAGACATACATATGAGTTTGGGGATTGTAGACATATATGATTTTGTTATACCCCCTCTCGAGAGTCATGAGGATATGAATAACATGAGTGATGATTGGAGTTGACCTATACGAGATGATTCTTTTGGTAATATGATGTGAAGACTAAGTAGAACTATTGGCATCTCAGAAACTGTGCTTAAGGATGAGACGATAAGCGTTCACCCGCACACTAGAACCTTTGAAACTCTTAAGCCCCCCAAACCACAACATGGTCGGATCATGACCACGGGCTTTGGCTCTAGGACCCTTTGCCAATGCTCAATCCAGACCACCACCAATACCCCAGCCTACTTTGCGTACCCCATAGACTTCATGGAGTGCTTACACAAGATAGTTGTCATCATCATTTGGTGACCTACCTGTCCACCCGAAGACGGAAGAAGAGCCGTTCAGCTAGTCCAGGAACATATGAAGACCGCCATGCCAAGGAGGAAGAACTACCACCATCATCAAGAAGTAAACATCCGCGTCGAAGACCAGGTGTATCTGCAAGCCACTCCTCTCTAAGGAACCAGCGTTTCCATAACAAGGAGACCCACACCAAGATTCATCGGCCCCCTTCGAGATCACTCCAAGACTTAACAACCCCCTCAGAGATCGCCACAAGATGAAGAGAAGACAGTTACCAGATGGAGTTACCACCGAGTTACCCAATCGTGTGTAATGTTTCCACATGACACAACTCCGGAAGTGTTTTCGGCTTCCTAACTAGCCCGATCACTAACAAGGACATCGATCACCGAGCCATCGACCTCCAGCCCGATCCAACCTGATCTAACGCGAGAGACCCCTTAGCAACCTGGATCAACCGAGAGCGTCATACACGGCTACAACACCGGTACTTCAAGATTCAATGGAGCACCAAATGGAAGTAGAAGCGGTATGAGGACGTGAAGACTACCCCAAATCCAAGTTTCCGTATTCCTTCCCAGCGCCTTAGTCTGGGAATCTCGGGACGAGATTCTTGTAAGGGGTAGGTCTGTCACACCCTGATTTCCATGGCACAACACTTAAGATGATAAATCATGATAAATTGTGGTTTGACAAAAACTTTTGTGTGTTTTGGTCTTTGCTTGATTTGATTTTGTCTCTTTGTTTGCAAGTGCTCTAAAAATCAAATAAATCCTCCAACTCTTATACTCATTCTCCTTGATCCAAAAACCTTGCCCAATGATCATGCCATGTGTATAGGACATAAAAATAATTTCTTACAAAAATAATTTGGCCAAATAGTATTTTCAAAAATTTGTTTTCCAAAAACCCCTGAATTGAGATTTGCACTGCAAGTACTTAATTAAGGGCAGTAAAAATCTTTACAAAAATATATTTGACTCCTATTAGATATAGGATACCCATAAACCATAAAAATATAATTTTAGAAGTTTGTCGGGGAGGCTGATCGTACCCACGGACACCTATGGGGCCGGCGGACCAGGCCCCTTGTGGTTCGGAGGGGGGCGGAGATCGCACGAAGAGCGGATCGAGGCGAGGCACACGAGCAGTTTACCCAGCTTGAGCTCTCCTGAGAGATAAAACTCCTACCGTTGCTTGTCCGATGTATTGTGTTCTTGCTAGGGAGCGATGAGAGCTACAAAACCTAGTGTGAGTGTATCTGGTCTCGGCGAGTCGAATGAACCGAACCCTTTCTACGCTATGCATGGGCCTCCTTTTATAGGCTCACGGGGTCTCCGGCGTGGCAACATAGACGAGGGTATAAATGTAAAACAGGAGTTGGTACACCTACTCAACAGTGTAAAGTGCAAAATACCTAACTCGACGGCAAGGGACAAAAGCAATAAATGCCCGCCGTCGCCGAACAAAGGCAACAGAGACCGTCAGGTGCACCTCCGCTCGCCACGATGGCAAGCTTGTCAGTGCCGCTTATCGCTGCTCTCCGCTGGCTGCACAGCCGCTCGACACGCGCGCATGGAACGGTCCCATGGCGACACGTCGTTGGATGAGCTGGAGCGAAGATGGAGAGAGGTTGCTTGCCGCGGCAAGCGCCTTGCCGCGGCTGAATCCTTGTCGCGTCCGGAGGCTTGTCGCGCTTCGAGCCTTCCTGGCAAGCTCCTCTTGCCGGGGCCTTGTCTTCTGCATGCCTTGAGTGGCCTTCCCGACAAGCTCCTCTTGCCGGGGCCTTGCTTCTTAATCAAATACTTTGTTCTTGAATGGCTCCAAAGGAGCCACGGAGGATCTTGGCGGTGACGAGGCAGACCCTGCCGCTGGCGCCAGAATCGTCTGCGGCACGAGTACGGGATACTAGGGTACCCCTACTCTAGTACACCGACAGGAGCCCCCGGGCCTGGGCCGTACACGGTGCCGAGCGCTTGTCGGGCCAGGCCCAAAACTGTGCACGGACACACGCGGCCTCGACCACGTCGCAACACGCCCCAGACCCACCACGATCCCCACTAACGGCACGCACCGGACGTGGCGTCATGCGAGAGATCGTGGGCGTGGTCGTGGGTGTTTCTTTATTAGTAAAAGCGGAACGTCCGCCCCCTCCCCCTCTTTATAAGCGGACGAAACAGGGGCAGGCCATCCACTCTGCCATCGCTGTCTTGTCAAGAAAACCACCGCTGCTCCCCTCTTCTTCTCCGGTGCGAAGAGAGCAGCGCCCCGCCCCCTTTCGCCACAAGCACGCTCACCACCGTCGGCCTCCTCCGCCATCCTCGCCATGGCTCTGAAAGCCGACAAGGAGAAGGGCGTCAAGTCGGCTGAGGCGTAGCGGCTCGCGGCGTTGCGCAAGGAGCGAGCCATCTTCCCCCCGCAGCTCGGCGCAAGGGAGCTGCGAGACGTCTTCTACCTCTTCTGGTCGACGGAGACGCGTGCGCATCCGGGCACGAGGGTACTCCCCGCCTCCGCCTCTGATTTGGCCCCAACAGGGTATCCCTTTTTCGCCCTTTTCTTCTATTGCGGGCTTTGCCCGCCTTTTCCGGAAGTTCTTCTGCGACATCATGAACACGTTTAGCCTCCGCCTCCTTGATTTCACCCCAACGCCGTCTTGACCATGGCAGTTTCGGCGCATTTGTGCGAAAACTTTGTCGGAGTCCACCCAAATGTGGCACTCTTCCGCCATTTCTTTGTGCCCCTGGCCGAGAGAGAGGAGAGCCACTTGCCGGAGGGATAGCCTGGGTCTCTAGGATGCGGCAAGAAAGAGGCCTACACGGAAGGAGAGTTCCGCAACAAGTGGGAGGAGTGGAGTGCCAATTGGTGTTGGGTCGTAGAGGAGAACCTGCAGCCCTTCACCGCAGGCGCCAAACTCCAATAGTGCGCGCAGAGATTGGAGCAACTTACGCCGAGGATGCGGTTGAAGATAGCTGTGACCGGATTTTGCGCCTCGGGCTTGCCGGGTTAACCGTAAGCGCAGCTTGGCGCAGATTTCCTTCGCCGCCGCATCGCTCCCTTGCAGGAGAGGAGGAGGCCTGCTTGGGAGTTCCAGAATGCGGCAGACATCATGAGGTTGCGCCCGGGTCTGAACTGGAACTTCACCGTCTTGGAGCTGGATGCGATGCTGCTCGAGCTGTTCAAGAACGACCCCGACCACCCTGAGTGGTTTAGGTTGCCGCTGGGTCGCCCTTTGTGCAACAACTTCGGCGCTCGACCGCATCCGGCGCCATGATGCCGTTGTCACGACTCCCAGGATCGTCCCAACCTGGCAGGAGCCTCGACGCAGGTCGTGCAGCAGTTCTTCGACGATTTGGAAGAAGTGCCGATCCGCCCGACGAAAGCGTAAAGGCTCACCCGTGACACCACCGACGAGGAGATGGCGCGGATTGCCACCAGGGTGGAGGAGGCGGCAGCAGCCGCTGTCGCTGGAGCCTTCGGGTTCACCGTGGAGGAGGCAGACGCGGCGAAGGCGGCAAGCCTTGCCGAGCGAGGGGAGGTCGTCGGCGAGGACGAGCTTGTCGAGCCCGAGGCCGGGTCGTGTGGACCCGCCGCGGGCGCTTCTTCTCCACCACCCAGCGACTTGCCGCCAGCGGAGCCCGGCTCCGCTGAAGAGGCGTCTCCGCAAGGCCGAGACGAAGTCGAGCGGCAGACTAGCCCATAGCAGCAGCGCCACAGCAGCGCTTCCACCGCGGCAAGCGAGGTTGCAGCGGAGCGCCCACACCGCTGCGACAACCGGGACGGGATCTTCAAAGCCACCGCCGACGCCTCCGCCAGCGGCCAAGAGAGCCCACTCCCCGCCTCGCACCGGAGGCGAGCCGGAGTTTGACTTCTCCGCCAGCTCACGAGGAGGAAGGCGAAGAGTAAGCTTTTGAGATTTGTGCTTGTATTTCTTCAATTTTATTGCTTCATCTTGAATCTGATTTGCTTGCTCTGGACTCTTTCCTTTTCGTGACGCTGGCCCAGAGCGTCGAAGAGGGCCAAGATCCCGACGGTCGTCGTCGAGGACGATTCTCCCGTGGCGACAGGGGACGCGTCCGAGACCGCCTTGCCGGACCCGGCAACCCTTCCTCAGAGCAGCCCCCAGCACAGCCCCTAGAGTAAGTGTGCAGTTTTCTCCTTACTATTAGGTGTGCAGGGGTGCTCTTTCTTCATTGATATCTGATTGTGTGCTTGTGTAGGAGCAGAGCAGCCTCATCAGGAGGGCTCGGAAGCCGCCCGAGACCACATGCTGCTGCCACTACGCCGCCAAGGGAGGAATCTTCGGCAAGGGAGCGCCCTCCGACAAGGGAGGCCACTCCGGCAAGGGAGGCTAGGGAGGCTACCCGGCAAGGGACAGCGCCAGTGACCCTCCAATGGTCGAGGCCATGGCTGCGGATCCCGTTGCAGGTAACTGTCTTACACGAAAATCTCTCTTGGGCCTGCTTTCTTTTGTTTCTCTTTTTGAACATTTGCTTGACTGCTCTTTCTTCGTCTGACGCAGAGCCGATGGAGGTCGAGGCCGCCGGCGAGGAGGAAGCGCGCGGCAACACCGACGAGGCCGCCATCGAGGAAGAAGAGGTTGTTGTCGTGGAAGAAGAGGCCGTCGCCGACGAGCCTGTTGGGCGAGGAGGAGGTCACCGAGGCTGCCGACGCAGAGGCCGGGCGAGGGGTCGAGGCGATCGCCCAGCGGCCCCGAGGCCGGAGGAGCACCTGCGCTTCACCGACAGCCGACTCCCCTGCCGCTGCTGCAGGCGTCAGACTCAAAGGAGCCCGGCCAGCGCCACCAAGGCCGGCATAGGCGTCTTCATCAAGCTCCCACAGGAACCCGAGCCTGTGGCGCCCGATCGAGGGAGAGACCTTCGACGGCGAGCTACTCGCCTCCGCTGGGCTGACGCTGGTGGACGCGCCAAGCAGCAGCAGCGGCGAGTCTGAGGAGGAGCAACTGCTGAAGAAGCTGCTGTCGCGGGAAGTTGGAGACCCGGGAAGCACTTGTCGCGAGGGCAGGAGTGGACATGGAGAAACGCGCCGAAGAGCTCCGGAGCGCCAACCAAGAAGCCCTCCACGAGGTAGCAGAAGCGCGAGGGCAACTTGCAGAAGAGCGCACGACCTTCATCCTTGAGAAGGCCGCAGCTGAGGAGGAGCAGCGGCTGGCTGCCGAGAAGCTCTCCGCGCAGGAAGCCGCGCAGCGGAAGGTCAGCTGGACAGCCACGAAGAAGACCTTGCTGCTGTAGGAGTCACTTGGCGGGCGCTTTCAGAAGCGAAGGATGCTGCCGCAGCCGAGGCCGCCAAGGAAGAGTCAAGGCGATGGTGGCACAGCTGGAGGCCAGCCTCAAGAAGAGCGGCGAAGAGCTTGCCGTGCTCAAGCGTGAACGCGAGAAGGACGCCCTATACTCTTGGCGAAGCTGCAGTAGTCGTCTCGGCTGATAGAGGCAAAGAGCTCGGCGCCGCCAAGGATTCCAAGGCGGATCTTGAGCTGAAGCTGACCACCACAGCAGACGTTGGGACGGCGCCCGAAGGCGGGAGGAGGGCTTGTTGGAGGCGATCAAGGCCAAGGAGGAGCTGTTGGCGAATGCTGCCTCCATCGAGCACCTTGAGGAGAGGCGTGGAGCACTGGATCAAGGTCTTGTGGACACCGCGGCCGACATCCACAACGATATGATGGAGCTGTGGAAGGCGGACATAGCATACTAAACCGACGAGCATCTCCAACCCAGCGCCAAACTCAGCTTATTCTTCAAAGGCGTGGTGACGGGTCTCCAGCGTCTCCGGGAAGAGGTCCCAAAGCAGCTGGCCGAGGAATCACGCCAGATCTGTGCAGGAGCCCTCGAGAAGGTGTTGATAAAGGTGGCCTTCCGCAATCCGGGCCTCAACCTTAACGGCGTCCTCAGATCCTTGCCGCCAGACGCTAACGTGGAGGAGCTCAAAGCCCTTGTCGCACCCATTGTGGACAAGGTGAACAAGATCAAGCGGATCGATGGCGACCCGCGTAGACTAGGCCGCCAATTTTATCTTCCCCTTGTCGCTGCTGATCATGTTTAGAACACTTTGTTAGATCAGCGACAAGTTATTTTGTAATATACTCTATCTTAGGCGATCAATGCAACGTTATTTCCTCTACTTGATTCCTTCCTTTGTACGTTTCTGCCTTACGCATTTTGGGGACTTGTCGGCGCGGGCACTTTTGCCGCGAGCGCTGAGTGCGGAACGTCGGCAAACCTGCTGGCGATGCCGCCTCCGACAAACAACCTTGTCGCGACTAGCCGCAGCTCACTTAAGTTGTTGAGCGGACTCGAAACAAAGTAAGAAGCGCGACTAGCCGTGAGTTGGTTCCTCTGCGCATGTGTTTCCATACAAAGTACTATCGTTCGAGGAAGATAACTTAAAATTTTAAAATTGATTGCTCAAACTTTGGCAACTTAGCTTTTACATCTCTTGCTTCCTGATGAGGTGAAACTTCCTCGGCGGTGCACGGTCCATAGTATTACCTCCTCCCCCCTGGTTAACTTGTGCATGAGGGAGCCTTCCTTTCTTTGAGAAAAGAAAAAGAAGAGGAAATAACGTTATGGAGCCCAGCGGCTCGATTCTGCTTACCGGGTGTGGTTGCTGCACAAAGTGTTAGCCAAAATATGCAATAAAATAATGAAAGCATGAATTTGACAAGTTGTGCGCAACACATGAGCTTTACTGATGCACAGGGTCTGCGCCCGGCTTTGTACAAAGGATTACATGCAACAGCGGCAAGACTTGTACAAAAGGTGGTTGCCGGAACGGGTTCCGACAACCGCGCCCTATGGGTAAAACTTACGAAGATGCTCAATGTTCCAGGAGTTGCTCACGGACTGCCATCTTCGGTCTCAAAGCGAACAGCGCCGGAGCCTAGTGACTCGTTTCACCCGATAAGGGCCTTCCCACTTCAAGCGTCAACTTGTTTGAATTCTTGGCGGACTGAACGCTACGAAGAACAAGGTCGCCTTCCTCGAGACTTCCGCACTAACTTTCTGCGGCTATGGTAGCGATGCAAAGCTTCTTTGGTAGCGACGCAAAGCTTCTTTGGTAGCGGCGGCTCGCTAACGGCTTTGAAGACGATCCTCCTCAAGGAGCAGCGCGTCATCTTGTCGCAGCTGCTCTTGCTCAAGCTCATCATAAGCGAGCACTTTCGAGGCGATCCGTATCACGAAGTTCCGTGGGGAGAACTGCCTCTGCTCCATAGACTAGAGCAAAGGGTGTCCGGCGGTGGCTCGATTTGGCGTCGTCCTGATCGACCAAAGAACCACCGGCAGCTCCTCGATCCAGCTTTCTTCCGCACTTGTGCAGCACATCGAAAGTTCTGGTCTTGAGCCCGCGCAACACTTCAGCATTTGCCCTCTCTCGCTTGACCGTTGCTTCTCGGATGAGCAATGAAGCAAAAGCAGACCTTGGCGCCAAGGTCTTGGACGTCTTGCATGAAGGTGCGACTCAGTAAATTGTGTGCCGTTGTCGGTGATGATCCTGTTAGGGATTCCAAACGGCAAACAATCGACTGAAGAACTTGATCAGCTGTGTTGTCACCTTCCTCATCGCTTCCACTTCCGTCCACTTTGTGAACTTGTCGATGGCGACGATAAGCACTCAAAGCCCCGACAGCTCGGGGAAGGGGCCGAGGATGTCGAGCCCCAGGACCGAAAATGGCTAGGGTAAAGGGATCGCCCGAGAGCTTGAGCTGGCTGGTGTATCTGTTTGGAATGGAACTTGCACGCTTCACACTTGGTTACTTGTGCGATTGCATCCTGGAGGGCTGTCGGCGGAAGAAACCTTGCCGGAAAACTTTGCCGTTAGTGCTCTTGTGCCAATGTGGTGACCACATATGCCTCCGTGTATCTCTGCTTAGCAGCTTCTACATCCATCTTCCACAGGAATACACTTCAATTTCACACCGTTGAGTCTTCTTCCGTGCAGTATCTTTGTCGACAAACTGGTACATACTTGATCGCCGGGCTACTCTTTCCGCTTCTTCTTGCTCTTCGGAAGTTCTCCTGTCTCAAGGAAATGGACAATCTGCTGCGCCCATCTTTGGAGCTTGCGGCTCGACAACAAGGACCAAAGGCACATCTGTTGCTGCGGGAACATCGACTTCTCTGACGGCAAGAAACTGCGGCTCTGCTGAGCTTGATGCTCCCGACAAGCTTGCCGAGCAAGACTTGTCGGGAGGCGTCTGCCTCAACGAAACAAACCACAGGGCCCGCTGAGCAGACTGCCTCAAAGACTGTTGGTGTTGATCTTGGGGACCTTTGCAACGACGGCTTCGGGAAGCTCTGTCGGAAAGTGGTCACTTGAGGTCAACTTCCTCTTCTTGCTTTGTCTAGTTGATGGTGTTACGGTTGGCTGAGTTAGCTTGAGCACGAAATTCCCTGGTTCCACAGGCAACTTAAGTGCGGCGCACTTTGACAGGCCGTCAGCAATATCATTCTGAGCTCTTGGAACATGTTCCTTTTGCAGGCCGTCAAAGTGTTCTTCTAGCTTCCTTACTTCATCGACGTAGGCTTCCATCAACGGACTCTGGTAATCTTTGTTCACTTGGCGGACGACAAGCTGCGAGTCACCCCTGACAATAAGCTTTTTGATCCCAAGGTCCATCACGATCCTCGAGACCGCAAGCAAACCTTCATACTCTGCGGTATTGTTTGTCGCTTGCTCCTTGGGAAAGTGCATACGGACTACGTGCTTGAGGTGCTCCTCGGTGGAGTGCGATAAGCGACACGCCGCACCGGCGCTGCTGCGCGAGAAGGCACCATCAAAGTACATCAGCCACTCTTTGCTTGCTTCTTTGACGGGAATGCTCATCTCCGGAATCTCTTAAATGGTGTTGGCGTCCATTACGCTATGAATTACGCCAGCTCTGCTTTGGATAGTTGATGTGCTTTCAAACTTGAGGCCAAAGCTTGACAGCTCCAACGCCCACTCGACAATCCTTCCCGTCGCTTCTGGATTCTGCAGTATCCTCTTCAGCGGAAAGCGAGTGACGACTGTGATCTCATGTGCTTGGAAGTAATGGCGCAGCTTTCTCGAGGCCATGAGGAGGCCGAAAAGCAATTTCGCACACCGTACCTTGACCTAGCCCCTGCAGAGGGAACTCGACAAAAGTAGACCGGGCGCCTGCACCATCCTTTTACGCATTTGATCGTAAATGCGTCTGTGCGGATTCGTCCTTGTCGGGACGAGCTTGTCCGCGAAGCCCCCGCTTGTCGCCGGATGTGCTTGCCGTGGTTGCCGGTTCGTCATCCGCCTCCCTCTCCGCTACTAACGCCAACACTAACCCACTTGATTGGTTGCTTTGCTATATATAGCAACAACTTCTCTTGTGGCTTAGGTGCGACAAGTGTTGGAGTGGAGGACAGGTATTTCTTTAAGTCTGCCGGTATGCAACCTCCGCAAGAGTCCATTTCATTGGACCTGCCTTTTTCAAAATTTTGAAAAAGCGGCAGGCGCGTTCAGCAGACCTAGAAATAAACACTGTTGAGAGCAGCCACGCATGGCCGCAAGTCTTCGTACATCCTTGACGCGCTTTGGTGCTTCAATCTGCTCAATGGCCTTGATCTTGTCGGGATTAGCTTCAATCCCTCGTTGAGACCACGAAGAACCCGAGAAGCTTGCCGGAAGGGACTCCAAACACGCACTTCTCGGGGTTGAGCTTGAGGTTGATCTTGCGCAGATTTGCAAAGGTCTCGTCTAAATCTTGAACCAGAGTTGCTTTGTCCTTGCTTTTAACCACTATGTCATCCATGTAGGCTTCTACATTTATGTGCATCTGTGGCTCAAAAGCGTCTTGGACTACCCTTGCAAATGTTGAACCAGCATTCTTCAAACCGAAAGGCATCCGTATGAAACAAAGATGTGCCACATGGTGTGATGAATGCGGTCTTCTCCTCATCTTCTTCAGCCATGAAGATCTGATGGTATCTCGAGTATGCATCAAGAAACGAAAAGCAAATCACATCCAGCCGTGGAGTCAACAATCTGGTCGATGCTTGGCGGCAAGGAAATGGATCTTTGGGACAAGCTTTATTAACATCCGTGAAGTCAATACAAAGTCTCAATTTTCCATTTGCTTTGCGACGACTACGAGGATTGGCCAACCACGTAGGATGGAGCACTCCTCGACAAGGCCTGCTGCTTCCAGTTTCTTGATCATACGCTATGAATTCTTGGCGCTCAACTTTGCTTGCTTCCTGACTTTTTGCTTGACGGGCGCGCATGAGGACAAAGCGGCCAGGCGGTGCTCAATCACTTTCCTCGGAACACGGGGATGTCGGGGCGGTTGCCATGCAAACCGCGTCGACGATTCGCCCGCCGAGGAAAGCAACGGCGGCGCCTTCCTATTTAGGGTCGAGAGAGGCACCGATGGTAAAGGTACCACCAGGTGCCGTCCTCCTTGGCGGGCACCTTCTTGGTCTTTGGCGGAGCCACCATCTTCTTGCACTTGCCGGTGGAGCTCGGTGGTGCGTCCTCGGCAATGGCGCAGCACTCCGAAGAATGCGCTTGCGGAGTGAGCATCGAGCCCTTGCGGACTTGGACTTCGTCTTCTTCCCCGGGAACTTCAGCCGCAAGTGTTTGGCTTGTCTGTCATGGCTGCTGCATCTGATAGATCTTGTCGGCACAGATAAGGGCATCCTTCTTGTCGCCATGGACAGAGATGGCGGCTTATCGGGCCTGGCATCTTGAGTAAGTTGTAGGCGTGGTGAGAGGCTGCCATGAACTTGGCGAGTCTTTGGGCGGCCGAGTATCCCATTGTAAGGCAGGGAAATCGGCAATGTTGAATGTGACCCTCTCGGTCCTAAAGTTCAGCTCGCTACCAAATGTTACCGGCAGCGTAATCTTCCCCTTGACTTGCTCCTCCCGGATTGATTCCTTGGAAAGTGCGGTCTCTTGAGCTCGCTGTCGAGGATTTGAAGCTTCCGGAGCACCTTGGAGGAGATCGGTCAAGCCCGGCTCCGCCGTCAACTAACATTTTGTGACCTTGAGGTTGCGGATGGTTGGTGAGACCAACATCGGCAAGCACCCGACCATGATTATCGCGATCGGGGTGGTCCTCAATATCAAAATGATAGGCGTCTTGGACCACTTCGAGGAGGCTTTGCGTGACTCCACGGATGGTTCCGCTGCATTGACCTCCCGCATCCATTGCTTGAGTTGGCGGTGGGAGGTATGCGAAGCACCTCCGTCAACGCAGAGGACCTCTGTGGCTTTACGAAACTCCTGCTCGCCATCGGCGTCGTCGTCTTCCATATCTTAAATGCGTCGTCATCATCTTCATCTTTGTCGGCGGCCACGGGAGGTCGATCTCCTTGCGCTGTTTGGCCTTGCCAGCATCCTCCCGGTGGGGCGTTTCTTGCTTGCTCCCCGGCACCTTCACAGGCCTTCTCCTTGTCGCGCCGCCGTACTCAGCTCTCTGCTTTGTTCGGCAGGCTGCTCGACCTTCTTGCAACTCTGGAGGTCGTGGCCCTTGGTGCGGTGGATCTTGCGATCTTGCTTGCCGGAGCTGTCACCTTGTCGGCGGCTGCCACCGGCCCAGTGGTTGGCGTCGTGACAACCTCCTTGCCGGAACCACCGATCTTGGCGTTCTTGTCGCCACCTCCGTTGCGGACTGCTCAACTGCTAGCACTTCTCTGCCTTTCTTCTTCTTGTTGCCTCGCCGCTTGGCCCTTCTTTCTTGCGGGCGGTGTCCTCCTTGTCGAGATCCTGCTTCCGCATTCTCTCCGGAGTCTCCTCCTTCCTCGTAGCCACACTTGTCGGCCAAGGCGTACAGCTCAGCGGCGTCCTTGACTTTGCACATCGCCATCTCCTCCCTCATCCTGCGGTTCCGCACATTACGATGAAATCGCTGATCACCGCGGCAGGGTGGGCGTCACAGGATGTTGTAGTGCACACGGCTGAATCTCTGAATGAACTTGCGAGGACTCTCCTTCCTTGGGCGGCAGATGAAGGTCACTTTCTTAGCCATGAGGCTTGTGGCCACTGTGAAGGCGCCAACAAGCGATGGCACAGATCTGCCCAAGAGGATATGGAGCTGTCCGGCAAGTGCATGAGCCAAGATCTGACGTTGGGCTTGAGCACGGCGGGAAGTAGTTGGCGAGGATCTTGTCGTCCCGTCCCCCGATGCCTGCACCGTGATGGTGTAGATCTTTGAGGAACTCCGACGGATCGTCCTGCCATCATACTTCTCGACGCGTCTGGTTTGAAGTTTTCTGGCTGGGCCCTTTGGACTTGCCGCGGCTCACGCAGTGAGCAGCAGGGGCAACCTACCGCGCTCTGACCGTCGCTGGCTCCTCCGGTCTTGTGGCGTGTCAGCAGAAGGCCCGGTAGCGCTTGCCGGATGACGTCGCGCTTCTCTTGATTGCTCGATCACGAGTTCGGCGTCCTCTTGTTGTCGCTCGCATGAAGAACTTGGCGCTGATCGCGGCGAGCTCGCGGATCCGGCAGCGCGATGGAGTCGGCTGTCGAGGTGGATCCGGTGAGTCGGCGATCTTGGCCTTCGTGGCGGAGAGTGCACGGTGGTTGCACCTCCGACAGTCTCGTCGCCACCGGCTTGTGCCTTGTCGTCTTGCCGTGGCAACGATGGCGTTGGTTGCCGCGGGGCGTCGCCATTGGCAAAGCCGATGAGGCTATGGATAGTGGCCCTCCACTCGTCGACCTTGTCGGCCGTTGGAGGGTAGTCGAGAAGCGGTGAGCTCTCGCCCGAGCTTCTGCTGGGTAGTGGGTGGCATTGGCGAGCGGTGCGAGGCGGGATATGCTCGGACTTCTAACTATGTTAGAAGGAGCAGCACCCGTCCGGCGACCGTATCTCACTCGATGCCGGCATGTTGGCGCGCATGCTTTGGTCTTGAGGGTCTCGATCCAGCGAGCGTATGGCATTGTGAGCGCCATGGCGTTGTTGGTCCAGCGTCTCTGAGATGGCAAGTGGGGGATCTTGGCAGACGCCCAGCAGGTTTCGCGGGGCCTTGTCCTTGGACTTGGCAGCGTCGGGAGCACCTTCATCGGCGCCCGTTCCTCCGCCCGGTCTGCCCCCACCACCCGTCTGCTGCGGTAAGGGTGGATGCAGCAGCGGGCGGCTCTGCTGCCGCCGCCTTCTTCTTCGGTGGCATGTTGAGGAAGATGTTGATGACATTGCTTTCGTGTGAGCGCCGGATCAGATTCACACGGCCTCGGCGCTTCTACAGCGGCGCCAAAGATGTCGGGGAGGCTGATCGTGCCACGGACACCTAAAGGGGCGGCGGACCGAGCCTTGCCCAGCCAGTTCGAAGAGGGGTGGAGATCGCCTGAAGAAGCGGATCGAGGCGAGAGCACATGGCAGTTTACCCGGCTTCGGAGCTCTCCGGAGAGATAAAACTCCTACTGCTGCTTGTCTGATGTATTGTGTTCTTGCTAGGGAGCGATGAGAGCTACAAAACCTAGTGTGAGTGTATCTGGTCTCGAGTGAGTCGAATGAACCGAACCCTTTCTACGTTGCGCATGGGCCTCCTTTTATAGGCTCAAGGGGTCTCCGACAGGTGGCAACATAGACGAGGGTACAAATGTAAAAACAGGAGTTGGTACACCTACTCAAAGCGATTATGCGATGCAAAATACCTAACTTTCGGACGGCAAGGGACAAAAGCAATAAATGCCGTCGGCGTCGCCCGAAACGATTACTGCGAAGACCGTCGAGTGCGCCTCGGCTTCGCCCACGATGGCTTAAGCTTGTCGGCGCTGCTTATCTGCTCTCCGCTGGTACCTGACCCGCTCGACAGCAGCGCATGGAGGCGGTCCCATGGCGACCGCGTCGTTGGATGAAAGCTGGAGGCGGAGATGGAGAGAGGTTGCTTCCAGCGGCAAAGCGCCTTGCAGCGGCTGAATCCTTAGTCGTGTCCAGGAGGCTTGTCGCTCAAGAGCCTTCCCGGCAAGCTCCTCTTCAGGGCCTTGTCTTCTGCATGCCTTGAGTGGCCTTCCCGACAAGCTCCTCTTGCGGGGCTTTGTCTTCTTAATCAAATACTTTGTTCTTGAATGGCTCCAAAGGAGCCACGGAGGATCTTAGCGGTGGCGAGGCAGACCCTGCGTGAGCGCTGCAACTGTCACGTGCAGTGCAGGGATACTAGGGTACCCTACTCTGTAGTACACCGGCAGAGGCCCGTGGCTCCTTTGGAGCCATTCAAGAACAAAGTATTTGATTAAGACAAGAACAAAACGGCAAGCAGGCAACCGAAACATCAACTTGTGACTTGGCGACTCACGTGACGGCGATAAGACAACCATCGTTAAATGGCAGCCAATGAAGCCATCACGTGAACAAGTTAGGCGGCGGAATCTGACTCGAGCGATGAGCATTAGGTATTGTTAAAGAGCCCATGCGAACAACAGCCTCCCGACATCTTACTACTATTTTATTTAAAGGCTTTTTCTTTAGGCCAGAAATGGTCTTTAATAGGTTAAAATTATTTTAATGCTTTAAAAATATTTGACAAACACCTAGGGAAACTTAGTGGACATATATTGTCCAATATAAGAGTTTCAACACATGGTCATGTTCAAAATATTGGTCAAATTCCTCAAAAACCCTTTCTGGATATTTCAAGCTTTTGAAATATTTACAAGGGAAATATTCTCCAAAAATTCCAAGAAAATTCTAGCATGTCACATGTGACATGTTTGATGGTCTTGTGTAACACCCTGGATGTAAACTTCCCCTTTTGGGCAATATATCAACTTGACCTCATCCAATTCTTGTGGGTTCTTGTCATGCTTGGCCTCTTTTGTTTGGTTATGTTGGGTTTTTCTCTTTTCTTTGTTTTGCTCTTTTACCATATTGCATTTGTGTCTCTTGTCATCTTGCATTCCATTCTTATCATGTGGTTGTGGTGTTCTCCCACATGTCATGTTGTGCATGTGCCATTCTCATTTTGCATACCCATCTCCTCTTTCCCTCTACTTCTTTCATTTTCAAGGGCTATAATTTCCTTTCTCAATTAATGCTCATCTTCTCCCTGCAAATCTTGCTTGTTGCACTAAACCTCTCTGCCAAAAATCTCCTCATTTGAAGTTGTTATGGTCAGGTTCAAAAATGACACAAGTTTGAAATATTTCCAAACTTGTCTTATTTTTCTACCTCTAAAAATGTCCATTACAATTTATTTAAATAGTGGAGAATTCCAGGAGTTTGGGGATATTTTCCTTTCTCTCCAACTCTTTTCATTTCTTTTCTGTTCTTTCTTTTCTCTTCTTTTGATTTGAAAAGAGGAAAAAAAAGGCGGCGGCGGCAGTGGCGGCCAGCTAAACCTCCCACACAGGCTCCGGCCTCCCAAGCCGGCCCAGCTCCCCTCGGCCCAGCGGCCCGGAGAGGCGCGCCCAGCCGCCGTTCCCTCTCCCGCCTTGGCGCACCCATCTCATGGCGTACCCCGCTAGCTCCGTCACGTGGGCCAGCGCCCGGCCCCACTTTGGCAGCGGCAGCAACCTTTGTTCTTTTCACCGCCTTTTCCCTCTCCTCTCGCCATCGCCATGGGGACCCCGAAACACGAGGGCGTGAGCTCGCCCGTCGCCTAGCCCCTACTTATCCCCTCTCCGCGTCAAGCGAACCCTAGGTTTCCCTCTCCCTCGCCGCCGCCGCCAGATAAAGAGAACCACCCGATTCGCCGCCCGCTCCGTCCGGCGCATCTGAGGCGTGGCCTCGTCGTGGCGTGCTCTCCGGCCACCCCAACCCTGCGGCCCGTGTCTATCTTCTTCTTCCTCGTCGTCGACTTCGTCCACGGCGTCGACTCTGAGTGCCGGATCGCCAAGTTAAATCGGCGCCCTGTTACATCTTCTTCTCGGCGGGGAACCCGGCGAAGATTCGATGCCCGACCTCATCGTCGCGATATCCCCTCCGTCGCCGATTTCTTGTCCTTGGGTAAGGAGGTATACTCTACTTCCTCCCTGCTCCTCCACACCGTCGTTAGATCTCCGTGAAGTAAGGTCCGATCCGTGTTCTTATCGGCTTTCGGCGTGCTCGGCGAGATTGTAGTTGTTGGGATCAGAGTAGTTTGGCCGCGCGTGGATGCCACGATTACCGCTCGTGTTCGTCGCCAGCTTACGTGGAGTTCTCCGTGCACACCCGATGCATGCGAGGGCGAAAGCCGCCGTAGTAACTGCGATTAACCGGCCGGATTCGTCGGTTTTCTTCTCTGTTCTTAGATCAGACCACATTAGTTTGGTCAAGTAAGCTAGCGTTCCTGATCCTACCGACTCCCTAGCCTAGCCATTTGGTTGACCCCAGCTCTCTCACCGGCGACACAGGTTCGAATCGGCCGCCCCCTTTAATTCTGTTTTCTTTACATTCTTGGTTCGTCTCTCTTGACAGATGGCAGCAGTTAAGGGGCGAGGCCTTTCTCTGTCGATCCGCCGCCACCTAGCCCGGTGGTAGCGAGGGCAGAGTTCCAACGGGAGACCGGGTTCGATTCCACCGAGGCTGGTTTTCTTCCCCCATTTTTAAACCTGCTATACCACTTGTCTCCATGACGGTAGGGCCCCACCATGTCGACCTCTCGGTAGCCCTCCTCCATATGCATATTTTTTTTTCCTTTACCCATGATTCCATTTCTGGATTGTTCCCTTCTCTGTTTTAGGCAAGTCCATTTACGGACATTTCCAAATCTGGAATTTGCCATTTACATTAACTTCCATTTCGAGGCGAGGTTATGACTTAGTGCATTTGTGATGATTTCTATCTTGCAACCCTAACATATTATATATGTTTTTGGGGTGAAAAATCCCACCAACTCAGTGGTGGCATTAGTTTTGCATTTGGGCAAGTTTGTGGTCATGTCTTTTGCATCATGTTTATGTGTTGTCTTTCATGGGCATACTTATTTGACTTATGCTATGAGGTAGTTTACTGCGTGCATGGCTTTGTCCATCATGCTGTTATTGTAGGTTTCTCACCATTCTTGTTTTTGCTCGCCATATCCAACCCGTGCATCCGTTTCCGGTGATCTCTATATCGATTTCTGAAATCATCTCATCTTTCCGATGGCATGCTTGGTTTGCCAAGATGATGCCTAGTTTTTCATTACCCTCGGGCCTTTGCTCGCATTGCATATCACTTCCCACATATCATGTCATGATTGTTGCATCACGTTGATTGTGCATCGCACCGTGATTTATTGTGGTTCCTTTGTTTGTGTTGTTGCTTTGGGTAGAGCCGGGAGATGAGTACGTGAACGAGGATCCTGTTGAGAACGCTTACGAGGATCAGGCTTTCGACAACTCACGAGAACATTGCGAGCAAGATGATCATACCCTCGAAATCACTTCTATCTTTGCTATGCTAGATGCTCGCTCTTTTGCTATGCCTATGCCGCCATGCCTACCACTTGCTATATCATGCCACCCATATTGCCATGTCAGCCCCTAACCATCCTTTCCTAGCAAACCGTTGATTGGCTATGTTACCGCTTTGCTCGGCCCCTCTTATAAGCGTTGCTAGTTGCGGTGAAGTTGAAGTTTGTTCCTTGTTGGAACATGGAGATGTTGTTCCTAAGCGGAACATGTTTCTTTGGTTGGGGATATCACAATATATATCTGCTATAATTAATACATCTATATACTTGGTAAAGGGTGGAAGACTCGGCCCTATGCCTGGTGTTTTGTTCCACTCTTGCCACCCTAGTTTCCGTCATACCGGTGTTATGTTCCCGATTTCGCGTTCCTTACGGTTGGGTGATTTATGGGACCCCCTTGACGATTCGCTTTGAATAAGACTCCTCCGGCAAGGCCCAACATTGGTTTTACCATTTGCCACCTAAGCCTTTTCCCACGGGTTTCGCGAGCCGAGGGTCATCTTATTTTAAACCCCGGGCCAATGCTCCTCACGAGTGTTGGTCCAAACTAGAGCCACTTGCGGTGCCACCACAGAGGCAACTTAGGGCATCTTCGGTTCTGCGTCGTAGTGTTCATCCGGATGTGCCACGAGAGCGAGATATGTGCAGCTCCTATCGGGATTTGTCGGCTGTCAATCGGCGGCTTTCTTTGGTCTTGTTTTATTCTTTGTCGAAATGTCTTGTAGTCCGGGATTCGAGATTGATCGGGTCTTCCCGGTAGAAGGAATAATCGCCGTTGACCGTGAGAGCTTATAATGGGCTAAGTTGGGACACCCTGCGAGGTAATATCTTTTGAAAGCCGTGCCAGCGGTTATGAGGCAGATGGGAATTTGTTAATGTCGGTTGTAGAAAACCCGAAGTTGACCTCAATTAAAATACCCATCAACGCGTGTGTTACCGTGATGGTCTCTTCTCGGTAGTCCGGGAAGTGAACTGCGATGTTGGAGTTATGTCGGCGTAAGTAGTTCGGGATCACTTCTTGATCGCTATTAGCTTCCACGACCGTGCTTTGCTCCTCTTCTCGCTCTCTTTTGCGAAGTAGCCACCATATATGCTAGTAAACTGCTGCGGCTCCACTATACTACTCTGTCCTTCCTATAAGCTTAAATAGTCTTGATCTGGCGGGTGTGAGATTCTTTGAGTCCCGTGACTCACGAGATACTTCAAAACAGTTGCGAGTTCCGGCGATGCCGGTGCAGATGATTCCACCGAGCTCAAGTGGGAGTTCGACGAGGAACGTGGTGCGTTACTATGTGTCTTTTCACGATGATCGGTAGTGGTGCCCAGTTGGGGCGATTCGGGGATCTGTGTTAGCATTTGGGGTATCTTCTTTTATTTTGGTTCCGTGGTCGGACCTTGAGTGTACTCTGAATGATGGATGTTTATTTACATCTTTGTGTGAAGTGGCGATTGTAAGCCAACTATGTATCTCTTTCCCTTATTTATTACATGGGTTGTGTGAAGATTACCTCACTTGCGACATTGCTTTCAATGCGGTTATGCCTCTAAGTCGTGCCTCGACACGTGGGAGATATATAGCCGCATCGAGGGAAACGTTACAAGTTGGTATCGAGCCTTCCCCGACTTAGGAGCCCTACTTGATTGTTTCTTTGGCGTTGTTGAGTCTAGAATGGAAAAATGTTTTGAGTCTTAGGATTATATATATCGGAGAGTAGGATTCTTTTTACTCCTCAGTCCCTTCATCGCTCTGTGAGGTATCCTGACGTAGAGTTTTGACTCTTCTCTTCTCAAATTTCACTAAAAAAAATTTTTAGGATCACGTGGGAGATATAGCCGCATCGAGATCGTATTCGGTATCTTGGAATCGTTCCGATGGTTTTGTGACGAGAACACTGTTCTTGGTGCCTCCTGACATTTAGGGGTTGTGGCAGTGTCCCGGGGAGTTGAGCTCCGAGGTGTTGTCGTCACAATTTTATCGTTCTGCGATTACGGAATACGAGTTTTACCGACATCGAAATCTCTTTTGTGCAGTTGTTGGTGAGATAACCCTGATAGCCCGATCTTTGTGGCGAGTCTTGAGAGTATTGCCATGACTTGCATAACGGATGTTTTTGAAGGTCGAGGTACCACGATTTCCGAGGATTTCTTGGTTATGTGTTGGACGGATGGATACAATTTGGATCTAGGTATTGTTAGTTTGGGTGATATATTTTGTGTCCCTGTATCCCCAACACCAGATTGCATAACCAGAAAGTTTCGGAGTTTATAGGTGGGAATTCTAGTAGCTTACGGGATATTCTTTCCAACGGATGTATGATTTGAGATTGGGGTCCAACGTCTAGTGGTCCGCCCATTCACGATCGATTCTGATTGGTCGCGAGGCGTCTTAAAGAATCCTTGGCTATGCTGATTCGGGGGCGTCTTGTTAGTCATTCGTGACGGCCGCTATCGTCGTGCTGTGTGGGCCCCACCACGAACACTTTGGGCGAAATCTCTGTCATGTGTTTGTTCCGGCTCATTCTAGAAGCCAACCTTTTGTTTTCAATTGGGATATTCGAATTGTTTCCATATCTTTAACTAAGTGGCTTCTCACCTTATTGGACGTGTGATGATTAACTTTGGAATTCATCCGTTCATTCTTGTTCGAACGTTAATTGTGAAGACTATATGTTGCAATTTCTATCCGTTGATTCTACTTATCAATTTGTCTATCAAAGGACTAACGGATGTCACCCTCTTCAGATGGCTCCGCCATGCAGCGTCTGAATCCGGATCGCAATGATGGGGATCGGTCCAGAACCCTCCACCTCCACCTCCACCTCCACCTCCGCCTCCGGAGGCACGGCAAGCTATCATGGCAGCCACCAATGCCAATGCTCGAGATGATTTTGCAGCTCTTGCAAGAAGCGTGCTTTCGAGGGGCAAGGCAATCAAAGGCAATCAAGGTCAAGGCAACAATCAGCCACACTTTGCTACTCTCGGTCGGTTCCTCGCTAATCAGCCGAAGTCTTTCGGTTTTACGTAGCCGAGGCCACGCAGACGGACGATTGGTTAGTGGATATCTGCAAGCATTTTGATTGTAGCAATGTCGGACACGAGGACTTTGTCAAGTTTGCATCATTTCAACTCAAGGATCAAGCTGCCGAGTGGTACCCGACAATACAAAGATTCCGAGAGGAGGTCGTGTCATTACACAGGATGAGTTCGCCCGTGATTTGAGCTCATCACATTAGAAAAGTGTTGTTGAGAGCAAGCGTGAGGAGTTCCGCAATCTCAAGCAAGGCACCATGTGCATCTATCAATACAATATCCAGTTCGAGAAGCTTCGCTTTCGTTTTGCTAAGCAAGGCGTGCACGATGAAAAGAGTATGATCTATCAATTGAGAGGTGGTGCGAGAGAAGATCTGCAATTAGCTCTTGTGCTTTTTGAGCGATTAAGTATGATGATTTCTACAACATGGCCTTTGAAGCAAGAAGCTGCCCAGTTCAAATGTGAGGCTTCTAAGAAGAGAATCGAGGGATGCAGTTCAGTCTTCTTCTTCCTCTCAAGTGGCAGCTAAGCAGCGAAGTTTTACCTTC
Organism: Aegilops bicornis; assembly: GCA_021605145.1. Lineage (NCBI taxonomy): Eukaryota > Viridiplantae > Streptophyta > Magnoliopsida > Poales > Poaceae > Aegilops > Aegilops bicornis. The sequence continues at coordinate 284,855,064 of CM038674.1, read as the reverse complement.
CTCCTCCTCCGTTAAAATCGGCCTTATCGTGAGAAGAACTCAGGTGGCCGTGGATCTTCCCACCCACCCAACCCAAGCTATCGAGAACAAGTCTAATTCTCAAGCTCCAAGGTCAAGTGCTCCTTACCACCGTCCAGCTCTACGAGGTGACTTGCAACAAATGTCGTGAAAGGTCACTATGCGAACAAATGCTTCAACGAGGCGCCTTCCGCCTCCTCCTCTGTGAAATCTTCCGGCAATGCAGTGGTCAAGCATAATCCCAAGTTTGCAAAAGGTCAATATGATGAATGCAGCTCAAGCGGAGGAATCTTACGATGTGATAATGGGTAATATTCCGATTAATGATATTCCTGCAAAAGTCTTATTTGATTCTGGTGCATCGCTTTCTTTCATTTCGAGACCTTTTGTTGCCAAGCATGAATTTGTGACGGAAAAGATTCCTATTCCGTTGAAGATTGTGTCCCCGGGCAAGCAAATGACAGCTAATATTTATGTCCGGATGTTTCTATCAATATGGGCGATTATAGATTTACGGCTAAACCAATTGTTCTTGGTGACTCGGATATTGATCTTATTCTCGGGATGGGTGGCTTTCTCGGCACAAAGCTCAGCTTGATTGTGCTGCCGTGGAAATTCAATTGACTCACTCTTCTAATGATGTGATCATCTATGCGCTTTCGTGATGAAACCATTCGGTTGTTTTCTCTCAATGAGAAGGCGAACTGAATGCCATCTCTCGAATTCGATCGTTTGTGAGTACCAAGATGTCTTTCGAGAAGAGCTTCGGGTATGCCTCCTCATCGGCCGATTGAGTTCGTTATCGATCTTGAGCACGGCATTGAACCCGTTGCAAGCGTCCATACAAGCTTGGACTGATGAGTGAGGAATTGAAGAAGCAGCTCGATGAACAAGAGCGTCACGGGTTTGATCGGACCGAGTTCATCTCCTTGGGGTTGTGGTGTTCTTTTTTGTCCGGAAGAAGGATGGCACGGACCCGACTTTGCGTCGATTACCGTCCATTGAATAAGAAGACAATCAAGAACAAGTATCCACTTCCCAACATCAATGAGCTTTTCGAGCAACTCAAAGGTGCTTCTGATGTTCTCCAAGCTTGACCTTCGTATGGGGTATCATCAGTTACGCATTAAATGAACAAGATATTCCCAAGGCGACATTCAGAACAAGCTTTGGTTCTTATGAATATACTGTCATGTCTTTCGGCCTCGTCAATGCTCCTCCAACTTTCTCTCGGATGATGAATTTCATCTTCAATCCCTACACCAATGAATTCGTCTTGGTCTATCTTGATGATATTTTGGTCTTCTCCAAGAATAAGAAGGATCATGCCAAACATTTGCGATTGGTGCCAGACAAGCTCAGAGAGTACCAATTCTATGCGAAGTTCTCCAAATGTGAATTTTGGCTTGATGAAGTGCCTTATCTTGGTCATATCATCTCCGCCAAGGGCATCGCTGTTAATCCAGAAGGTGTCGACAATTGTGAATTGGGAACCTCCTCGAATGTCAAGCAGCTCCATGATTTTCTTGGTCTTGCAAGCTATTGCGAAGATTCGTTGAGAACTTCTCCAAGATTGCAAAGCCTCTTTCCAACCTTCTCCGAGAAGCATGTGAAATATATACGGTCTCCCTGAGTGTGGCGTTGCTTTCAATACTCTCAAAGAGAAACTCGTCACAGCTCCTGTCTTGACTCCTCTGATGAATCCAAGCCATTTGAGGTTTTACTGTGATGCTTCTCTTCAAGGTCTCGGTCTTTGTGTTAATGCAAGAGAAGAGAGTTGTGGCTTATACCTCTACTTGATTGAAGACCAATGAAAAGAACTACCCCACTCACGATCTTGAGTTGGCGGCAGTTGTCCATGCATTGATTACATGGAGACATCTCTTGTTGGGAAGGAAAGTGGACATTTTCACCGATCACAAGAGTCTCAAGTACATTTTCACTCAGCCCAACCTCAACCTCGAGGCCGGACTTCGATGGGTGAAATGATTCAAGAGTACAACCCAAGTATTGAATATACTCACGGGCAAGGCCAATGTCATTGCAGATGCTTTGAGCAGGAAAGCTTACTGCAGCAGTCTAATCCTCAAGCCCTTTCGAGGCGGATCTCTACGTGAAGCTTTCCATAGCTGAATCTTCAAGTTGTTCCTCAAGGCTTTCTTGCCAACCTCATAGTCTCTCCTACTTTGGAAGATCAGATTCGTGAGGCTCAACTTCTGGATACCATGGTGAAGAAAGTGAAACGTGGTATTGACAAGGGCATTTCCAAGTACAAGTGCTTCCACGTTGATGACAGAGACACTCTGTTCTTTGAGGACCGGATTGTGGTTCCTAAGGTAGATCTGAGAAAACTCATTATGAGCAGGGCTCACAATTCGCTTCTATCCATTCATCCTGGAAATGCGAAGATGTACCATGATCTCAAGCAGTCATATTGGTGGACTCGAATGAAGCGAGAAATTGCTCAATTCGTGAATGAGTGTGATGTCTGCGAGAAGAGTGAAAGCAGAACACCAAAGACCAGCTGGTCTCCTCCAACCTCTTGCTATTCCTGAATGGAAGTTTGATCATATTGAAATGGACTTCGTGACTGGTTTTCCTAAGTCCAAGCGTGGAAATGATGCTATCTTCGTTGTCATTGACAAGCTTACTAAAGTGGCTCATTTTCTTCCTATCAAAGAATCTATCACAGCAGCTCGGTTGGCGAGCTATACACCTCGAGGATTGTCTCCTTGCACGGCATTCCACAATTGATCTCTTCAGACCGTGGCAGCATCTTTACCTCCAAGTTTTGGGATTCTTTTTGAAGGCCATGGGCACCAACATTAGTTTCAGACAGCTTTCCACCCCTCAAACAAGTGGCCAAGTCGAGCGAGTTAATCAAATCCTTGAAGATATGCTCGGGGCTTGTGTCATTTCTTCGGTATGAAGTGGGAAGATTGTCTTCCATATGCTTGAGTTCTCTTACAACAACAGCTTCCAAGCGAGTTCGAGCAAGGCCCCATTCGAAATTCTCTATGGCGAGAAAGTGTCGTACTCCTCTCAATTGGTGCGAGACAGGTGAGCGCCAACTTCTTGGCAATGACTTGATCCTGAAGCGGAAGAAATGTGCAAGGTCATTCGTGAGAATCTCAAAGCAGCATAATCGCGCGGAAGAGCTATTATGATGATAAGCACCGTGATGTGGCTTTTTGAAATCGGAGACCATGTCTACCTCCGCGTCTCTCAATGAAAGGCACTCGTCGCCCGGTATCAAAGGGAAGCTTGCCCCTAGATACGTGGGTCCTTTCAAGATCATTGGGAAAAGAGGCGATCTCGCCTATCAACGAGCTTCCATCCAACTTTGCAAAGCGTGCGATGTGTTTCACGTGTCACGGCTTCATAAGTGCTTCAAGACTCTGAGCAGCACTATCAACTTGAAGAGATTGACCTTCAAGAAGATCTCTCTTATCATGAGCACCCGTTGCTATTCTTGAAGAAACCGAAGCGCCAAGACTCGCAACAAGTCAATCAAATTCCTGAAAGTGAAGTGGTCACACCATTCCGACCGAGAAGCTACACGGGGGCCGAGGATCACCTCCGTTCTGAATATCCGGAGTTCTTTCAGTCCTAGATCTCGGGGCGAGATCCTCTTGTAGTGGTGGAGTGTTGTAACACCACGGATGTAAACTTCCCTTTTGGGCAATATATCAACTTGACCTCATCCAATTCTTGTGGGTTCTTGTCATGCTTGGCCTCTTTTGTTTGGTTATGTTGGGTTTTTCTCTTTTCTTTGTTTTGCTCTTTTACCATATTGCATTTGTGTCTCTTGTCATCATGCATTCCATTCTTATCATGTGGTTGTGGTGTTCTCCCACATGTCATGTTGTGCATGTGCCATTCTCATTTTGCATACCCATCTCCTCTTTCCCTCTACTTCTTTCATTTTCAAGGGCTATAATTTCCTTTCTCAATTAATGCTCATCTTCTCCCTGCAAATCTTGCTTGTTGCACTAAACCTCTCTTGCCAAAATCTCCTCATTTGAAGTTGTTATGGTCAGGTTCAAAAATGACACAAGTTTGAAATATTTCCAAACTTGTCTTATTTTTCTACCTCTAAAAATGTCCATTACAATTTATTTAAATAGTGGAGAATTCCAGGAGTTTGGGGATATTTTCCTTTCTCTCCAACTCTTTTCATTTCTTTCTGTTCTTTCTTTTCTCTTCTTTTTGATTTGAAAAGAGGAAAAAAAGAGCGGCGGCGGCAGTGGCAGCCAGCTAAACCTCCCCACAGGCTCGGCCTCCCAAGCCCGGCCCAGCTCCCCTCAGCCCCGTGGCCCCGAGAGAGGCGCGCCCGGCCCGCACGTTTCCCTCTCCCTGCCTTGGCGCACCCATCTCCTCCGCTGCATTCCCCCGCTTAGCTCCCGGCCCACGTGTGGGCCTTGCCCGGCCCCCGCAGCGGCAAGACTGTTCTTTTCACCCGCCTTTTCCCTCTCCTCTCGCCATCGCCATGGGGACCCCGAGCACGAGGGGCGTGAGCTCGCCCGTCGCCCTAGCCTACTTATCCCCTCTCCGCGTCAAGATCGAACCCTAGGGTTCCCCTCTCCCTCTCGCCGCCGCCGCCAGTAAGAGAACCACCCGATTCGCCGCCCGCTCCGTCCGAGCGCATTCGAGAGCGTGGCCTCGTCGCCGGCGTGCTCTCCGCCACCCCAACCCTGCGGCCCGTGTCTATCTTCTTCCTCGTCGTCGACTTCGTCCCACGACGTCGACTCTGAGTGCCGGATCGCCAAGTTCGTCGGCGCCCTGTTACATCTTCTTCTCGGCAGGAACCCGAAGTTCGATGCGACCTCATCGTCGCGATATCCCCTCCGTCGCCGATTTCTTGTCCTTGGGTAAGGAGGTATACTCTACTTCCTCCCTGCTCCTCCCCTGATCGTTAGATCTCCGTAGAAGTAGGGTCCGATCCGTGTTCTTATCGCGCTCGGCGTGCTCGGCGTGTTTGTAGTTGTTGGGTTCGAGTAGTTTGGCGGCGTGGATGCCACGATTCCCGCTCGGGTTCGTCCCTTCGCGCTTCTGTGGAGTTCTCCCGTGCACACCCAGTCTGTACGAGGGCGCAGAGCCGCCGTAGCCGCAGTTGCTTCGCCGGATTCGTCGGTTTTTCTTCTCTGTTCTTAGATCAGACCCTGTTAGTTTGGTCAAGTAAGCTAGCGTTCCTGATCCTACCGACTCCCCTAGCCTAGCCGAGCTGGTTGACCCCCCGCTCTCTCACCCTTGGCGACACTGGGTTCAATCCCCGCGCCTTTTAATTCTGTTTTCTTTACATTCTTGATTCGTCTCTTCAGCAGTAGCAGCAGTTAAGGGGCCGAGGCCTTTCTCTGTCAGTCATCGCCACCTAGCCCAGTGGTAGCAGGGGCAGAGTTCCAACGGGGAGACCCGGGTTCGATTCCACCCGAGGCTGGTTTTCTTCCCCCATTTTTAAACCTGCTATACCACTGTCTCCATGACAGTAGGGCCCCACCATGTCAGCCTCTCAGCGCCCTCCTCCATATGCATATTTTTTTTTCCTTTACCCCGCGATTCCATTTCTGGATTGTTCCCTTCTCTGTTTTAGGCAAGTCCATTTCTGGACATTTCCAAATCTGGAATTTGCCATTTCTGTTAACTTCCATTTCAGGCAGGTTATGACTTAGTGCATTTGTGATGATTTCTATGCTGCAACCCTAACATATTATATATGTTTTTGGGGTAGAAAAATCCCACCAACTCAGTGGTGGCATTAGTTTTTGCATTTGGGCAAGTTTGTGGTCATGTCTTTTGCATCATGTTTATGTGTTGTCTTTCATGGGCATACTTATTTGACTTATGCTATGAGGTAGTTTGCACCACGTGCATGGCTTTGTCCATCATGCTTTGTTATTGTAGGTTTCTCACCATTCTTGTTTTGCTCGCCATATCCAACCCGTGCATCCGTTTCCGGTGATCTCTATATCGATTTCTACCGAAATCATCTCATCTTTCCGATGGCATGCTTGGTTTGCCAAGATGATGCCTGGTTTTCCATTTACCTCCGGGCGCTTTATCGCATTGCATATCACTTCCCACATATCATGTCATGATTGTTGCATCACGTTGATTGTGCATCGCACCGTGATTTATTGTGGTTCCTTTGTTTGTGTTGTTGCTTTGGGTAGAGCCGGAGATGAGTACGTGAGCGAGGATCCTGTTGAGAACGCTTACGAGGATCGGGCTTTCGACAACTCTGAGAACATTGCAGGCAAGATGATCATACCCTCGAAATCACTTCTATCTTTGCTATGCTAGATGCTCGCTCTTTTGCTATGCCTATGCTGCCATGCCTACCACTTGCTATATCATGCCACCCATATTGCCATGTCAGCCCCTAACCATCCTTTCCTAGCAAACCGTTGATTGGCTATGTTACCGCTTTGCTCAGCCCTCTTCTAGCGTTGCTAGTTGCAGGTGAAGTTGAAGTTTGTTCCTTGTTGGAACATGGAGATGTTGTTCCTAAACGGAACATGTTTACTGGTTGGGGATATCACAATATATATCTGCTATAATTAATACATCTATATACTTGGTAAAGGGTGGAAGACTCGGCCCTATGCCTGGTGTTTTGTTCCACTCTTGCCACCCTAGTTTCCGTCATACCGGTGTTATGTTCCCGATTTCGCGTTCCTTACACGGTTGGGTGATTTATGGGACCCCCTTGACAGTTCGCTTTGAATAAGACTCCTCCAAAGAAGGCCCAACATTGGTTTTACCATTTGCCACCTAAGCCTTTTCCCCGGGTTTTCGCGAGCCCGAGGGTCATCTTATTTTAAACCCCGGGCCAATGCTCCTCACGAGTGTTGGTCCAAACTAGAGCCACTTGCGGTGCCACCACGAGGCAACTTGGGGCATCTTCGGTTGCCGTCACGTAGTGTTCATCCGGATGTGCCACGAGAACGAGATATGTGCAGCTCCTATCGGGATTTGTCGGCTGTCGGGCGGCTTTGCTGGTCTTGTTTTATTCTTTGTCGAAATGTCTTGTAGTCCGGATTCCGAGATTGATCGGGTCTTCCGGTAGAAGGAATAATCCTTCGTTGACCGTGAGAGCTTATAATGGGCTAAGTTGGGACACCCTGCGAGGTAATATCTTTTGAAAGCCGTGCCCGCGGTTATGAGGCAGATGGGAATTTGTTAATGTCCGGTTGTAGAAAACCCGAAGTTGACCTCAATTAAAATACACATCAACCGCGTGTGTTACCGTGATGGTCTCTTCTCGGCGGAGTCCGGGAAGTGAACACGGTGTTGGAGTTATGTCTGACGTAAGTAGTTCAGGATCACTTCTGGATCGCTATTAGCTTCACGACCGTGCTTTGCTCCTCTTCTCGCTCTCTTTTGCGAAGTAGCCACCATATACGCTAGTCGCTTGCTGCAGCTCCACTATACTACTCTGTCCTTCATATAAGCTGAAATAGTCTTGATCTAGCGGGTGTGAGATTGCTGAGTCCCGTGACTCCACAGATACTTCCAAAACAGTTGCGAGTTCCGACGATGCGGTGCAGATGATTCCACCGAGCTCTAGTGGGAGTTCGTCGAGGATGGTGGTCGTTAGTATGTGTCTTTTCATGATGATCAGTAGTGGTGCCCAGTTGGGACGATTAGGGGTTGTGTGTAGCATTTGGGGTATCTTCTTTTATTTTGGTTCCGTAGTCGGACCTTGAGTGTACTCTGAATGATGGATGTTTATTTATGTCTTGTGTGAAGTGGCGACTGTAAGCCAACTATGTATCTCTTTCCCTTATTTATTACATGGGTTGTGTGAAGATTACCTCACTTGCGACATTGCTTTCAATGCGGTTATGCCTCTAAGTCGTGCCTCGACACGTGGGAGATATAGCCGCATCGAGGGCGTTACATCTTGCCAAGTCTCATGTCATGGAGAATAGTATGACCCCATGAAATCCCCTCAAAACCAATTCTGTCCATTTTGAAGTTTGAGCAACTTTACATTGCCAAACATGTCCAAATGCTCTAAAACCTTGTGAACATGCTCAAATGGTCTAATAACTCATCTAGACCAAATGGCACAAGTTGGAGAACAAGTTAACTTGATCAAAGGGTCCCGAAACCCTTCCTGTCTAGAACCAAATTTGAACAACTCTACATTGGCAACTTTCTCCTTTTGATCTCAACTTTTGTGGACATGTTTAGGACCTCAAATGATGGCACTACACCAAGTGGTGCACCAAGGAGAATGGTTTTTCATGACTAGATCTTGGAGAATCCATTTCTGCTAATTTCTAGGGTTTACAAAAGTTGCATTGGAAACTTTTACCAAATAAGCTCCAAATTGGTGGAAGGGCCTAATTATATGTGCCATTTCACCCTGTGGAGTCTCATGCCAAATGGAGTTCATTTGCTTAACCAAACAAGCATCAAACACCTTCTGCCACTTTACCAAAATTCCATTTTTGACCACTTCCACTAATCTCCATGACCCTATGTTTTTACCATAGCTGCCCCAGGTCACCTCCTACCTCCAGTAACTATCCTCCTTCAACTGCTCAATTATTTGGGGGTCAAACCCATCTCTTTCTCTCTTAGTTTGCCCATGGCAACTCCTCCTCTCTCTCATTTCTATATGCAGCACCCCACCTAGCTCCTGACCACTCTAGAGCATCCAAGGAAGCTCCAGGACACAAGTGGACATACCCCTGCCCTTTTAAAATGGCCAAGCCGGCCATATGCATGCTCTGGAGCGCGCTACAGTGCGCCCTTAAACTGTAGCTGCCCTCTGCCCAATGCCTCCGACCACCTCGGCCCTCCCCTCGCCCTAGACCAACCCCACGAGCACCCCAGACACACCCACGCGCGCCCCCGTGGCTTGCAGTGACGGCAACAGCCTCGCCGGCGCATGAGCTCATGGTGCACCATCGCCCTGCCACAAAAGGCCACCCCCGAGCCCTCTCTGGCCTGGATTCACTCCCTCTTCCCCCCAGCAACCTACTCGAGCAGCCTGCTCCTCCTCCTGCACCTTCCTTCTCCTTCTACCACCGCACGGCCGCCGCTTCAGCTTGCTCAAATTCAAGCAATGCCGAGCTCACCTCCCTCCTTTTCCTCCACACAAAGACTCCCCGTGGTCCGGCGAACCTCCCCACCTCCTTGAACCGTCGCGGGGAAGCTCCAACGCCGAGAGCCACAGATGGCCGACGACCTCCCTCGCCACCGTCAAAGCTACGGTCACCTCGGCCCCCTCCGGCGGCCGTGACCTGAACCAGCCACTCCGCGCTGAGCTCGCCCATAGGCGGAGCGCCGCGGGAGACGGCCGGAGGCGCCGGCTATCGTCGGACGAGCGTCGGCGTGCGCTCTGCCTCCCCTGATCTGTCTCGAGCGGAGGTAGAGTACGACCGCCCCGCCAGCTGGCATGGGGGCCCGTCCGTTAGCGGCAGAGGCAACCGAGCCGGCCCACCAGTCGGGTTAAGTGGAAGCAACCCGGGCGATCCGCTTGCTTGTTGGTGGCGCCTTCCCGATCGCCTTCGGACGTCGCCTCCTACTCTCGCGTGGCGAGCCAATGGGCGGCCCGGTCGCGAGAGGCACTATATTGCGCTCAGCGCGCGCTTTAGGTATAACCTAATTCCTTTTCTTTCCCTTTTTTTGGTAGGATTGTAAAATCCATAAACAATTCAAATGATATCCAAATTTGATGATTCAAATTTCTAGTGACTCTATAAATCATGATCTACCTGTTGGTGCAACATGCACATTTTTCCAGAGACTTTTTCTTCACAAACATTTATCAAATCTTGTTTTTCCTATTTACATGATGAACTTTAGAAAATCACAGAGAGCTCAAAATTGATCCAAATGCCATGATTCAAATTCCTAGATGCTTCTAAGTTCATAACTTAGTTTATGAACATTTTTGTTAATACTTTCTGTACCCCACAAAATAATGAGCCATTTCTTCATGTTTGTCAACTTTGCAAATCCATAGAATATTCATTTGAACTCCAAATCCAGTTAAACCAACTCCTAGATGCTTCTAAAATCAGGGTTTGCTAAATGGGTGCCTCTGCTCATTTTTCAAAAATATATTTCTGTACACTTCTTGCAAATCCACAAATCCCTTGATTCCATGATATTGAAATATTCAGAGATATCCATTGATCAAATCCCATTGAAACCACTTTGGTCATACCTCATATGACCAAAGGTATCCTAGAAAAGTCCAACTTGCAATTTTAGAGCACTTTTATTTTTGCCTTGTTGTGTTGCTTATTGTGATTGTTTTCGACGTTAGTTGACGAAGTAGACGGAATACTTGGAGAAGGACTCGAAGACTTGAAGACTCTGATGAACCAGGCAAGCAGCCCTTTGACCATGTCTATGAAACCCTTTTTATGCATGTCATATAGCACCATATTGTTGTTGCAACGGAATCATGATGAGGTGGTAACCACTTCGATGGTTTGCCACCGTACTTCCTCGTTGATACTTGCATTGTGCATGACCCTACCTTCTTATGAGGGTTATGCGGTGGGAGTAGATAGGATGCTAAAGTAGATGCTACGCAAAAAGGGACGGGTATATGCATGGTGAAGGAGTCAAAGCATTTTCAAAAGACTTTTCGAAAACCCCGTCGGGTGGCACTTATGCCTGAGGGAGATGATGAGATGGGTAACCACTTGATGACAAAGTGGTGTACCGAGGCAAGTGTGTGTTGTTTTCGAAAACGGATTAGATTTAAGATTTTTCGACTGTCCCAACCTTACATGCACAAGCACTCTAACCTTATATGGGCAAGGGAATTACTGATTACCTAGGCCGATACTAGCTTGGAGCCCGCATTACTAGTGACGGGGGAGAGTTGGTGCTCTCTCTCGGGACGGGGTCGTGCCAGGTAGGGCGGCCATGATCATTTTCACGAGGGCACCGGATACACCGTTCGTCCCCTCTCGGATGTTACGATCTCGGCGAGTCTCGTATGATGTACATCGTGAGGATACGGAACAACGAGTGGACTCCTTGTTAGTGTCGTCTAGGGAAAGGTAGTGATCGGGTGCTTACCCCGGGTACTTGAGGTATCGCGGGTCGTGGATGACACAGAAGTTCCCCGGATCTTGTGGGCAAAGTGTGCAACCTCTGTAGAGTGTAAAACTATTCGAATAGTCGTGTCCACGGTCAAGGACAGTTGGGCGGTGCTTCTTAAACTACGTCCAGGGTTTTACAACCGTGTGTGTGAGTTGATAAAACTACTTGGGTCAAGTCAAAGGACTTGACATGATTGAGTTGGGTTGGTGCCCGCTCTATTTATGTTGATATCTGTAACCTGTCCTCATGGTTACTTGAATCCTCCAGATGCATGTCTTACAAATTGTTGAACATGTCATTGCACTCAAAACTAGCTTTCTGCAAAAATTTACCTATATCATGCATTGTTGTATCTTGAACCAAAACATGGGTTGCTTGCGAGTATATTCAAAGTACTCACTGGCTTGCCACTGGTTATTTTATTGGCTAGGCATGAAAGAACAGGATATGATGAAGAATACTTCGGTGAAGAACATGTGAGCTAGGACGCTTCCCAAATGTAATGCACAGAGGGTTAAGGCGGATGGCATGGGTCCAAGTTATCGACGAAGATTTCCATTTGCAATGTTATACTCAAGACTTGACCATAATGGTCCTACTTGTGTAATACGGTATGTATGGATGTAAGCCTCTTGTTATTCAGCTTCTGTGTGTTCAGTGAGCATTGATCTCTGGGATCACTGTACACGTGCATTCGGTGATCACGACTTATGAGTCGGGGTCCCCACACTTCTTTTCATTTTGTATATGTTTCGTATATTCTTATTGGCCAGCAACTGTTTACTTTCTATCATTTTGTGTAGATAGGGATATCCATTTCACCTTGTTGCTATTGTGACCTTTTGGTGAACTGCACAAAACACTTTTTTTGGAGTGAGTGTCTTGTGCAGTTCAACTAAAATGTCACGTGGGCAACATCTCTCAATTTTGGTGGAATTGCACAAAATGGTTAAACTAAAGTGAAACCATGCTCTCCTGTCTCCTTGTGACGGTCAAGAGCAACATCTCTCAATTTTGGTGGAACTGCACAAAATGGTTCAACTAAAGCGAAATCATGCTCTCCTGTCTCTTTGTTTGTGCTATGCAAACATGTTGTGCAAACAGGAATACTCTACTACAGATGTTGTGATGGTCAAGAGTATTCGCCAAGTTCTTCGATTGTATGACATGGCTAGCCAAGATGGATTTAATCCCGATATTCACTTTATCAAAAGGCTCTAATGGGTTGGTTCTGAATCTTGCAAGCTGGGAATCAAAGTGAGATGTGTAGGCATCTCTCGTTGTACTTATTATTTGAATCTTATTTGTTGGTTCTGAATCTTGCAAGCTGGGAATCAATGAGGCGTGTAGGCATCTTTGTTGTACTTACTATTTGGATCTTATTTGTTGGTTACGAATCTTGCAAGCTGGGAATCAATGAGATGTGTAGGCATCTTTGTTGTACTTATTATTTGGATCTTATTTGTTGGTTACGAATCTTGCAAGTTGGGAAACACGGCATGATGATGCAGAGGACAGCAACCATAACAAACAATTCAAACTTGGTAGTATTATCTTTGTGAAAGTGCGACAAATGTGTTGATCAAAATGCGTCACGAGAATAATAATTCTAATTTTTGTGCATGTTGATCCCGTGGCAGCGATAGAAACGAGCCAATGCATTGCTTGTTTTAAGTATAAATTTCTATTAAAGCTAATTAAATTTAAGTAAAGTGACCACTAACTCCTGTTATTACAAGACTGTCTGAGACCAGCTCGTGAACCGACGTGTGGCCGGAGTAGGTTTCTTAATGGAGGCGTTTGAATGCGCCGAGGGTGCATCTTCTGCAGGCGTGCAGCGGACGAGGGAGGGGTAGTAACTGTTGTCGCCTGTAGACACTCAGCTTACTGTTGAATCCAGTTCCCCAAGAGCTGGAAAACGAACGGTTGCCGCCGCCTACACACTCGTTCACTCGAAGAGCAAGTACAATAGAGCTGAGTCAGCGGGCTATAAGGCATAAACTAGTATATTTCTGCTTAGTTGGAGGAAAGAGACGAGGAGAGAGATGGTAAGCGGGCTCTTCGTGAAGAGCCAGCTCTAGCACGTGCTCCTAGGCACTTTGTGAGAATGAAAGGTGGGCCACATAATAAAAAATAGTACACTCTTTTGATCAACTATTGTACATGTTGACTATAAGATGGGTTGTAGATGACATGGCACTGGCTTATAGCCAGCAGCTGGCTATACTATTAACCATGCTTGAAGAGACTCCAATGGCGATCCGAGGGGTGAGCCTACTGGATATGGACTTCAGCAAGGAGTTAGTTCGCCATTCAGTCCTATGGTCGCACCAAGTTGAATGTGATGTACACCAACAATACAGACTCGGTGAAGCTTTGCCTCGCCTCAGTCCTATGGATGCACCAGGTTCTGGAGCATTCGCCCGTTTCATCGGCAGCGCCGACTGCACCTTCGCTACGGTGGAGAGAAGGAAGAACGCAAAAATTCGGCCATCTGGTGCAACAAGCTTGTCGACATCCAGAAGCAATACAAGATCATCAAGAACGGGTGAGAAGGACTCCGTGGTTGACCTCGGCTGAGACCATCATCGACCCCACGACACGCCAACATGAAAGACGACCTGAACACGTGGGAGGTACCTCTGAATCTAGCCTACATAACCTACGCGGCCAAGGATGCATACGCATGCTACGACATGTACAGGCAGATCTTGGACATGAGGGCGTGTGTGCTTCCTGTAATCGACGAGTACGTGGACAGACGCAGCGTCATGATCAAGCGTGCCAGGAAGGTCTAGATGTTGTACTTTATCTGTTTATAAGCACCTTTATCATCTGAGTGTTTCATGCATTAGCCTATGTGTCGTAATTATCTGTTTTGTCTGAAATATTTATTTTAAGAAAGCATTAACCTGATTGCTTTTTTAGTGGCTATTTGCTAATGTATGTAAACTAGTTCACTTGTCCGTAAAAAAAAACTAGTTCACTCGGCTGCCGTGCTTTGAATCTCCTTCCTCCTACCATATTCCTCTCCTCAGGTGGACCCAGCAGGTGTTTGAATTTTCTCTCACTTTCTTTTTCGATGTAAACTGAGTTTTCTCCCAGTACTTTCCCCTAGAACCAACTCAACTGTCCCACGTCTAGCCTAAAAAATAATAATACCCCAATGCTATTAACTCATCAAATTAAAATGATATTTTATTTCGTAAGTTGAAAGTTCTTACAAAATAATAATAACAATTGTTTATATATAACTTGCCAAGTTAACTCCTAGTGATTGCGTACATAAGCTTGCAAAGATTTTACTGACGTGCAATCATGTGTTTATGTTTTTATAACATTTCTCCGTCTAGCCCAACATGATATTTTCACCCAGCCCAGCAAGTCCGCGGATTTCGAGAAAATGCAAATGGGATTTAAACGGGCTGCATAGATGTTAGATCATTGTTTCACCCAGCCCACCAAATGGACTAAAAAACAAATGGATCGGCGACATGTGGGCGATGGGTCGAAGCCTAAGAAGGCGTTGGATTTACATCCAATGGCCGGCATTCTTCTTCAACCTCTCGTCTTCTTCCCCCAGCGCTGCCGGAACCGCCTGCTCCAGCCTTCGGCGTCCAGCGGCGTTGTTTTGCGCTCCTCAGTGAAATGCTACCCCGCCGACGGCCAGGCCATCCCTCCACTCCACACCTCCTGTTACTGTCGAGTGTAGGCCCACCCCGCACCCGAACCAGTCAAGTTTCCCACTCCTCTCCGTCTGCGACTGCACTGCTGCGTCTTCCCCATCTCCGGGTCGTTCCAGTCCAGGGCCTTGCCGTCGTCCACCGCCTCGGTGCGCTCGGCGCGGCGTGGTCAACATACGAGAGTCATCGGAAGAGGACTGTACGTGGAGAGCCTGACGGCTGGGACCCACGAGGTCCATGGTCGCACGCAAGGAAAGTTCCTCCTTATTATGCATCAGACGTGCACTGCGTGGGAAGGGCTTCTGTATTTTGCGAAAAAAACGTCCCCCCCACTGACAGGTCGGACCCACCAGCTATATCTTCGCACGCAAGGAAGTGCCTCCTTATTACGCACCAAAAAATGAATACCCCCTACTAGTTGGGACCCACCATAGTGGGTGGCTGACTTGTGGGCCTACTAAGTTGACGAGGACGGAGGGCTTTGTCAACTTAGTAAATATGAACGATTCTAGCTCCAGTGACCGTACGATGTCCATCCAACGGCCATAGTGCTTCTTCAACCTCTGGTCTTCTTGCTCCAGCCGCCCAAAGCAGCGCCGGTCGTGCCGCGTGCTCCTGCCTCTCATGGTCGGCTGTGATGCCGCGAGGCCTCACCGTCCCCTACTACTCCCACCGCTTGCCCAGGGTATCCCTCTACTCACCCACACCCCCTGTTATTCTGCGGCGACAGCAGCCTCACGCCGCAGCCTAACCAGTGAACCCTCGTACTCCTCTCAGCGTGGGCATCCACTGTCGCGTCTTCCCCGGCTCCTCGTCGTCCCCTTCCAAGGCCTCGCCGTCGTCCACCGCCTTGGTGCTCTCGGCGCGGCGTGGTCAATGTGGTCAACGACCGACTTCCATCGGAAGAGTAATCAGACGTGGAGAGGCTCACAATTTGGGTCCAAGGCCACAGCCCAGTTTTTTTTATTTGCCAAGTAAGTCGCTTTGTCAGGCCTGTTGGGCTGCAAATCTTTCAAGACGAGGAGAGCTTCATTCGGCTGGCCGAGAAAATGGCCTATCAGTAATGAGAAATGGGTTGTACATTTTTAAAACACATCAAATCGGCAATTAGTTTCAAATATCTTTTTTTCATTTCGAGATTTTAAATTACATTAATTTTTATGCGTGGAGAATTTGTTGGATTTTATATTGATATACATTTATTTTTAAAATCAGTTTGAATGTGAGTCGAAATTTCCGGATTAAAAACAGTTCGGACCGCACCTAAATATGCAAAATTTCGTATAATTTTTTAACCATGGCCACAATATGGGCTGTAATGCTAAAAAAAGAATATGGGCTCCAAACAAAACCTTAAGAATTAGCAAATGGGCTGTAAATTATTAGAAATAATGGCAGATGCGATGTATGCTGTTTTCCACAGATTTGAGGCTTTCCTAAAAAAAGGTTGACGCCTTTAGCAAAGGATCGTTGGATGGCCATCCAACGGCCGTCGTCTTCTTCAATCTCTGCTATTCCTGCTCCAGCCGCTCAAACAAGCGCCGACGGACTGCCTGCTCCCTCCTCCCGTGACGGGTCTTCTTGTGCCTTGACCTCACCGCCCACCGTACTCCCATCGCTGGCCTAGCCATCCCTCTACTCACACACACTGTTGTTATTCTCCGTGACAGACGAGCAGACCAAAAACCCTCGTACAGTCGTACTCCCCTCCGCGTGGGAAACAACTGTCGAGTCTTCCCTGCCTCCGTGTCGTTCCCTTCCTAGGCCTCGCCGTCGTCCACCGCCCTGGTGCTCTCGGCGCGGCCTGGTCAACGTGGTCAACGACCGACATGCATCTGAAGTGGATTGTACGTGGAGAGGCCGACAGCTGGGTCCATGGCCGCACGCAAGGAAATGCCTCCTTATTACGCGCAAAATAATGATTCCTCCACCTGACATCAGGGACCCACCGAAAGGGCCTCAGTATTTTGCGAAAAAAATGTTACCGCCACTGACAGCTCGGACCCACAAGCTATATCTTCGCACGCAAGGAAGTGCCTCCTTATTACGCACAAAAAATGAATACTCCCCCTGTTAGCTGGGACCCAGTATAGTGGCAGGCTGACTTGTGGGCCTACTAAGTTGATGGGGACGGAGGGCTTTGTCAACTTAGTCAATATGCACGATTCTAGCTCCAAAGTGACCGTCTGATGTCCATCCAACGGTCGTAGTGCTTCTTCAACCTCTGGTCTTCTTGCTCCGGCCGCCCAAACTAAGCGCCGGTCGTGCCTCGAGCTCCTGCATACAGGGCGGCTGCGATGCGGCGGAGGCCTCACCGCCCACTACTACTCCCACCGCTGGCGGGCCATCCCTCTACTCACCCACACCCCTGTTATTCTCTGGCGGCGGCAGCCTCACACCGCAGCGAACCGGTGAACCCTCGTACTCCTCTCTGGCGTGGGCATCCATCGCTGCGTCTTACCCGGCTCGCGTCGTCCCCTTCCTAGGCCTCGCCGTCGTCCACCGCCACTGGTGCTCTCGGTAGCGGCGTGGTCAACATGGTCGAGGCGGCTTCCATCGGACGTGGATCTGTCGTGGAGAGGCCGGCTGGGTCCATGGCCGCGACAAGGAAGTGCCTCCTTATTACGCGCCAAAATAATTATTCCTCCACGACGGTGGGGACCCACCGTGCTGGGCCACCATATTTCGCGAAAAACGTTTGCCCCGACTGCTGGGACCCACCGGCTACACCTTCGCACGCAAGGAAGTGCGTCCGGGCAAAAAAGCGATTCACCCTCGATTGCTGGGACCCACCGGCTACATCTTCGCACGCAAGGAAATGCACGGCGATCGAGACCCACTTGGTCGAAGCGTGCGTGGCGTTGTCATTCTGGTCGTGAGCGGTAATGCATATCTTTGGTCGATGTAGAGGCGCGCCGTGTCGTAGATGTAGAAAGGCGCCGCGATGTCATAGTAGAGGCGCCGCGTAGCATGTACACGCGTCGTCTGCGGCGAGGTGCAAGAAAGAAAATACAGCCACGCGTGCGTACATACGGGCAGGGTCTCGACGCCTACTCGCGCGCTCATTACATGGCTGGGTTGGAACGGAGAAACAGCGTCATCGTCGTGTTCATGGGGAGCCAACGGCTGGGTGAACGGAATGCATGGTCGTGTTCATCGGGAGGGCTTGGGCCGGAACAAGCGATGGAAGCGAGGCTGGCGTACCGCACAATGGAGGAAACGGCCTTGTGTTCGACTGACCATGTTCGAAACGGGGTCCTGTTGATCGGGAGGGGCCTGGCGTACCGAAAACGGAGGAAACGGGGGTCCTGTTGATCGGGAGGGGTGTGGCGTACCACAAAACGGAGGAAACAGACCTCCTACGATCGAAATGGGGGTCCTGTTGATCGGGAGGGGTGTGGCATATCGCAAAACGGACAAAACATACTTGTGTTGGAGCGCTACGGTCGAAACAGGGGGGTGTGGCGTCTGTAAGCAGGACTCCACGGGATCTGTTCATCTCCACCGTCAACCTCCTCCGGCCTCCACGGGCTACCGTCGACCTCCTCCAGCCTCCACGGGCTCCTGTCCATCCAGCCTCCACCGCGCTACTCCACCGCTCTTTGTTCAACCACCCTCCACACGGGCACCCCTCCACCGTCTATTGTTCATCCAGCCCTCCACACCACGGGGTCTGTTCAACCACCCCTCCACGGCCACCCCTCCACCGTCTCATCGTTCATCCAGCCCTCCACACCACGGGTTCCAGTTCATCCGGAGGCAACGCCACCGCTCACTGTTCATCCACCCCCCATAACACTCATTGTTCATCCCAGGCGGCATCGATCGGCTTGATTAGCAGCGATAGCGAAGGAATTGCTCCATCGGGTTCGATTAACAGCCATCGATCGATCGCTCGGGTTCGATGTCGTAACTGCGATTACAATCGCTCGGGTTCGATTAGAGCCCAACGCCTCGCTTCGGCTTCGGTTAGAGCCAACTCCTCGCACACACGCAGCGTGCGTACAAGAGAAAGCAGCGCCATCGCTTCGGCCCCGACCTCCCGTAACCAAGAACTCCACGAAATTTTCCTCCCCTTGCTTCTACCACGGTATTTTCCGTCATGGGCGGCCCAAAGAATGTCATGCAGCTGCGTCTCCGGCCCGCCAGTGACGAAAAGCCCATTTTTTGTCATGATTTTTTGTCATAGAAGTAGGAGCCCACCACATCTATGATGATACCGGGTTTTGTCACAATTATCGTCATAGAAGTGTCATATGTATGAGAGGAAAAAAATTCGTTCGGCCCAAAATGTCACGGATGTGTCTTTTTTTGTAGTGGGTGGACATACAAAGGAAAATCAAACAGGAAAATAACATGCATAATGTCGAAAGTACTGCAGAGTTATATTACATCAAATTTTTGCCGCGGTTCTAACTAAAGATAGAAATTGTCTTGGTCATGAATCTGCAGTGACGATAAGAAACGGGGTGCCTAATCCCGGCGCTGGCCCTCCACCCTTTGAATTCCGTCGATGAGGCTGATGATGGGCTCGATACGCTCCCTGAGCGGCGCGAGTTCGGTGCCCTCCGGTAAGCTTTCTAGCGCGGCGTCGAAGTCAAGGGTGGGGTTCCAGTACGCCACCTTGGTAAGGACCTTGGTCATGGCGGCCCGGTAGAGCCTTTGGTTCTCGTCGGCCAGAGAAGCCGTCATGTTGGAGTGAAACTGCTCCAGGGCCCCGAGGACGCACTCGAAGAACAGGGTCAGCTTGGCGTTGGTGGTCCCGCTGCGCTCTGTGGCGTACCTCACGTTTGGCATCCCCATAGCGGCTAGTTGCGCGGTGATCCTGATGGCGACGTCCTCGAGACGGTCGATCCAGTGGTTCACGCGCTCCTTGAAATCCTTGTGCTCTGCGGCCTCGTTCTTCAGCAGCTGCTTCTCGGTCTCCACCTCCTTGGCCAAGGTCCCCTCCCGGGCTTTAGCCTCCGTGAGCATCCCCTCGAGGCCCTCCAGCTTCAGCGTGAGGTCCTTGATGGACTTGTTGGCCTCGGAGAGCTCCCCGTCCCTGCTGATGGCCGCGCCCTGCGCCTCCGTCAGGGCGCCGTTAAGCATGTCCTTCTCCTGGGGCAGCTTCAGGGCCTGGTCCTTTAGCCCGTCCCGCTCCACTTCCAGCTCCTTCACCTTGCCGGCATGAACTAGAGACTGGGCATCGAGCGCCTTCCTGTGCCTCTGCTCCAGCTCTTGGGCCTGCTGCACGACAAGTTTCTCCACCTCCTCGTCCTTTGCGCGGAGTTTGGCGTTGATGTCTGCCTCGCGCTTGGCGAGATCCTCCTCCTGGGAGTTCAGTGCAGCCTCGTGTTGGGTCCGGGCGGCCTCGGCGGCGGCAGCCAAGTTCTTCGCCCTCTCTTGGGCCTTCTCGATGTCCACCCCCTGCATGGTGAGCTCCACCTCGTGCTTGGCCAGCTCGCCCTGGGCGGCCTTCAGCTCTTCACAGGCTTGGTGGAACCAAGTCTGTGACTCGGCAATGCGCAACTTGAGGTCCGCCTCCGCCTTCTCCGCCACCGCCATCCTGTACTTGGCCTTGTCCAGGCGGGTGCGGTGGAGTGCCTGGAGCTTCCGGAAGCTGGCGCCCATGGCTGGAGGCCGCTCCTCCACAGGAGTCGTCGCCACCCTTTCGGCTCATCGGCGACCTCGAGCCCGGCGGCGGCAAGCACGCCGTCGTCAAACACCTCTCCCTCGGCCAGGCGTCACGGTGCTCGGCCCAGCACCGAAGGTGGACGAACAGGTCATCACTCACCCTCAGGTACTTGCCTGAGCTAGAAGCAACGGAAGAGGAAGGTTGGTCATCAGCCACCTCCTCCTCCTCCGCAGCGGCCTTGCCAGCCTCCCCGGCAGGCCCCTTACTGGCCTCCTCAGGAGCAGCCTTGCCGGCCTCCCTGGCAGGCCCCTTGGCAGCCTCTTCAGAAGCACCCTTGGCGGCCTCCTCAGCGGCGATCTTCTCGGCGTTCGCCTCGGTGGCCTTGGCAACGTCCTCGATGATGGCATCCATGTCCTCCAAGTCCGCCGACAAGGGACCTGGACGTCGAAGGAAGGAGTGAGACAAGGCCCAGACCAAGGGTCGGAAAGAAAAAAGGAATAGGGACGAAAGGCGAACAACTTACCGGTGCCAGGTTGGGAAGCAGAAGTCCCCTCCCCGCCAGCATTTGGCGCCGAGGCGAAGCCACCGGCGCCCGAGTTGTCCTCCTCCTCCTCCATGTGCGTGGGCTCGATACTTGGCGCCCTTGTCGGGGATGCCCCTCGGGGCGGCGTGGTCGATGGGGATGGCGTGTTGGGAGTAGCCCTCTGTGGCTCCTCCTGCTGCTGCTCTCCTCCTGCGTGCACGGCAAGGTCAGCACCGGAGTATCATATCCCTGACACATGTTGACGAGGGGTGAGTGATGAACTTACGCTAGGGGCTGCTGTCCGGGCTGCTCAACACCACCAGTGGCGCCCTCGAAGTACCAGGCGGGGGCTGGCCGCCCGCCGAGGCATTGGCCCTCTTCACCCTCTGGGCCAGCGTCTCCGCATCCCTGCAAAGGTGAAAAGAAGTCAAGACGAGCGGCATAGATTGAGGAAACGGAGATGATAGAAGGGAGCAAGATGCTTACTCGTCATCCACCTCCTCCTCTGTTGCCTTCCTCTTCCTTCTGGGGCTAAGTGACCCGAAGTCAAAGGTGACCCCCACGTCGACGTCTACCGAAGGAGGGGAGGAGGGTGGAGTCAGGACGCGCTTGGACAAAGAGGAGGCAGATGCTTTCTTCTTCGCCACCACGACCTTCACCACCTTCTTCGCCGTCGCGGCCCTCGTCTAACGCGCAGACTCCTCCGGGGACTTTAGCCACCGCACGGCCTTGGCGGGCCATACGGGCTCGCCAGAAGTGGCCCGCCACAGGACTCGCCCTCTCCCCGTGGCCGGAGGGTCAACAGCCCCGGCCTCCTCCGACGACGACTCGTCGGCTGCATCCTCAACCAGAGGAGCCTCGGGGCCGGCACTGCTGGCCTCCCCAGCGGCCGCTGCCCACTGGGCGAGCTCCTCCTCCTCCATGGTCGTTGCAGCCTTGTCCTCCACACCACCAGCGCTGCCGGCCTCCTCGGCAAGATGCGCTTCCATCGCCCTGGCGGCGATGTAGTCCAGCTCCGCCTGGGAGGTGTCCTGGACGAGCTGCTGCTCGGCGTCGGCGTTGACATATCCCTCGTGCAGAGTGTCGAAGAAATGTTGCACCTGGATGTCCTCCGGCTCGACCCAGCTCGGGTCAGGGCCATGCGCGTTGCAGTCCGGCATCATGGCCATGATGTCAGTCCAGCGTGAATTATTGCACAGCAGGACCACTCCTGCCGGCAACTTGAACAAGGGCCCCTTGACAACCTTGCCGGCCTTCGCGGCGGCCCTCGCGACCTTACCAGTCTGCTCGACCTCGCCGTCGTGGGCCACATCAAGCTGGAAGAGTCACTGGCAGAAATGGGCATGCCCCATCAGTGTGAAATTATGGTCGAGGCCAGGGCGAAGCCGCATGATGTCAGTAGCGTTCGTGAAGAGCTAGGCCGGCCTCCCCTTGTTGTGAAGTGGAGCGATCCGGCGGCGGATGAAGTCCGCCCCGATCATCTCAAGGGTGAGCCTGGCCTCGGTGAGGCAAAGAATCCTGGTGGTGGCGATCGTGAGCTTCTCGTCGTCGGCATCGACGTCGCTCCAATCGCTTCTGCAAACCGGCAACGCCCGGCGAACATCGCAGAACACCGGCGGGTCCTTCTCTTCAATCCAGCACCACCGGTCCTGCCATTCTTCCCACCTCTCCTTCATGGCGCCCTTCAGGTACGCCCCCTTGGACCTTGGGATCCAGGTGACGCTACCGGAAATGGCACCCCCTGTTTGGATCCAAGGGAAGAAGTAGTGGCGGAAAAGCGCCGTGTTGGGGTGCACCCTGGCGAAACCTTCGCAAGGTGCGCGAAAAGGTCCATAGACGCCACAACATTTGGGGTAAAATCCAAGAGGCGGAAGCCAAAGGTGTGCATGATGTCGCTGAAGAAATCGGAGAAGGGAGGACAAAGCCCGCAGGAGAAATAGTCGACAAAGAAAGGGTACCGATTTGGGGCAGCCTCGGCATAGTTGGCAGGGATGACGCGCGTGGCTGGATGCCCCGTCTTATCTCCCCCCGTCTTCACCCCCCACAGGGGCTTGAAGGCATCCCGGAGATCGAACACGTCGACCGTCGAGGGGAAGTACGCGAGCTGCGTCCGTTGCACCGCCAGTGCACTCTCTGGCGGCTTCGTCACTCCGGCATCCTTGGCCACTCCCTTTCCCTTGGTGGATTTGGGCACCATGGCGGCTGGGGGGACCAAGAGACAGAGGGCGGTGGAGACGCAACGGCGGCAAAAGCGAAGCTTAGGGAGGAAGGAGAAGGGGGGGCGGCTCTGAGATTGGAGAAGGCATAGGGGGGTAAAGTGAGCAGTGCACCCGCGGTTATTCCCTTTTACGGGGAAGGTGCGGGCCGCCTCCTTTCCCATTAACCATGATGTACGCATGCGTGCGGGAACCGCCCCACGCATGCCCCCCACGTCATGCACGCACCACTCCACGTCGCGCATTCAACGCAGGTCGTGGGGAAGCACAGCGGACGAGCGATTACTGCGGTAAAATCCGCCCCGCCTGCCCGCGCACCGTTTTGGGCCTGGCCCAACAACGTGTCGCACTTATGTGTGGCCCAGGCCCAGGCACTCCTGTCGGTGTACAAAAGTAGGGGCACACCTTTGTACCCCTTTACTTATGCACGGGCAGTCGGAGCCGCGCGCCACGGCCACACTAAGCAGGGCAGAGGAGGGAAGCCGGAGAGAAGCCGAAGCACAAAATAGCCAAGCCAATGCCAAGACCACAAAGAGCAGAGGGACGAAGCAAGTTTCCCCAGCAAGACCCTTGCCGGGGCAGCCTCCACAGCTGTCAGGACCCCGATTCTGAGTCACATCGATCTAGCCGGTAACACCTCATATCACTTTACGGCCTCACGCACGGTATTGCCATGGGTGTCGCATTACCATGGGCCGGGACTGTTTGTGCCTTTTGGCTCATGTATATGATAGTGTCGCTAGCATCCATATGACAGAGAACCCGGGCCGACATGGCTAGTCGTGAACCCAAAGCGGCACTAACCCATGGGGACAGGCATACATGAATCACATCGAGCATGTTGGTCTGCAGCGTGTGAATCCGGGCTGTAGCACTGGGCTAACAGGACTCCGGGAACCCGGGCTGTAGCAGGCTAGGCAGGACTCCGGATGTCACTGCGTGACATTTCCCCGAAGGGACAGACAGAGGAACGAAGTGAAACACATGCCGGCCAGTCAAGTGTCCTGAGTAGTAGTGTTGGGCTAGCAGGACTCCGGTGAACCGGGCTGTAGCGGACTACTATGGCTCATGGAAGCACTAGAATACATTTCCCCATAAGAGAGGCTGCCAAGGATAAACAACTAGATTGTCGGATCCCACACATACCAAGCATTTCAATCATACACACAATATGCTCGATATGTGTAAATACAACATGGCATCACAACATAACTCTACGACTCAAGTATTTATTCATTAGGCTCCAAGGAGCCAAGATATTACAAACATGGGTCTCATGACCCAACATTCAAAGCATACAAGTCAAACACATGCGGAAGCTTAACATGTCTGAGTACAGACAACTATAAATGAAAAGGCTGAGAAGCCTGACTATCTACTAGATCCTGCCGAGGGCACAAGATCGTAGCTGAGTTACCAAGCTAAACGTCGAAGTCCATACGGAACTACTAGCGAGACTGACGTCTCTCTGCAAAACATAAAATAGGCAAACGTGAGTACAAATGTACCCAGCAAGACTTACATCAGAACTAGCTACATATGCATCATTATCAACAAAGGGGTGGTGGAGTTTGACTGCAGCAAGCCAGCTTTGACTCGGTGGCTATCCTAAACTACAACTGCAAGTAACCCTTTTGAGGTGGCGCACACGAGTCCACATACTCACCATATCAATACACCATTATGGATCTGCTCCCGTCTCCCTACGAGAACGCCATCCATAGCACTCACGCTTATCTTGCGCATTTGAGGGTATCCACTTTCACCTGTCTATGAACTGTTATAGGCAACCCAAAAGTCCTTTACCACGGACACGACTATTCGAATAGATGATGTTAACCCTGCAGGGGTGTACTTCTTCACACACGCTCTTGCCACTTACCACCATGTACACGTCGTGTATCTCGGCAACCTTCAAGCAGAAGCCTGGCGAGGGAGTCGACCACGACCTGACTAACCACACAAGTCTCTAGTCCAGGTTTATCGCCTATTCGGGTTCCATCCGCGAGGAGATCCGGCCGGGGTTTCGCTCACAGCCCCAAACGATGTGTGCAGGGTTCCCGAGACACCAAACGGGCGCTCGGTACACCGGGCCACAGTGTATCTACGCATCATAGCCCACCCCTAGGGTCAGCGCTTCATACGGCCTCCAACACATATCCTACAAACACCGAAACCAGTTGCAACTCACGGACAGAGGGCGAGGCGGTTAATAAGTCGAGAGAGTCAATTAAGGATCCCAATGTGTGGTAGTAGTTGTTCATGGATCACAAACACAGAACTTCGGTTCACGAGGGACGGCTGCAATGAGACAACCCACCATGTACTCCTACATGGCCTCTCACCGCTACCTTTACCAAATCGTATTCACACACTTAGCTCTCAACAGTTGGACATGTTCACACACCTCCGATTCATCCCGAATGAATCAGACCTGACACAACTCTAAGCAATAGCAGGCATGACAAACAAGCATGAATGAGTAGGCACATCAGGGCTCAAACAACTCCTACTCATGCTAGTGGGTTTCATCTATTTACTGTGGCAATGACAGGTCATGCAGAGGATAAAGGGGTTCAACTACCGCAACAAGTAACAGTTGTTGTCCTAATGTAGTAAAAGAGAGCAAGAGCGAGAGTGGGATTGTATCGAAATGAACAAAGGGGTTTTGCTTGCCTGGCACTTCTGAAGATAGTATTGAGTCTTCATCAGTGTCGACGATCACAATGTCGGAACATCGTCTACCGAGAGGGGACAAACACCGGCAACATAGAAAGAAGCACCATCAATGCAATGCACAATATGATGCATGATCATGACATGGCAATATGCTGTGGTTTGACCTATGCAACTAGCAGTAGGTTAAATGAAGTTGGTTTGAACCCTAGGTTCAAATTCAAACTCCATATGTGAAGGTTTAAATGCCATTAAAAGATTTGGCCTAAACAGCAGCCCTAAGTTGTTCTATCATGCATGAAAATGGTATAGATGGATAGATTGGATTTTTATGATCATTTTTCATATATAATTTATTTCATTTGGAGTTACGGTTGATTTTCTATGATTTTTAGAAGTTTTGGCTATTTTCTGGAATTTCCTGAATAAACTTAAATCCAGAAAATGCTTTACTGCGTCAGCATCGCATCACTGTGACGTCAGCAGGTCAACAGGGGCTGGCCCAGGTCAAACCCGACGTGCGGGGTCAAACTGACAGGCGGGCCCATTGTGGTTAGTGCTAATCTACCAGAGAAATAAAACTGATTAGTTAGGCACTAGGGCCCACATGGCAGTGGCTCTAGTGGTGGTTTAGCTGGGTTGTTAGTGGCTAATGATGAGCCATGTCATCAGTCGCCGGAGTTTCGCCGGCGACAACCATTTCGCGCGGCAGAGATCGTCGGGATCTCGCTACAGCCCATGGTTTGAGGCGGCGTTTGATCCTACGGCTTCCTGGAGTTCTCGCGCATCTAGTGGTGGTGGCGGCAGCAGCTGGGATGGCCGGGGTTGACGGCGGCGGGCACTTCCGTGGCGGCGGAGGCAGCACGCTTTCGGACCTGCAGCGTTTTGGTGCACGGGAGGACGAGCTGCGGGTTGATCTGAGTCATGCGGACTCGGCGAAACGCACGATTCACGCTCTCGGTAGCGGAGGTGGGCTCTAGCCACGGCGGCGATGAAGCGCAACGGCGGCGAGCTTTGGTCGGGGTGGCCAATGGGGCTAGAGGAGGAAATCGACAAAGGGGAGAGAGGGGTTGGGAGCAGGGGCTCACGGCGAGTGCAGAGGTGGCCTCGGCGTGCTCAGGGAGGCTCCGGAGCGAGCGGGGCGGCGAGAGGGATCTCCGGCGGCCGACGACGAAGATGATGAAGATGGCATCGATGTAGGGCCTCTGGCGAGGCGTGGCTGGATGGAGAGGACGAGGGAGGCGTGGCGATGCTCTTGGACACGTCGGAGAGGATCGGGGATGGCTGCGGCTGCGGCTACGGCGAACGGCGGTGGCAGTGGCGTTCGGTGGTGAGAGGGAGAGAGAGCAGAGGAGGGGAAGGAGCACGGGGAGAGTGAGAGAGGGCCAGATGGGTTGCGTGGCGCCCTTAGCCAGCTCCAGGCGATCGGCAGCAAGCAGGAGGTGGCGAGCTACAGGCGCGCGCGCGTCGGGCACACGCTCTGCGTCCGACTGGCGCGAGGTGGAAGACGCCTCTGCCCCTGGTGGGCTGGGTCGGCCTACTAGGCTGCCAGGTGGCTGCAGGTAAGGTTTTTGTCCTATCCTGTTTTTTCCTAATACTATTCTATTTTCTATTTTGCAGGTTTGTTTTGAATTTGGTTTTGAAACCAATTCAATTTTTTTGCTTCTGAAAATATTTTTAGGAGCTAAAAGAATTAAACCAATGCTCCACAAAATATTACAGAATTATTGGACCTATATTTATTTAATAGTAGATATAAATCCAATTCAAATAGCTATTGATTTAATTCAAATGCCCAAGATAAATGTTTCTGAGATACCAAAAATATTGGTTTGGATTGCACCTCTTGCCAATATCTCCAGAGGATAACAGGAACATTTTCTTGGACTTATTTGAAGCAATTTTATCTTGATCATTTTTAAAAGAATTCTAAGGCTTTGGAAATTCCTCAATTCAAATTTCATTTGAATTTAAACATGATGCAGCAATCAAGCTAGTCCAAGGCCAGGGTAAAACTAGGGATGTGACAACGGCCCCGGCAAGGCCCTTGCCGGGGCGGCTCGGCCCCACCAGCGGAACGCGCCACCCTTGAGCACATGGTTTCCAACACCATCAATTACGTTGGGCCAGGGCTCGGGAGGCACCTCCATGGTGGCATACAGATCTTCGTGAAGACAAGGAATATTCAAGATCAGATGAGGATTGAAAGACAACGATCCTCGGCAAGATCCTTGCCGAGGAAAGCCACAAGACCCCCGGCAAGATCCTTGCCGGGGACGACGGCGCGCCACGGCAAGACCCTTGACGGGCCACCCGGCAAGGCCCTCACCGAGGACGCCAGCAGGGCCACCGCCAGGCCCGCACCAGCCAAGTCTCCACCGCCGTTCACATGCAGTTGCCAGCCCAACCAGCTAGGCAGGCACCTGCGTGGCAACATGCAACTTGCAGGCCAACTTAGAAAGCGCCCGCGTGGCGGCATGCAGATCTTCGTGAAGACCCTACCACCGCACCACCTCAGCTGCCTGCCTGCCTACATGGCACTACATGCACCGCTGGCCTGGGCGCGTGTCGAAGCGAGGAGGAGCGGCGTTGGACGGGACGGGCCTTGTTCCCATCCCCAATAAAGCAAGGGGACACCTCAGCAACGCATTAAATGCGTCTTGTCCTGTAATACGAGCGATGAGCTCATAGCACTGTAGGCCTTTCCACCTCCTGTGTATCACTGTGGCAGCCCCTTTCGGCTATAAAAGGAGGCCCATGGCATACTGGAGAGGGATTCGGCTCTTTTGAACCACGCAGCCACCATAGCTAGTTCAAGAGCTCAAGAACACTCAATACAGCCACCAAAGAAGGACTAGGGTATTACGCATCCTCGCGGCCTGAACCTGGGTAAACGATCCCCTGTGCTAACTGTTCTTCCTGCTCTTCTCACAACCATGCGCCCCGGCAACCGTAGTAGGGATTCTTGTGATCCCATAGGTGTCGTTTCCCACCGACACTTCCTCCTTATTTTTTCCAGGGCGAAACACTTCATATAGCAAAAGATGGGCACCGGAGGCCTGCCAGGGGGCCCACGAGGCAGGGGGCGCGCCCAAGGGGTAGGGCGCACCCCCCACCCTCGTGGACGGTGGGTGGCCCCCCTCTGGTGCTTTCTTTGCCCAATATTTTTAATATATTCCAAAACTGACTTTCGTGGAGTATCAGGACTTTTGGAGTTGCGCAGAATAGGTCTCTAATATTTAATCCTTTTCCATCCCAGAATTCCAGCTGCCAGCATTCTCCCTCTTCATGTAAACCTTGTAAAATAAGAGAGAAAAGGCATAAGTATTGTGACATAATGTGTAATAACAACCCATAATGCAATAAAAATCGATATAAAAGCTTGATGCAAAATGGACGTATCAACTCCCCCAAGCTTAGACCTCGCTTGTCCTCAAGCGGAAGCCGATATCGATAAATATGTCCACAAGTTTAGAGATAGAGGTGTCGATAAAATAAAATACAGACATGAGGGCACCATGATCATTCTTATAAAAACATATATATATATATATATATATATATATATATATTTATTGTCATATGATTTCTTATGCTAAAGTAAAAATCTATTAACAATGTCAAGTATGGATCATAATCTTCATTGAAAACTAACAAACTATGATCTCTGTCATTGAAGCAATTGCAATTTATCATAACATCGGAAAGAGTCAATATAAGAGCTTTTCAAATAAGTCCACATACTCAACTATCATTTAGTCTTTCACAATTGCTAACACTCACGCAATACTTATGGGTATGGAGTTTTAATCGGACACAGAAAAAGAGAGGGGCTTATAGCATTGCCTCCCAACCATTTACCTCAAGGGTAATGTCAACAATAATAGTTTATGATAACTTACATCCAATTGGATATATATATATATATATAGGAAAGCACTATTCTAATCCCAGGATTAAAATAGTTATTTTGATCACAGCCAGCCCTATATAGGGCCTGCTGGAGGTTCCTGAGATCTGAAAATGGCACCAAACACAAAAAGAAAAAAAAAATCCCCCGTACCCCCACGCCCCCACTCCCTCCCCGATCCAGCAACCATCCCCACACCCTAGTCCCTCTCCGATCCAGCCAAGCACCATCGCCGGCACCGGCCCGCCGTGGGATACGGCCATCGCACAGTCACCGTGCCGCCCCCTCCCTGAGAACCGGCCGCCGCTTCCCTCACCAGATCGCGCCGCTGCCCCCGTCACCCTCCATGGATCATGCCGCTGCCGCCTTCCATCCCCTGATCCCGCCTCCAACCGCGCCTCTGCCGGCCCCTGCAACCAACCGCGCCGCAGCCAGGCTCGCCTCCAACCGCGCCGTCGTCTAGGCCCGACCTCCAACCGCGCCACCACCGAGGCCCGACCTCCAATCGTGCCGCCATCCCCACACTGCCCACAATCGGCGTCGCCGACCCCGCCCCGCCACAACAGGCAACCCCTCCGCCCCAACCACTGGTGCCTACCCGGATCCGTTGCCACCATGCGTCGGCAAACTCCCTGCCAACCACCGGCGCCTGCCCGGATCCGTCGCCACCACTCGCTGGCCACACGCCCTCTGCCCGGCCCCAACTTCCCCTATGGCGCGAGCTTTCCTCTGCTCCGACGCGAACTTCCCTCCGTCCGCCGCGACCTTCCTTCTACGCCATCGCCACCTTCCCTTCCCTCCGGCATGCCCTCCTACTCCTCCGCAGCCCCATCCCCACCCACCCTCCGTCCTCTGCGGTCCACCACCTACAGCCGGCGCCTTAGCACCTAGGCCGTTCAACTATGCCACCTCAGGCCATTCAACCCCCACACCGTGATCCTCGTGGATGGAACCGTAGTCGTCGACTCCATTCACTTCCTTTCGCTATATGCGGCCAGCTCTATGAGGTACTCGCCTATACTCTGTCTAGGGGAACGATGTGAGCTCGTCAGGCTATGGCTCCTTCTCTGCTGGTATATACTTCTCTGTTGTTCATCTTAGTAGATGTTAAAAAAGAATCCTAAACGATTGGGTCTGCATCTCCATTAAATCGAGTCCCTTCAGAGTTTTGATTCGTTAGTTCATTTCATATCATTTAAAAAGAATTAACCGTGTAGAATGTGAGGAATTGAGATTAGAGTTCATTTTTTGCTGAAAAAATAGGACATTTTTTATCTCAGCATGCTTACCATATTTACAGAGAATAGACAATGTTTACCATGTTTCTTGGTTATCAAAATAAGTGTTCTCCATCGTTTTCATGAATGGCTTAAATGATGAAAAACATGTTGTACTCCCTTCCGGTGCTATGTGTGTGGAAGATCATCTCCGTGCCTCACCTGTCTTGTTCTTCTGCTCTCTAAGATACTATCTTAAGCTTGTATAGCTTGTCAGACCAAATAAAAAAGGTACTAATCTGAACTTCAAAGATGATAAAGAAAGAAGATGTGGAGATCTAGGATCTAGTGGTTTCTAGTAAGGTAAGTTGCAGCAAAAATTCTGCTTTGATTTCAAAGTTTTGAAGTATCAGACTAGAACATTTGTTATCTCATAATGCATAGTTTCATACAGTAAGTTACAACACGCCTCTGAACATTACTTTCTCAGCCGCAGCCATGGGCCTTTGCCCTGATGTACAGACTCGGATGACCTCCCGGCACCGTACCTCCGGCCTACGACCTCCCCTTGTACCACGTCTCCACCGCCACCGCTGCTGCTACCTCCCAGTCATATGAAACAGGGGTGTCGCAGTCCAAATTGTGCCACACCAGCAGGACGGCTCGTCCAGGTTGTGCCATTCGCCCTTCTTCCAGCAGTAATTAGCATGGCTAGCTAGGTAATGCTAGCACAACTCATCTTCCACTATCATGGCGAGATGTATGTGCGTGTGCACACAACTTAATCAAATCTTACTCTGTGATTTATATGGCGCCACTACATAATCAATTGAGGTTAGATGTAACATTATTTGTGGAAAATGGCAGCGGATGGATAGGCTCGTTGTGTGTGTGTCTCTGGATGTATCACTGGGAGTGTAATATATTACAGTCCAAATGTTTGATTTTCAGCAGGCCAATGTGTTCATTGAACAATTAAGTGCATTGTAAAAACAGTAGGTAATGTTTATGAATCTGTATAGTAAAAATAGTAGGTCAGCAGGCTAATGTGTTGATGAACCAATTTAGTAGGGTGTAGTGTTTGCTACAAACATGGCTAGCTGGGTACTACATGGGTATTTTAACTTGACTAAAATGCCTCATTGTGTGTGTTGCAGTGACAATGAGGATGCACCACTCTGCCTTTCGTATTTGGTTTAGTAGCAGCAGTCCCCTACTATTTGGTCCTTTCCACCCTCATTTATGCTCAAAAGTTTGTGTATCCAGGATCCTCTGTGCCACTCTGCTGCTCGCTACATACATGAACAAAGGGAGGGAGAAGTTCACTACATGGCAGCGGAGAAGGTCACACATGAGGTGCAGGGGACAGGGGTGTCGCCTTTCGGAAGATGGTCTGAGTTCATGAAGATGGTCGTCGTTCGTGAGAATTAGTGTTGTTGCTGGGATGCAGTGTTGCTTCTTGTGAGGCCGCCTCCAGCCAGTATCCTCCTCTGCCCAGGAGTCCGCCTTTGCATCACCGTGGAACTTCTCTATCCATCCAGCAAAAAAAGATCTCCCTCGTGTAGTTCTTTGCATCTACTACAGAAAAAATGCATTGGCCGCAGAAGTTCAGGAATAGCTAGAAAGGAACAACTATAGCACTCTCTATGCATATGTTGTGTTTGGAGAGGCACAGTTTAAATTTTGATTTTGGGCTTGGATGTACGAGGTCTATGACGAAGGTGATACAGTGAAGTGAAGTCCATTTGGACATGTGAAATTTCGTGAGGCATAAGAAGGGAATAAAATCGTTAGTTTATTTGGCCTCCATTTGTACATCATGTTGTCTACTTTCTTGTTTTGTACTGTTTCCTGAAGTTCAATAGTATGCGTTGATGCAAAAAAAGTGTTTTTAGTATGTTGGTTTCAGTTAAATAAAACTACAAAAAACACACAAAGACGTCCGAAAAAGGAGAAAAAATAACACAAAAATAGTTATGTCGTGAAAAACAGAGGTCCACCAAGAAAAAAATTAACTTGGAAGTTTGAATTTAATTAATTAGAGAGTTCGAAGAAAATGTGATGGATGTACAACATTTTTCCGATGCATTTTCCTTCTTTTTAACACCATAAAGCTCAAATTACAATAACACAATAGTTAGATCTTTGAACAAAAACATATTCATCATGTTTCTAAAAAACCCAAGAAGTAAAACTTAAATAACGAAAACATTTCAAAAAAAGTTTGTAGAAAAAGAACTTTCTCCATTGCTAAAAAAAACCTAGAAGTTCAAATTTAAATAACGGGGTGGTTCAATCTATATAGTAAACTATAATTTTGTTTTAGCTACAAAAGAATACAACACAAAGAAGTCGAAAATTTAAAAATGGAGAAGTTCGATGTTTGTAAAAACCTCAGATTTTCCTCATAATTAGAAAAAGTCAAGAAGTTTCAAATAAAAATGTTCATTACAACATGTTTGAATGAAAAGAGAGGAACACACCATCAAAATATCTCACAATGGAAAGTAAAATTAAAATAATAAAATATCTCACAATGAAAATAAATTAAAATATCTCACATTACTGAAAAATGAAACCAAGAAGTCCAATTTAAAAAATTGGAGCAGTTTAATATTTGTTTGAAAAACTCGAATTTATTTGGTTACTAAAAAATGAGACCAATAAGTTCAATTTGAAATAACGAGAAGTTTGATGTTCCTAACAAAACTCCACTTTTCTCATTTCTAAAAACACACAAAGAAGTTCAAAATAAAAAAAAGTTAAGAGGGCTTCGATGTCTATAAAAAACTAAGATTTTTTTCGTTATTAAAGTGAAACAGAGAGAAGTTCAAAGTGATAACAGACAAAAGTTCACGTACTTCATGGTGTGTGTTTCATACGAGAAAAAAGAGTAAACACGTGAAGTCCAAAAAGTTTATTGCTAGAAGTTCAAGTGCTCTTCCCTTGGAAGTTCAAAAATTCTTGTTAGAGGGGTTCAGCGTGTGTTTACATGTTCAAAAAACACAAAAAAGATGTTGTGCCTCATGTTTTAAAATAATTCTCTCAATCCATTACAAATTTGGAACAAAAATACTCTACATGAAAAAATTATTTTCTATTAAACAACTTTTCTAGGGGTATATTGTATGCTCTATTCAAAAAATAAATTGGTTTTCAAAAATATGATTTGCCGCAGCTTTCCAACGCCATATTATTTGCCTCATTCCGATAAACGGTTTAGAAAATGGGATCGAAAATACGATTCACGTTTTTTGTATGAAGAAAAAAATGATTTTCAAAACTTCTCTTAAACCGCTTACATTTTGCCAAAAATTTAACTTGGATCTTGATACTCGTGTCCGTAGCTTTCGAACGGTATATCGCAAGCTCCATTTGGGCAATGTTATGTGGAAGTTCAACCTAGCACTAGTGAAAGATCAACTACTACTGCTGGGATAGGTCAGTTAGTTATCAGAATATTATTCTCATCCCATGATTAGATTATTGGTACCGTTTCTAAGATAAATAAAACTATGAAGTTCAATTTACAAAAACAAAATGTTTGATGCTTATTTAAAAATGTCTTTGCTTTCTAAGAATATGAGTAAGAAGTTAAAATTAAAATAACAAAGAAGTTCGAAGTATATAAAAAACTCAAATTTGTTGCAAAAAGTTCACGTGCACCTCCGTGCACGGTTTAGAATTTATATTGCGGGACATCCGACCTTTTAAAATGGCAAAAAAATGACGTCCAACCTTCAATTGCGTGTAATTCGACGTATATACAAAAATACGACAGAAGTTCATAGTGACAACAACGAGAAGTTCAAGTACTGCAAGGAATGCATTTCAGGTGAGAAATAAAAGTATATAAAAATAAAAGCTTAAAAGGTTTGTTGAAAGAAGTTCAAGTGCTCTGTCCAGGGAAGTTCAAAATGCTAGCGAGAGAGGTTCACCTTATATTTCCATGTTCGAAAACACAAAAAAGAATTATTTTTGCATTTTAAAATAATTATCTCAATCCAAGAAGAAGTTCAGTTATTATTTGGGAGCACTTTGATTTCAAAAAGAAAATAAAAATTTCAAATTATAAATCTGGAAAAGTTCATGTACTATATGGTGTGTGTTTAATATCAGAAAAATGAATTGAAAAGCAAGGTCCACTTTTTTTGTTATAAGTTCAAGTCCTCGGTCGGAGAAATTTTAAAAAATTAGTGTGAGAGAGGTTTTATACAAAAGGAAAATTATTTGTGTAACACTGACGAATGGATGGGAAAATTACAAACGAAAATATGCCACAGAAATTCAACATGAAAACAGAGGGAAGTTCAACTAGTACACTGAATGAATTTCAGTTGAAAAAATTTAAACCGTCGCGAGTATGAAAAACGATCAACATGGGAAAATTGCGTGTTTACAGCAGCTTCCCATCGGTACATCACTTTCTCAATTTTGGTGAGTGGATGGAGAGCTATGAGCAAAAAACGCACATGAAAAAACATAGTGAAGTTCAAGTAGACATGCCGAGAAGTTCAGGTTCTTCACGCGGTGCATTTTCGAAGAATCTGTTTCGCGATAAAGGCAGAACGAATGATCTCGCTATTTTTGAAATTACTTGAAAACGGCAAGGAATCAAAGAAAACTATCAACATGAAAAAATTTCGAATTTTCCTTACCTATTCAACGTTATATTATTTGCCCCTTTCCGAGAAAGTTTGTAGAAATTAAGGCAAAAATACGTTTTTAGCCATTTTCAAAATTGACTTAAAATATTAAGGAATTTGGAGAAACTATATATAGAAAAAAGTTTCGCAATTCCTCAAGCTTTCAACGCCATATCATTTGCTGCATTCGGACGTACGGTTAAAAAAATAGATCGAAAATACAAACTCGGTGGAACTTGTACCGTTTTCTAAATCACTTTTAAACCATTCAAAACTAGGAAACACTTTCAACATGAGAAAGTAGCGCATTTTGATAAGCTTTCCAACGCCATATCATTTGCCTCAATTGGATTAGCCATTTAGAAATGACATTAAAAATACGAACTCAGTTGTTCGGTTTGTGAAATTTTACGATTTTCCAAATTACTCTTTAACCATAGGGAATTAGAGAAAACTTCCAACATGTGGATGCAGCGATTTTATAGCAGCTTTCCAATGCCATATTATTTGCCCCATTCCGGTAAACAGTTTAAAAATATGATCGAAATACGATTCACATTTTTCGTATGAAGAAAAAACGGTTTTCAAAACTACTCTTAAACCGCTTACATTTTGGCAAAATTTTAACTTGGGTCATGATACTGGTGTCCATAGCTTTCCAACGGTATATCGCAAGCCCCATTTGGTCAATGTTGGCAGAAGTTCAACCTAGCACATGGAGAAGTTCAGGTCGAACAACTCAGGCAGTAAAATTGCAAAAAACATAATTTCATCACGACCCGGGAGCAAAATCCGCCAACGAGCGAGATTCCTATTTAAAACTGGTATTTAGTTGCTAAAAACTTTTCTAGATTACACTAACATCATATAGAACACGACTAACCAGAATAATTTGCGGGGGAAGCCACGGTTGCGAAGATAGCCCGAAGGTCGGGTTCGTCTGAGAGGGAAGTTCGGTAGCGTTACTCGGGCAATTCAGGTTGTGATCGAATATTATTATGATCCCGTGATCGAATTGTGTTTATGTATATATATATATATATATATATATATATATATATATATATATATATATATATATATATAATATATATCAGGATCTTTCCAACACAATGTGCTTGCCAAAGGATAAAGTGTAAAAAGGAAAGGTGAAGATCACCTCGACTCTTGCATAAGACATAAGTCAAAAATAAAAGATAGGCCCTTCACAGAGGGAAGCAGAGGTTGTCATGTGCTTTTATGGTTGGATGCACAAAATCTTAATGCAAAAGAACGTCACTTTATATTGCCACTTGTGATAGGGACCTTTATTATGCAGTCCGTCGCTTTTATTGCTTCCATATCACAAGATCGTATAAAGCTTATTTTCTCCACACTAATAGATCATACATATTTAGAGAGCAATTTTTATTGCATGCAACAGTGACAACTTACTTGAAGGACCTTACTCAATCCATAGGTAGATATGGTGGACTCTCATGGCAAAACTGGGTTTAAGGATATTCGGAAGCACAAGTAGTATCTCTACTTGGTGCAGAGAATTTGGCTAGCATGAGGGGGAAAGGCAAGCTCAACATGTTAGATGGTCCATGACAATATAATTTATTTCAGATATAAGGAAACATAACCCATTGCGTTGTCTTCCTTGTCCAACATCAACTTTTTAGCATGTCATATTTTAATGAGTGCTTGCAATCATAAAAGATGTCCAAGATAGTATATTTATATGTGAGAACCTCTCTTTCTTTACCACTTCCTATTAATTGCAACGATGACCAAAACTATGTTTGTCAACCCTCAACAACTTTTATTCATCATACTCTTTTATATGTGAAGTCATTACTCTCCATAAGATCAATATGATCTATTTATTTCTTTTTATTCTTTCCTTTTACAATTATTCCCTCAAGATCATAGCAAGATAACTATAACGCCCGGAAAATCATGCTACAGTAATCCCACGCTAATCCTCGCAATAATTCGGAACCGTTCGAAATTCAAATTCAAATTATTGGTAACAATAAAAGTTTTCAAAAATTAAAACTAAAATGTTCGGTGGTTGTCAAATATTACAAAGGTAATGATGGTGCAGCAAACACCTTTTTAGTAAAAGACTAAGTACTTTAAAATGAAATAAAACGGAAAAGAAAAAATAAAGAAAAGAAAGAAAGAAAGAGAAAGGAAAACCCTCCCCACTGGGCAGTGGCCGACAACCCTCAACCCACCCCGCCACAGCCCCCACCTCGACCGCAACCAGCCAGTGCCGCCCACTGCCCATCCGTGAGAACTGCCCGCCTCCCCTGCCGCCTCCCTTCCTGTTCCCCAGGCCGGGTCGAACAGTAGCGTCCGCCGCACCTCTCGCCCGGCGGCAGCGAGAGGATCAGGCCACCACGCCTTCGCGTCCTCGGTTCCTCCTCCCACTCGCCCCCACCCTCGCCGCGGTCCCTGCGCTTTCCCCCGATCGATCCACCGCACCTCGCCCCTCGTTTCCCCACATAGCAACGGCGCCCGCCATGGCCTCGCCGCCCGTAGTACTCGCGGCCACCGCGACCTCAAAGCCCTTCCGGCGCGTCCGCTTCGCTCCGCCTCCCTCGACTACGCCTCCATGTCAAAGGCAGCAGGGGCCTTGAGCACCATCGAACGCTACCCCAACCTCGTCTTCTTCCTCGGATCCCCAGCAGCGTCTCCGGCAAGCGCCCGTCGACTCTCCGCTACTAAACTCCCAAAGGGCCATCTTGCGTGCCACACGGTGAGCTCCCCATCTCCCGCCCATCTCCGTTAGCTCCCTCGCACGCCCTAGCTAGTTGCCGCTGAAGCACCCGAGCGCTCCGCCGCGGACCCCGTCGCCGACGAGTCTCCGGTGACCAAATGGTCACGGGCTCGTGTCGGATTCGCTCCTCACGCCCCGTAGATCCTCCCCAACCTCTCCATTTCTTCGCTAGCTCGCCCCAGCTCCACTCTCCTCGAGCTCCCGACTGCGCCGCCGCCTGCGCGCGTCGCCGGCGCCCTTCCGGTGACCAAATGGTCACGGGGCCGAGCCCTTTGTGCTCAGCGCGTCGCGCAGCTCCATCCTAGCCTTCCCGTTCGCCCCGAAGCGCGCTGTGTCGCCATCTTCGTCCGCGCCCGAACTGCAGACCGCCGCGCTCGTCGCCGGCGACCATTCCGGCCACCCACGCCGTTGTGCTCCCCTCCATTGGACGCGGCGCGAAGAGGCTGTTCCAGAGAGCCTGGCCGCGCCTGATTTGGTGCCCCGTAGCGCGATTCCAGCCAACTCTGGCGAGGGGCCGCCTCTGTTGGGTCGCCAGAGTCGCTCCGGCACCGTCCGCCGACGTGGCTAGGCGGGCCCACCCACAGGTCGCCGTGGGCACTGGGGCTAATCGCCACGTTGACCAAGTCAACTTCGCTGACGTGGCAGCTACTGCCACTGACAGGCGGGCCCCATGCCATAAAACAAATATATAAACTGCTAATTAATTTAGTTATTTAACTAAAACCTAATTAGACACTGACTACAGGGGCCCACCCACTAATTAACCCATTTTAGTTAGTTTTAAAACTCTGTAAGGCCCTTGACAATGACATGTGGGTCCCACTGGACCCACATGCAATTGACTGGTCAACCGACCGGTTGAGCTCTTGACATCACTCGATGTCATGCCTACGCCATCACACCTTGTTTTTGGATAATGTTCGAATTAAATATATAATTAAAATCACAAAATGATTTAAATCTTTAGAAAATCATATCTTTTAATTCATAACTCGGATGAAAATACTTTCTACATGAAAGTTTCTCAGAACGTCGAGACGATTCCGGATACACAACCCGTTCGTCCACCACACCCCCCTAACCTATCGAACTCACAACTTTCCCCTCGGCTCCTACGCTTTAGAAAACCACGAAACACCGAGGATATTTTCCCGGATGTTTCCCCCTTAACAGTACCACCTCATACCACGTTAGAACACGCCTAAGCATCGTTACTTGTCATGTCATGCATCGATATGCATTTGTTTACATGGTATTCATTGTTTCTTCCCCTCTTCTCTCCGGTAGACTACGAGACCGGCCAGCTGCTGCTGCCCGGTTCGACTACGGAGTTGGCGACCCTCTCTCTTGCCAGAGCAACCAGGCAAGCCCCCCCCTTGATCCACAGATATCGCCTATTCTACTCTATACTGCTTGCATTAGAGTAGTGTAGCATGTTACTGCTTTCCGTTATACCTATCCTGATGCATAGCCTGTCCTTGCTACTACTGTTGTTACCTTTACCTGCAATCCTACATGCTTAGTATAGGATGCTAGTATTTCCATCTGTGGCCCTACATTCTTGTCCGTCTACTGTGCTATACTATCGGGCCGTGATCACTCGGGAGGTGATCGCGGGTATATACTATATACTTTATACATGATACATGTGGTGACTAAAGTCGGGTCGGCTTGAGGGGCACCCGTGAGTGGATCTTTGAGGCGGAGCGACAGGGCAGGTTGAGACTACCTGGGTGAGAGGTGGGCCTGGCCCTGGTCGGCGTTCGCGGATACTTAACACGTTTAATGAGATCTAGGTATTTGATATGAGTCTGGCCATTTGGTCTATACGCACTAACCATCTACGTGGGAGTAGTTATGGGTATCCCGGCGTCGTGGTATCGGCACGCCGTGGCGTCGGCGGCCCGAAGCGGCGCCGGATTGGACCGGAATGCCACTAGGAGAGGTCTGTTCGCCGCGTCTGACGCGATGCAGTGTGTGCTAAGGCGATGGGCCCAGACCCTGTCGCTTAGGTTTAGACCGGCGTCTTTGGCCTCTCTGTTATGCCTAGGTGGGGCTGCGACGTGTTGATCTTCCTCGGCCGGGCATGACCCAGAAAAGTGTGTCCGGCCAAATGGGATCAAGCGTGTTGGGTTATGTGGTGCACCCTGCAGGGAAGTTAATCTATTCGAATAGCCGTGACCTCCGTAGCAGGACGACTTGGAGTTGTACCTTGACCTTATGACAACTAGAACCGGATACTTAATAAAACACACCCTTCCAAGTGCCAGATACAACCCGGTGGTCGCTCTCTCTCAGGGTTACGAGGAGGGGATCGCCGGGTAGGATTATGCTATGCGATGCTACTTGGAGATGCTACTTGGAGGACTTCAGTCTACTCTCTTCTACATGTTGCAAGACGGAGGCTGCCAGAAGCGTAGTCTTCGACAGGATTAGCTACCCCCCTCATATTCTGGCATTCTGCAGTTCAGTCCACCGATATGGCCCTTTACACATATATCCATGCATATGTAGTGTAGCTCCTTGCTTGCGTGTACTTTGGATGAGTACTCACGGTTGCCTTGTTCCCCCTTTTCCCCCTTTCTTTACCCGATTGCTGCAACCAGACGATGGAGCCCAGGAGCCAGACACCACCGTCGATGATGACTACTACTCCCTCCGTTCCTTTATATAAGGTGTATTTGTTTTTTCAAAAGTCAAACGAGTGCAAGTTTGACCAAGTTTTTAGAAAAATGTATCAATATCCATAATATAAAATTTATATCATTTGATCGATCATGGAAGGTAGTTTCATATTTTATCTATTAAGTATTGCAGATGTTTCTATTTTGTTCTATAATCTTGGTCAAACTTTCAAATGGTTGACTTGCACGGAAACCAATACACCTTATATTCTGGAACGGAGGGAGTACACTGGAGGCGCCTACTACTACGTGCAGCCCGCGGACGACGACCAGGAGTAGCTAGGAGGATCCCAGGCAGGAGGCCTGCGCCTCTTTCGATCTGTATCCCAGTTTGTGCTAGCCTTCTTAAGGCAAACTTGTTTAACTTATGTCTGTACTCAGATATTGTTGCTTCCACCCACTCGCCTATGATCGAGCACTTGTATTCGAGCCCTCGAGGCCCACGGCTTGTATTATGATGCTTGTATGACTTATTTTATTTTTAGAGTTGTGTTGTGATATCTTCCCGTGAGTCCACGATCTTAATCGTATTACCGCTTTGCGTGTATGATTAGTGTACGATTGAATCGGGGGCGTCACAAGTTGGTATCAGAGCCGACTGCCTGTAGGAATCCCCCTTCCAACTCCTTGGCCGAAGTCGAGTCTAGACATTGCAAAAACTTTTACTAACTTGGCTGTGTGCCTTACGGGCCCACGTCGCCATTGGGTGGTACTAGGATCTTTACTCCTCGACCTTTACTCTGGGACTCTGAACTCTCTTCTACTCGGGTTAAACGAATTTACTAACTAACACTAGGATCCCGTGACCACATTCACCCCAAAGTTGGATAAAGCCATAGCTATTTCTTAGAATAGTATTTTGAACAATTTCCACACTGTCATTGACTCCTTTGAAACATCTTTGTTTTCAGATGGAACCCACGAGGCAGGTCGTCCACCACACGACGGCCATTGGTGCCTCGGGATCACCTGCGGTGCTAGCTGAGATGATGACCTATCTGGGTTATCGCTGGCACCCGGAGTACACCGTCTTTGAGGAGTACCAGGACTTTAACAAGGAGCAGTACTGTGCCATCGTCCACCTCTACTCTCGGGAGTATGACTCCACTACGGTGCTGCACACCGCACATGGTGTTGGGGTGACTATCGATATGGCAGTCCACGATGCTGCTTATGCTGCTCTGACACGTCTTTGTGGAGAGTATCGGGAGTTGGACACCTCCCCCTTCAGGCACATTGCTATCGCATACGATGTTGGTGCGGATGGTTACTACTGTTGCCTACTCCACTTTGTCACCCGAGAGCCCTTCTACCATCGAACTTTGTTACGCATCTTGATGGGCTGGATCAAGCTAACCAAGCTCTTCGCCACGAGTTGTACACCACCCGTCGGCACCTTTACCGTGCTCGGCGCTGCTGCACCCTTTGTCCGGTCCAGAGCTGCCGCGATCTGCGATCTACCCAGCCAGACCGTGATGCCCCGGGGTGTCGGTTGGCGAGAGGTGGGAGGCTACTCTCCGCGCTTGGCCCTCTTCTACCACTGGCGTCGGGTTACGCACTGTAGTATCCGCGGCCCCTGTGTCAGCGGCGTGGAGGACTATCCGCTGCCACACTACCAGCTTTCGTCTGACTACCTCCAGCGGTACCGCGTGGGGACTGATGTAGGCTTGTTTGTTAAGTGTTAGATGCATTCGCCGCGAGCTCTGCGTGCCGCCTATGATGTCTTAGTCTATGTCTTTGAGCTCATGTGTACGAACTACTGTGCATGATCCCTTTTGTAAGATATGCCGACTACTATGTAGTTTCTATCGTCTTGCTTTCATTATGCATGTTTCATCATGAATGATTCTTGTCCTTTGCAAATTTCTCAAATGTTTCGAACTACCTGTTATATATTAGCGGGATGGTTAGACCAGTCGTGGTCGTCGTGGTGGCAACTTCCCACCACCGCTTTGAGTACATGGCTGGTATGATCCAACAGCTTGAGATGAATCGCCGATTCATGGAAAACATGATGGCTCGGTTCCTCGCCCCAATATGAACCAGCGCCAAACACAAAGAACTCTGCGAGGATTTCATGCGCTGAACCCAAGCGTGTACCGCAGCTCAACTCAGCTGGATGTCGATGGATCGGTTTCGTGACATCACCTATGAGATGGAGTCTGGCCGATGTAGCCCCTACCAGCTATGTCACCTTTGCTTCCTTCTTCTGAAGGGACCCACACTCAATGGTGGGACAGCCCAAAGGCGTACTACGCCGATTGGAACAATCATCACCGGCGGACTTCCAAGCTGCTTTCCATGCCCGCTTCATCCCTCAAGGAGTCATGGATTGGAAGAAGCGTGAGT
This sequence comes from Aegilops bicornis, assembly GCA_021605145.1. NCBI lineage: Eukaryota > Viridiplantae > Streptophyta > Magnoliopsida > Poales > Poaceae > Aegilops > Aegilops bicornis. The sequence continues at coordinate 284,811,679 of CM038674.1, read as the reverse complement.
TCCGCAACCTCATCCAAGGCAACAAGACTGTTGAAGCTTATCAGCGAGAGTTTCTGGACATGTCTCGCTATGCTGAAGAGGACATTGCAACTGATGCACGCCTTGAGCGGAGAAGTTACTGACGGCCTTCAAGTGACATCAAGCTCGCACTTCTAGTGCACGACTTTGCTGATTTCGCCACCTTGGTGAACAAAGCTATCAATGTCGAAACTGGTTTGCCGGAATACCGAGCTCTAACAGCGCAACCGTGACACGGGCTCATCTTCGGCCCGTCCTCGCAGAAGCGCAAGATATGGATTCCCAACGGCATGTACCGGCCGAATGCACCTGCCCCAAAGGCAATCCTATGCTGCACCTCGTCGCCTACTCCTCCAACTAGGCAGCCAAAGCTTCCAGCTCCACCACCCCACGCCTCTGTTCCCACTCCCAATAATGGTTTGTGCTTCAGTGTGGACAACCAGGCACCGTGCTAGAGAATGCAACCAGAACCGTAATCAGCCGTTCTTCCAAAGAATCGGCCGTGGAAGCAACCAGCCCCGCAACAACAATGCCAAGCCTTATGGTCGAGTTCATGCCAACCATGTTGATCTGAACGAAGCTCAAGACCAGCCTGCTACTGTGATGGGTACACTCCTCGTAAATTCAGTACCAGCATCCGTTTTATTTGATACAGGTGCATCGCATTCATTCATGTCGGAAGATTTTGCATACATGCACGACGTTAAATGTGAGCAGATGAACACCTCGGTAGTGGTAAAACCCCCGCGGGACAATGTCAGACCTCCATGGTTGGCATCGGCGTCCACAATGGAAATCGAAGGGTTGGAATTTAGCCTCTCCCATTATTCTGAAGTCTTCCAATATTGACCTCATATTGGGAATGGATTGGTTGAAGGCGCATACTACTTCTATCGTTTGCGCCACCAAGACCGTCCATCTGCTACACCCTTCTGATGAAATAATAAGCTACAATGCTCGTCTGGTTCAGAATGCCGAGGCAAGGCTCTATGCATTGAATGCATTGAACGCCGCACCCCTCGTGGGCATTGAAAACATTCACGCTGTCGCGACTTCCGGGGCGTCTTTCTGAAGAACTTCCAGGGATTCCCCCTACTAGAGCTGTCGAATTCGTCATCGACTTGAAACCAGGCACCACTCCTATAGCCAAGCGACCCTACAAGATGCCGCCGCATGAACTCCTTGAGCTTAAGGAGGAAATCGACAAGTCTCTTCGCAGTGGTTTCATTCGCCCAAGTTGCTCTCCTTGGGGAGCACCTTCTCTCTTTGTCAAGAAGAAGGATGGGACAAACCGATTGGTCCAAGACTACCGTCCTATAAATCAAGCTACCATTCAGAATAAGTATCCTCTTCCTCGGATCAATGATCTGTATGATCAACTGGCTGGTTCGTCAGTGTTCTCTAAACTCGACTTGAGGTTGGGTTACCACCAGATCCGTGTTCGTGAAGAGGATATCCCAAAGACCGCATTCTTGACTCGTTATGGTTCATACGAGTACATCGTCATGTCTTTCGGCTTAACCAATGCTCCAGCCACCTTCTCTCGATCGATAAACTATATATTCATGGATTACCTCGACAAGTTCGTCATGGTTTATCCGGATGATATCCTGGTATTTTCCAAGAACGAAGAAGAACATGTGAACATCTTCGTCTTGTCTTTGGAAAAGCTACGAGAGCATCAACTTTATGCCAAGTTCTCCAAATGTGAATTCTGGCTTCCGAAGTAACCTATCTTGGGCATGTCATCTCTAAGGATGGTATTGCCGTCAACCCTGAACGAGTTCAAGCTATTCTCGATTGGACTCCTCCGAAGAACGTTAAGCAAGTCGAAGTTTTCTCGGTCTACTTGACTATTGCCGTCGATTAAATGAGAACTTCTCCAAGATTGCCGAACCTCGACTAACCTATTGCATAAGGCGTCAAGTTCCAATGGATGAGACAAATGCCAGAAAGCTTCCGGGCACTCAAAGACAAGTTGACTTCTGCCCCGATTACTAGCTCCATCGATACTAAGAAGGACTTACGTCATTTCTTTGACGCTTCCGTCAAGGATTAGGTTGTGTCCTAATGCAAGAGCGCAAAGTGGTTGCTTATGCCTCTCGACAATTGCGCCCTCACGAAGAGAACTACCCAGTTCACGACCTCGAACTTGCTGCTGTCATTCATGCACTGAAGCAGTGGCGACATTACCTTCTCGGTAATCGTTGCGAGATCTTCACCGACCACCAAAGTCTGAAGTATCTGTTTACTCAGCCAGACCTGAACCTCCGTCAGCAGAGATGGATGGAGATTGTTGCAGACTTTGACTTGGGTATTTCCTATACACCAGGCAAGGATAATGTAATGGTTGATGCTTTAAGCTGCAAGTCTTACTGCAACCACATCCAGATTCACAAGGTTCAGCCCTCACTTGTTGAAGAATTCCGAAAGCTGAACCTCCATATTGTTCCTTCGGGTGCACTCGCTCCCCCTCCTCCGGAGTTCCGCAAGATGAATCTCCGTGTTGTTTCCCAGGGTTCCCTCTATACCCTGGCTGTCGAACCCGATCTCGTGAGCTCCATCAAGACAATACAGGGATATGACTCTGAAGCCCACAAGATTAAGCGCGAACTCAAAGGAGGAAAGCCCTCATTCTTCACTATTGCTGATGATGGCGCCTTGTACTTCAAAAGGCCGCCCTAGTGGTGCCGTGTAAGGAGAAGAACCTGAATATGACTCAGAAAGTTATGAAAGAAGCTCATGATACGCCTCTATGTATCCATCCTGGTAGTACAAAGATGTACCAGGACATTCGTCAAAGATTCTGGTGGTCTAACATGAAGCAAGACATTGCTCGTTATGTTGCTGAATGTGACGTTTGCCGTCGTATCAAAGCAGAACATCAAAGGCCTGCTGGAACTCTGCAACCTATCTCTATTCCTGAATGGAAATGGGACCATGTTGAAATGGACTTCGTCCTTTGGATTTCCCAAATCGCAGAAAGGTAATGATGCTATTCTTGTCGTCATTGACCGGCTTTCTAAAGTTGCACATTTTCTGGCGGTCAAAGAAACGATCACTGCTAGTCAGCTTGCAACTCTCTACATGTCCAGAATTGTTTCACTTCATGGTATTCCACTGGTTATCAGTTCAGACCGTGGCAGCTTATTCACTTCAAGATTCAGGGCAAGTTTCCAAGAAGCTATGGGGACTCACTTATCTTTCAGTACTGTGTTTCATCCGCAGTCACAAGGGCAAGTTGAACGTGTCAACCAAATTCTCGACGACATGCTTCGAGCTTGTGTTATTTCCTTCGGCAAGAAATGGGAGGAATCTCTCCCGTATGCTGAGTTCTCTTATAATAACAGCTATCAAGCTAGTCTGAAGATGGCCCCTTCAATTATTATATGGACGAAAGTGTCGAACCCCTCGAACTGGTGGTCGAAGCGGGAACGTCCATTCTTCGGTCCGGATATTATCCAACATGCCAAAGAACAAGTCCGCATTATTCGCGAGAATCTCAAGACTGCTCAGTCGCGTCAGAAGAGTCAGTATGACCGTAAGCATAAGGACATGGTCTATCAACCTGGCGAAAAGGCCCATCTTCGAGTTACACCAATGAAGGGTGCTCACCGCTTCGAGATTAAGGGCAAGCTAGCTCCTTGCTATATTGGCCCATTCACTATTCTCGGAAAAGGCGTGGAAAAGTGGCATATCAACTGGAGCTTCCGCCAACCTTTCTCGAGTTCACGATGTGTTCCACGTGTCACAGCTCGCCGATGCTTCAAGGACCCAATCCGAGCAAAGGATCATGAAGTGCTCGAATTGCAACAGACCTCTCATATAAAGAGCATCCGGTTCGCATTCTCGACCAAGCTGAGCGTCGCGCACACGCCGTAAGGCGATCAAGTTCCTCAAAGTCCGATGGTCGCACCATTACGAAGATGAAGCCACCTAGGAACGCGAGGATCGCTCGCATGATGAATACCCCGCACTGTTTCCTTCTACCTCCTAAATCTCGGGACGAGATTTCTTGTAGTGGAGGAGATTTGTAACGCCCGGATAATCATGCTATAGTAATCCCACGCTAATCGTGCCATGACACCTCGGTTACTGTTGCTATCCTCGCAATAATTCTGAACCGTTAGAAATTCAAATTCAAATTATTGGTAACAATAAAAGTTTTCAAAAATTAAAACTAAAATGTTCGGTGGTTGTCAAATATTACAAAGGTAATGATGGTGCAGCAAACACCTTTTTAGTAAAAGACTAAGTACTTTAAAATGTAATAAAACAGAAAAGAAAAAAAATAAAGAAAAGAAAGAAAGAAAGAGAAAGGAAAACCCTCCCCCCATGGGCCGACCGCCCACTGGCCACCAACCCACCCATGCGCCACAGCCCCCGCCTTGGACGCAACCAGCCTCCCCTGCCGCCTCCCTTCCTCTGTTCCCCACCCGGTGGGAACAGGCTGCCTCGCCGCACCTCTCGCCACGACGAGAGGATTAGGCCGCCACGCCTTCGCGTCCTCGGTTCCTCCTCCCACTCGCCCCCACTCTCGCCTCAGTCCCGGCGCTTCCCCCCTACAGATCCACCACACCTCGCCCCCTTGTTCCCCACCGCAACCGAGCGCCGCCATGGCCTCGCCGCCGTAGTACTCGCGGCCACCGCGACCTCCAAGCCCTTCCGACGCGTCCGCTCGCTCCGCCTCCCTCGACTACGCCTCCACGTCAAGACGCAGGACGCCGAGCACCATCGAACGCTGCCCCAACCTCGTCTTCTTCCTCGGATCTCCGACGCGTCTCCGACGAGCACCGTCGACTCTCCGGCTACTAAACTCCCAAGGGCCATCTTGCATGCCGCACGGTGAGCTCCCCATCTCCCGCCCATCTCTGTTAGCTCCCTCGCACGCCCTAGCTAGTTGTCGCTGAAGCACCCGAGCGCTCCGCCGCGGACCCCGTCGCCGACGAGTCTCCGGTGACCAAATGGTCACGGGCTCGTGTCGGATTCGCTCCTCACACCCCGTAGATCCTCCCCAACCTCTCCATTTCTTCGCTAGCTCGCCCTAGCTCCACTCTCCTCGAGCTCCCGACTGCGCTGCCGCCGCTGCGCAGACGCTGCACTCCTTCCGATGACCAAATGGTCACAGGGCTGAGCCCTTTGTGCTCAGCGCGTCGCGCAGCTCCATCCTAGCCTTCCCGTTCGCCCCGAAGCGCGTTGTGTCGCCATCTTCGTCCGCGCCCGAACTGCAGCCCGCCGCGCTCGTCGCCGGCGACCATTCCGGCCACCCACGCCGTCGTGCTCCCCTCCATCGGACGCGGCGCGAAGAGGCCGTTCCAGAGAGCCTGGCCGCGCCCGATTTGGTGCCCCGTAGCGCGATTCCGGCCAACTCTGGCGAGGGGCCGCCTCTGTTGGGTCGCCGGAGTCGCTCCGGCACCGTCCGCCGACGTGGCTAGGCGGGCCCCACCCCTGGGTCGCTGCCTGTGGGCCTGGGGGCCCCAACTGGCCACGTTGACCAAGTCAACTTCGCTGACGTGGCAGCTACTGCCACTGACAGGCGGGCCCCATGCCATAAAACAAATACATAAACTGCTAATTAATTTAGTTATTTAACTAAAACCTAATTAGACACTGACTACAGGGGCCCACCCACTAATTAACCCATTTTAGTTAGTTTTAAAACTCTGTTAAGGCCCTTGACAATGACATGTGGGTCCCATTGGACCCACACATGCAATTTGACTGGTCAACCGACCAGCTTGAGCTGTCGACATCACTCGATGTCATGCCTACGCTATCACACACTGTTTTGGATAATGTTGGAATTAAATATATAATTAAAATCATAAAATGATTTAAATCTTTAGAAAATCATATCTTTTAATCCGTAACTTTCGGATGAAAATACTTTCTACATGAAAGTTTCTCAGAACGTCGAGACGATTCCGGATACACAACCCGTTCGTCCACCACACCCCCCTAACCTATCGAACTCACAACTTTCCCCCTCCGGCTCCTCTGCCCGAAAACACGAAACACCGGGGATATTTTCCCGGATGTTTCCCCCCTTAACCGGTACCACCTCATACCACGTTAGGGCACGCCTAGCATCGTTACTTGTCATGTCATGCATCGATATGCATCTGTTTACATGGTATTCATTGTTTCTTCCCCCTCTTCTCTCCGGTAGACTACGAGACCGTGCCAGCTGCTGCTGCCGGTTCGACTACGGAGTTGGCGACCCTCTCTCTTGCCAGAGCAACCAGGCAAGCCGCCCCCCTTGATCACCAGATATCGCCTATTCTACTCTTAAGCGCTTGCATTAGAGTAGTGTAGCATGTTCTTGCTTTCCGTTATACCTATCACGATGCATAACCTGTCCTTGCTACTCTTGTTGTTACCTTTACGCAATCCTACATGCTTAGTATAGGATGCTAGTATTTCCATCTGTGGCCCTACATTCTTGTCCGTCTGATGTGCTATACCATCGGGCCGTGATCACCGGGAGGTGATCGCGGGTATATACTATATACTTTATACATGATACATGTGGTGACTAAAAGTCGAATTGGCTTGAGGGGCACCCGCGAGTGGATCTTTGAGGCGGAGCGACAGGGCAGGTTGAGACTACCTGGGTGAGAGGTGGGCCTAGCCCTGGTCAGCGTTCGCGGATACTTAACACGTTTAACGAGATCTGGGTATTTGATCTCGAAGTCCGCCATTTGGTCTATACGCATACGAACCATCTACGTGGGAGTAGTTATGGGTATCCGGCGTCGTGGTATCGGCCGAAACGCCGTGACGTCGGCGGCGGCGGCGCTACCGGATTGGACTGGAACGCCACTAGGCTAGGAATGCTTCCGGCCGCGTACGCAACGTGCAGGTGTGCTAAGGGCGATGGGCCCAGACCCCTGTGCGCTTAGGTTTAGACCGGCGTGTTGGCCTCTCTGTTGTGCCTAGGTGGGGCTGCGACGTGTTGATCTTCCGCGGCCGGGCATGACCCAGAAAAGTGTGTCCGGCCAAATGGGAGCGTGTTGGGTTATGTGGTGCACCCCTGCAGGGAAGTTAATCTATTCGAATAGCCGTGATCTTGATGTGAGGCGACTTGGAGTTGTACCTTGACCTTATGACAACTAGAACCGGATACTTAATAAATTACACCCTTCCAAGTGCCAGATACAACCCGGTGATCGCTCTCTCTCAGGGTTACGAGGAGGGGATCGCCGGGTAGGATTATGCTATGCGATGCTACTTGGAGATGCTACTTGGAGGACTTCAGTCTACTCTCTTCTACATGCTGCAAGACGGAGGCTGCCAGAAGCGTAGTCTTCGACAGGATTAGCTATCCCCCTCTTATTCTGGCATTCTGCAGTTCAGTCCACCGATATGGCCCTTTACACATATATCCATGCATATGTAGTGTAGCTCCTTGCTTGCGAGTACTTTGGATGAGTACTCACGGTTGCCTTGTTCCCCCTTCCCCCCTTTCTTTACCCGATTGCTGCAACCAGACGACGGAGCCCAGGAGCCAGACGCCACCGTTGATGACGACTACTACACTGGAGGCGCCTACTACTACGTGCAGCCCGCGGACGACGACCAGGAGTAGCTAGGAGGATCCCAGGCAGGAGGCCTGCGCCTCTTCGATCTCAGATCCCGGTTGTGCTAGCCTTCTTAAGGCAAACTTGTCTAACTTATGTCATACTCAGATATTGTTGCTTCCCGTGACTCGTCTATGATCGAGCACTTGTATTCGAGCCTTCGAGGCCCCTGGCTTGTATTATGATGCTTGTATGACTTATTTTATTTTTAGAGTTGTGTTGTGATATCTTCCAGTGAGTCCCTGATCTTGATCGTACACGTTTGCGTGTATGATTAGTGTACGGTTGAATCGGGGGCGTCACAATAACCAAGCCCTCGACTCAAGACTAATATTTATTATATATAGCTCAAGGACTCGATTACATAGATAAGGATCAACACAAAACCAAAAGGATCAAACTAAGAAAAACGGCAAAGATAGAAGTGTGATGGTGATACGATACCGGGGCACCTCCCCTAAGCTTGGCAGTTGCCAAGGGGAGTGCCCATACCCGATACTCAGTTCTCCTTTGGTGGTGACGAAGATATGGATTCCCAACAGCATGTACCAGCCGAATGCACCTGCCCCAAGGCAATCCTATGCTGCACCTCGTCTGCCTACTCCTCCAACTAGGCAGCCAAAGCTTCCAGCTCCACCACCCCACGCTCCTGTTCCCACTCCCAATAATGGTTTGTGCTTCAGGTGTGGACAACCAGGGCACCGTGCTAGAGAATGCAACCAGAACCAGAATCAGCTGGCCCTCCCAGCGACTGACCGTGGAAGCAACCAGCCCCGCAACAACAATGCCAAGCCTTATGGTCGAGTTCATGCCAACCACGTTGATCCGAGCGAAGCTCAAGACCAGCTCACTTCTTTGTGATGGGTACACTCCTCGTAAATTCAAGACCAAAGCATCCGTTTTATTTGATACAGTGCATCGCATTCATTCATGTCGGAAGATTTTGCATACATGCACGACGTTAAATGTGAGCGGATGAACACCTCGGTAGTGGTAAAACCCCAGCGGGACAATGTCAGACCTCCATGGTTGGCATCGACGTCCCTGTGGAAATCGAAGGGTTGGAATTTCGCGCCTCTCCCATTATTCTGAAGTCTTCCAATATTGACCTCATACTGGGAATGGATTGGTTGAAGGCGCATACTGCTTCTATCGTTTGCGCCACCAAGACCGTCCATCTGCTACACCCTTCTGATGAAATAATAAGCTACAATGCTCGTTCTGTTCGTAATGCCGAGGCAAGGCTCTATGCATTGAATGCATTGAACGCCGCACCCTCGTGGGCATTGAAAACATTCCTGTCGTTCGCGACTTCCGGGGCGTCTTTCTGAAGAACTTCCAGGATTCCCCTACTAGAAATTCGAATTCGTCATCGACTTGAAACGTGCACCACTCCTATAGCCGCGACCCTACAAGATGCCGCCGCATGAACTCCTTGAGCTTAAGGAGGAAATCGACAAGTCTCTTCGCGATGGTTTCATTCGCCCAAGTTGCTCTCCTTGGGGAGCACCTTCTCTCTTTGTCAAGAAGAAGGATGGGACAAACCGATTGGTCCAAGACTACCGTCCTATAAATCAAGCTACCATTCGTAATAAGTATCCTCTTCCTCGGATCAATGATCTCGTATGATCAAGCCCCTGGTTAAATCGGTGTTCTCTAAACTCGACTTGAGGTTGGGTTACCACCAGATCCGTGTTCGTGAAGAGGATATCCCAAAGACCGCATTCTTGACTCGTTATGGTTCATACGAGTACATCGTCATGTCTTTCGGCTTAACCAATGCTCCAGCCACCTTCTCTCGACTGATAAACTATATATTCATGGATTACCTCGACAAGTTCGTCATGGTTTATCTGGATGATATCCTGGTATTTTCCAAGAACGAAGAAGAACATGCTGAACATCTTCGTCTTGTGCTGGAAAAGCTACGAGAGCATCAACTTTATGCCAAGTTCTCCAAATGTGAATTCAGGCTTCCCGAAGTAACCTATCTTGGGCATGTCATCTCTCAGGATGGAATTGCCGGCAACCTGAAACGAGTTCAAGCTATTCTCGATTGGACTCCTCCAAGAACGTTAAGCAAGTCGAAGTTTTCTCGGTCTACTTGACTATTGCCGTCGATTAAATCGAGAACTTCTCCAAGATTGCCAGGCCTCTGACTAACCTATTGCATAAGGGCGTCAAGTTCCAATGGACAGACAAATGCCAGGAAAGCTTCCAGGCACTCAAAGACAAGTTGACTTCTGCCCCAGTACTAGCTCCATCTGATACTAAGAAGGACTTCGTCATTTACTGCGACGCTTCCCGTCAAGGATTAGGTTGTGTCCTAATGCAGGAGCGCAAAGTGGTTGCCTATGCCTCTCGACAATTGCGCCCTCACGAAGAGAACTACCCAGTTCACGACCTCGAACTTGCTGCTGTCATTCATGCACTGAAGCAGTGGCGACATTACCTTCTCGGTAATCATCGCGAGATCTTCACCGACCACCAAAGTCTGAAGTATCTGTTTACTCAGCCAGACCTGAACCTCCGTCAGCAGAGATGGATGGAGATTGTTGCAGACTTTGACTTGGGTATTTCCTATACACCGTGCAAGGATAATGTAATGGTTGATGCTTTAAGCTGCAAGTCTTATCGCAACCACATCCAGATTCACAAGGTTCAGCCCTCACTTGTTGAAGAATTCCGAAAGTCGAACCTCCATATTGTTCCTTCGGTGCACTCGCTCCCCTCCTCCGAGTTCCGCAAGATGAATCTCCGTGTTGTTTCCCAGGTTCCCTCTATACCTGGCTGTCGAACCCGATCTCGTGAGTTCCATCAAGACAATACAGGGATATGACTCACAGCCCACAAGATTAAGCCTTGAACTCAAAGGAGGAAAGCCCTCATTCTTCACTATTCTTGATGATGGCGCCTTGTACTTCAAAGGCCGCCTAGTGGTGCCGATGTAAGGAGAAGAACCTGAATATGACTCGAGAAAGTTATGAAAGAAGCTCATGATACGCCTCTATGTATCCATCCCGGTAGTACAAAGATGTACCAGGACATTCGTCAAAGATTCTAGTGGTCTAACATGAAGCAAGACATTGCTCGTTATGTTCTTTGAATGTGACGCGTTTGTCGTCAGATCAAAGCAGAACATCAAAGGCCTCTTTGGAACTCTGCAACCTATCTCTATTCCTGAATGGAAATGGGACCATGTTGAAATGGACTTCGTCCTTTGGATTTCCCAAATCGCGTAAAGGTAATGATGCTATTCTTGTCGTCATTGACCGGCTTTCTAAAGTTGCACATTTTCTCGGCGGTCAAAGAAAGCGATCAACGCTAGTCAGCTTGCAACTCTCTACATGTCCGTAATTGTTTCACTTCATGGTATTCCACCGTTATCGGCCTGCATCAGTGGCAGCTTATTCACTTCAAGATTCGGGCAAGTTTCCAAGAAGCTATGGGGACTCACTTATCTTTCAAGATCTTGTGTTTCATCCATGATCCACAAGGGCAAGTTGAACGTGTCAACCAAATTCTCGACGACATGCTTCGAGCTTGTGTTATTTCCTTCGGCAAGAAATGGGAGGAATCTCTCCCGTATGCTGAGTTCTCTTATAATAACAGCTATCAAGCTAGTCTGAAGATGGCCCCCTTCGAATTATTATATGGACGAAAGTGTCGAACCCCTCTGAACTGGTCAGAAACTGGGGAACGTCCATTCTTCGGTCCGGATATTATCCAACATGCCAAAGAACAAGTCCGCATTATTCGCGAGAATCTCAAGACTGCTCAGTCGCGTCAGAAGAGTCAGTATGACCGTAAGCATAAGGACATGGTCTATCAACCTGGCGAAAAGGCCCATCTTCGAGTTACACCAATGAAGGGTGCTCACCGCTTCGAGATTAAGGGCAAGCTAGCTCCTTGCTATATTGGCCCATTCACTATTCTGGAAAGGCGTGGAAAAGTGGCATATCAACTGGAGCTTCCGCCGAACCTTTCTCAGGTTCACGATGTGTTCCACGTGTCACAGCTCCGCCGATGCTTCAAGGACCCAATCCGAGCAGTGGATCATGAAGTGCTCGAATTGCAACAGGACCTCTCATATAAAGAGCATCCGGTTCGCATTCTCGACCAAGCTGAACGTCGCTTTGCATGGGAAAGGCGATCAAGTTCCTCAAAGTCCAGTGGTCGCACCATTCTGAAGATGAAGCCACCTAGGAACGCGAGGATCGCCTGCATGATGAATACCCCGCACTGTTTCCTTCTACCTCCTAAATCTCGGGACGAGATTTCTTGTAGTGGAGGAGATTTGTAACGCCCGGATAATCATGCTATAGTAATCCCACGCTAATCGTGCCATGACACCTCGATTCTTGTTGCTATCCTCGCAATAATTCTGAACCGTTAGAAATTCAAATTCAAATTATTGGTAACAATAAAAGTTTTCAAAAATTAAAACTAAAATGTTAAATTGGTTGTCAAATATTACAAAGGTAATGATGGTGCAGCAAACACCTTTTTAGTAAAAGACTAAGTACTTTAAAATGTAATAAAACAGAAAAGAAAAAAAATAAAGAAAAGAAAGAAAGAAAGAGAAAGGAAAACCCTCCCCCCCACTGGGCCGACTGGCCCAGCTGGCCACCAACCCACCCGCACGCCACAGCCCCTGCCCCCTGGACCGCAACCAGCCTCCCCCTGCCGCCTCCCTTCCCTGTTCCCCCCACCCGGGTCGGAACAGGGGCGCGTCCCCGCCGCACCCTCTCGCCACGACGAGAGGATTAGGCCGCCACGCCTTCGCGTCCTCGGTTCCTCCTCCCACTCGCCCCCACTCTCGCCTCGATCCGGCGCTTCCCCCTCTGAATCCACCACACCTCGCCCCTTGTTCCCCCACCGCAACCGAGCGCCGCCATGGCCTCGCCGCCGTAGTACTCGCGGCCACCGCGACCTCCAAGCCCTTCCGACGCGTCCGCTCGCTCCGCCTCCCTCGACTACGCCTCCACGTCAAGACGCAGGACGCCGAGCACCATCGAACGCTGCCCCAACCTCGTCTTCTTCCTCGGATCCCCGACGCGTCTCCGACGAGCACCGTCGACTCTCCGGCTACTAAACTCCCAAGGGCCATCTTGCATGCCGCACGGTGAGCTCCCCATCTCCCGCCCATCTCTGTTAGCTCCCTCGCACGCCCTAGCTAGTTGCCGCTGAAGCACCCGAGCGCTCCGGCGCGGACCCCGTCGCCGACGAGTCTCCGGTGACCAAATGGTCACGGGCTCGTGTCGGATTCGCTCCTCACACCCCGTAGATCCTCCCCAACCTCTCCATTTCTTCGCTAGCTCGCCCTAGCTCCACTCTCCTCGAGCTCCCGACTGCGCTGCCGCCTGCGCGCATCGCCGGCACCCTTCCGATGACCAAATGGTCACAGGGCTGAGCCCTTTGTGCTCAGCGCGTCGCGCAGCTCCATCCTAGCCTTCTCGTTCGCCCCGAAGCGCGTTGTGTCGCCATCTTCGTCCGCGCCCGAACTGCAGCCACAAGGCTGTCGCGGCGACCATTCCGACCACCACGCCGTCGTGCTCCCCTCCATCGGACGCGGCGCGAAGAGGCCGTTCCAGAGAGACTGGCCGCGCCCGATTTGGTGCCCCGTAGCGCGATTCCGGCCAACTCTGGCGAGGGGCCGCCTCTGTTGGGTCGCCGGAGTCGCTCCGGCACCGCCCGCCGACGTAGCTAGGCGGGCCCCACCTCGGTCATTGCCGGGCACAGGGGCCCTAATCGCCATGTTGACCAAGTCAACTTCGCTAACGTGGCAGCTCGCCAGCGGCGGGCCCCATGCCATAAAACAAATACATAAACTGCTAATTAATTTAGTTATTTAACTAAAACCTAATTAGACACTGACTACAGGGGCCCACCCACTAATTAACCCATTTTAGTTAGTTTTAAAACTCTGTTAAGGCCCTTGACAATGACATGTGGGTCCCACTGGACCCACCTGTCTGGATTGACTGGTCAACCGACCAGATTGAGCTGCCGACATCACTCACGATGTCATGCCTACGTCATCACACACTGTTTTGGATAATGTTGGAATTAAATATATAATTAAAATCATAAAATGATTTAAATCTTTAGAAAATCATATCTTTTAATCCGTAACTCGGATGAAAATACTTTCTACATGAAAGTTTCTCAGAACGTCGAGACGATTCCGGATACACAACCCGTTCGTCCACCACACCCCCCTAACCTATCGAACTCACAACTTTCCCCCTCCGGCTCCTCTGCCCGAAAACACGAAACACCAGGGATATTTTCCCGGATGTTTCCCCCCTTAACCGGTACCACCTCATACCACGTTAGGGCACGCCTAGCATCGTTACTTGTCATGTCATGCATCGATATGCATCTGTTTACATGGTATTCATTGTTTCTTCCCCTCTTCTCTCCAGAGACTACGAGACCCAGCTGCTGCTGCCCGGTTCGACTACGGAGTTGGCGACCCTCTCTCTTGCCAGAGCAACCAGCAAGCCGCCCCCTTGATCACCGGATATCGCCTATTCTACTCTTAACCGCTTGCATTAGAGTAGTGTAGCATGTTATCGCTTTCCGTTATACCTATCCCGATGCATAACTTTGTCCTTGCTACTCTTGTTGTTACCTTTACCTGCAATCCTACATGCTTAGTATAGGATGCTAGTATTTCCATCTGTGGCCCTACATTCTTGTCCGTCTGATGTGCTATACTATCGGGCCGTGATCACTCGGGAGGTGATCGCGGGTATATACTATATACTTTATACATGATACATGTGGTGACTAAAGTCGAATTCGGCTTGAGGGCACCCGCGAGTGGATCTTTGAGGCGGAGCGACAGGGCAGGTTGAGACTACCTGGGTGAGAGGTGGGCCTAGCCCTGGTCAGCGTTCGCGGATACTTAACACGTTTAACGAGATCTGGGTATTTGATCTGAGTCTGGCCATTTGGTCTATACGCACGAACCATCTACGTGGGAGTAGTTATGGGTATCCCGGCGTCGTGGTATCAGCCGAAGCACTTCGTGACGTCAGCGACTGAGCGGCACGCGCCGGATTGGACTGGAACGCCACTAGGCTAGGAATGCTTCCGGCCGCGTACGCAACGTGCAGGTGTGCTAAGGGCGATGGGCCCAGACCCCTGTGCGCTTAGGTTTAGACCGGCGTGTTGGCCTCTCTGTTGTGCCTAGGTGGGGCTGCGGCGTGTTGATCTTCCATGGCGGGCATGACCCAGAAAAGTGTGTCCGGCCAAATGGGAGCGTGTTGGGTTATGTGGTGCACCCCTGCAGGGAAGTTAATCTATTCGAATAGCCGTGATCTTCGGTAACAGGACGACTTGGAGTTGTACCTTGACCTTATGACAACTAGAACCGGATACTTAATAAATTACACCCTTCCAAGTGCCAGATACAACCCGGTGATCGCTCTCTCTCAGGGTTACGAGGAGGGGATCGCCGGGTAGGATTATGCTATGCGATGCTACTTGGAGATGCTACTTGGAGGACTTGATCTACTCTCTTCTACATGCTTTGCAAGACGGAGGCTGCCGAGCGTAGTCTTCGGCGGGATTAGCTATCCCCCTCTTATTACGGCATTCAGCTCAATCCACCGATATGGCCCTTTACACATATATCCATGCATATGTAGTGTAGCTCCTTGCTTCGAGTACTTTGGATGAGTACTCACGGTTGCCTTGTTCCCCTTTTCCCCTTTCTTTACCCGATTGCTGCAACCAGACGGCGGAGCCCAGAGCGACGCCACCGTCGATGGCGACTACTACACCGGAGGCGCCTACTACTACGTGCAGCCCGCATGGACGGCGACCGGAGTAGCTAGGAGGATCGAGGCAGGAGGCCTGCGCCTCTTTCGATCTGTATCCCAGTTGTGCTAGCCTTCTT
Source organism: Aegilops bicornis (assembly GCA_021605145.1). Taxonomy (NCBI): domain Eukaryota; kingdom Viridiplantae; phylum Streptophyta; class Magnoliopsida; order Poales; family Poaceae; genus Aegilops; species Aegilops bicornis. The sequence goes on along the minus strand of CM038674.1, from coordinate 284,796,172 downwards.
AAGGCAAACTTGTTAACTTATGTCTGTACTCAGATATTGTTGCTTCCGCTGACTCGTCTATGATCGAGCACTTGTATTCGAGCCCTCGAGGCCCCTGGCTTGTATTATGATGCTTGTATGACTTATTTTATTTTTAGAGTTGTGTTGTGATATCTTCCCGTGAGTCCAAGATCTTGATCGTATTGCGTTTGCGTGTATGATTAGTGTCTGATTGAATCAGGCGTCACAATAACCAAGCCCTCGACTCAAGACTAATATTTATTATATATAGCTCAAGGACTCGATTACATAGATAAGGATCAACACAAAACCAAAAGGATCAAACTAAGAAAAACGGCAAAGATAGAAGTGTGATGGTGATACGATACCGGGGCACCTCCCCTAAGCTTGGCAGTTGCCAAGGGGAGTGCCCATACCCGATACTCAGTTCTCCTTTGGTGGTGACGAAGATGGTGGTGGTGATGACAATTGTGCCCTCAGCTTTTTCATATTGTAGTTGAGGAGAGAAATTTCCTCCTTTAAATCATCGACCTCCAACTCCAGCTTCAAGATCTTGTCGCATAAATCTCCTTTGCTTTTCTGCCGAAAACGAGAAGGAATAGATCGGTTATTAGACCGATTAGCCCTCTTAGGGAGACTAGACTTCTTGAACTTCACGTGCATATCCCCAGGTTGAGGTAAAGGAACATTCTCCTCCTACGAACTTGAATCATCGATCCTCATCAAATGAGCATCCTCCTCATCATCCGTAGTTCGATCATAAGGAGATAGGTCCCCATAGGTCTTTGTGTCAGCAATGATATGTGAGACATAGCTCTCCCCGTTGGAGTCTTGAGATGACATCTTGCTCTAAATCTGCTGCAGGAACAACTCAAAACAAAAATAGAGTATCGTGTCGTGGTACGTTGGTCAAAACCTTCGGGAGATTATATAATGAATTTTACCGACCAAAAGAAGTATCATGTAAGAAAATGGAGTCCGGAGAGCAGACGAGGTGCCCACAAGGCAGGGGGCACGCCCAGGGGGTAGGGTGCACCCTCCACCCTCGTGGATGCCTCGTGTCCTTTTCGGACTACTTTTTATTTTCCTATTTTCTTAAATATTAAAAAACAGAGAAAATTTGCTATTAGAACTGTTTTCGAGTCGGTTTACTTACCGTACCACATACCTATTCCTTTTCGGAGTCAGAAACGTTCTGGAAAGTGTCCCTTATGTACTCCTCCGGGGTTACGGTATCAATAACATTGGTTTCAACATTTATGGGATTATCTGAGATATAATGTTTGATTCTTTGACCGTTCACCACCTTCGGATTTGTGCCTTCGAAGTTGTTGATTTTTATGGCACCAGAATGATAGACGTCCTCGATAGCGTAAGGACCTTCCCATTTAGAGAGGAGTTTTCCTGCAAAAAAAATCTTAAACGAGAGTTGTATAGCAAAACATAATCACCTACGCTAAACTCACGCTTTTGTATCCTTTTGTCATGCCATATTTTAACTTTTTCCTTAAACAGTTTGGCATTCTCATAGGCTTGGGTTCTCCACTCATCAAGTGAGCTAATGTCAAATATTCTCTTCTCAACGGCCAGTTTGAAATCATAATTGAGCTCTTTAATGGCCCAATATGCCTTATGTTCTAGTTCGAGAGGTAAGTGACATGCTTTTCCACAAACCATTTTATACGGAGGCATACCCATAGGATTTTTATATGCAGTTCTATAGGCCCATAATGCATCATCAAATTTCTTGGACCAATTCTTTCTAGATCTATTAACAGTCTTTTGCAAAATTAATTTAATTTCTCTATTACTTAGTTCTACTTGACCACTAGACTGTGGGTGGTATGGAGATGCAATTCTATGATTAACATCATACTTTGCAAGCATTTTACGAAAAGCACCATGAATAAAATGTGAACCACCAAGAGTCATTAAGTATCTAGGGACTCCAAACCTCGGGAAAATAACTTCTTTAGGCATCTTAATAGAAGTGTTATGATCAGCACTACTAGTTGGAATAGCTTCTACCCACTTAGTAACGTAATCAACAGCAACTAAAATATGTGTATACCCATTAGAGGAAGGAAACGGTCTCATATAATCAAAGCACCAAACATCAAATGGTTCAATAACAAGTGTATAGTTCATAGGCATTTCTTGACATCTACTAATATTACCAATTCTTTCACATTCATCACAAGACAAGACAAACTTACGGGCGTCCTTGAAAAGAGTAGGCCAATAAAAACCGAATTGCAATACCTTATGTGCAGTTCTATCTCCAGCGTGGTGTCCTCCATAAGCCTAGGAGTGACACTTGCGTAGGATCTGTTCCTGTTCATGCTCAGGTACACAACGTCTAATAACACCATCTACTCCTTCTTTATAAAGGTGTGGGTCATCCCAGAAGTAATGTCTTAAATCATAGAAAAACTCTTTCTTTTGCTAGTATGTGAGACTAGGTAGTATAAATTTAGCAACAATGTAATTAGCATAATCAGCATAGCATGGAGCAGTACGAGAAGCATTTATGACAACTAATTGTTCACCAGGAAAGCTATCATCAGTAGGTAGTGGGTCATCAAGGACATTCTCTAACCTAGACAAGTTGTCCATAGCAGGTTCTCGGCTCCTTTCTATCTACAATATGCAAATCAAATTCTTGTAGTAGGAGAACCCATCTAATAAGTCTAGGTTTAGCATCTTTCTTTTCCATGAGATATTTAATAGCAACATGATCGGTGTGAAAAGTTACTTTAGAATCAACAATGTAAGTCTGAACTTATCACAAGCAAATACAACTGTAAAAACTCTTTTTCGGTAGTAGCATAATTTCTTTGGGCACCGTCTAGAGTTTTAATAGCATATTGGATAACATTTAATTTATTATCAACTCTTTGTCCTAGAACAGCACCTACATCATAATCACTAGCATCACACATAATTTCAAAGGGTAAATTCCAATCAGGAGGCTGAACAATAGGTGCAGAAATTAAGGCTTTCTTAAGTATTTCAAATGCTTCTACACAATAATCATCAAAGGCAAAAGGAACATCTTTTTGCAAGAGATTAGTCAGAGGCCTAGAAATTTTTTAGAAGTCCTTAATGAACCTCCTATAAAACCGGCATGACCAAGGAAACTTCTTATACCTTTAATGTCCTTAGGACACGGCATCTTTTCAATAACATCAACTTTAGCTTTATCAACTTCAATACCTCTTTCAGAAATTTCATGCCCCAAGACAGTACCTTCATTAACCATAAAGTGGCACTTTTCCCAATTCAAGACAAAAGTAGTTTCTTCACATCTCTGCAAAACTCGATCCAGGTTGCTCAAGCAATCATCAAAAGAAGTTCCGTATACGGAAAAATCATCCATGAAAACCTCAACAATCTTTTCACGGAAGTCAGAGAATATAGCAGTCATACATCTTTGAAAGGTAGCAGGTGCATTGCGTAAACCAAAAGGCATACATCTATAAGCAAAGGTACCGAAAGGGCAAGTAAAAGTGGTCTTTTCTTGATCCACTTTTGACACAGGTATTTGAGAGAAACCAGAATAACTGTCTAGAAAGCAAAAATGTGTATGTTTGGATAATCTTTCTAGCATTTGATCAATAAAAGGTAAAGGGTAATGATCCTTTTAGTAGCTTTATTTAGTTTATGGAAATCGATTTACCATTCTATAACCTGTAACAATTCTTTGTGGGATCAATTCATCTTTATCATTAGGAACAACAGTAATACCTCCCTTCTTAGGGACACAATGGATGATTTACCCACCGACTATCGACAGAACGGGATATATTATACCTGCCTCTAGAAGCTTTAGTATTTCTTTTCTTACCACTTCTTTCATCTTATGATTTAACCTTCACTGGTCATCAACAACCAGTTTAGCGTCTTTCTCTAAATTTATTTTGTGTTGGCATAGAGTGGGACTAATGCCCTTAAGATCATCAAGAGTATATCCAATAGCAGCTCGGTGCTTCTTCAGAGTTTTCAATAATTTCTCTTCTTCATGCTCTGAAAGGTTAGCACTAATAATAACAGGATATATCTTCTTTTCTTCAAAATAAGCATATTTAAGAGTATCTGGTAACAGTTTAAGATCAAACACGGGATCACCCTTGGGTGGAGGAGGATCCCCTAGGATTTCAACAGCCAAGTTGTGTTTCAGAATAGGTCCCTGTTTAAAGAATACTTCATCTATTTCCCTTCTTTCATTCATAAACATATCATTTTCATGGTCTAGCAAATATTGTTCTAAAGGATCGTTAGGAGGCACGGCAATAGAAGCAAGACCAATAATTTCATCTTTACTAGGCAATTCTTTATCATGGGGTTGTCTATGAAATTTAACAAAATTAAAATCATGAGACATATCCCCTAAACCAACCGTAACAATATCCTTTTTGCGATCTATCTTAGCATTAACAGTATTCAAGAAGGGTCTAACAAATATAAAGGGGCAAAAATCATCTTGTGGGAAACCAAGAACAAGAAAATCAGTAGGATATTTAACTTTCCCACACAAGACTTTAATATCTCTAACAATCCCAACTGGTGAAATAGTATCTCTATTAGAAAGCTTAAATGTAACATCAATACCATCTATCTCAGCAGGTGCAATATCATGCATAATTGCCTCATATAAGGAATGAGGTATTGCACTCACACTAGCACCCATATCACATAAGCCATGATAACAATGATCTCCTATTTTAACAGAAATAACATGCATGCCTACAACAGGTCTATGTTTATTTTTACTATCGGGTCTAGCAATTCTAGAAGCTTCGTTACAGAAGTAAATAACATGCCCATCAATATTATCGACCAAGAGATCTTTAACCATAGCAATACTAGGTTCAACTTTAATTTGCTTAGGGGGTGTAGGTGTTCTAGTATTACTCTTACGAACCACAGTTGAAGCTTTAGCATGATCCTTTATTCTAGCAGGGAAAGGTGGTTTCTCAATATAAGCGGTAGGAACAATAGGATCAACATTATAAGTGATAGTCTTTTCTTCGACTTTATTAGGTTCAACTACTTTTACTTCAATGGGAGGATGATATTTGAACCACTTCTCCTTAGGGAGATCAACATGAGTAGCAAAGGATTCGCAGAAAGAATCTACTATCTCAGAGTCAAGTCCATATTTAGTGCTAAATTCACGAAAAGCATCGGTATCCATAAAAGATTTAACACAATCAAACTTAGGTGTTATACCTGACTCCTTACCTTCGTCTAGTTCCCAATCTTAAGAGTTGCGTTTAATTCTTTCCAATAAATCCCATTTGAATTCAATAGTCTTCATCATAAAAGAACCAGTACAAGAAGTATCAAGCATGGAGCGATTATTGAGAGAAAGCCAAGCATAAAAATTTTGAATAATAATTTCTCTTGAGAGCTCATGATTGGGGCATGAATATAACATTGACTTAAGCCTCCCCCAAGCTTGAGCGATACTTTCTCTTTCGCGAGGACAAATATTATATATATAATTACGATCACGATGAACCAGGTGCATAGGATAAAACTTCTTATGAAATTCCAATTTCAATCAATTGTAGTTCCATGATCCAATATCATCGCATAGCCTAAACCATGTCAATGCCTTTCCCTTCAAAGATAAAGGGAAGACCTTCTTCTTTATAACATCCTCGGGCATACCTACAAGCTTAAATAATCCACAAACTTCATCCACATAGATTAGGTGCAAATCGGGATGTAATGTTCCATCTCCTATAAAAGGATTAGCTAGCAGTTTCTCTATCATACCCGAAGGAATTTCGAAGTAAACATTTTCAGTAGGTTCGATGGGTTGAGGAGCAACTCTTTGCTCTACTGGTCGGGGTAAAGATACCCTGAACAAGCCCCTCAAAGGATTACTTTCCATAGTAAGAAGTGACAGTAGATTTCAGCACACTATATAAATTTTTCCTTACCAAAGGCGCTTCACTCCCCGGCAACGGCGCCAGAAAAGAGTCTTGATGACCCACAAGTATAGGGGGTCTATCGTAGTCCTTTCGATAAGTAAGAGTGTCGAACCCAATGAGGAGCAGAAGGAAATCACAAGCGGTTTTCAGTAAGGTATTCTCTGCAAGCACTGAAATTATCTGTAACAGATAGTTTTGTTATAAGGTAATTTGGAACGGGTAACAAGTAACAAAAGTAAACAAGGTGCAACAAGGTGGCCCAATCCTTTTTTTAGCAAAGGTCAAGCCTGGACAAACTCTTATATAGAGGAAAGCGTTCCCAAGGACACATGGGAATTATCGTCAAGCTAGTTTTCATCATGCTCATATGATTCGCGTTCGTTACTTTGATAATTTGATATGTGGGTGGACCGGTGCTTGGGTACTGCCCTTCCTTGGACAAGCATCCCACTTATGATTAACCCCTCTTGCAAGCATCCGCAACTACAAAACAAGTATTAAGGTAAACCTAACCATAGCATGAAACATATGGATCCAAATCAGCCCCTTACGAAGCAACGCATAAACTAGGGTTTAAGCTTCTATCACTCAAGCAACCCATCATCTACTTATTACTTCCCAATGCCTTCCCCTAGGACCAAATAATTGTGAAGTGTCATGTAGCCAACATTCACATAACACCACTAGAGAAAATACAACATACATCTCATCAAAATATTGAACGAATACCAAATTCACATGACTACTTATAGCAAGACTTCTCCCATGTCCTCAGGAACAAATGTAACTACTCACAAATCATATTCACGTTCATAATCAGAGGGGTATTAATATGCATAAAGGATCTGAACATATGATCTTCCACCAAATAAACCAACTAGCATCAACTACAAGGAGTAATCAACACTACTAGCAACCCACAGGTACCAATCTGAGGTTTTGAGACAAAGATCGGATACAAGAGATGAACTAGGGTTTGAGATGAGATGGTGCTGGCGAAGATGTTGATGGAGATTTACCCCCTCCCGATGAGAGGATCGATGGTGATGATGATGGTGATGATTACCCCCTCCCGGAGGGATGTTTCCCCGGCAGAACAGCTCCGTCGGAGCCCTAGATTGGTTCCGCCAAGGTTCCGCCTCGAGGCAAGCGGCGCTTCGTCCCAGCTTCCTCCTTATTTTTATAGGACGAAAGACTTCATATAGCAAAAGATGGGTGGGAGGCCTGCCAGGGGCCCATGAGGCAGGGGCGCGCCCGAGGGGCAGGCGCGCCCCACCCTCGTGGACGGTGGGTGGCCCCCTCACTTTCTTCACCCAATATTTTTAATATATTCAAAAACTGACTTTCGTGGAGTTTGGGACTTTTGGAGTTGTGCGAGAATAGGTCTGTAATATTTGCTCCTTTTCCATTGAGAATTCCGATTGCGGCATTCTCCCTCTTCATGTAAACCTTGTAAAATAAGAGAGAAAAGGCATAAGTATTGTGACATAATGTGTAATAACAGCCCATAATGCAATAAATATCGATATAAAAGCATGATGCAAAATGGACGTATCAGGCATGTTGCCGCTACATGGTCCTGCCGGGCCGGACCGGCTCACCGGAGCTAGCCCACCGCAGGACGCGTTTCCTCCCCAAGGCGGAGGAGTCATCCGCCTCAGTCTCCTCTTCGGCCGACTCCTCGACCGCTTCTTTAACAAGTGGAACCCCAGCGCCGGCGCCGCTGGGTTCCCTGGCAGACCCCGTCCACTCGGCAAACTCCCTCTCTTTTGCGGCCATGTCGGCCTCGTCCTCCACAGTGTCGAGGTTGCCAGCCTCCTCGACAAGTGTTGCCTCCTCCGCCCTGGCGACAATGTACGCCAACTCTTCTTCAGTGGTGTCACGGATGAGCAGCGGCTCGTCGTGGACGTACCTCTCCGACAAGTTGTCAAAGAATGCCTGCACCAGCTCTGCTTGTGGCTCGGCCCAGGTTAGATCGAGGCCGTGCGCGTTGAAAACCGGCATCATGGCGATGAGGGCGGTCTCGCAAGAGTTGTTGCTCAACTGGACCACCCCCACTGGCAACCCGAACAGAGACTTGCTGACCTTGCCAGCCTTGCTAGCCATCTCGGCCTTGCCGGTCCTCTCGACCCTGCCGACCTCGTCAACCTTGAGCTGAAAAAGCCTCTGGCAAAGATGGGCATGCTGCAGCACCGTGAAGTTGTGGTTCAGGCCGGGGCGGAGCTTCATGATATCGGCCGCATTCCTGAAGTCCCAGGCCGGCCTCCCCTTATTGTGCAGTGAGGCAATCCGGCGGCGGATGAAATCGGCCCCGATCATTTCGAGAGTGAGCCCGGCCGAGGTGAGGCGATGGATCCTGGTGGTGGCAACCGTGAGCTTCTTGTCGTCGACGTCGAGATCGCCCCAGTCCTTGCTGCGGACCGGTGGCTTCCGATGGACCCGGCAGAACTCGTGCGGATCTGCCTCCACAATCCAGCACCACCGGCCCTGCCACTCGTCCCACCTCTCTTTCTGGGCACCCTCCGGGTACGTGCCCCTGCTCTGGTTCCTCGGGATCCAAGTGATGCAGCCAGAGATGGCGCCCCTGACTAGATGTGAGAGGTAAAGTAATGGCGGAAGAGCGTCGTGCTGGGGAGCACTCCGGCGAAGCCCTCGCAAAGATGGGCGAAGAAGGCCATGCATGCCATGGCATTCGGCGTAAGGTCCAGGAGGTGGAAGCTATAGGTGTGCATGATATCATTGAAGAAATCTGAGAAAGGGGGGCTGAGCCCGCAGGAGAAGTAGTCGATGAAGAAAGGATACCGATGTGGACCGCCTTGGCGGAGGAGGCGGGGATGATGCGCGTGGTGGGATGCCCCGACGTATCCCTTCCCCACAGGGGCCTGAACTTCTCCTTGAAGGTGAGTGTGTCGACCATCGAGGTGAATAGGGCGTACTGCGTCCGCATCTCCGCCAACTCGCTCTCCGGCGCCTCCTTCCCCCCAGCGTCAATGGACGCTCCCTTGCCCTTGCTTGTCTTGGGAACCATGGCGGCTGAGAGGGAGGTGAGGGATCAAGGGCAATGGGGGCACGACAGCGGCAAGAGGAAGCGAGAGCTCCGATTTACGCTTGAAGAAGAAGAGGGGAACGGCGGTTCCAAGATTGGAAAGGGCGCAGAGGGTAAATGAGCAGCGGCCCTGCGGTTTCCTCTTTTTTATGGGGAAGACGCGGGCCTCCTCTTTACTATTCACCACAAGGTGACGCAAGTGTGCTGCGACCGTTCCAATCACGACCCCCACATCACACACTCAATGCGAGTCGTGGGGACGCGCAACTGGCGACTGAGAAGTTACCACAGATAAAACTCTGCCACGCGTACCCGCGCACCGTTTTGGTCCTGGCCCAACAATGCTTCGCGCTTATGTGTGGCCCAGGCCCGGGGGCTCCTGCCAGTGTACAAAAGTAGGGGCCTTTCTGTACCCCTTTACTTGTGCATGGGCAGTCGTAGCCACACCTGCGGTCATGCTTGGCGCGACAGAGGAAGGAAAGGCACAAGGCTGCCGAGGCAGTACTCAAGCCAGAGGCATGAAGAGCAAACGGACAAGATGGATCTCCCCTGGCAACACCCTTGCCGGGGCAGCCTACATAGCCCTGGTAAGAGCCTTGCCGGGGCGACTTGCCCAACACCAGCAAGGCCGCCACCCTTGAGCCTGAGAGCTCTGACACCGTTGACAACGTCAAGACCAAGACTCAGGGGCGCCTGTGTGGTGGCATGTAGATCTTTGAGAAGACCGAAGGCCTGCAAATCTAGATAAGAACCAGAAGACGAAGACCCCCGGCAAGATCCTTGCCGGGGACAGACGAAGACCCCCGGTAAGACCCTTGCCGGGGACGGCCACGAGACCCCGGCAAGACCCTTGCCAGGGGCATCTGCGGGGCCACGGCTGGGCCCGCACCCACCAACGTCTCGCTGCCCCGCGGTCATTCCGATGCGGCAACCAGCCCAACAACTAGGTGAGTGCCTGCGTGGAAGCATGCAGCTTCTAGGCCAACTAGGTGAGCGCCTGCATGGTGACATGCAGCTTCTAGGCCAACTAGTCAAGCACCTGCGTGGTGGCATGCAGATCTTCGTGAAGACCATGTCACCCCGCCAGCTCAACAACCAGCCATCCAGCATGGCGCTGCATGCCTCGTCAGCTTGGATGCGCGTCGAAGCGAGGCGAGGCAGCGACAGACGGGATGAGCTTCATTGCCGTCCCCGATAAAGCAAGAGGGCACGTAGGCGGCGCATTAAATGCGTTTGTCCTATGGTCTCAGGCGATAAACTTGTACACAATAGATACTTTCCACCTCACATATTGCCCTTGTGGCGACCCCTTTGACATATAAAAGGAGGCCCAAGGCGTACTGTGGAAGGATTCGGACTTTTTTGGACTGGGCGTGCACCGCAGCTAGTTCAAGAGCTCAAAAACACTAAATATACACAGACAAGCAGGACTAGGGTTTTACGCATCGTTTGCGGCACAAACCTGGGTAAAAATCCCCTCACGCCAATCTTCTAGACCTGCTCTTTGCGCAGCTCCACGCCCCGCCAATCGTAGAAGGGATTCCCCAGGATCCCGTAGGTGTCGTTTCCCCCGACATCTTTGGTGCGCCACGTAGGGGGCGTTGAGGCTGTGAAAATCAGTCTCATGAATGTTGTCGTCTCTCCATCGTAGCATCGTTGTTGTCTCGCTAACTATTGCTTCTACGACTATCGCTACCGCTTAGTGATTAAGCAATTACATGGCGATTGCATTTCATACAATAAAGGGACAACCATAAGACTCCTGCCAGTTGCCGATAACTTTTACAAAACATGATCATCTCATACAACAATTTATATATCATCACGTCTTGATCATATCACATCATAGCAAGCCCTGCAAAAACAAGTTAGATGTCCTCTACTTTGTTGTTCCAAGTTTTAAGTGGCTGCTACGGGCTTCTATCAAGAACCCTTCTCACCTACGCATCAAAACCACAACGATTTTTTGTCAAGTGTGTTGTTTTAACCTTCAACAAGGACCGGGCGTAGTCAAACTCGATTTAACTAAAGTTGGAGAAACAGACACCCACTAGCCACACGTGCGTGCACGTCGGTAGAACCAGTCTCATGAACGCGGTCATGTAATGTCGGTCTAGGCCGCTTCATCCAACAATGCCGCCGAATCAAAGTAAGGCGTTCTTTGGTAAGCAGTATGACTATTATCGCCCACAACTCATTGTGTTTTACTCGTGCATATAACATCTACGCATAGACCTGGCTCGGATGCCACTGTTGGGGAACGCAGTATTTCAAAAGATTTACCTATGATCACCCAAGATCTATCTAGGAGATGCATAGCAACGAGAGGGGAAAGTGTGTCCACGTACCTTCATAGACCGAAAGCGGAAGCGTTTAGTAACACGGTTGATGTAGTCGAACGTCTTCACGATACAACTGATCCAAGTACCGAACGTACGACACCTCCGCATTCAGCACACGTTCAGCTCGATGACGTCCCTCGATCTCTTGATCCAGTTGAGGACGATGGAGAGGTCCGTTAGCACGACGACGTGGCGACGGTGATGATGAAGTTACCGGTGCAGGGCTTTGCCTAAGCACTGCAACGATATGACCCAGGTGTGTAACTGTGGAGGGGGGAACCACACACGGTTAAGAGAAACTTGTGTGTCCTTTGGAGTGTCCCCCTCCCACGTATATAAAGGGGGGACGAGGAGGAGGCCGGCCTAAGGGGGGCGCGCCACATGTGGGGAGTCCTACTAGGACTCCCTAGTCCTAGTAGGATTCCCCTCTCCTTTTCCTTTTACGGAGGGGGAAAAGGGGGAAGGAGAGGAGGGGAAGAGGGAAAGGGGGGTCGCTCCCCCTCCCCTTCCTATTCGGACTCCACTTGGGGGAGGGCCTCCCCCATGTGGGTTGTCCCCTCTTCTCTGCCATGGCCCATAAGGCCCATGATTTCCCCCGGGAGGTTCCGGTAACCTCCCGGTACTCCGGAAAAATGCCCGAACGGAACCATTCCGATGTCCGAATGCAACCTTCCAATATATGAATCTTTACCTCTCGACCATTTCGAGACTCCTCGTCATGTTCATGATCTCATACAGGACTTCGAACAAACTTCGGTCATCAAATCACATAACTCATAATACAAAATCGTCATCGAACTTTAAGCGTGCGGACCCTACGGGTTCGAGAACTATGTAGACATGACCGAGACACATCTCCGGTCAATAACCAATAGCGGAACCTTGATGCTCACATTGGCTCCTACATATTCTACGAAGATCTTTATCGTTCAAACTGCATAACAACATACGTTGTTCCCTTTGTCATCGGTATGTTACTTGCCCGAGATTCGATCATCGATATCATTATACCTAGTTGAATCTCGTTAGCAGCAAGTCTCTTTACTCATTCCGTAATGCATCATCCCGCGACTAACTCATTAGTCACATTGCTTGCAAGGCTTATAGTGATGATCATTACCGACAGGGCCCAGAGATACTCTCTGATACACGGAGTGAAAAATTCTAATCTCGATCTATGCCAACTCAACAAACACCATCGGAGACATCTATAGAGCATCTTTATAATCACCCAGTTACGTTGTGACGTATGATAGCACACAAGGTGTTCCTCCGGTATTCGGGAGTTGCATAATCTCATAGTTAGAGGAACATGTATAAGTCATAATGAAGTAATAGCAATAAAACTAAACGATCATTTATGCTAAGCTAACGGATGGGTCTTGTCCATCATATCATTCTCTAATGATGTCATCCCGTTCATCAAATGACAACACATGTCTATGGTCAGGAAACTCAACCATCTTTGATTCACGAGCTAGTCAAGTAGAGGCATACTAGGGACACTCTGTTTTGTCTATGTATTCACACATGTACTAAGTTTCCGGTTAATACAATTCTAGCATGAATAATAAACATTTATCATGATATAAGGAAATATAAATAACAACTTTATTATTGCCTCTAGGGCATATTTCCTTCAGGGCTACTGTTCATCCACCGTCTACTTCCTCCAGCCTCCACCAGCTACTGTTTATCGACGTACAACTGTTCATCCAGCCTCCACTGGCTACTGTTCAACCAGCCCTCCATGGGGTCCTGTTCATCCACCCCAACCGGCTCGGGTGTGTGGCGGCCTCCTCTTGATCGGGGTCCCATTCATCCATCGGCAACGGCCTCTACTACCACGGGGTCCTGTTCATCTAACCCCCGCCAGGAACTGTTCATCCAACCCCCAACAACAGTCACTGTTCATCAAGAGGCACCGGGTTCGATCGACTTCAGTTAGCAGCAGTAGCGAAGGAAACGCCCGGGTTCGGTTAACAGCCAGGGATCGATCGCTCGGGTTCAATAGACGAACGCCTCGTTCGGGTTCAGTTAGAGCCCAATGCCTTGCCCACACATGTGTACATGTATGAGAGAAAAGCGGAAACCTCCGTGCATCGCTCGGCCCTGACCACCCACCGTAACCGGGAGCTCCGCGATATTTTCCTCGCCCTCGCTTCTACCACGATTTTTTCCATCAGGGACGGCCCAAAGAATGTCATGCATGTGCATTCCCGGCCCGCCCAGGATGAAAAGCCCATTTTCTGTCATGATTTTTTGTCATAGAAGTAGGAACCCCACCACATCTATGATGATACGTGCTTTTGTCACAATTATCGTCATAGAAGTGTCATAAGCATGACAAAAAAAATTGTTCGGCCCAAAATGTCATGGATGTGTCTTTTTTTTGTAGTGTATGTAGGTGGAGGAGGGAGAGGGGGCAGCCTAGGGTGCCCCCTAGGGGCGGGCCTACAGGGTCTGCCTGGCCGCCCCCTCCTTCTTAGGCGCATGGGGGGAGGCAGGAGGGAAGGCACCCCCTCCCCCCACCCCGCCCCTTTCTTTTCCCTGCATATGGAAGAGAAGGAAGTGGGGGCCGGCCCTCTCCCTTCCTTCCCTAGGGTCGGCGCCATGAGGTGGGGGCGCACCAGCCCCATGTGGGGTAGTGTGCTCTCCCTTGTTGACCTGTTTGGCCCAATATGCTCCCGTGGCCTACCGAAACCCCTTCCGGTGATCCGATAAATACCCCGGTGCATTTTGAAACCTTTTCGGAGACCAAATAGTATCATCCTATATACCAATCCTTACCTCTGGACCATTCCGGAGCTCCTTGTCATGTCTGTGATCTCATCCGGGACTCAGAACAACATTTGGTCACCAACTCACATAACTCATATAATAATATATCGTCAATGAATGTTAAGCGTGCAAACCCTACGGGTTCGAGAATGATGTAGACATGACCGAGACGCTTCTCCGGTCAATAACAAATAGCAGGACTTGGATGCCCATATTGGTTCCTACATATTCTACGAAGATCTTTATTGGTCGAACCTTTATGACAACATACATAGTTCACTTTGTCTGTCGGTATGTCACTTACCCAAGATTCGATCGTCGGTATCTCTATACCTAGCTCAATCTTGTTACTGGCAAGTCTCTTTACTCGTTCTGTAATACATCATCTCGTAACTAACTCCTTAGTCACTTGGCTTGCAAGCTTCTTGTGATATTGTATTACCAATAGGGCACAGAGATACCTCTCCATTACACGGAGTGACAAATCCCAATCTCGATCCATGCCAACTCAATAGACGCCTTCAGAGATACCTGTAGAGCATCTTTATGATCACCCAGTTATGTTGTGATGTTTGATAGCACACAAGGTATTCCTCCAGTATCCGAGAGTTGCATGATCTCATGGTCGAAGGAATATGTATTTGACATTAAGAAAGCAGTAGCAATAAACTAAACGATCATATGCTAAGCTAGCGGATGGGTCTTGTCCATCACATCATTCTCCTAATGATGTGATCCGGTTATCAAGTGACAACACATGTCTATGGTTAGGAAACCTTAACCATCTTTTGATCAACAAGCTAGTCTAGTAGAGGCTTACCAGGGACATGGTATTTGTTTATGTATCCACACATGTATTTAAGTTTCCGGTTAATACAATTATAGCATGAACAATGAACCTTTTATCATGAACAATAAATATGATAATAACCAATTTATTATTGCCTCTAGGGCATATTTCCAACACCTCTCCTCTTCAGGGAAATACCAACGTAGATACGAGCAATCAAGACATGGTCGAGCAAGATGGGATTTGCCCCTCCAATCAGGAGAGATATACTTGGCGGTCATTGTCTACTTGGCGGTCGGCACGCCTTGCTAGAGGCTGCTACCAGCCAAGCAGGTCGGAGGTGATCCGGCCTATGACCAAGCCAACTTGAACCTAATGGGTCGCGCGCTTAAGGGAAGGAACCTATGAGGACCAATCCGACTCCATGAGTCAGATGTGATTCTACTTGGACTCGGATCCCGGTCGAACAGATTTTGGGCTTTAGGGTTCATGCGAGGCCCAAGTGTTGAGCCCGCAATGGACGCCTATATTGTGACGCCCCCGATTCAATTGTACACTAATCATACACGCAAACGTGTACGATCAATATCAGGGACTTAAGGGAAGATATCACAACATAACTCTAGACACAAATTAAAGTCGCACAAGCTTCATATTACAAGCCAGGGGGCTCAAGGGCTCGAATACATAAGCTTGATCATAAACGAGCCAGCAGAAGCAACAATATATGAGTACAAACATAAGTTAAACAAGTTTCCATAAGATGGTGAAAGTGCAACTAATCCTGGGGTGGTTTTGGTAATTCATAACAACATATAGCTCATTGAACTAATATCCATTCAAGTTTAATATTTCAGAAAGTTCAATGAATGGCATGGCATGGACTACAGATGTGGACCCCTCAAAATGCTAAGGACACATATTGGCAAAAGCTCAAGACTCTTCATTTCATTTTTAGTGATCCAAGATCACATTGAGTCCATAGGAAAGTGATGACCCACAAGTATAGGGGATCAATTGTACTCCTTTCGATAAGTAAGAGTGTCGAACCCAACGAGGAGCAGAAGGAAATGACAAGTGGTTTTCAGCAAGGTATTCTCTGCAAGCACTGAAATTATGAGTAAGGAGTAGTTTGATAATAATATAATTTGTAACGAGCAAGTAACGATAATAGTAAAAAATGCAGCAAGGTATCCCAATCCTTTTGAGGCAAAGGACGGGCCAAAATGGTCTCTTATGATAAGCAAAGCGTTCTTGAGGGTACACGGAAATTTCATCTAGTCACTTTCATCATGTTGGTTTGATTTGTGTTCACTACTTTGATAATTTGATATGTGGGTGGACCAGTGCTTAGGTGTTGGTCTTACTTGAACAAACATCCTACTTATCATTAACACCCTCGCAAGCATCCGCAACTACGAGAAAACTATTAAGAATAAATTCTAACCTTAGCATTAAACTTTTGGATCCAAACTGGCCCCTTACGGAATAGCACATAAACTAGGGTTTAAGCTTCTGTCACTCTCGCAACCCGTCATCTAATAACTACTCCACAATGCATTCCCTTAGGCCCAAATATGGCGAAGTGTCATGTAGTCGATGTTCACATGACACCACTAAGGGAATCACAACATACATACCATCAAAATATTGAACACATATAAAATTCACATGATTACTTGCAACAAGATTTCTCCAGTGACCTCAAGAACAAAAGTAACTACTCACAAATGATAAATAGCATAATGGATCTGTACATATAATCTTGCACCAAATAAACCATATAGTAATAAACTACAAGATGTAATCAACACTACTAGTCACCCACAAGCACCAATCTAAGGTTCCGGTACTAAGATTGAACACAAGAGGTGGACTAGGGTTTGAGAGGAGATGGTGATGTTGAAGATGTTGATAGAGATTGCCCTCCCCAAGATGGGAGAGTTGTTGGTGATGATGATGACGATGATTTTCCCCTCCGGGAGGGAAGTTCCCCTGGCGGAATTGCTCCGCCGGAGGGCAAAAGTGCTCCTGCCAAGTTCCGCCTCGAGACCGCGGTGCTTCATCCCGAAAGTCCTCTCCTTATTTTTTTTCTGGGTCAAAATGGCCGAGGAGGGCACAACCCACCAGGGCGCGCCTGGGCCTCCTGGCGCGCCCAGGTGGGTTATGCCCACTTGGTGGCCCCCTCTGGTACTTATTGGCTCCAATATTTCTTATATATTACATAAAAATTCCCCGTAAAGCTTCAGCTCATTTGGAGTTGTGCAGAATAGGTAGCCTGACGTAGCTTTTTCAGGTCCAGAATTCCAGCTACCGGTATTCTCCCTCTTTGTGTGTACATGGCATATTATGAGAGAAAAGGCATTAGAAATACTCCAAAAAGCATTATTATATGTAAAAACAACATAAATAACAGTAGGTAAACAAGATGCAAAATGGACGTATCAACTCCCCCAAGCTTAGACGTCGCTTGTCCTCAAGCGAAAACCAAAATCGAAAAACATGTCCACATGCTTAGAGAGAGGTGTCGATAAAAACAAAATACACATAGAAGCATCATGTATATTATTATAACAGCAACAAACTTTAACATAGAACTTTTATCATAGACTTCTCATGAATAAGTAACAATTCATCACAACATCGAAGTATAAAGCATAAACTCTATTGAAAACCAACAAACTATGTTCTCAGTAAACTTTGCAACTACAATTCATGATCTTTTTAGGAAGGGTCACGTATCGGAGCCTTTAGGCAAGTCCACATACTCAACCATCATATAGTCTTTTATGATTGCTAACACTCACCGCATACACACGAGCAAAACATTTCCACCGGACACATAGAAAGATAAGGGCTTATAGTTTCGCCTCCCAACGTATTCACCTCAAGGGTGATGTCAACAATAATAACTCATGCTACCCACATCCAACTGGATATATGTGCCTATATCTTTCCTCACTACATGATGCTTGCCAAAAGAGAAAATAAAAAGGAATAGAGAGAAAAACTTTGACTCTTTGCATAAAAGTAAATACATGAAAGTAAAAGATAGGCCCTTCACAGAGGGAAGCAGAGGTTGCCATGCGCTTTTTGTTTGTATGCTCAATCTCTTAGTGCAAAAGAACGTCACGTTATATTACCCCTTATGACAGCAACCTTTATTATGCAGTCTGTCGCTTTTATTCTTTGCCATCACAAGTTCGTACAAGGCTCAATTTTCTCTTACACTAAATGATCTAACACTTTTAGAAGCAATTTGTATTGCCTTATTGCACCAATAACAACTTACTTGAAGGATCTTCCTCAATCCATAGGTAGGTATGGTGGACTCTTCAAAATAAGATTTGGGTTTAAGGGTTTTTGGATACAGAAGTAGTATCTCTACTTAGTGCGGAATTTTTGGCTAGCAAAGATAGGGGGCAAGCACCACATGCTAAAGGATCTATGACAATATAACTTCTATGTGAATATGAACAAACATGAATCATTACGTTGTCTTCCTTGTCCAACGTCAACAATTTTGGCATATAATATTTTGATGGGGGCTCACAATCACAAAAGATGTCCAAGATAGTGTATTTGCATGTGAATCTTCTCTTCCCTTATTAATTCTTTCATGAATTGCATCATTGACCAATGCTATGTTTGTAAATCTCCAATAAAATTTTCTACTTATAATCTCCCTTATGTGATGTCATTACTTACCATAGGATTAGCATATGATATTTTTCATTTATTTCCTTTCTTTTTATTGGAACATGAAAGTAAAGAAAGCAAAACTCAAACTAAACTTTATTATATATCTCGCACATGATTACAAGGGTAGATCACTAAGCAAACTCTAGAAAAGAAAGGATCGAACTAAACTTTTATTCATCTAAAGCAAAAGATAACTATAGATCGAACTAAGATAGGTAAAGGTAAAAGATAGTGGAGGTGATACGATACTGGGGCATCTCCCCCAAGCTTGGCACAAGCCAAGGGGAGTGCCCATACCCGATACTCAATTTCCCTTTGGTGATGAACAAGGTGGTGGTGGTGATGATGTGATAGCAATCTTGTCCTCGGGTTTCCATGGCAGAGGCTCACCATCATAAGAGGAGGAGTGAGTCTCATGGGTCCTGCAACTGGCAGCCAAACTCATACCTTTAAACCTCGCCTCATATTCAAAGACTTGGTTTTGGAGATCGTAGATCTGGCTTTAGAGGAAGTTGATTTGCTCGTTGAAGGTGAAGACGATGTCCTTCATGGACTTGCCATCCACCTTGAGATCATGGGTGTAGTCTGTGATCATGAGGTGATTGGCATTGAGTCCATGTTCCACCATCCCCTTGCACCGGAAGACCTCCTCCTCCATAGCTTCAAGCCTGGCCTCCATGGTTCCCGTCCCTTTGGGACCTTGCACATCGCGGATGTGAAGCACCCCCTCATGCATCTGGATAGCACGAAGGTGCTGCATCACTTCCCGCAAATATGGGGTGATGACGTTCTCGAAGAACTTTTCCTTAGAGGAGCTTGAAGCGGCCATGGTAGATGGGATCTGTCATAAAACAGCAAGGAAAATAAAACAAGAAATTTCTCTGCGATACGGTGGTCAATAAGTTCGGGGGGTATATAAAGATTTTTTTTATCTTGGGAAGAAAGCAAACGGAAGAAAAACAGAGTCCGAAAGCTACCCGAGGTGGGCACAACCCACCTGGTGTCTTGTGCCCACCAGGGTCACCTTCCTGGTAGTTTCTTATTTTCCAAAAAAACTATATATTCCAAAACTGACAAAAAAAATTTGCGGATTTTTTGGAGTCCGTTTACTTACCGTATTACGTACCTCCTCTTTTTCACGATTCTGGAGTGTTCCAGAAGGTTTCCTTTATGTGTTATTCCGATGTCATAGTTTGGATAATATTGCTTTCAACATTAATGGGCGTACCTGAGATATAATGTTTTATTCTTTGCCCATTGACGACCTTTAGTTTAGTACCCTCAGCATTATTTATTTTGATGGCTCCAGATCGATAAACCTCCTCGATAACATAGGGTCCTTCCCATTTGGAGAGGAATTTTCCTGCAAAGAATCTGAAACGAGAGTTGTACAAAAGAACATATTCTCCAACCTTGAACTCACGCTTTTGGATTCTTTTATCATGCCATCTTTTGACTTTTTCTTTAAATAACTTGGCATTTCCATAAGCTTGGGTTCTCCATTCATCTAGTGAGCTAATATCAAATAACCTCTTTTCACCGGCAAGTTTGAAATCATAGTTGAGTTCTTTAATTGCCCAATATGCTTTATGTTCTAACTCAAGAGGCAAATGACAAGCTTTTCCATAAACCATTTTATAAGGAGACATACCCATAGGATTTTTATATGTTGTTCTATAAGCCCAAAGTGCATCATCTAATTTCTTAGACCAATTCTTCCAGGACCTATTGACAGTCTTTTGTAAAAATTAATTTTATTTCTCTGTTGCTAAGTTCAACTTCACCACTAGACTGAGGATGATAAGGTGATGCAATTCTATGTTAACATCATACTTAGCAAGCATTTTACGGAATGCACCATGAATAAAGTGTGAACCACCATCAGTCATTAAATATCTAGGGACTCCAAACCTTGGGAAAATAACATCCTTAAGCATTTTAATAGAGGTGTTGTGATCACCACTACTAGTTGGAATAGCTTCTACCCACTTAGTAACATAATCAACAACAACCAAAATATGTGTATACCCATTACAGGAAGGAAAATGTCCGATATAATCAAAACCCCAAACATCAAATGGTACAACAGCAAGAGAATAATTCATAGGTATTTCCGAACGCTTACCAATATTACCAATTCTTTGACATTCATCACAAGATGAAACAAACTTACGGGCATCCTTGAAGAGAGTAGGCGAATAAAATCCGGATTGCAATACCTTGTGAGCAGTTCTGTCTCCCGCATGATGCCCTCCATAAGCTTCGGAGTGACATTTCTGTAGGATTTGTCCCTATTCATGCTCAGGTACACAACGTCTAATAATACCATCTACTCCTTTATAAAGATGTGGGTCATCCCAAAAGTAATGTCTTAAATCATAGAAGAATTTTTTCTTTTGTTGGTATGTGAGGCTAGGTGGTATATATTTAGCAATAATGTAATTATCATAGTCAGCATACCAAGGATTGTTATGAGAAACATTTATTGTAGCTAATTGTTCATCAGGAAAACTATCATTAAAAGGTTGTGGGTCATAAAGAATATTTTCTAGCCTAGAGAAGTTATCAGCCACGGGGTTCTCAACTCCTTTTCTATCAGTGATATGTAAGTCAAATTCTTGCAGCAAGAGAACCCACCTAATGAGTCTAGGTTTTGCATCTTTCTTTTCCATAAGATATTTCATAGCGGCATGATCGGTGTGAACAATAACTTTAGAATCAACAATGTAAGATCTGAATTTATCACAAGCAAACACCACTGCTAAAAATTATTTTTCAGTAGTAGCATAATTTCGTTGAGCACTGTCTAGAGTTTTACTAGCATAGTGAATAACATTTAATTTCTTATCAACTCTTTGTCCTAGAACAGCACCAACAGCATAGTCACTAGCATCACACATAATTTCAAAAGGCAAGTTCCAATCAGGTGGTTGAACAATAGGTGTAAAAATCAAGGCTTTCTTAAGTGTTTCAAAGGCTTCTACACAATCATCATCAAAAAACAAATGGAACATCCTTTTGTAAAAGATTTGTAAGAGGCCTAGAAATTTTAGAGAAGTCTTTAATAAACCTCCTATAGAAACCAGCATGACCAAGGAAACTGCGAATACCTTTGATATCTTTGGGGCATGGCATTTCTCAATTGCATCAACTTTAGCTTTATCCACCTCAATACCTCATTCAGACATTTTATGTCCCAATACAATACCTTCATTAACCATAAAGTGGCACTTCTCCCAATTCAAGACAAGATTAGTTTGCTCACATCTCTGCAAAACTCGATCAAGGTTGCTTAAGCAATCATCAAAAGAAGTTCCGTCAACGGAAAAATCATCCATGAGAACCTCAACAATCTTTTCACAAAAATCAGAGAATATAGCAGTCATACATTTTTTAAAGGTAGCAGGTGCATTGCATAAACCAAAAAGCATACGTCTATAAGCATAAGTTCCAAAAGGACAAGTAAAGGTGGTTTTCTCTTGATCAGGTTGTGAAACAAGTATTTGAGAAAAAACCAGAATATCCATCAAGGAAACAAAAATGTGTGTGCTTTGACAATCTTTCTAGCATTTGATCAATAAAAGGCAGAGGTAATGATCTTTTCTAGTAGCTTTATTTAATTTTCTAAAATCAGTTACCATTCTATAGCCAGTAACAATTCTTTGCGGAATAAGTTCATTCCTATCATTAGGAACAACAGTAATACCTCCCTTCTTAGGGGACTTACCCATCTACTATCAGCTATAGGATAGATTATACATGCTTCCAGAAGCTTCAGTATTTCAGTTCTTACCATTTCTTTCATTTTAGGATTTAAACGTCGTTGGTGATCAACAACGGGTTTAGCATCAGGTTCCATATTAATTTTGTGCTGACAGAGAGTGGGACTAATGCCCTTTAAGCCATCAAGAGTATACTGATACGTCTCCAACGTATCTATAATTTTTTATTGTTCCATGTTGTTTTATTATCAACCTTGGATGTTTTATAATCATTTTATAGTCATTTTATATCATTTTTTGGTACTAACCTATTGACATAGTGCCAAGTGTCGATTCTGTTTTTCCATGTTTTTTACATCGCATGAAATCAATATCAAACGAAGTCCAAATGCCACGAAACTCCACGATGATTTTTTATGGGCGGAAGAAAGGCAATGGGCCTGGTTGCACTGGGGTGCCCAGGGGGCACAACACACCAGGCGCCCAGAGGCCCAGGCGTGCCCTGGTGGGTTGTGCCCACCTCGGGTGCCCCCTGGAACGCCTCTTTGCTCTATAAATACCCAAATATTCCAGAAACCCTAGAAGAGTCGATGAAATATTCATCCAGTCGCCGCAGAGTCCAGAACCACTAGATCCAATCTAGACACCATCACGGAAGGGGTTCACCACTTCCATTGGTGCCTCTCTAATGATGCGTGAGTAGTTCCTTGTAGACCTTTGGGTCCGTAGTTAGTAGCTAGATGGCTCTCTCTCTCTCTCTCTCTCTCTCTCTCACTGAATTTTCAATACAATGGTCTCTTGGAGATTCATATGATGTAACTCTTTTGCGGTGTGTTTGTTGGGATCTGATGAACTTCGAGTTTATGATCAGTCTTATCTTTTTATATCCATGAAAGTTATTTGAGTTTCTTTGATCTCTCATATGCATGATCTCTTATAGCCTCGTATTTCTTCTCCGATATTTGGGTTTTGTTTGGCCAAATTGATCTATTTATCTTGCAATGGGAAGAGGTGCCCGGTAGTGGGTTTGATCTTACGGTGCTCGATCCCAGTGACAGAAAGGGAAACGACACGGATGTATCGTTGCTACTAAGGATAAAAAGACGAGATCTATATCTACCGCCATATAGATAAACGGATCGTGTCTACATCATGTCATCGTTCTTATTGCATTACTCCGTTTTTCCATGAACTTAATACACTAGATGCATCTTTGGATAGCGGTCGATGTGTGGAGTAATAGTAGTAGATGCAGGCAGGAGTCGGTCTACTAATCTTGGACGTGAGGCCTATGTAATGATCATTGCCTGGATATCGTCATAATTATTTGAAGTTCTATCAATTGCCCAACAGTAATTTGTTTACCCATTGTTTGCTATTTTTCTCGAGAGAAGCCACTAGTGAAACCTACGGCCCCCGGGTCTTCTTTCTCATATATTTTCCTTGAGATCTACTTTTCCTTTGCATTTTATTCAGATCCATTAAACCAAAAAATACAAAAATACCTTGCTGCATTTTATCTTTATTTATTTTACTTGGCGTTCATTCTATCAATCTACTACAATTTATCTCACGTCTGCTTGCCTATCTTGAGGCGCCGTACCCGGAAGGGATTGACAACTCCTTTAACTCGTCGGGTTGCGAGGTATTATTTTTTGTGTGCAGGTGTTGTTTATGTTGTGTTGCTTGGTTCTCCTACTAGTTCGATACCTTGGTTTCATAACTGAGGGAAATACCTACCGTTGATGTGCTACATCATCCCTCCCTCTCCGGGGAAATACCGTCGTAGTTCCAGCTGCCATCAAGGAGAATTTTTGGCGCCGTTGCCGGGGAGGATCTTCAACATAACCAGGTTCCTAATCACAAATCTCATCTCCTTGCAATTTACATTGTTATCCATTTGCCTCTCGTTTTCCTCTCCCCCACTTCACAAAAATTTGCCATTTTATTCGCCTCTCTTTTTCCGTTCACCGTTTTCTTGCCGGATCTGTTTTTTAGTGTAAGCTTGTTGTGTAGTCATCATGACTCAAGAGAACACCAAGTTATGTGATTACTCAAATACCAACAACAATGATTTTATTGGCACTCCGCTTGCTCCTCCCGCCACTAGTGCGGACAATTGTGATATTAATACTGCTTTGCTAAATCTTGTTATGAAAGACCATTTTCCCGGTACTCCTAATGAGGATGTCGCGTCCCATCTTAATACCTTCATGGAATTATACGATATGCAAAAGAAAAAAGATGTGGATAATGATGTGGTCAAGATGAAATTATTTCCGTTCTCTTTGCATGATTCTGCAAAAATTTGGTTCTCTTCTTTTCCTTGCAATAGTATCGATTCTTGGAAAAGGTGCAAAGATGCTTTTATCATTAATTATATTCCTCCCGCAAAAATTATTTCTCTTAGGACCCAGATCATGAATTTCAAGCAACTTGAACACGAGCATGTTGCACAATCTTGGGGAAGGATGAAAATGATGCTAAGGAATTGCCCAACTCAGGGGTTAAATCTTTGGATGATCATACAATTTTTTTATGCGGGATTGAATTTTATTTCTCGTAATCTTTTAGATTCCTCCGCGGGAGGTACTTTTATGGAAAATACTTTGGGTGAAGCCACCAAATTTCT
Organism: Aegilops bicornis; assembly: GCA_021605145.1. Lineage (NCBI taxonomy): Eukaryota > Viridiplantae > Streptophyta > Magnoliopsida > Poales > Poaceae > Aegilops > Aegilops bicornis. The sequence goes on along the minus strand of CM038674.1, from coordinate 284,771,215 downwards.
TGATAATATCATGGCAAATTATTCATAATGGCATACCGAAAGAGCTCCTACTAGTAAAAAAGTTAATTCGATTGAAGAAATTTCTTCTTTGAGTGATAAAGTTGATGCTCTTATGAAATTGGTTGCTAGTATAAGTGCTCCTGTTGATTTTAATGATATGCCTTTGTCTATTTTGATTGAGAAAAATAGTGATGCCATTGATGTGAATTTTATTTCTCGCAATAATCAACAACAATGCTTATAGAGGTAATTTTAATCATAGGCCTTTTCCTAGTAATTCCTCTAATAATTATGGTAATTCCTATGGAAATCAATCTTATAATAATAATAGGAACACCTCTGATCTTGAGAATAATATTAAAGAATTTATCAACACACAAAAAGTTTTCAACACTTCCATAGAAGAAAATTTGAATAAGATTGATGATTTGTCTAGAAGTGTTGATAGAATTGCTCATGATGGAAATTTTGTGCCTAAAGTAGATGAATAATTAAAGCTCTTTATGTTTCTATGGATAAAAGTAAGAAAAGAACTGCTATGCTTAGAGCTAAAAGAGAATTTTTAGAGAAAGATTTTTCTAGAGATTAATCTTGCAAAGATGATGAAGATCTTAAAATGATTGGTGTTTCTTCTATTGATTCCTTGTTTAGTAAATTAAGGATGATGAAAAAGGGGCTGGAGAAGAGTCAACTTTAGGTAGAAGGCGTCCCAATTTTCGGAGGGTGAAAATTTTGTTGAGCAAATTGATAAAAGTGGGTTTGGATAGGTCAAAACTTTAACTAGTGATGTGCCCACTCTTTTGGATTACAAAGACTTTAATTATGATAGTTGCTCTTTGATTGATTGTATTTCTTTGTTTCAATCCATGATAAATTCACCCCATGCTTATGAACAAAACAAAGCTTTTACTAAACATATTGTTGATGCTATGATGAAAGCTTTGGAAGAAAACTTGGAATTAGAAGTTTCAATTCCTAGAAAATTACATGATGAATGGGAACCTACTATCAAAGTAAAGATTAAAAATTATGAGTGTTTTGCTTTGCGTGACTTGGGTTCTAGTGTCTCTACAATTCCGAAATCTTTATGTGATGTGCTTGGTCTTACCAATCTTGAAGAATGTTCCTTGAATTTGCACTTGGCGGATTCTACTATTAAAAAGCATATGGGAAGAATTAATGATGTTCTTATTCTTGCAAATAGGAATTATTTGCCAACAGATTTTATTGTTCTTGATATTGATTGCAATCCGTCTTGCCCAATTATTCTTGGTAGACCGTCTTTTAGCACTATCGGTGTCGTGATTGATATGAAAGAAGACAATATTAAGTTCCAATTTCCCTGGAGGAAGGGCATGGTACACTTTCCTAGAACTAGAATTAAGCCACCTTATGAATCAATCATGAAGGCATCTTATGGATCTCAAACCAAAGATGACAAAACTTAGATCCTTGCTTTATGCCTAGCTAAGGGCGTAAAACTATATCGCTTGTTGGGAGGCAACCCAATGAATAAAACTTATTTTTGCTTTTTGTTTTCTGTTCTCAAGTGTTAGTACAATTATGATACTGTTATGATTGTGTTTTTTATGTTTTAATTAGTGTTTGTGCCAAGTAGAACCAATAGGATCTTCTTGGGTGATAGTTGTTTGATCTTGCTGAAAAAGAGAGAAACTTTGTGCTCACGAAAATAATTGTTAAACTTCACCAGTACGTGATAAAATGCTAATTCTTTTTGCAGAAGATCAATATACAAATTATCTAGGTTGTCTTAGTTTTTCAGAAGTTTTGGAGTTCCAGAAGTATTTGAACAAATCAGATTGCTACAGATTGTTTTGTTTTGACAGATTCTGTTTTCTTTGTGTTGTGTGCTTATTTGGATGGCTCTATGGTTTTCTTTGATGAGTTTTTGCCATAGAAAAGTTGGAATACAGTAGATATAATACAAAAACAAAATAAGAATTGGTTTGATGCAGCACTTGTAGTAGTGATTTATTTTTATTACACTAATGGATCTCACGAAGGTTTGTTGAGTTTTGTGTGATTGAAGTTTTCAAGTTTCGGGTTATCTTACGATGGATGATGGAAGGATGTAAGACCCTAAGCTTTGGGATGCCCCGACATCCCAAGATATTATCCAAGAATGAGCAACCAACTAAGCTTGGGGATGCCCCCGAGTGGCATCCCCGCTTTCTTCCAACAACTATCGGTATTTTACTTGAAACTATATTTTTATTCGTCACATGATATGTGTTTTGCTTGGAGCGACTTGTATGATATGTGTCTTTGATTGCTTTATTTTGTGTTTAAAGTCATCAATACTTGCTGGACACACCTATTTGAGAGAGCCAAAATTATATCATGACTTGTTAGAATTGCTCTCTATACTTCACTTAAATCTTTTATGAGCTAGGACTTGCTCTAGTGCTTCACTTATATCTTTTTGAGCACGGTGTGCTTTGTTATTTTTGAAGAAATACTCTCTTGATTCACTTATATTTATTTGAGAGTTATTAAAATTTTGAAGAAATTCTCTCTTGCTTCACTTAAATTATTTTGAGAGAAAGAAAATTTGTTATGCTCTTGATCTTCACTTATATTTGTTTGAGCTTATGAAAAGCAACACATGAAAATGTAACATCCCAAAATTCTAAATTTTGGAATGTTATACTAAATAGATAGTTTTGGTTGATTGTTTGATTGATTGACTGAAAGTGAGTGAAATTCGAAACTTTTTGAAAGTTAAATGAGAGGGAATAAAAGGACTTTCCGAAACTTTCAATTTTGCATTTTATGATCTCCGTGAATTCAAATTCTTTTCACCACAAAACCCTGGAGAGAAGATGACATGACTTCTTCCCTTTATTTAAATGACAAGGGGTGTAGAAAATATTTGAATTTCATTTGGAAAATATTTGCAATTCAGAAACTTCATGCAACTCAATGATTTTCATGAGAGAAGATAAAATGACTTCTTCAAATTATATGAAATATGAGTTGGGAGTTTTAAAAGAATTAAATTCAAAGTTCTTTTGAATTTATTTTAAATTGGAGTTATTGAGTTTTATTCAAATTATTTTTCTCCAAAAATAAAATATATGGAAAATAGGGTAACATGATTCCCTACATCGAGAAAATTGGAGAGAAATTAATTTGAAGTCATTTTGGTATTTTTAAAATGATTTTATTGGATTTTATTAGACCAGTAGCACTCTTTGAATTATCTGAATTTGTGTGGATTTTATTTGGCATTATAAAAATGTCCATCTTGTAGGAAATCTTTTTCTGAAATTTATGATATATTATATGACTACAGTATTTTTTTTGGTGGTTTATTTTCCATTTAGTGTTTTCGGGAAAATGTTTAAAAAAACCCTTTCCACCGAATGGCCAGGCGGCCCAATAGCAAGAACGAGCCAGCCAATGCGCCGCCCGTCGGCCCATGACCGACTCAGTGCGGAGTCCGCCCGCCACAGCTCGCCGGAGCTCTCCCGCCGGACTCCTCCTCTCTGCCCCTTCCCACGCCACCGTCCTCCTGCCCTCTTTAAAAAGGCCCCCACGGGACCCACAGGTCCCGTTTTTCGTCGCTGCCCTCGCCGGATCCGCCCGCCACCGTCGCTGTTACGTGCCACCGCCGCCGCCCCTCCCGTGCTCTTCGCCGCCTCCCACGGCCTTGCAGGCCGCCCGGCCGAGCAAACGCCGCAAGCGTCCGCTTCGCCGGGCGTCCGCCGCCGTTCGCCGGACTCGCCGGACACGCCCTAGCCGCCGGATCCCGCCGGTTTTGCCGACCCGACGGTTTCGTCGAACCGCCCGAACCGGTAATAAAACCGACCGGTTTTCGTTTCGTTTTTTTATAAAACCTGTTTTTTTTTCTTATTAGCTATTTAGAGAACGTTCATTAGGTTAGGTTCAGCAGTGACCGGTTTTCATTGGTTAGCGTTCGACAGCGAACGTTCGCTCGATGGGTTTTCTCTTTTTTATTTTTCTGTCCGGGGACCTATTTGTAGTATTTATTTCTGAGAATAGCCCCTGGTTTTCAAACCCTCACAACTTTTTACTCGTTAGTCCAAATCCCACGAAACCAACGCCCACTTCTTCGTTATGATCTCCTCTATCCATTAGTCCAACTCAAACATGTTTTTGAAAGTTTAAAATTTGAATTAGATCAGATTTGAATTTGAACTTCGTTTGATCATAACTTGAGTTTCATAACTCCGATTTAGTTGATTCTTTTTGCAAATCGAAGCTCTTGACCTAAACTTTCTGATAAGGCCAAATTCACATAATTTTGGTACTGTTAGGAATTGTTTTATGTTGCAAGAGTTATTTGCTTGGTTTTGATGTTTTCCGAATCGTCTTCTTCGTTCTTTCTGATCTTTTGAGTGATTGCTTATGTGCGGTTACTATTGCTTGCTTACGATAGATTGATCAGAGTGTGACGAGTAGAACCATCCAGAGTTTTCAGTGTGAACCATCTTCGTCAACATTGCAGGCAAGTAACACTTCGATCATACCTTTTCTACTACCCAGCTTTATGCATTAGATCTATCCTCAAACATTGCATGATTAGGATCTAATTAAATTGTGGGTTTTGGGAAGTAGTTTGAGGTAGTACCTATTACCTGTTTATTTTCAAACCCTTGGGAGTTACTTCTACGTTTGCTTATTATGCCATGCTATGCTAGTAGACGTGGATTGGGTGAGTGTATTCAATGACAGATGTGAGATTGTTAAATTAATGGTTTATTTAAGGTGGCAACTTAAACACACATCTGGGTGGATTGAGGCATCTGGTTTCCATTAGGACTTGCATGTATTTCTTCGGACCGCCACCCAGGCTCAAAGGGATCATGAGATTATTCATGCTAGAAACTTCCGTGTGCAGCCACATGCTACTATGGGCTCTAGCATAGTTGACTAAGTTGTGCGAACTCTTACGGGTAGACTAGCTGATGTAGGGGTTGTAGGTTGGTACGGTCTACCCACATGTAAGGTGCTAAGCGCTTACGAAAGACTATGTCTCGGTCATCCGTTTCTCAAACACCATGTAGTGCGAGAAATTAAGCGGAGGAGATCGAGTCTTGTGGGGAAAAGTGCACAAACCTCCATAAAGTGTATAAACTAATCATGGTTAGCCGTGTCCCGGTTATGGACATCTTGAGTATCTAGTATCCGGATATCATGTGAATCTCATCATGTTACTCTAATTAATATTGTTGGGTTGTTAATGAGTACTTTTAATTGGGATTGAGAATGTTGTCAACCATTCTCAATGTTTAACAACCACCATGATAGTTAAATAAATTTATTCCTTTGCAGTAGGGAAAAATTGGCTTTACGCAAAACTGTAACCATAGAGCTTTCCACCAGCCATATACGCATATAGTATAGGCTCATTCTTTCATTACTCTCTATGTGTTACATTGCCAGCATATTCCATTTGCTGGCCCGTTTTCGGGCTGCAACGTTTCATGTTGCAGACTTTTCAGACGACGAGTAAGTGATACGTTAGGGTTACGATTTCTACACTCAACTTTGCCATTGGTGTTGATGGGAATCCACAACCTTGTTACTTCCTCTATTTGGATTGAGGTAATAGTGTTTACGTTATTTTTACATGTGACTTACCTCTGTTATAAATCCTCGAGTATTGTGTGTGTCAGCATACCGATCCAGGGATGACACTTAAGCATAGAGACTTGATCCATTCGGGTCGGGTCGCTACAAGATGGTATCAGAGCACATGTTGACTGTAGGACATGACCCTAGAAACAGGCAAGCCCATAGGAAAGATTTTCTCTACAACTTCATTTTCAAAAAGATCTTTTACCTCTCTTCTCTTCTAAGCTTATTCAAATATTCCCTTTTAGTGAGACCATACCCCTTTTCCCTTTTGACCACTCGAAGATTTGACCAATGTGACCACTCCAAGGAGACAAGATATCGGACAACTAAGACCATTTGGAATGAAGAGGATTTTTACCGTGCATTACAATGACGGAAACTACAACGGTGAAGACTCCGAAGACTAGGAGAATTTGAAGGCTTTGAAGAATTTCCGGATTTGTATGACCTAGGAAGGCACCCCTTATGGAACTTGGCAGACTATGGAAGTGTCAATACCCGAGATCAAGGTGTATCGGTGCCGGGGAGGCTGATCGGACCCACGAACACCTATGGGCCGGCGGACCAGGCCCCTTTTGGTTCGGAGGGGGCGGAGATCGCACGAAGAGCGGATCGAGGCGAAGCACATGAGCGGTTACCCAACCGGAGCTCTCCTGAGAGATAATACTCCTCTGCTGCTTGTCTGATTGTATTGTGATCTTGCTAGGGAGGCGATGAGAGCTACAAAACCTAGCGTGAACGTCTCTCGGTCTCGAGTGAGTCGAACGGACCGAACCCCCACGTTGCGCATGGGCCTCCTTTATATGCTCAAGGGTCTCCGACGGTGGCAACGTAGATGAGGGTACAAATGGAAAAACAGTAGTTGGTACACCTACTTGAGCGATTATACGATTCAATATACCTAACCACGACGGCAAGGGACAAAAGCATTAAATGCCCGTCCCTGTCGCCTAAACAGTGCAACAGAGCGCCACCGTTTGCCACGATGGTAGGCTTATCAGCGCCGCTTATCGCTGCTCCCCGCTGGCTGCACAGCCTCTTGACACGCGCGCATGGGATGGTCCCATGGCGACACGTTGATGGATGAGCTGGAGCTGAGATGAAGAGAGGTTGCTGCGCGGCAAGTGCCTTCTTGCGGCTGAATCCTTGTCGCGTCCGGAGGCTTGTCGCACTCGAGCCTTCCGGCAAGCTCCTTTTGCGGGGTCTTGTCTTCTGCGTGCCTTGAGTGGCCTTCCGGCAAGCTCCTCTTGCCGGGCCTTGTCTTCTTGGTTAAATACTTTGTTCTTGAATGGCTCCAAAGGAACCACGGAGGATCTTGGCGGTGACCAGCAAGCCTGCCGCTGGTCTTTGCAATCGCCCGTGCACGAAGTTCAGGATACTAGGGTACCCCTACTCTAGTACACCGACAGAGCCCCGGGCCTGGGCGCACACGCAGCCGGCGCTGTTGGGCCAGGCCCAAAACAAGGCACGGTCACACGCGGCCTTGATCACGCCGTAACTCACCCCGGACCCACCACGTCCCCACTAACGGCACGCATCGAACATGGCGTCGTGTGAGAGATCGTGGGCGAGGTCGTGGGGTTTCTTTATTAGGAAAAGCGGGCGTCCGCCCCCTCTCCCTCCTTATAAACAGGGGAAACAGGGGCAGGCCGTCCACCTCGCCATTGCTGTCTTGTCCTGAAAACCACCGCCGCTCCCCCCTTCTTCTCCAGTGCGAAGAGAGCAGCGCTCCGCCCCCTTTCGCCACAACGCCATCAACGCCGTCGGTCTCCTCCACCGCCTCCGCCATGGCTCCGAAGGCCGACAAGGGGAAGGGCGTGAAATCGGCCGAGGCGCAGCGGCTCGCGGCGCTGCGCAAGGAGCGGGCCATCTTCTCCCCCCAGCTCGGCGCCAGGAGCCGAGGGAGGGTACTACCTCTTACGGTCGACGGAGACGCGTGCGCATCCGCGCATGAAGGTACTCCCGCCATCGCTTCGAACTAGCCCCAACTGGGTATCCTTTCTTTGCCCTTTTCTTCTCTGCGGGCTCTGCCGCCTTTTTCTAATTCTTCTGCGACATTATGAACACATACGGGTTCCGCCTCCTTGATTTCACCCCCAACGCCATTACGACCATGGCGGTTTCGCACACCTTGCGAAAACTTTGTCGGGTCCACCCCAACGTAGCCCTCTTCCGCCACTTCTTCATGCCCCGTTGAGAGAGGGGAGCCGCTTGGGAGGGATTGCTTGGGTCTCGTGGTCGGCAAGAAGGAGGCCTATCTGGAAGGAGAGTTCCGCAGCAAGTGGGAGGAGTGGAGAGCCAATTGGTGTTGGATCGTGAGGAGAACCCGCAGCCCTTCATCTGCGTCGCCAAGCCCCAATAGTCTTGTGACAGCGATTGGAGCAACTTGGCGCCGGAGGATGCTAGGTTGAAGATAGCTGTGACCCGGATTTTGCACCTCAGGCTTGCCGGACTAACCGTAGGCGCAGATTTCCTCCGCCGCCGCATCGCTCCCTTGCAGGAGAGGAGGAGGCCTGCTTGGGATTTCCAAAAGCATGGCGGACATCATGAGGCTGCGCCCGGGCCTTAACTGGAATTTCACCGTCTTGGAGTTGGATGCGATGCTTTGCTAGAGCTGTTCAAGAACGACCCGATCACCCGAGTGGTTTAGGTTGCCAGGGGGTCGTCCCATTGTGCAACAACTCTGCGCTCGACCGCATCCGGCGCCATGATGCCGTTGTGCGATTCCCATGGGATCGTTCCAACCTGGCAGGAGCCTTCCGACGACATCGTGCGGCAGTTCTTCGACAGCTTGGAAGAGATGCCGATCCGCTCCGACGAGCAGAAGAAGCTCACCCGCGACACCACCGACGAGGAGATGGTGCACATCACCACAAGGTTGGAGGAGGCGGCAGCAGCCGCTGCCGCTGGAGTCTTCGGGTACACCGTGGAGGAGGCAGAGGTAGCAGAGGCGGCAAGCCTTGCCGAGCGAAGGGAGTTCGCCGGTGAGGAAGAGCTTGCGAGCCGAGGCCGAGTCGAGCGGACCAGCCGAGGGCGCTTCTTCCCCACCATCCGTAGCTTGCCGCAAGCGGAGCCCGGCTCCGCCAAAGAGGCGTCTCCGCAAGGCCGAAGACGAGACGGGGCGGCAGATGGGCCCACAGCCGCAGCGCATGACGCTCTACATGACAAGCGATGTTGCTGCTGAGCACCCACACTGCTGCGACAAGCTGAGGCGGGATCCTCCCGGGCCACCGCCGACACCTCCGCTTAAGCGGCCAATAGAGCCCACTCCTCCGTCTCGTCGCACTGGAGGCGAGCCGGAGTTTGATTTCTCCGTGCTCAGCTCCGAGGAGGAAGAAGAGTAAGCTTCAATATTGTGCTTGTATTTCTTCAATTTTATTGTTTCATCTTGAATCTGATTTGCTTCATTCTGAACTATTTCCTTTCCAGGATGCTAGCCCAGAGAGCGTTGAAGAGAGCCAAGACCCCGGTGGTCGTCGTTGAGGACGATCCACCTGTGGCAACAGGAGGCGCGTCTGAGACCCCCTTGCCGGACCAGGCAACCCTTCTCGAGCAGCCCCAGCTGGCCCCAGGGGTAAGTATGTGGTTTTCTCCTTCTTGTTAGGTGTGCATGGGTGCTCCTTCTTCATCGATATCTCGATTGTTGGTTTGTGTAGGAGCAGAGCAGCCTCATCGGGGAGGGCTCGGAAGCCGCCCCGAAATTCTATCTGCTTGACTACGCCGCCAAGGGAGGATTCTCCGGCAAGGAGCGTCCTCCGGCAAGGAGGCTACTCCGGCAAGGGATAGCACCGGTGACCCTCCGTGTGGTCGAGACCATGGCTGCAGATCCCATTGCAGGTAATCCTCTTGCGCGAAAATTTCCCTTGGGCTCGTTTTCTTCTGTTTTTCTTTTTGAACATTTGCTTGACTGTTCTTTCTTTGTCTGCCACAGAGCCGATGGAGACTAAGGTTGCCGGCGAGGAGGACGCGCGCGGCAACACTGACGAAGCCGCCATCGTGGAAGAAGAGGCCGGCGCTGACGAGCATGCCGGCGAGGAGGCCACCGAGGCTGCCGCAGAAGCCGGGCGAGGGTCTGGCGATCGACCGACGGCCACAGGGGCCGCAGGCGCCAGCGCTTCTCGACCGCCGACTTCGCCGCCACCGCAGCGTCGAGTTCGAAGAGCCCCAGCCCGCGCCTACTTGAAGGCCGGGCGACGCGTCTTCATCAAACTCCACAGGAGTCGAGCTCAGGCGCCCGGTCGAAGGAGAGACCTTCGACGGAGAGCTGCTCATTCCTGGCCGACGCTGGTGGACGCGCCAAGCAGCAGTAGCGGGCGAAGTCCGAGGAGGAGCAACGAAGAAGCTATTGTCGCTCTCTACCGCGCCGGCAAGCCAAGTTGGAGTCCCGGAAGCACTTGTCGCGAGGGCGGAGCAGACATGGAGAAGCGCGCAAAAAGAGCTCCGGGCGCCAACCAAGAAACTCTCCGGAACGTGGCGGAAGAGCGGGGCGGCTTCTTTGAAGAGCGCCACGGCCTTCATCCTCGAGAAGGCCGCAGCCGAGGAGGAGCAACGGCTTGTCGCCGAGAAGCCGTCTCACAGAGGAAAGCGAGGGCGCAGCGGAAGGTCAACCTGGACAGCCACGAGAAAGAGCTTGTCGCGCGCGAGGAGTCACTTGGCGGGGCGCTTAAGGAAGCGAAGGATGCTGCCGCAGCCGCCGAGGCCGCCAAGAAGGAGCTGGAGACAAAGGTGGCGCAATTGGAGGCCAGTCTCCAGAAGAGCGGCGAGGAGCTTGCCGCGCTCAAGCACGAGCGTGAGAAGGACGCCTACACTCTTGGAGAGCTGCAGGGCCGTCTCGCTGATAGGAGCAAGGAGCCCGACGCCGCCAAGGATTCCAAGGAAGATCTTCAGCTGAAGCTGACCACTCTGACGCAGACGCTGGACGGTGCCAAGGAGCGGGAGGTGGGCTTGTTGGAGACGATCAAGGCCAAGGAGGAGCTGCTGGCGAATGCTGTTGACACCAGGCGCCTTGAGGGAGAGTGTGGAGCACTGGACCGAAGGTCTCGTGGATACCGCCGCCGCCATCCACAGCGAGCTGATGGAGCTGGGGATGGTGGATCTTGCATACTCCTCCGACGAGCACCTCCAACCCAGCGCCAAGCTTAGCTTATTCTTCAAGGGCGTGTTGACGGGCCTCCAGCGACTCGGGAAGAGGTCCCAAAGCAGCTGGCCGAGGAATCACGCCCGGATCTGTGCGAGAGCCCTCTAGAAGGTGTTGATGAAGGTGGCCTTCCGCAATCCGGGCCTCAACCTCAGCGGCGTCCTCGGATCCTTGCCGCCAAATGCCGGCGTGGGCGCTCAAAGCCCTTATCGCACCCATTGTGGACAAGGTGAACAAGATCAAGCGGGTTGATGGCGACCGCGTAGACTAGGCCGCAATTTTTATCTTTCCCTTGTCGCTGCTGATCATGTTTAGAACGATTTATTAGATCAGCGACAAGCTATTTTGTAATATACTCTATCTTAGGCGATGATTGCAATGTTATTTCCTTTACTTGATCTCTTCCTTTGTACGTTTTTGCCCTACGCTTTTAGGGAACTTGTCGGTGCAGGCACCTTTGCCGTGAGCGCTGAGTGCGGAACGTCAGCAGCCTGTTGGCGGTGTCGTCTCCAACAAGCAACCTTGTCGCGACTAGCTGCAGCTCACTTAAGTTATTGAGCGGACTCGAAACAAAGTAAGGGCGCGACTAGCTGCGAGTTGGTTCCTCTGCGCACAGGTTTTCCATACAAAGTACTATCGTTCGAGGAAGATAACTTAAAAATTTAAGAACTGACTGCTCAAGCTTGGGCAACTTAGCTTTTCTGTCATTTGCTTCCCGATAAGGCAAAACTTCCTCGAGCAACGCTTGGTCCATAGTATTATCTTCTCCTTCCCCCCTGGTTAACTTGTGCGCGAGGGAGCCTTCCTTTCTTTGAGAAAAGAGAAAGAAGAGAAAATAGAGTTGTGGAGCCTAGCGGCTCGATATTGCTTACCGGGTGTGGGTGCTGCACAAAGTGTTAGTAAAAACATGCAATAAAATGATGAAAGCATGAATTTGACAAGTTGTGCGCAACACATGAGCTTTACTGATGCACGGGGTCTGCGCCCGGCTTTGTACAAAGGATTACGTGCAACAGCAGCAAGACTTGTACGAAAGGTGGTTGCCGGAACAGGTTCCGGCAACCGCGCATCTGAGTAAAACTTACGAAGATACTCAATATTCCGTGAGTTGCTCACGGAATGCCATCTTCGGTCTCAAAGGCGGACAGCGCCGGGCCTAGTGACTTGTTTCACCCGATAAGGGCCTTCCCACTTGGCGTCAACTTGTTTGAATTCTTGGCGGACTGAGCGGCGAAGAACAAGGTCACCTTCCTCGAGGCTTACGGCACTAACTTTGCGGCTATGGTAGCGGCGCAAAGCTTGCTGTGTGAGCAGCTCGTCTGACGGCTTTGAAAGGCGATCTTCCTCAAGGAGCGGTAGCGTCATCTTGTCGCATGCTGCTCTTGCTCGAGCTCATCATAGCGAGCACTCGAGGCGATCCGTATCACGAGTTCCGTGGGAGAACTGCCTCTGCTCCATAGACTAGAGCGAAAGGTGTCTGCGGCGGTGGCTCGATTTGGCGTCGTCAGATTGACCAAGAACCACCGGCAGCTCCTCAATCCAGTTTCTTCCGCACTTGTGCAGCCTGTCGAAAGTTCTGGTCTTGAGCCCGCGCAGCACTTCAGCATTTGCCCTCTACGATTGACCGTTGCTTCTCGGATGAGCAACAGAAGCGAAGCGGAACCTTGGCGCCAAGGTCTTGGACGTCTTGCATGAAGGTGCGACTCAGAATTGTGTGCCGTTGTCGGTGATGATCCTGTTAGGGATTCGAAGCGGCAAACAATCGACCTGAAGAACTTGACTCAGCGATCTTTGTCACCTTCCTCACTGCTTCCACTTCCGGCCACTTTGTGAACTTGTCGATGGCAACGTACAAGTACTCAAAGCCCCGACAGCTTCGGGGAAGGGGCCGAGATGTCGAGCCCCGGACCGAAAATGGCCAGGATAAAGGGATCATCTGGAGAGCTTGAGCTGGCTGGTGTATCTGTTTGGAATGGGCCAGCACGCTTCACACTTGGTTACTTGTGCGATTGCATCACGGAGGGCTGTCGGCGGAAGAAACCTTCTTGGGAAAGCTTTGCGGCAAGTGCTCTTCTTGGCGCCAATGTGTTGACCACATATGCCTCCATGTATCTCTGCCAACAGCTTTTGTCCATCTTCCGGCAAATACACTTCAATTTCACACCGTTGAGTCTTCTTACATGCACAGGTCTTTGTCGACAAACTAGTACATACTTGGTAATGTCGGGCTACTCTTTCCGCTTCTTCTTGCTCTTCGGAAGTTCTTCTATCTGAAGGAAATGGACAATCTGCTGCACCCATCTTTGGAGCTTATGCGGCTCGACAACAAGGACTAAAGGCACATCTGCTGCTTGGAACATCGGCTTCTCTGGCAGAACCTGCGGCTCAGCCGAGCTTGATGTTCCCGGCAAGCTTGCCGGAGCAAAACTTGTCGGGAGCGTCTGCTTCAACGAAACAAACCCTGGGGCTTGTCGGAGCAGACTGCTCCTCAGCTCTGTTGGTGTCGATCTTGGGGACCTTCGTGGCGGCAGCTTCGGGAAACTCTGCCGGAAAATAGTCACCAGAAATCAACTTCCTCTTCTTGTTCTGTCCAATTGATGGTGTTACGGTTGGTTGAGTTAGCTTGAGCACAAAAATCCCTGGTTCCACAGGCAACTTAAGTGCAGCGCACTTTGTGACAACCATCGGCAATATCATTACGAGCTCTTGGAACATGTTCCATTTGTAGGCCGTCAAAGTGTTCTTCTAGCTTTCTCACTTCATCAACGTGAGGCTTCCATCAATGGACTCGATAATCTTTGTTCACTTAGCGGACAACAAGCTGCGAGTCACCCACGACAATAAGCTTCACGATCCCAAGGTCCACTGCGATCCACGAGACGGCAAGCAAACCTTCATACTTTGCAGTATTGTTTGTTGCTTGCTCCTTGGGAAAGTGCATCTGGACTACGTACTTGAGGTGCTCTCCGGTAGGTGCTATAAGCAGCACGCCAGCACCGGCGCCTTGCAGCGAGAAGGCACCATCAAAGTACATCAGCCATTCTTTGCTTGCTTCCTTGACGGGAATGCTCGTCTCTGGAATTTCTTCATCTGGTGTTGGCGTCCATTCTGCTATGAATTCTGCCAATGCTGCTTTTGGATAGTTGAAGTGTTTTCAAACTTGAGGCCAAAGCTTGACAGTTCCAAAGGCCCACTGACAATCACACTGCCGCTTCGGATTCTCGCAGATCCTCTTCAACGGAAAGCGAGTGACAAGCTGTGATCTCATGTGCTTGGAAGTAATGGCGCAGCTTTCTCGAGGCCATGAGAAGGCGGAAAGCAATTTCTGCACACCGAGTACTCTTGATCTAGCCCCTGCAGGAGGGAACTGACAAAGTAGACTGGCGCTGCACCATCCTTTTACGCATCTGCTCTTGCGTCTGCCTTGAGATCCGTCCTCGTCGGGACCAGAGCTTGTCGTGAAGCCCCACCTTGTCGCTAGATGTGTGCATCGTGGTTGCTAGCTCATCATCCCCCTCCTCTCCGCTACTAACGCAACACTAACCACTTGATTGGTTGCCGCTATATATAGCAGCAACTTCTCTTGTGGCTTAGGTGCGACAAGTGTTGGAGTGGAGGACAGTACCTCTTTAAGTCTTGCGGCGCAGCCTCCGCTTCAGAGTCCATTTCATTGGACCTGCCTTTTCAAAATCTTGAAAAATGGCGGGCGTGTTCAGCAGAACCTAGAGATAAACTCGCCGAGAGCGTCCATGCAACCGCAAGTCTTCGTGACATCCTTGACGCCGCTTTGGTGCTTCAATCTGCTCAATGGCCTTGATCTTGTCGGGATTGGCTTCAATCCCCGGAGATACGAAGAACCGAGAAGCTTGCGGAAGGGACTCGAACACGCACTTCTCGGGGTTGAGCTTGAGGTTGATCTTGCGCAGATTTGCAAAGGTCTCATCCGGATCTTGAACCAGAGTTGCTTTGTCCTTGCTCTTGACCACTATGTCATCCATGTAGGCTTCTACATTTACATGCATTTGCGGCTCAAAAGCATCATGGACTACTCTTGCAAGCGTTGAACCGGCATTCTTCAAACCAAAAGGCATCCGTATGAAAGCAAAGATGTGCCACATGGAGTAATGAATGCGGTTTCCTCTTCATCTTCTTACGCCATGAAGATCGATGATATCCTGAATATGCATCAAGAAATGAAAGCAGATCACATCCGGCCGTGGAGTCAACAATCGTCGATCGTCGCGTCAAGGGAAAGCGGGTCTTTGGGACAAGCTTTATTAACATCCGTGAAGTCAATACAAAGTCTCCATTTCCCATTTGCCTTGCGCACAACCACAGGATTGGCCAACCACGTAGGATGGAGCACTCCTCTGACAAGGCATGCTGCTTCCAATTTCTTGATCTCTTCTGCGATGAATTCTTGACGCTCCACTGCTTGCTTCGACTTTACGCTTGACGGGCGCGCGATGAGGACAAAGCGGCAAGGCGGTGCTCAATTACTTTCACAGGAACACCGGGGATGTCGACGGTTGCCATGCAAACACGCGTCGGACGTTCGCCCGCAGGAAAGCAACGAGCGCACCTTCCTATTTAGGGTCGAGAGGCACCGATGGTGAAGGTACCACCGATGCCGTCCTCCTTGGCGGACACCTTCTTGGTCTTTGGCGGAGCTGCCATCGTCTTCTTGAACTTGCGGTGGAGCTCGATGGTGCGTCCTCGGCGGTAGCGCAGCACTCCAAGAGGTGCGCTTGCCGGAGTGGGCATCGAGCTCTTGCGGACTTGGTCTTCTTCTTCCTCCGGAGCTTCGGTGACAAGTGTCTTGCTACATTGCGCATTCTTTGCTTCCCGGTAGATCTTGTCGGCACAGATAAGAGCATCCTTCTTGTCGCCATGGACAGAGATGATGCTTATCGGGCCTGGCATCTTGAGTAAGTTGTAGGCATAGTGAGAGGCTGCCATGAACTTGGCGAGTGCTGGACGGCCAAGTATCCCATTGTAAGGCAATGGGAAATCAGCAACGTCGAATGTGACCCTCTCAGTCCTGAAGTTGAGCTCGCTGCCAAATGTTACCGGCAACGTGATCTTCCCCTTCGGCTTGCTCCTTCCCGGATTGATTCCTTGGAAAGTGCCAGTCTCTTCGAGCTCGCTGTCAGGGATCTGAAGCTTCTGGAGCACCGCGGAGGAGATCAGATTCAAGCCGGCCCCGCCGTCAACTAGCATCTTGGTGACCTTGAGGTTGCGGATAGTTGGTGAGACCAACATCGGCAAGCACCCGACCGCAGTTATGCAATCAGGGTGGTCCTCAATATCAAAGATGATAGGCGTCTTTGGACCACTTCGTGAGGCTTGCGTTACTCTACGGATGGTTCCGCTGCATTGACCTCCGCATCCACTGCATGAGTTGGCGGTGGGAAGTATGCAGGGAAGCACCTCCGTCAACGCAGAGGACCTCTGTAGCTTTCTGAAACTCCTGCTCATCGGCGTCGTCATCATCCATGTCTTCATCGTCGTCTTCGTCTTCATCTTTGTCGCGGCGGCGGGAGGCTGTCTCCTTGCCGCTGCCCAGCCTTGCCCATGGCGCCCTCCCGGCCGGGGCGTTTCTTCTTGGCTCCTCCGGCACCTTCTGAAACCTTCTCCTTGTCGTGCCGCTCGTACTCAGCCTTCATTGTTCAACAATCTGCTCGACCTTCTTGCAGCTCACGGAGGTCATGGCCCTTGGTGCGGTGGATCTTGCAATCGCTTGCGGAGCCGTCACGCTTGTCGGCGGCCGCCACAGATCGGTGGTTGGCGTCGGTCAACCTCCTTGCCGGAGCCACCAGCCTTGGCGTTCTTGTCGCCACCTCCGTTGCGGACTGCTCAACAGCTAGCACTTCTCTGCCTTTCTTTCTTCATTGTTCCGCCGGCTCTTCTTTGCCGGGCGGTCTCCTCCTTGTCGAGATCCTGCTTTCATTCTCTCCGGAGTCTCCTCCTCCTCAAAGACGCGTGCACACTTGTCGGCCAAGGCATACAGCTCACCGGCGTCCTTGACTTTGCACATCGCCATCTCCTCCCTCATCCTGCGGTTCCGCGACGTTACGATGAAACACGCCGATCACCGCGGCAGGTGGACATCTGGGATGTTGTAGTGCACACGGCTGAATCTCTGAATGAACTTGCGTAGGGACTCTCCTTCATACGGGAGAGCGGATGAAGGTCACTTTCTTGGCCATGGGGCTTGTGGCGCTGTGAAGGCGCCAACAAACCGATAACGCAGATCTGCCAAGAGGATATGGAGTTGTCCGGCAAGTGCATGAGCCAAGACTGACGTTGGGCTTGAGTACCGGCGGAAGTAGTTGGCAAGGATCTTGTCGTCTCGTCCCCGCAGCCTGCACCGTGATGGTGTAGATGTTGAGGAACTCCGACGGATGCGTCACCCCGCCATCGTACTTTTTTCTCGCACGTCGGCTTGAAGTTTTTCTTCTTTGGGCCACTGGACTTGCCGCAGCTCACGAGTGAACGCAGGGCAACCTACCGCGTACGGCAAGTCGCATGGTTCCCCTGGCGCATGCATATCGACAGAAGGCCGAGCGCGCTGGTCTGACTGACGCCGCGCTTCTCTTCGATGCTCCATGCGAGTTCGAGCGTCTTCTTGTTGTCGCTCATGAAGAACTTGGTGCTGATCGCGGCGAGCTCGTGGATCCCATGACGCAGTGGAGTCACTGTCGAGGTGGATCCGGCGAGTCGGCGACCTTGGCCTTCGGGGTGGAGAGTGCATGGTGGTTGCACCCCCACCGGTCTCGTCGCCACCGGCTCGCGTTTGGCGCTCTTGCCGCGGCAGCGACGCACTCGGTTGCAGCGGGCGTCGCCGTTAAGCGGCCGATGAGACTACAGATTGTGGCCCTCCACTCGTCGACCTTGTCGGCCGTTGGAGGGTAATGTCGAGAGCAATTGAGCTCTCGCCAGCTTCTGCTGGAGTAGTGGGTGGCAATGGCGAACGGCGCGAGGAGCGGGATATGCTCGGACTTCTATCTATATTAGAAGGAGCAGCATCCCGTCCAGGCGACCGTATCTCGCTCGTGCCAGCATGTTGGCGTGCACGCTGGTCTTGAGGGTCTCGAGATCCTCCAGCTCCATCTCGGTCCAACGAGCGTATGGCATTGTGACTGCCATGACGCTGTCGGTCCCGCGCCTCCTGAGACGGGCGCGGTACATGTACGGACGCCGAGGTCTGCGCGGCCTTGTCCCCTCGGCCTTGGCAAGCAGCGTGAGCGCCCCGTCGCCGTCGTCCTCCCGCCGGCGTCTACCCCACCACCTGTTTGCTCCGGTGGCGGTGGGTTCGACGCGGACGGGGCTTCTGCCGCCGAAGCCTTCTTCTTCGGTGGCATGTTGATGAAGATTTTGAAGATGTCGCTCGTGTGAACGCCGGATCAGGTTCACACAACCTCGACGCCCCCTACCTGGCGCGCCAAAGATGTCGGGGAGGCTGATCGGACCCACGAACACCTATGGGGCCGGCGGACCAGGCCCCTTTGGTTCGGAGGGGGCGGAGATCGCCTGAAGAGCGGATCGAGGCGAAGCACACGAGCGGTTACCCAGCTTGAGCTCTCCGGAGAGATAATACTCCTACTGCTGCTTGTCTGATTGTATTGTGATCTTGCTAGGGAGCGATGAGAGCTACAAAACCTAGCGTGAACGTCTCTGGTCTCGAGTGAGTCGAACGGACCGAAGCCCCTCTACGTTGCGCATGGGCCTCCTTTTATATGCTCAAGGGGTCTCCGACAGGTGGCAACGTAGATGAGGGTACAAATGGAAAAGCGATGGTTGGTACACCTACTTGAGCGATTATGCGATTGCACTATACCTAACCCTGACGGCAAGGGACAAAAGCATTAAATGCCCGTCCCTGTCGCCTAAACAGTGCAATAGAGCGCCACCGTTTGCCATGATGGTAGGCTTGTCAGCGCCGCTTATCGCTGCTCCCCGCTGGTTGCACAGCCTCTTGACACGTGCGCATGGGATGGTCCCATGGCGACACGTTGATGGATGAGCTGGAGCGGAGATGAAGAGAGGTTGCCTGCCGCGGCAAGTGCCTTGCCGCGGCTGAATCCTTGTCGCGTCCGGAGGCCTGTCGCGCTCCGAGCCTTCCGACAAGCTCCTCTTGCCGGGTCTTGTCTTCTGCGTGCCTTGAGTGGCCTTCCGGCAAGCTCCTCTTGTCGGGCCTTGTCTTCTTGGTTAAATACTTTGTTCTTGAATGGCTCCAAAGGAACCACGGAGGATCTTGGCGGTGACCAGGCAAGCCCTGCCGCGGGGTGCTGCAACTGCCCGTGCACGAGTTCGGGATACTAGGGGTACCCCTACTCTAGTACACCGACAATCGGAGAAAGACCGGAACATGGAGCATAGAACTCAAAGTTTTATCAAGAAAACCCAAAGACAGGAGATATCAACTATGGAATGATAGCTCATGAAAATAATAAGAGCAGAAACACGCTATCCATGTTATCGCCCGCCTATGCTATTGTCACCGTGCTGAGTTAAGCATGTGTTTCTTTGGAAGGAATGGATGGTAGAAGGCTACTACAGCATCTGTCAGCAAAGGATGCAGTTTTAACGTAGCTGGTGTATCACCAGGATCTGGAGTGTTACATCAAGAAGTTAAGATGGACCTACAAGAAGCAGTATTTGATAAGGAAGCAGTTCGTGAAGAACTCAGGACCCAGAAGCTGAAGTAGCCAAGCTGGAGGAGCAAAACCTCGAGATACCGGAGGTTTGTCAAGAACTGAAGGATAGAAGGACCATGGTTCATGTCAAGGAAGTTGAAACCAGAAGTTTGGAATGCAACTCCAGAAATACTAAAGGACGTCACGAGAGATTTCACGTCAACAGAGATAATTTGGCAAAAGAACTTGAGAAGGACAAGCATGATCAGAAGAAGCCATCGGAGACATGAACAAGAATCGAAGAGTTTGATGACTTTGAAGATTTATTTACCTTTAGAAGACCAAACCCCTATTACCTACCTGCGTTAGATGCGACAATTGTGAGCTGTCATTTGTTTGATGTTTTTTTCCGACAGCCACAATAAAACCTGTCTTTTCAAAAACTTTTGTTTGTATTGTGTGCATCCCTCTCGATCTCTCTTATCCCAACCCAAACCCATCGACCCATTAGAGGATGGATGGAGATGAGCTCGTATTATCTGGACCGATGAGTCAATTGGAGACAGACTGATGGATTCAGAACATGGAGGATCACATGGAGAATAACCCTATAGCCGGAAAGGATATGACCAGCATGCTCTTGAGTGCTTTGAAAGAGGTGCCACTACTTGGTGGAGGATGTACCGAACCATCAATGGATGGCAAAGAGTAACCACTTGGGAAGAATTTAAGTTGACTTTGTTAAAGTCTTGGCTAGTGTCCCAGAAATTGAGGCCTTATGGAAAGGATATGAAGAAACCTTGTGCATACAAGCTTTTTGGAGAAATAGGACACAACCATAAAGAAAACAAGGACGAATACCCTCATAAGCAGAGGATTACCAAAGGAGTTAGCCGAGGATTTTCAGGGAACTTCGATTGGAGATTGTTCCCAAAGGTTTTGTTGCAGCAATGGAGGTTCAGTCTACATTGTTGGGAAAGATCCGTGAAGCTCAGAAGGATGACAAAGAGATTGCTGAGGTAAAAGAGAGGATGAGTAAAGGAAAGGCCGAAGGTTTTCGTAAGGATGAGCACGACACCTTATGGTTCGAGGACCGTGTATATGTGCCCAATAATGCAAAGATCAAGGAGTTAATACTTCGGGAGGCTCATGACTCACCATACTCGATTCACCCTGGAAACACCAAGATGTATTTGGATTTGAAGAAGTGTTTCTGGTGGACAGGTATGAAGAAGGATATTGCGGAGTATGTAGTCGTAGGTGATGTATGCCAGAGAGTAAAGGCAGAGCATCAGAAGCCAGTCGGATTACTACAGCCTATGCCAATACCCGAATGGAAGCAGGATAAGCTTGGCATGGATCTCATTACCGGATTTCCCAGAACCCGAACTGGACATAATTCTATCTGGGTAGTAGTTGACTCGCTTGACCAAAGTGGCTCACTTTATCCCAAAGGAAAACCACCTATACAAGTCTGAAGTTGGCCAAGATATATTTGACCAGGAACGTATATGCGCATGGAGTTCCGAGGACCATTGTATCGAGATAGAGGGACCCAGTTTACTTCAAAGTTTTGGAATCGATTCGTGAAACTTTGGGTACTAGGCTAGAGTTCAAGATACTGACCTTTCATCCATGAGCATGATGGAAAGACCGAGAGAGTCAATCAGATTTTGGAGGACATGTTGAGAACGCATGCGCTAGATTATGGATCTTGTAGGGATGATAATCTACCTTACGCGGAGTTCTCATTCAACAACAGCTACCAAGTCAGTTTGAAGATGGCCCCTTTTGAAGCTTTGTATGGGAGAAGGAGACAGACACCGTTGATGTGGGATGAAGTTGGAGACCGTCAGTTGTTTGGACCAAATGTGATCAAGGAGTCAGAAAAGAGTGTTAAGTTGATTCGAGATAGACTGAAGGTAGCTCAGTCCAGGCAGAAGAGTTATGCAGACTCAAAAATGCAAGGAGGTAGTCTATGAAATTGGAGACAGAGCATGTCTTCATGTGTCCCCTCTGCGAGGATTTAAACGATTTGGAGTTAAGGGAAAGTTAGCCCCGAGACTTGTAGGACCATACCGAGTTTTGGAGCGTATGGGAGAAGTGGACAACAAGTTGGAGTCACCTGAAGGACTGCCAGGAGTTCATGAGGTGTTTCACGTTTCCCAGTTGAAGAAGTGCCATGCAGAGATGGCCAACATTCTCTTGAAAGGACGCTTGCCCCTGGAAAGGATAATGATGTTCCATGAAGTGGAGTATGGACTTCATAAGTATAAGTTTTTATCTCGGTATGTGGGATATCCCACGAGGATGAAGATATGAATTACTATTGGATAAAAAGGAGGTATGATGTTGGAAGTATGGATCAATGGAAATTCCATGATGAGTCGGAGTAATCATGTCCTAGTTTGGTGCCAATAGAAGGAAGGGAGACAATACACTTGGATGGATTTTTAGTATGCTAGGAAGCTGGAAGTTGAATGTTGGAATAACGATCAGTTGCCCAGAGGATGAGTTCAAGGTTTACAAGTGATGAGATGGGCCATAATCCACAGGCCCCAGGACCTGCCAAGAAGCAAGCACATTCTTGCTGAAGGAAAAACCCTGGCAGAAGTTACGATTTTATTGATAGACGATTCTATAGGAGTTTACATAAAACACGAGAGTTGTTAAGGAGCGATAGATGTTTGTTTGGCTTGCGTAATCAATGGATTTATCCGAACTTGGTTCGTCGACAAGAGAAATTCTGCAATGCTTGTGAGGATGACCGAGTGTTAGAATGCGAGATTAAGCTAAACCATATCTGAGGTAATGATTTGGGTGCGGGATGGATTGATCACCATACCGACTTACTCTTATTGTTCGCCTTGCTATATGGGATGGTAAATCTGAGTGACTTACCTATAGTAGAGAGATGACGATCAAAACCTTGTGTGAAACTTAGAATGGTATAAGTATTTTCCCTTGTACCACGGCATTGTTGCCAATCATAGGATATCTGGTGAGGTTCAACCTGCACCAGTTTTCTGCAGGAGAAACCATAAATTGTTGACCACCATGAGATATCGATAGTTGTTTAGAATTGGCGCCAGACCCGTCAGCTAAGAGGACCCAGTTTCGGGATAACCTTACCAAGAGGAAAGGACAAAATAATTAAGGAAAAGGTTATGCCACTACCGGGAGAGCCCAGAGAAGGAATTTTCCTGAAAGATCTAAGAAGACCGACCCTGTCAACAAAAGGGTGGAGTATATGAGTTTTGATGGAACCATAACCATGCTTCTAAGGGTGGTAGCACCCGAGACCCCGGAGATGATCGATGGATTTTGAGAAGACCCCAACCCTAACCTTTTTATTGCTAGCCTCTCCGAATCTCGAGGACGAGATTCATCTTAAGGGTGGTAGTTTTGTAACATCCCAAAATTCTAAATTTTGGAATGTTATACTAAATAGATAGTTTTGATTGATTGTTTGATTGATTGACTGAAAGTGAGTGAAATTTGAAACTTTTTGAAAGTTAAATGAGAGGGAATAAAAGGACTTTCCCAAACTTTCATTTTTGCATTTTATGATCTCCGTGAATTCAAATTCTTTTCACCACAAAACCCTGGAGAGAAGATGACATGACTTCTTCCATTTATTTAAATGACAAGGGTGTTGAAAATATTTGAATTTCATTTGGAAAATATTTCCAATTCTGAAACTTCATGCAACTCAATGATTTTCATGAGAGAAGATAAAATGACTTCTTCAAATTATATGAAATATGAGTTGGGAGTTTTAAAAGAATTAAATTCAAAGTTCTTTTGAATTTATTTTCAATTTGGAGTTATTGAGTTTTATTCAAATTATTTTTCTCCAAAAATACAATATATGGAAAATAGGGTAACATGATTCCCTACATCAGAAAATTGGAGAGAAATTAATTTGAAGTCATTTTGGTATTTTTAAAATGATTTTTATTGGATTTCATTAGACCAGTAGCACTCTTTGAATTATCTGAATTTGTGTGGATTTTATTTGGCATTATAAAAATGTCCATCTTGTAGGAAATCTTTTTCTGAAAATTTTGATATATTATATGCCTATAGTATTTTTTTTGGTGGTTTATTTACCATTTAGTGTTTTCGGGAAAATGTTTAAAAACCCTTTCATGCCCAGGCGGCCCAGCCAACCGGGCAGCCGCACCACACCCCGTCACCCCATGACCGACTCGGTGAGTCCGCCCGCCGCCTGACATGGAGCTGCCGTCTCCCGGACTCCTCATCTCCGCCCTTCCACACGCCACCGTCCTCCCCGCCTCTTTAAAAAGGCCCCCACGGGACCCACAGGTCCCGTTTTTCGCCACGCCGCCGCCGCCCGCTGTTACATGCCACCGCCGACGCCGCCCCTCCCCCTGCTCTTCGCCGCCTCCCACGACCTTGTGAAGCCGCCCAGCAGACACGCCGGCGCCCGCTTCATGGAGCCGTCCGCCGCCGTTCGCCGGACACGCCCTAGCCGCCGGATCCCGCTGGTTTTGCCGACCCGACGGTTTTGTCGAACCGCCCGAATCGGTAATAAAACCGACCGGTTTTCGTTTCGTTTTTTTATAAAACCTGTTTTTTTCTCTTATTAGCTTTTTAGCGAACGTTCATTAGGTTAGGTTCAGCAGTGAATGGTTTTCATTAGTTAGCGTTCGACAACGAACGTTCACTCAGTAGGTTTTTCTTTTTCTTTTTTTATTTTCTGTCCAAGGACCTATTTGTAGTATTTATTTACGTAATAGCCCCGGTTTTCAAACCCTCACAACTTTTTACTCGTTAGTCCAAATCCCACGAAACCAACGCCCACTTCTTCGTTATGATCTCCTCTATCCAGTAATCCAACTCAAACATGTTTTTGAAAGTTTAAAATTTGAATTAGATCATATTTGAATTAGAACTTCGTTTGATCATAACTTGAGTTTCGTAAC
This sequence comes from Aegilops bicornis, assembly GCA_021605145.1. Lineage (NCBI taxonomy): Eukaryota > Viridiplantae > Streptophyta > Magnoliopsida > Poales > Poaceae > Aegilops > Aegilops bicornis. Next base: position 284,746,865 of record CM038674.1, on the reverse strand, counting down.
TCCGATTTAGTTGATTCTTTTTGCAAATCGAAGCTCTTGACCTAAACTTTCTGATAAGGCCAAATTCACATAATTTTGGTACTGTTAGAAATTGTTTAATGTTGCAAGAGTTATTTTCTTGGTTTTGATGTTTTCCGAATCGTCTTCTTCGTTCTTTCTGATCTTTTGAGTGATTGCTTATGTGTGGTTACTATTGCTTGCTTACGATAGATTGATCGGAGTGTGACGAGTAGAACCATCCAGAGTTTTGAGTGCAAACCATCTTCGTCAACATTGCAGGCAAGTAACACTTAGATCATACCTTTTCTACTACCCAGTTTTATGCATTAGATCTATCCTCAAACATTGCATGATTAGGATCTAATTAAATTGTGGGTTTTGAGAAGTAGTTTGAGGTAGTACCTATTACCTGTTTATTTTCAAACCCTTGGGAGTTACTTCTACGTTTGCTTATTATGCCATGCTATGCTAGTAGACGTGGATTGGGTGAGTGTATTCCATGACAGATGTGAGATTGTTAAATTAATGGTTTATTTAAGGTGGCAACTTAAACACACATCTGGGTGGATTGAGGCACCTGGTTTCCATCAGGACTTGCCTGTATTTCTTCTGACCGCCACCCAGGCTCAAAGGGATCATGAGATTATTCATGCTAGAAACTTCCGTGTGCAGCCACATGCTACTATGGGCTCTAGCATAGTTGACTAAGTTGTGCGAACTCTTACGGGTAGACTAGCTGATGTAGGGGTTGTAGGTTGGTACGGTCTACCCATATGTAAGTTGCTAAGCGCTTACGAAAGACTGTGTCTCAGTCATCCGTTTCTCAAACACCATGTAGTGCGAGAAATCAAACGGAGGAGATCGAGTCTTATGGGGAAAAGTGCACAAACCTCTGCAGAGTGTATAAACTAATCATGGTTAGCCGTGTCCCCGGTTATGGACATCTTGAGTATCTAGTATCTGGATATCATGTGAATCTCATCATGTTACTCTAATTAATATTGTTGGGTTGTTAATGAGTACTTTTAATTGGGATTGAGAATGTTGTCAACCATTCTCAATGTTTAACAACCACCATGATAGTTAAATAAATTTATTCCTTTGCGATGAGGAAAAATTGGCTTTACACAAAAGCGTAACCATAGAGCTTTCCACCAGCCATATATGCATATAGTATAGGCTTATTCTTTCATTACTCTCTATGTGTTACATTGCCAGCATATTCCATGTGCTGACCCGTTTTCGGGCTGCAACGTTTCATGTTGCAGACTTTTCAGACGACGAGTAAGTGATACGTTAGGGTTACGATTTCTACACTCAACTTTGTCGTTGGTGTTGATGGGAATCCACAACCTTGTTACTTCCGCTATTTGGATTGAGGTAATAGTGTTTACGTTATTTTTACATGTGATTTACCTCTGTTATAAATCCTCGAGCACTGTGTGTGTCAGCATACCGATCCAGGGATGACACTTAAGCACAGAGACTTGATCCATTCGGGTCGGGTCGCTACAGAAAATTAATCCCAAAGTGATAGATATCCAAGAAGGATAAAGAAATAAAGAAAAAATGTCATGGAGATTGAGGGAGTCCTGGACTAGGGGGTGTCCGGATAGCCGAACTATCATCTTTGGCCGGACTCCAAGACTATGAAGATACAAGATTGAAGACTTCGTCCCTTGTCCGGATGGGACTTTCCTTGGCGTGGAAGGCAAGCTTGGCGATACGAATATGTAGATCTCCTACCATTGTAACCGACTCTGTGTAACCCCGACTCTGTGTAACCCTGACCCTATTCGGTGTCTATATAAACCGAAGGGTTTTAGTCCCTAGGACGAACAACAATCATACCATAGGCTAGCTCCTAGGGTTTAGCCTCCTTGATCTCGTGGTAGATCTACTCTTGTACTACCCATATCATCAATATTAATCAAGCAAGAGTAGGGTATTACCTCCATCGAGAGGGCCCGAACACAGGTAAAAACATCGTGTCTATTGTCTCCTGTTACCATCCGCCTAGGACGCAGTTGGGACCCCCTACCCGAGATCCGCCGGTTTTGACACCGACATTGGTGCTTTCATTGAGAGTTCCTCTGTGTCGTCACCTATAGGCCCGATGGCTCCTTTGATCATCAGCAACGACGCGGTCCAGGATGAGACTTTTCTCCCCGGACAGATCTTCGTGTTTGGCGGCTTTGCACTGCGGGCCAACTCCCTTGGCCATCTGGAGCAGATCGAAAGCTACGCCCACAGCCATCAGTCAGATTTGGGAGTTTGAACTACGGTGACATCCACGGAGACTTGATCTTCGATGGATTCGAGCCACAGCCAGCGCTACCGCCTTGTCTCGATGGGCGAGATCTAGCTCGACGCCGGACAAGGCCACGGAGGTCGCACGCACCGGGCCCGACCCTTAGCTCGGAGCCGACTCCCCGATCGAGGACGAGTGGTTGGACACCACCTCGGGGGCTACGATCTCAACGGCGATTGAGCCGAACTCCATCCCTGTCCTTTGCGAAGACCGTGACTCCAAGGTGCCGGACTCCTCTCCGGACTCCGAACCCTCTGCGCCCCTGCCGATCGAATCCGATTGGGCGCCGGTCATGGAGTTCAGTGCCGCGGACATCTTTCGGCACTCGCCCTTTGGCGACATCTTGAAATCATTAAAGTCTCTCTCTTTATCAGGAGAGCCCTGGCCGGACTACGGTCAAGAAGGTTGGGATGCGGACGACGAAGAAATTCAACGCCCACCCACCGCCCACTTTGTAGCCACTGTCGAAAGCTTAAATGACGTGCTCGGTTTTGACTCCGAAGACATCGACGGCATGGACGACGATGTAGGAGACAACCATGAACCAGCACCCATAGGATATTTGACAACCACCTCATCCCATGATGTATACATGGTGGATACACCTAAAGGAAGTGACGACGAGGAACAACGGGACACTACGAAGGATAAATCCCTCGGCAGTCAAATCGGCAACGTAAACGCCGCACCAAGTCCCGCCTCGACAAAGACCCAGCCATAGAGCCGGCCGAACCGGTGGACGACGAACATGCTATCGAGCAACCGTCCGAACAGGACAACTTGGATAAACAACCCGTCCCCGGCGAAGATAACAGTCCGGACGACCTCACGCCGGACAAATTGTTGGAAGCGAAGAAGCTCCACAAAAGGCTTTCGCTGCCATCAAGGTAGCCTGAAAAAGCAGGCGGAAGCTCAAAACAGCGGAAGATGCACTCGAGAATCAAATGGAGCAAAGTACTCAATACCATGAGACAAATCTGACGATCGCCCGAACAAAGAGCTACCCAAAGAGAAAACTACTGCCCGAATTTGATGAGGAGGCCGTAGAGCCCCCACAATCAAAAAACAAAGAGGCCGCCGGGTCGGATAGACGACCACATGGCAAACATAGAGCGGCAAGCGGTGCCGCACACAAGCCAGCACGCGATCCGCATAAGGATCCGCACCAAAAGGATGGCCCAGTTAGATCTATCTACGGGCCAAGGAAACAAGTTCTGGCGAGCAATACAACAAGTCAAATATCCGAACATCACGGCACACCCAAATACAGGGGCGCCGCGCACCCTGTATGTTTCACCGATGAGGTGCTGGATCATGAATTTCCAGTGGGATTCAAGCCCGTAAACATAGAGGAATACGACGGAACGACAGACCCTGGAGTCTGGATTGAGGATTACATCCTCCACATACACATGGCTAGAGGAGATGATCTCCACGCCATAAAATACTTACCCCTCAAGCTCAAAGGGCCAGCCCGGCATTGGCTTAAAAGCCTCCCCGAAAACACCATTGGTAGTTGGGAAGAGCTTGAGGATGCTTTTCGGGCCAATTTCCAGGGAACCTATGTCCGACCTCCGGACGCAGATGATTAAAGTCATATAACTCAACAACCCAGAGAGTCAGCCCGCAAATTCTGGAACAGGTTCCTCACCAAAAAGAACCAAATAGTCGACTTTCCGGACGCCGAAGCCTTAGCAGCTTTCAAACACAATGTCCGAGACGAATGGCTGCCCAGACACCTCGGCCAGAGAAGCCGAGAACCATGGCTGCACTAACAAGCCTCATGACCCGCTTTTATGCGGGAGAGGATAGTCAGCTAGCAAGATGCACATACCAGCGACCCAAGTACATCCAAGTCGAGGGATGAGAATGGGAAACCATGACGCCGCAAGGACCAGCGCCGGATTAAGGGGAACGGTCCAAAGAGCGCGGCAGTCAACGCCGGATTCAAAAGCTCACGGCAGAACAATAAAAAGTTGCCCCTTAAGGACAATAGGGAAGAGCTATCCAACTTAAACAAAATCTTGGACAAGATATGCCAAATCCACAATTACTCCGGGAAGCCTGCAAACCATACCCACAGAGATTGTTGGGTCTTCAAGCAGTCCGGCAGACTCAACGCCGAACACAAGGGGCTCGACACACCAAGCGAGGACGATGACGAAGCCCACAAGCAGAGCACCGGAAAACAAAAGAATTTCCCGCAAAAAGTCAAAACAGTGAACTCACTTCAAGTGACAACAGGGAAAACAGAGCGGCGCCCATAGAAACACGTGCCGCATGGTCTATCCCAGCAGAGTCCCAACGATGGTTGTCAAAACCAATCATCTTCGATCATCAGGACTATTCCGAAAGTATCCGGAGCGCAGGATGGACTGCCTTGATATTAGATCCTATAATCGACGGACTCCAATTTACACAAGTCCTAATGGACGGAGGTAGCGATCTAAACCTGCTATATCAGGACACAATTCGCAAAATGGGGATAGACCCAACCAAAATTCGCCATAGCAACACCTCCTTCAAAGGGGTAATGCCAGGCCCATATGCCCATTGTACGGGCTCCCTACTGCTAGAAGTTATGTTCGGCTCATCCGACAACTTCCGCCGCAAAAAGTTAACCTTCCACATCGCCCCATTCGAAAGTAGCTATCAAGCACTCTTTGGGGCGTGAAGCTTTCGCCGCTTTTAACGCAATACCGCATTATGCATCTCTTACACTCAAAATGCCCGGTCCACGCGGCATCATCTCATTAAAAGGGAGTATTAAGTGTTACTCGAGCACGGAAGAACGTGAGACTGCCTCGACAGCCCCACACCAATCCGGCTCCGCTAATCAAAGCACCTGAATAGGTCATTCAAACCCCGGACACAGCTAGACGAGTCCGGCGCCTACTAGCGGCATACCCCCATACAAGGGGCTGCACGCACGTACAACAAGAGAACAATAAAGCTCAATTTTATTCACCTTCTGAACCATACTCTGTTTATTTAATATAAAGTACATTTCTCGCATGATATTTTTTCTTTTCAACTAAGTTCTTCTCTTTTACAGATGAACACCGTGCTACACCCGTCGAGATACGGCTACTTGAAGACACAGTAGCAGACGTGCAGCGGGGACCCGTCGCAAGGATTCTTTTCAGATTAAGACCTGCGTAAACCTTTTTCTTGTCTCTTGTTGATACACATCCCCGGTTCCTTACTATAACCAAGGAGGAGGCTGGCGTTTTGGCATCGGCCACACCAGAATTTTTGCGTGTACACGACACCAGGGGCTTAGGGCATTATTCCGCCCGTTTTCATAAAGACCGAATACCTTAGGGAGTGTTCGGCGTCTCGAGTTAGGCCTTATATGCATCAGCTCCGAATCATGTCTTTGGTCAAATGTTGGGTTTGCCCGGCTCCCATGTTTTGGTACCTTACGTTCCGTTATATCGGCTAAGGTAGCGCTGGGAGAACCACTTCGATTGTGCCCCGGTTGAGCTGGGTTGAGCACCTTAGTGGAGAAAGCTAAAACTATTTGTCATGATATAGCGTGAGACTGGTCAACCACTGCGATGACCCAGCGGAATGTTTAGAATTCCCTGCATTGTGAAGGGACATTTCGGTCGAGCACATACGCGTTCTGAATTCGGAGAGGCTGCGGTGCCCCTAGGGGCTATATAGTAGCCCCACCATCAAACTCCTATGGCTAAGTGAAAGTGATAAAGCATTATATTCCGGCTGCCTAGTTTGCTAGGCTACCACCTCCTTAATAGGACCAAGACGTTGGATTAAGTGTGAAAAAGCGCCTTCTTTGCAAACACCCCCGCACTATGTGCGTGGGGGCTGAAGCCAAAGACTGCAATCTTTCAGGTTATATATACATATACATCAACGGCCGCACAGGGAGTAGTTTACTACTAGAACGCACAAGTATAAAAAGCTCTTATATTATATTGAAACATTGTTTTCACAAATCATACATGTCATTTAAACATAATATGCTTCGAGCACTGCGTCTCTATTAAACGAGCGCCCTGCAGGACTTCCTCAAAATAGTGCTCGGCGGTACTCAAACCTCGTCCGAATCTTGGGATGCAACGTCGGTGGCCTTCATCTCCGCCCAGTATGTCTTGACACGGGCATGGGCCATCCGCGCTCCCTCAATACACGCAGACCGCTTCATTGCGTCGATACGCGGTACCGCACCAAGGAACTGCTGCACTAAGACAAAATAACTCTTCGGCTGAGGTCCGCCAGACCACAAATGAGTCATGACATGCTTCATGGCAAGTCTGGATAACCGATTCAGCTCGGCCCATTCGGCCAACCGATCGTTCAACGGAAGAGGACGCTCCGGACTATGGAATTGCGACCAATATAGCTCTTCCCTTCGCGCCTTCCGCCTCGGAAGTGCTCAATCGCGTCCGCAGCGCTCGCCGCTAAGTCCAGATAAGCATCCTCCGAACTCCACAACTGAGCATACTTCGGATCCATATATTTCCTCCGCAGCAAAAACGGTTTTCCAGCCGCAATAGCCCCGGCCTGATTCAGCTCCTCCTTGGCAGCTCTCATAGCGGAACGGGCATCCTTGGATTCGGCGGTGGCCTTTTTCAGGTTCTCTTGCTTCGCTTGACGTTCTTTTTCAAGAACCCCGCAGCGGTCGGTAGCATTCTTCAACTTTATGGCCATATCGGCCATTTCCTCTTTCTTGACAAAGCGAGCAGCCCGTTCGCTTTTTAGCTCTTGAGCGCCCTTAAAGCGCCGAATTACTATTTACGCTTGCTCTTTAGCTCGGCGAGTTCCGCCGCAGCTCCTCCACAGCAGCGGCACCGTCTGCATCAAAAGCATACAAGTAGTAAGGCACGAGCGTCAAGCTCCCTTACCAGGTGTCCGCGAAGAAGTCGCATACCTTGTGACTCGTCAAACCGCTTATTGACAAGCGCGATGTCCGCATCTGCCTCGTCAAGTTGCCGCTTTAGTTCGGCAAATTCATCGATCCGGCTGGCCGGACGCCCGCCACCTATTTAGGAGCGGCGATATGTTATAACTGAGATTATGATCCTCGGCATGCTGTCAATTTTGACAACATACCGAGTCTCAGGGGCTACTATCTATATAGGGCGCATTCTATATGCATAACTGTCAGAAGGTACATCATTTTTTTCGTACCTCAAACCCCGTCAGTAAACTTCTGGCGGCTTCATGCAATCCGCTCTCAGCGGATGCAATTCTTTCAATTACCGTAGCCATTAGCGCACGGTGATCTTCTGAGATATACGCTCGCCCGAGCAGGTCCTTCAGCTCCTCCGACCGCACGCCAGTTGGCGCCGGACCGTCCGGCCTCGCCGGACTCGAAACTCTCCGTGGCGACACTTGAAGTCGCTTTGCCTCGCCTGGCGTGATAGGTGGAGGCGTTCACTCTCTATCATCTCCCATCGAAGATCCCCAAGACGAGCTCACTGAGAAGGGCCGAGATCCGAACTACAAGGTACAATTTTGGTTATCTTGAGGAAATAAATCTGAGGATGTTCTTTATTCACAGGACCCCTTCTTTTTACTTATGGCTCATTTGGAGGGCTGATCCCCTTGGGGAAATAGTGCGGCTGGGATACTTCCCGGCGCCGGACTTTCTGACGAAGACTCCTTTCCCTGTTTTGAGGCCTTGGCTTCCGGGTCGTCGGAAGCGGTCCTCTTATCCCCTTGGAGGGGAGGATCCCTGATCCCCTCTTCCTTGAAAGCCTCCTTCGTGGAGGCAATTGCTTCCCTGCTCCCCCCTTCGCCTTCTTTAAAAGGCGCGGCCTTCAACATCTTGGTCAAGATGGGATCCGGCGTGGTCTCTGGGAGGGTAGCCGGACACCTTATACACTTTGCCTTGGCTATCCACTCCTGTTCAAGAAACGGCTCCCTTAAAGGGCATATATATGATAAATGAATGAACAGCCTGTCCAGTTACAGGGTTACTTACTTGAGTATCTGGGTGATTTCAGCTTAGACCTACGTCCTCGGTCAAGTCCGGACACTTCTCTTGTGATCCGAAGAACAATTTGTTCATCTCCTTGGGTGTCGCGCCCATAAAATGTTGGAGAGGTCGTGGTCCCTCCGGATTAAACTCCCACCGACGGAGGGGGCGACGTTTGCAGGGCAGAAGGCGCCGAATCAGCATAACCTGCGCCGCCACGACCAGATTGATCTCTCTTTCTTGGAGGTCTCGAATACGGCCCTGCAACAGAGGAACGTCCTTGGACGGCCTCCATCGAGCCCCGGTTGACCCATGATGCCACTCATGGTGGACTGGCGGAAGGCGGGTGGCGCCACCCATTTGGTGCCCCAGGAGCGGTGATATAAAACCACTCTCGTTGCCACAAACCAAGCTCCTCTTGAAAAGAGCCCTCGGGCCACGGAGCATCGGTAGACTTGCTTATGACCGCCCCTCCGCACTCTGCTTGTTGCCCCTCGATCATCTTCGGCTCCACCTTGAAGGTCTTGAGCCACAATCCAAAGTGAGGGGTAATATGGAGGAAGGCTTTACATACGACAATAAATGACGAGATATGGAGGATGGACTCCGGATTCAAGTCATAGAAATCCAGCCCATAATAAAACATGAGCCCCCGCACAAAGGGATCCGTCGGGAAGCCTAAACCCCGAAGGAAGTGAGACACGAACACCACGCTCTCGCCGGGCTCGGAGTGGGAATGACCTGCCCTGAGCAGGCAGCCTATGCGAGATCTCGCCGGTTAGATACACAGCGTCTCGCAGCTTTACACATCTTCTTCTCGTGACGGAAGAAGACATCCATCGGCCGAGCTGGTCGGAGCGGACATCGTCGAAGGTCCGAAGTGCCTAAATCTAAAGCTTTGGGTGTTAGAACTCGGCGCAAGCGAACTTCGATGGAGGGTGGAAAAAGAAGAGGGCCTTGGTCTCATTATAAAGAGGTTGAATACCAAGAGCCCTCCCGTGGTCGATTGGGACTCGCCGATAGAGGAGGCGTGCCAACGGGCACGGTTGGGTTACCCACGTCCGTATTGATGAGAATCCCGGAATAAGGGGGCACGATCTACGCTTTGATAAGACGTGCTAAGGAAACTGCCTTGCTAAACGCGCTAAGGTGGAACAGTAAAAAATGATTCGAATAAAAGCTTGGCCGTGGTGTGATGCCACGCCGCGGAATACGTTAGCAGATCTGTGCAAAAATTATTCTCTCTACGGTGGTATGTGGAACTTGTTTTGCAGAGCCGGACACTATCCTTGTGTTCAAAACCTTCTATGAAGTATTCGGAGGAGGAACCCGCCTTGCAATGCCGAAGACAATATGCGCGCCGGACTCGTCATCATTGAAGCCTGGTTCAGGGGCTACTGAGGGAGTCCTGGACTAGGGGTGTCCGGATAGCCGAACTATCATCTTTGGCCGGACTCCAAGACTATGAAGATACAAGATTGAAGACTTCGTCCCTTGTCCGGATGGGACTTTCCTTGGCGTGGAAGGCAAGCTTGGAGATACGGATATGTAGATCTCCTACCATTGTAACCGAATCTGTGTAACCCTAACCCTATTCGGTGTCTATATAAACCGAAGGGTTTTAGTCCGTAGGACGAACAACAATCATACCATAGGCTAGCTTCTAGGGTTTAGCCTCCTTGATCTCGTGGTAGATATACTCTTGTACTACCCATATCATCAATATTAATCAAGCAGGAGTAGGGTATTACCTCCATTGAGAGGGCCCGAACCTGGGTAAAAACATCGTGTCCCTTGTCTCCTGTTACCATCCGCCTAGACGCACAGTTCGGGACCCCCTACCCGAGATCCGTCGGTTTTGACACCGACAGAGATCATTGGACAAAATAAACTTGATTCTTAGTAATAGTTTTGAGATATAATGATGTGATATGTGAGTTATGTTGATGAGTAATTATGCTCTAGTAAGAATATTGGTGTTAAGGTTTGTGATTCCCTATGCATGCACGAAAGTCAATAATCATGCAATTAAAATTATATCCAACTTGTGGTGCATTATTCGGTGTTAATTATGCTTAATGCTTGCTTATGAGATTATTCGTTTCTTGGTTGGTCGCTTCCCAATCTTTTGCTAGCCTTCATTTTGCACTAAGTATGACCTCTACTTGTGCATCCAAAACCCTTTAAACCAGTTTTGCCACATGAGTCCACTATATCTACCTATATGCGGTATACTTTTGCCGTTCTAAGCAAATTTGCATGTGCCATCTCTAATTTTCAAAATAAACTTCTCTTTTGTGTGTTTGTTTCGCTAGCGGAATGGTAACGGGTGGCTAATATTTTCCATGCTGGATGTGCTATTCTCAAGATGAGTGTTTATTCACTTGTCATTGCACGAGAGTAAGGCAAAGGTCTTAGGGATGACCATTCCCGAAATGCAAAAACATATTTACTTTATGTTGTCAAATAATAGATTCTTGGGAAAGTGTTGGTATGGAAGGCACCCGTGGATACAGTTAGCCATGGAAAGTGAAAGAACGGTGGAAAAGGGAATAAACTTTATTTTCTGTTTGGGAACCGCCTATGGCATATCTAGCATGGAAAGAGTTCGTAAATCTAAGTCGTTTTCGTTGGTGGGATGGATACACCTCCCAAAATGTTTTTATCTCTAATTTTTCGCTTTGAGCTCTGGCACCTCTACAAATCCCTACTTCCCTCTGCGAAGGGCCTTTCTTTTACTTTATGCAATTTTATTTTGAAATTTGAGTCTCCATCTTCTCTCATAAAAAGCACCAACTAGAAGGTAATATGATCGTGCTCAATTATTGGGTGTAGTTAATATTCGAGTGTGTTTCATGAATGGATCAATGTTTGAGCATGATGGGCTAGGCATAACTTATTTTAGCGTTGATATTTTGAAAGACATGGTTGCTTGTTGATATGCTTGAGTATCTAAATTATTATGTCAAAACTAGACTATTGCTTTGAATCACATAAAAGTCGAAATGTCCATGCTATAAAGAAAAGAATATGATATGACTTGATGAATAGCACTCCGCATCAAAAATTCTGTTTTTATCACTTGCCTACTCGAGGACGAGTAGGAGTTAAGCTTGGGGATGTTGATACGTCTCCAACGTACCTATAATTTTTTATTGTTCCATGTTGTTTTATTATCAATCTTGGATGTTTTATAATCATTTTATATCATTTTTTGGTACTAACCAATTGACATAGTGCCAAGTGCCGGTTGCTATTTTTTTCATGTTTTTTACATCGCAGGAAATCAATATCAAACAAAGTCCAAATGCCATGAACCTCCATGATGATTTTTTGTGGGCCAGAAGGAAGGCAATGGGCCCTGGTTGGACCTGGGGGTGCCCCGAGGGGGGCACAACCCACTAGGGAGCGCCTGTACCCACCTCGGGTGCCCCCCAGACCGCCTCTTTGCTCTATAAATACCCAAATTTTCCAGTAACCCTAGAAGAGTTGACAAAATATTCATCCAGCCGCCGCAGAGTCCAGAACCACCAAATCCAATCTAGACACCATCACGGAGGGGTTCACCACTTCCATTGGTGCCTCTTCGATGATGCGTGAGTAGTTCCTTGTAGACCTTCGGGTCCATAGTTAGTAGCTAGATGGCTTTCTCTCTCTCGCTAAATTCTCAATACAATGGTCTCTTGGAGATCCATATTATGTAACTCTTTTGCGGTGTGTTTGTTGGGATGTGATGAACTTCAAGTTTATGATCAGTCTTATCTTTTTATATCCATGAAAGTTATTTGAGTTTCTTTGATCTCTTATATGCATGATCTCTTATAGCCTCGTATTCCTACTCTGATATTTGGGTTTTGTTTGGCCAACTTGATCTATTTATCTTGCAATGGGAAGAGGTGCCCGGTAGTGGGTTCGATCTTATGGTGCTCGATCCCGATGTGACGAAAGGAAGCGACTGCGTATGTATCGTTGCTACTAAGGATAAAAACGAGATCTATATCTACCGCCATATAGATAAACGGATCTTGTCTACATCATGTCATCGTTCTTATTGCATTACTCCGTATTTTCATCAACTTAATACACTAGATGCATGCTGGATAGCGGTCGATGTGTGGAGTAATAGTAGTAGATGCAAAGGTGAGTCGGTCTACTAATTTTGGACGTGATGCCTATGTAATGATCATTGCACGGATATCGTCATAATTATTTGAAGTTCTATCAATTGCCCAACAGTAATTTTTTTACCCACCGTTTGCTATTTTTCTCGAGAGAAGCCACTAGTGAAACCTACGGCCCCCGGGTCTTCTTTCTCATATATTTGCCTTGCGATCTACATTTCCTTTGCATTTTTATTCAGACCTATTAAACCAAAAAATACAAAATACCTTCCTGTGTTTTATCTTTATTTATTTTATTTGGCGTTCGATCTATCAATCTACTACAATTTATCTCACGTCTGCTTGCCTACCTTGAGGCGCCATACCCCGGAAGGGATTGACAACCCCTTTAACTCGTCGGGTTGCGAGGTGTTGTTGTTTGTGTGCAGGTGTTGTTTACGTTGTGTTTCTTGGTTCTCCTACTAGTTCGATACCTTGGTTTCATAACTGAGGGAAATACCTACCGTCGTTGTGCTACATCATCCCTCCCTCTCCGGGGAAATATTGACGTAGTTCCAGCTGCCATCATATACCCAATAGCAGCTCGGTGCTTCTTCAGAACCTTTAATAATCTTTCTTCTTCATGTTATGAAAGGTTAGCACTAATAATAACAGGATATATCTTCTTCTCATCAAGATAAGCATATTTCAAAGTGTTTGTCAATTGTTTTAATTCAAACTCAGGATCACCTTTAGTTGGAGGAGGACCTCCGAGAGTTTCAATAGGCAAATTGTGTTTAAGCAGAGGACGTTGTTCAAAGAAAATCTTATCTATTTCATTTCTTTCATGCATATGCATATCATTCTCATGGTTAGCAAATATTGTTCTAGTGGATTAGTAGGAGGTACAGCAATAGAACTAAGACCAATTGTTTCATCCTTACTAGGCAATTCTTACTTATGATGCTTTCTACTAAACTTAGAAAAATTAAACTCATGAGACACATCACCAAAACTAACAGCGACAGTTTGTTTCTCACAATCTATTTTAGCATTAACGATGTTCAAGAAAGGTCTACCAAAGATAATGGGACAAAAGTCATCTTGTGGGTTACCAAGAACAAGAAAATCAGTAGGATATTTTATTTTCCCACACAAGACTTCAACATCTCTAACAATCCCAAGTGGTGTGATGGTGTCTCTATTAGTAAGTTTAATAGTAACATGTATGTCTTCTATCTCAGCGGGTGTTATGTCATTCATAATTTATTGATATAAGGTAAAAGGAATAGCACTCATGCTAGCACGTATGCCGCATAAACCATGATAACAGTGATCTCCTATCTTAACTGAGATAACAGGCATGCGAACAACAGGTCTATGTTTATCCTTTTCATCGGGTTTGGCAATTCTAGCAACTTCATCACAGAAATAAATAACATGCCCATCTATATTTTCAACCAGGAGATCCTTAACCATAGCAACACTAGGTTCTACCTTAATTTGTTCAGCTAGTTTAGGTGTTCTAATATAGCTTTTATTGACCACAATTGAAACTTTAGCATGTTACTTTATCCTAATAGGGAAAGGTCGTTTTTCAATATAAGCAGTAGGAACAACTGGTTCAACATTATAGATAATAGTTTCATCTTTAGCTATTACCGGTTCTTTAATTTCTTCTTTAATATGTGGATGATATTTGAACCACTTCTCCTTAGGGAGATCAACATGAGTAGCAAATGATTCACAAAAGGAAGCTACTATCTCAGAGTCAAGTCCATATTTAGTGCTAAACTTTTGAAAAGCATCGGTATTCACAAAAGATTTAACACAATCATACTTAAGCTTAATACCTGACTCTTTACCTTCGTCGAGTTCCCAGTCTTCATAGTTGCATTTAATTCTTTCTAAAAGATCCCACCAGAAATCAATAGTCTTCTTCATAAAGGAACCAGTATAAGAAGTATCAAGCATGGATCGATCATCATGAGAAAGCCGAGCATAAAAATTCTGAATGCTAATTTCTCTTGAGAGCTCATGACTGGGGCATGAATATAACATTGACTTAAGCCTCCCCCAAGCTAGAGCGATACTTTCTTCTTCACGATGCCAAAAATTATATATGTAATTCCGATCACGATGAACTAGATGCATAGGATATTTTTTTGGTGAAACTCCAATTTCAATTGATTCCAATTCCAAGATCCAATATCATCGCATAGCCTATACCATGCCAATGATTTTCCCTTAAAAGAGAAAGGGGAAACCTTCTTATTAGCTTCATATCCAGGTAAACTTGCAAGCTTAAATAATCCACAAATTTCCTCCACATATATCTAGTGCATATCATGATGTTCTGTTTCATCTCCTGCATAAGGATTAGCTAGCAGTTGGTCTATCATACCAGAAGGAATTTCACAACCAATATTTTTAGTAGGTGCAGTAGGTTGAGGGGTGACTAATTGTGGTTCTGGTCGAGGTGAAGATACCCGGACAAACCCCCTCAAAGTATTGTTTTCCATAGTAACAAGTGATAGTAAATTTCAGCACGTAGTAATAATTTTTCATTGCCAATTTCCACTTACCAAGAGCGCTTCACTCCCTGGCAACAGCGCCATAAAAGAGCCTTGATGACCCAAAAGTATAGGGGATCAATCATAGTCCTTTCGATAAGTAAGAATGTCAAACCCAATGAGGAGCGGAAAGAAATGACATGTGGTTTTCATCAAGGTACTCTCTGCAAGCACTGAAATTATAAGTAACGAGTAGTTTGATAGCAAGATAATTTGTAACGAGAAAGTAACGATAATAGTAACGAAAATGCAACAAGGTATCCCAATCTTTGGAGGCAAAGGACAGGCCAAAATGGTCTCTTATGATAAGCAAAGCGTTCTTGAGTGTACACGGGAATTTCATCTAGTCACTTTCATCATGTTGGTTTGATTTGTGTTCGCTACTTTGATAATTTGATATGTGGGTGGACCGGTGCTTAGGTGTTGTTCTTACTTGAAAAATCCTCCAACTTATGATTAATCCCATCGCAAGCATCCGCAACTACGAGAAAAGTATTAAGAATACATTCTAACCATAGCATTAAACTTTTGGATCCAAATCGGTCCCTTACGGAATAGCGCATAAACTAGGCTTTAAGCTTCTGTCACTCTCGCAACCCATCATCTAATAACTACTCCACAATACATTCCCTTAGGCCCAAATTGAAGGAAATATGCCCTAGAGGCAATAATAAAGTTGTTACTTATATTTCCTTATATCATGATAAATGTTTATTATTCATGCTAGAATTGTATTAGCCGGAAACTTAGTACATGTGTGAATACATAGACAAAACTAAGTGTCCCTAGTATGCTTCTACTTGACTAGCTCGTTAATCAAAGATGGTTAAGGTTCCTGACCATAGACATGTGTTGTCATTTGATGAACGGGATCACAGCATTAGAGAATGATGTGATGGACAAGACCCATCCGTTAGCTTAGCATAATGATTGTTTAGTTTTATTGCTATTGCTTTCATCATGACTTATACATGTTCCTCTAACTATGAGATTATGCAACTCCCGAATACCGAGGAACGTCTTGTGTGCTATCAAACGTCACAACGTAACTGGGTGATTATAAAGATGCTCTACAGGTTTCTCCGATGGTGTTTGCTGAGTTGGCATAGACCGAGATTAGGATTTGTCACTCTGTGTATCGGAGAGGTATCTCTGGGCCCTCTCGGTAATGCACATCACTATGAGCCTTGCAAGCAATGTGACTAATGATTTAGTTACGGGATGATGCATTATGGAACGAGTAAAGAGACTTGTCGGTAACGAGATTGAACTAGGTATGATGATACCGACGATCGAATCTTGGGCAAGTAACATACCGATGACAAAGGGAATGACGTATGTTGTTATGCGGTTTGATCGATAAAGATCTTTACAGAATATGTATGAGCCAATATGAGCATCTAGGTTCCGCTATTGGTTATTGACCAGAGATGTGTCTCGGTCATGTCTACATAGTTCTCGAACCCGTAGGGTCCGCACGCTTAACGTTCGATGACGATTTCTATTATGAGTTATGTGATTTAATGACTGAAGTTTGTTCAGAGTCCCGGATGAGATCACAAACATGATGAGGAGTCTCGAAATGGTTGAGAGGTTAAGATTGATAGATTGGAAGGTTATATACGGACATCGGAATGGTTCCGATAAGGTTCGGTGATTTTTTGGAGTACCGAGAGGCTATCGGAACCCCACGGGAGAGTTATTGGGCCTAATGGGCCATAGTGGAGGAGAGGAGGCAGGCCACAAGAGGTGGGGCGCGCCCCCCTTCCCCCAATCCGAATTGGACAAGGGGAGGGGCGCGACCCCCCTCTTTCCTTCTCCCTCTCCCTCCTTTCCCCTTTCCCCCTCTCCGTGGAAGGAAAGGGGGGCCAAATCCTACTAGGTTTGGAGTCCTAGTAGGACTCCCCCCCCCCCTTGGCGCGCCTCCTCCTCCCCCTCCTTTATATACATGGGCAGGGGGGCACCCCAAAGCACAACAGACAATCTCTTAGCCGTGTGTGATGCCCCCCTCCACAGTTTAACACCTTGGTGATATCGTCGTAGTGCTTAGGCGAAGCCTTGCACCGGTAACTTCATCATCACCATCACCACGCCGTCGTGCTGACGGAACTCTCCCTCAAACCTCTACTAGATCAAGAGCTCGAGGGACGTCATCGTGTTGAACGTGTGCTGAACACGATGGTGCCATACGTTCGGTACTTCGATCGGTTGGATCATGAAGACGTACAACTACATCAACCGCGTTACTAAACGCTTCCGCTTTCGGTCTACGAGGGTATGTGGACACACTCTTCCGTCTCGTTGCTATGCATCTCCTAGATAGGTCTTGCGTGATCGTAGGAATTTTTTTGAAATACTGCGTTCCCCAACACAAATATGGTGAAGTGTCATGTAGTCGACGTTCACATGAGACCATTGAGGGAATCACAACATACATACCATCAAAATATCAAACACATATAAAATTCACATGATTACTTGAAACAAGATTTCTCCCGGGACCTCAAGAACAAAAGACTCACAAATGATAATCATGCTCAAGATCAGAGGGGTATTAAATAGCATAATGGATCTGAACATATAATCTTCCACCAAATAAACCATATAGTAATCAACTACAAGATGTAATCAACACTATTGGTCACCCACAAGCACCAACCTAAGGTTCTAGTACAAAGATTGAACACAAGATATGAACTAGGGTTTGAGAGAAAATGGTGTTGTTGAAGATGTTGATGGAGATTTCCCTCCCCAAGATGGGAGAGTTGTTGGTGATGATGATGACGATGATTTCCCCCTCCGGGAGGGAAGTTCCCCCGGTGGAATCGCTCCGCTGGTGGGCAAAAGTGCTCCTGCCCAAGTTCCGCCTCGAGACGATGGCGCTTCATCCCTAAAGTCCTCTCCTTATTTTTTTTCTATGTCAAAATGACTTATATACCAGAAGAGGGGCGTCGGAGGTGGTCCGAGGAGGGCACAACCCACCAGGGCGCGCCGGGCCTCCTGGCGCACCCAGGTGGGGCCCCCTCTAGTACTTATTGGCTCCAATATAACTTATATATTCCATAAAAATTCCCCGTACAGTTTCAGCTCATTTGGAGTTGTGCACAATAGGTAGCCTGACGTAGCTTTTTCAGGTCCAGAATTGCAGCTGCTGGTATTCTCCCTCTTTGTGTGTACCTTGCATATTATGAGAGAAAAGGTATTAGAAATACTCAAAAAGCATTATTATACATAGAACCAACATAAATAATAGTCGGTAAACATGATGCAAAATGCACGTATCAGAAAGCCAATACTTTTAAAAGGGGACGAGGTGTTGCTTAATGGCTTGCTTGCTCAAAATGCTTAGTGATATTGCTCCAAAGCCCTCAAACACTTTCTCATTCCAAATATGTGAAAACCCTAAACTCCAACTCGGTCCTGATATGTCTCCATCGTATCTACTTTTCCAAACTCTTTTGCCCTTGTTTTGGACTCTAATTTGCATGCTTTGAATGATACTAACCCAGACTGACGTTGTTTTCAGCAGAATTGCCATGGTGTTGTTTTTGTGCAGAAATAAAAGTTCTCGGATTGACCTGAAATTTATGGAGAATATTTTTGGAATATAAAAAATATTGGCGAAAGAATCAACTAGAGGGGGTCCACCCATTGGACATAAGCCTAGGGGCGCCCCTTGGGGCGTGCCTAGGCGGCTTGTGGGCCCCCTGGACCTCCTCCGACCCTAATTCCAACACTATATATTCACATCCGGAGAGAAAAAAATCAAAGAGAAGGATTCATCATGTTTGACAATACGGAGCCACCGCCGCCTCCTCGTGTTCTTCATCGGAAGGGCGGATCTGAGTCCGTTCAGGGCTCCAAAGAGCGGGATTCGACGCCATCATCATCAACAACCTTCCTCCATCACCAATTTCATGATGCCCACCACCTGGAGTGAGTAATTCCATCATAGGCTTGCTGGACGGTGATGGGTTGGATGAGATTTTTCATGTAATCAAGTTAGTTTTGTTAGGGTTTGATCCCCAGTATCCACTGTGTTCTGAGATTGATGTTGCTATGAATTTGCTATGCTTAATGTGTGTCACTAGGGCCGGAGTGCCATGATTTCAGACCTGAACCCATTATGTTTTCATGAATATATTTGTGTTCTTGATCCTATATTGCAAGTTGTAGACACCTATTACGAGTTATGATCTGCATACCCCAAGGTGACAATAATTGGGATTTTCTTCCCGGTGATTACCGTAGTTTGAGGAGTTCATGTATTCACTAAGTATGTCTACACCCATGCCTACTAGTGGACATCTTGATTTGACCAAAGATGGTAAACCAGTTGACCAAAAGGTTTATCGCTCTATGATTGGTTCATTGTTATACCTATGTGCTTCACGTCCCGATATTATGCTAAGTGTGTGCATGTGTGCAAGATATCAAGTTGCTCCTAAAGAATATCATCTTAAGGCCGTAAAAAGGATAGTGAGAGACTTAATTCATACACCAAATTTTGGCATTTGGTATCCTAAGAGGACCTCTTTCGATCTTGTTGGCTACTCCGACTCGGACTATGCCGGAGACAAGGTTGATAGAAAGTCCACTTCGGGTACTTGTCAATTTCTTGGTAGATCTCTTGTGTCTTGGTCCTCCAAGAAACAAAACTCGGTATCCTTATCTACCGCCAAGCGGAGTACATTACCCGCTGGTTCATGTTGTGCTCAATTACTTTGGATGACCCAAACTCTTAAATATTATGGGATATATGTGAAACATGTTCCATTCCTTTGTGACAATGAAAGTGCTATCAAAATTGGTCATAATCCCGTACAACATTCTCGAACTAAGCATATAGAAGTTCATCATCATTTCATTCGAGATCATGTTGCTAAGGGTGACATTAATCTTAAGCATGTTCGCACCGAAAAGAAATTAGTGGATATATTCACTAAACCTCTTGATGAGAAAGTGTTTTGCAAGTTGAGAGGATAATTGAACATCATTCATGCTTCAAACTTGGAGTAGAAACTCCATGGGATACATGCAAGACATGAGATTATGACTAATCCTTGATATTTCTCTTATGATGAAAATCTTATGTCTTGGATATATTTGCATCTTGCATGTTATATAACCCATGTAGGTACTTGGTTGAATCAAATTCCATGAGATTGTAATCTACTCACATCTTGAGCAATCTCTACATCACCAAGTCTCTACACTATGGTGGTTGAAGACAAGGAAGCATGGAATCATTCAAACATATCCTTTGACAAACTCTATGTTGAGCTTCATGATTGACATTTTTGGATACACAAGTGCTCTTCCTTGCAAGAACTAACCCATGTAGGTAGATGGACTCAAATTCCAAGTGGTGCTCCCAACACTTGATGAGCTACATCAACCTTGAGAAACCCACACAAGTTCAACTACATGGTCAACACCACCAACCAAGGTATGTTATTCCATCTTAGAGAAGCTTTACTCTAAGTCATGAGCTAAAGCAACTCGACAAGATGTGAATACATCAAGATGATTAAACGAAAAATGGTAACCCCATTTTGAGCTTAAACGATGAGTATGACCTATGATCAAGTGATCTCACTTGACTCCTAAGTCAATATACCCTAACATAGGTGACTTTGTCGCCGACCATCTCTAGATGAAGTTCTCTCGTGTTCTTTTCTGTGTTTTTGCATTTGTCTCATGCATATTTGTTTCCCCTTTCAAAAGAAACTTCATCTAGATTTCTTTATTTTCTTTTCTGTTTGCTCTGCATTTCCTGAATCCAATTCATTGCATATCATTCAGTAAATTCCTTGCAAATCTTTGTGAGATATCACTAGTCTAGTGAGCTGAGGTGACAAGTGTTTTCTCTGTGATGAACTCGGCTTCACCGATTTGTTGTTTTCGGTCCAACCGAATCCTTTCGGTACAACTGAAGCATACCACTCGGTGCCACCTATTTCACAACAGGATAAACAGCTTGCCACTTATTCTGTGTTTCCTCTGATCCAGCTCCACTCAATGAATCTTGTCCTCTACAAGCATCACATTTATACAAATGCTTTATGCTGTGACTCAAGGATCAAACCCTTCTTGGAAATTGATGTCAAAGGGGGAGAGAGATCACATCAAAGCTCATCACTTCCAAAAGACATGTACTTCTCTGTGGGGAGAAAGAGATCTGTGGGGAGAGAATACTCAAGTAGAAAGTATTTCTCAAGGATCCCAGATGCTTGGTGTTCAAGAGGAGAGATGCCACATGTCTTCTTAAGGGAAAGACATGTTCATATGTGCTTATTTGCATTAGCTCTGTTCATTTATATCTTTCAGCTCTGGTTTTCTGTTCCTTATCTTCACCTAGTATCCCATGCTAGATTCAGGGGGAGCAAGACATCTAAGGGAAAGAAATCATTTAAATTCATTGCATACCTTTACCCTTGGGGACATGTCTAATCTAATGTAGTACTTAGTACTTACTCTCTACATGTCATCCCAGTCTTGGTATTCTTGTGGTTTCTTCTGTTTGCTCTGGCTAGTAGATGTATCTGTGTTATCTAACCTTGTTTACGCAGGTTCATTCCATCCTAAGCCAACTCAAGACTACAAGGTAAGTATATGCATCACACTCATGTGTATGAGGAATTCTTGCTGATGTACATACTGTTTGCAAGAAGGACTCATGAGCATGAAGGTATTTTCTTTAATATTCTTTGCTCGGATGCATATGGCCAAGATACATGTAACACATTGCCTACTCTATCATGGTTATGCTCTCACATGCTTCTATATTCCATATTCACATGATTGCATACATGTAGGGGGAGCCTATGCTTTTTACATGTCTTTCCGAAGCTTTACTTGCTATTTTTATATCTTTATCTAAAGCTTTGATGTATGTTGTCATCAATTATCAAAAAGGGGAGATTGAAAGCACAAGTGCTCCCTAGGTGGTTTTGGTAATTAATGTCAACATATCTCTTGTTGGACTAACACTTTTATCTAGTATGTTTGAGATAAGTTCAACAATGGAGTGGCATGGACTAAAGGATGTGGGAACCCCTTCAAGATGCTAAGGACAAAGGATTGGCTCAAGATTCAAGCTCAAGACTCTTCATTTTATATTTTTGTGATCCAAGATCACATTGAGTCTATAGGAAAAGCCAATACTATCACGAAGGGATGAGGTGTCGCTTAATGAGTTTCTTGCTCCACACTGCTTAGTGATATGCTCCAAAACCCTCAACTAATTTCCCACTTCCACACATATGACCTAAAGTCAAACTCGGCCCCACCGATTCTTTCTATCCGGCGCCACCGAGTTCAGTTGTCATAGCCACCGCCACAAACCCTAGGCAAATCGGTTTCACCGATAGGGATCTCGGTCTCACCGAGATGGGATTGTAATATCTCCGTGTATGTCCATTACCAAAATTGGTCTCACCGAGTTTGTGCAATCGGTACTACCGAGATTACAATGCAAACTCTCCGGTTAACTTATTACCAAAATCGGTCCCACCGAGTTTGAGTAATCGGTCTCACCGAGTTTGCCTGACCAACTCTCTGGTTAGCTAATTACCAAAATCGGTCTCACCGAGTTTGTGTAACCGGTCTCACCGAGATTACGTTATGCCCTAACCCTAACCATATCGGTCCTACCGAGTTGCATGTCGGTCCCACCGAAAACCCTAACGGTCACTAGGTTTACTGAATCGGTCCGACCGAGTTTGTTGATTCGGTCCCACCGAGTTTGGTAAATTGTGTGTACGGTTAGATTTTGTGTGGAGGCTATATATACCCCTCCACCTCCTCTTCATTCGTGGAGAGAGCCATCAGAACAAGCCTACACTTCCAGCATCCTATTTCTGAGAGAGAACCACCTACTCATGTGTTGAGGCCAAGGTATTCCATTCCTACCATATGAATCTTGATCTCTAGCCTTCCCCAAGTTGCTTTCCACTCAAATCTTCTTTCCACCAAATCCAAATCCTGTGAGAGAGAGTTGAGTGTTGGGGAGACTATCATTTGAAGCACAAGAGCAAGGAGTTCATCATCAACACACCATTTGTTACTTCTTGGAGAGTGGTGTCTCCTAGATGGCTAGGTGTCACTTGGGAGCCTCAGACAAGATTGTGGAGTTGAACCAAGGAGTTTGTAAGGGCAAGGAGATCGCCTACTTCATGAAGATCTACCGCTAGTGAGGCAAGTCCTTCGTGGGCGACGGCCATGGTGGGATAGAAAAGGTTGCTTCCTCGTGGACCCTTCGTGGGTGGAGCCCTCCGTGGACTCACAAGAACTGCTACCCTTCGTGGGTTGAAGTCTCAATCAACGTGGATGTACGATAGCACCACCTATCGGAACCACGACAAAAACATTCGTGTCTCCAATTGCGTTTGAATCCTCCAAAACCCTTCCCTTTACATTCTTGCAAGTTGCATGCTTTACTTTCCGCTGCTCATATACTCCTTGCATGCCTGCTTGTTATGTATTGCGAATGTTAAACTTGTGCCTAAACTCCACTTAAACCTAAAGAAGTTAAAACTGCAACTTTGGTACTTAGTGACTAATCACCCCCCTCTAGACACCTCTTCTCAAGATCCTACAAGTGGTATCAGAGCATTGGTCTCCATTGCCTTGGTTTAATCACCATTGGAGGAAGATGGATGAGTCTACTTTGGGGAGTCTTAGACATAGAGTGCCTATTCTCGGTGGAGAGTATTTTCATGATTGGAAAAATGAGATGCTTGTAATTTTCAACCAATATCATTTGAACAAGTACATTGCTAGCCCTTGTGCACCTCATGTTGATCCTATGCATCCTACCCTTGATGAATCAATTGACATGATTAGGAATCTTAGAACTGTTAATCTTATCACTAGAGGCTTGCCTAGAAACTTAATTAGAAACTTACCTACTCTTGAGTGTGCCTACACTATATGGAAATTTCTTGAGGAACGCTTTCCAAATTATTCCTTGAAAATCTAGATGAAATTCTCCATAAGTCTATTGCCTTGAGTCAGATAAATACTAGTGATCCTATGTTTGGTGATCGTCCATTTGAACTTACAAACCTTATGCGTGCCAAAGGAGATGTTGCAATTATTGGTGATATTATTTCCGAAGCTATAAGAATTCATAAGCAAGATCATTGTCAAACTCACTCTAACGAGTTATCCTCTCTAGGACTTGATCCACCACATGACGATGTTGAACATGGATACTATGATGAGGATGATGATAGTGACTTCGATCTTGACGATGCAATGAGACATTTTGGTCTTATGGCAAATCTTCGGGGATATATGTTAGGAGGAAAGAATGGGTTCTTGATAAAGGATGTACCGATCACATGACCGGAGATAAAGACATGTTTCGTGAGCTTGCTGAAAATGATAGTCCTCGAAAGTATGTCACTTTCAGTGACAACTCAATGGGTAAGGTGGTTGGCCTCGGTAAGGTGGCCATCTCACATGATAGCTCCATTCAGAATGTTATGCTCGTTGAATCTCTTGGCTAAAACTTACTTTCAATATCTAGACTTGTTGATTTCGGTTTCAATGTCCTATTTACTGAAGTAGATTGCCAAGTTTTTCGTCGAGACAGTCATAAAATGGTCTTTACCGGTATACGTAGAGGTGATCTTTACATTGTTGATTTCTCTAAAAAGGCACAACCTAAAACTTGCTTTATTGCTAAATCCTCAAAAGGATGGTTATGGCATAGACGACTAGGTCATGTTGGCATGAGAAACCTTGACAATCTTATTAAAGGGAATCATATCCTTGGTGTTAACGATGTCATATTTGATAAGGATAGACTTTGCAGTGCTTGTCAAGCAGGTAAACAGGTTGGAGGAAGGCATCCCGTGAAAAAAATCATGACCACAAGGAGGCCACTTGAGCTACTACACATGGATCTTTTTGGTCCCAACGCCACAAGAGTCTCGGTGGAAATTCTTTTGGTCTAGTTATAGTTGATGATTTTTCAAGATTTACATGGGTATTCTTTCTCGATGACAAATCGCAGGTCCAAAAGATCTTCAAAAACTTCACTAGGAAGGCCCAAAATCAATTTGAAGTAAAGATCAAGAAGGTTCGCAGCGACAACGGAACGGAGTTCGAGAACGCAAATGTGGACACCTTTCTTGACGAAGAAGGGATTTCACACGAGTTCTCGGCTACGTACACACCACAACAAAATGGAGTTGTTGAGAGGAAGAACCGGACGCTCATCGAAATGGCGAGAACGATGCTTGATGAGTACAAAACGCCAAGCACTTTTGGGCGTAAGCGGTTGAGACAGCTTGTCATGCAACAAATCGCTTGTATCTTCACGGGCTACTCGGCAAGGCGGCATACGAAGCTCCTCACCGGTAACAAACCCCAAGTTGGATACTTTCGAGTATTCGGCTCCAAGTGCTACATTCTTGATAAGCATCGTCGTTCAAAATTTGCTTCTAAGTCACATGAAGGTTTCCTACTAGGTTATGGCTCAAACTCTCACACTTACCGTGTCTACAACAATTTCACCCCAAAGGTTGAAGAGACGGTAGATGTGAAGTTTGATGAATCTAACGGCTCGCAAGTAGAGCAATTGCCAACTGAAGTAGGAGACAAAGATCCTTCGAAAGCAATCCAAGACTTGTCTATTGGCAAGGTCCGTCCAACGGAGGTGAAGGAGAGTACCTCGTCCATCCAAGTGGAAGCTTCTACTTCACGACAAGGTGAACCAAGAGTTGATACGGAAGCATCCACAAGTGGAATACACCAAGATGAAGAAAACAAGGAAGAACATCACGAACGTCAACTACCTCCTTCTCCACCACGACAAGAAAACAACAACGCCAACAATGAAGAAGATCAAGAAGAAGAAGAAGAACAAGATGAAGAAGATGTTCAACCAAAACCCAAGCAAAAGCTTTCACGAGTTCGAGCAAGAATTGCTAAAGACCATCCCGTAGAGCAAATATACAATGATATTCAAACCGGGAGAATCATTCGCTCTAAAACTCGTTTAGCTAACTTTTGTGAAAACTATTCTTTCATCTCTAGCATTGAACCTATGAAGGTCGAAGAAGCATTGGAAGATCTGGATTGGATAAATGCTATGCATGAAGAGCTACACAACTTTGAGAGAAACCAAGTTTGGACATTGGTTGAGAAGACCGACAACAACCACAACATCATCGGTACCAAATGGGTGTTTCGCAACAAGCAAGATGAAGATGGACAAGTAGTTCACAACAAAGCACGTCTCGTCGCCCAAGGCTACACACAAGTAGAAGGTATGGACTATGGTGAGACTTATGCTCCCGTTGCTAGGCTTGAATCCATTCGCATCTTACTTGCCTATGCTAATCACCATAATATCACCTTATACCAAACGGACATTAAAAGTGCCTTTTTAAATGGTGAAATAGAGGAGGAAGTTTATGTTAAACAACCTCCCGGCTTTATCAATCCTAAGAAACCCAATCATGTTTACAAACTTCACAAAGCTCTTTATGGTCTTAAACAAGCTCCTAGAGCTTGGTATAAATGCTTGACCAAGTTTCTTCTTGAAAAGGGATTTGAAATTGGGAAAATTGATTCCACACTTATTACTAAAAGGGTTAATGGAGAATTATTTGTATGCCAAATTTATGTTGATGGTATCATATTTGGATCAACTAACCATCATTTTAGTGAGAAGTTTGGAAAGCTAATGTCAGAGAAGTTTGAGATGTCAATGATGAGTGAACTCAAATTCTTTCTTGGGTTGAAAATCAAGCAAACTAAGGAAGGTACTTTTGTTTCTCAAACGAAGTACACTAACGACTTATTCAAGAAGTTCAATATGCAAGAGTGCAAAGGTATGTCTAGACCCATGCCTACTAGTGGACATCTTGATTTGACCAAAGATGGTAAACCAGTTAACCAAAAGGTTTATCGCTCTATGATTGGTTCATTGTTATACCTATGTGCTTCATGTCCCGATATTATGCTAAGTGTGTGCATGTGTGCAAGATATCAAGCTGCTCCTAAAGAATGTCATCTTAAGGCCGTAAAAAGGATAGTGAGATAATTAATTCATACACCAAATTTTGGCATTTGGTATCCTAAGAGGGCCTCTTTTGATCTTGTTTGCTACTCCAACTCAGACTATGCCGGAGACAAGGTTGATAGAAAGTCCACTTCGGGTACTTGTCAATTTCTTGGTAGATCTCTTGTGTCTTGGTCCTCCAAGAAACAAAACTCGGTATCCTTATCTACCACCGAAGCGGAGTACATTGCCGCTGGTTCATGTTGTGCTCAATTACGTTGGATGACCCAAACTCTTAAAGATTATGGGATATATGTGAAACATGTTCCATTGCTTTGTGACAATGAAAGTGCTATCAAAATTGGTCATAATCCCGTACAACATTCTCGAACTAAGCATATAGAAGTTCATCATCATTTCATTCGAGATCATGTTGATAAGGGTGACATTAATCTTAAGCATGTTCGCACCGAAAAGCAATTAGCAGATATATTCACTAAACCTCTTGATGAGAAAGTGTTTTGCAGGTTGAGAGGAGAATTGAACATCATTGATGCTTCAAACTTGGAGTAGAAACTCCATTGGATACATGCAAGACATGAGCTTATGACTAATCCTTGATATTTCTCTTATGATGAAAATCTTATGTCTTGGATATATTTGCGTCTTGAATGTTATATAACCCATGTAGGAACTTTGTTGAATCAAATTCCATGAGATTTTAATCAACTCACATCTTGAGCAATCTCTACATCACCAAGTCTCTACACTATGGTGGTTGAAGACAAGGAAGCACGGAATCATTCAAACATATCCTTTGACAAACTCTATGTTGAGCTTCATGATTGACATTTTTGGATACACAAGTGCTCCTCCTTGCAAGAACTAACCCATGTAGGTAGATGGACTCAAATTCCAAGTGGTGCTCCCAACTCTTGATGAGCTACATCAACCTTGAGCAACCCACACAAGTTCAACTACATGGTCAACACCACCAACCAAGGTATGTTATTCCATCTTAGAGAAGCTTTACTCTAAGTCATGAGCTAAAGCAACTCGACAAGATGTGAATACATCAAGATGCTTAAACGAAAAATGGTAACCCATTTTGAGCTTAAACGATGAGTATGACCTATGATCAAGTGATCTCACTTGACTCCTAAGTCAATATACTCTAACATAGGTGACTTTGTAGCCGACCATCTCTAGATGAAGTTCTCTCGTGTTCTTTTCTGTGTTTTTGCATTTGTCTCATGCATATTTGTTTCCCCTTTCAAAAAAAATCATCTAGATTTCTTTCTTTTCTTTTCTGTTTGCTCTACATTTCCCGCACCAATTCATTGCATATCATTCAGTAAATTCCTTGCAAATCTTTGTGAGATCTTACTAGTCTAGTGAGCTGAGGTGACAAGTGTTTTCTCTGTGATGAACTCGGCTTCACCGATTTGTTGTTTTCGGTCCAACCGAATCCTTTCAGTACAACCGAAGCATACCACTCGGTGCCACCTATTTCACAACAGGAAAAACGGCTTGCCACTTATTCTGTGTTTCCTCTGATCCAGCTCCACTCAATGAATCTTGTCCTCTACAAGCATCACATTTATATAAATGCTTTGTGCTGTGACTCAAGGATCAAACCCTTCTTGGAAATTGATGTCAAAGGGGGACAGAGAGATCACATCAAAGCTCATCACTTCCAAAAGACATGTACTTCCACAGGGGGAGAAAGTGATCTCCAGGGGGAGAGAATACTCAAGTAGAAAGTATTCCTCAAGGATCCCAGATGCTTGGTGTTCAAGAGGAGAGATGCCACATGTCTTCTTGAGGGGAAAGACATGCTCATATGTGCTTATTTGCATTAGCTCTGTTCATTTATATCTTTCAGCTCTAATTTTCTGTTCCCTATCTTCTCCCAGTATCCCATGCTAGATTCAGGGGGAGCAAGACATCTAAGGGAAAGAAATCATTTAAATTCATTGCATACCTTTACCCTTGGGGACATGTCTAATCCAATGTAGTACTTAGTACTTACTCTCTACATGTCATCCCAGTCTTGGTATTCTTGTGGTTTCTTCTGTTTGCTCTGGCAAGTAGATGTACCTATGTTATCTAACCTTGTTTACGCAGGTTCATTCCATCCTAAGCCAACTCAAGACTAAAAGGTAAGTATATGCATCACACTCATGTGTATGAGGAATTCTTGCTGATGTACATACTGTTTGCAAGAAGGACTCATGAGCATGAAGGTATTTTCTTTAATATTCTTTGCTCTGATGCATATGGCCAAGATACATGTAACACATTGCCTACTCTATCATGGTTATGCTCTCACATGCTTCTATATTCCATATTCACATGATTGCATACATGTAGGGGAGCCTATGCTTTTTACATGTCTTTCCGAAGCTTTACTTGCTATTTTTATATCTTTATCTAAAGCTTTGATGTATGTTGTCATCAATTATCAAAAAGGGGAGATTGAAAGCACAAGTGCTCCCTAGGTGGTTTTGGTAATTAATGTCAACATATCTCTTGTTGGACTAACACTTTTATCTAGTATGTTTCAGATAAGTTCAACAATGGAGTGGCATGGACTAAAGGATGTGGGAACCCCTTCAAGATGCTAAGGACAAAGGATTGGCTCAAGATTCAAGCTCAAGACTCTTCATTTTATATTTTTGTGATCCAAGATCACATTGAGTCTATAGGAAAAGCCAATACTATCACGAAGGGATGAGGTGTAAACAATGAGTTTCTTGCTCCACACTGCTTAGTGATATGCTCCAAAACCCTCAACTAATTTCCCACTTCCACACATATGACCTAAAGTCAAACTCGGCCCCACCGATTCTTTCTATCCGGCGCCACCGAGTTCAGTTGTCATAGCCACCGCCACAAACCCTAGGCAAATCGGTTTCACCGATAGGGATCTCGGTCTCACCGAGATGGGATTGTAATCTCTCCGTGTATGTCCATTACCAAAATTGGTCTCACCGAGTTTGTGCAATCGGTACTACCGAGATTACAATGCAAACTCTCCGGTTAACTTATTACCAAAATCGGTCCCACCGAGTTTGAGTAATCGGTCTCACCGAGTTTACCTGACCAACTCTCTCGTTAGCTAATTACCAAAATCGGTCTCACCGAGTTTGTGTAACCGGTCTCACCGAGATTATGTTATGCCCTAACCCTAACCATATCGGTCCTACCGAGTTGCATGTCGGTCCACCGAAAACCCTAACGGTCACTAGGTTTCTTGAATCGGTCCGACCGAGTTTGTTGATTCGGTCCCACCGAGTTTGGTAAATTGTGTGTACGGTTAGATTTTGTGTGGAGGCTATATATACCCTCCACCTCCTCTTCATTCGTGGAGAGAGCCATCGAACAAGCCTACACTTCCAAAGATCCTATTTTACGAGAGAACCACCTACTCATGTGTTGAGGCCAAGGTATTCCATTCCTACCATATGAATCTTGATCTCTAGCCTTCCCCAAGTTGCTTTCCACTCAAATCTTCTTTCCACCAAATCCAAATCCTGTGAGAGAGAGTTGAGTGTTGGGGAGACTATCATTTGAAGCACAAGAGCAAGGAGTTCATCATCAACACACCATTTGTTACTTCTTGGAGAGTGGTGTCTCCTAGATGGCTAGGTGTCACTTCGGAGCCTCCGACAAGATTGTGGAGTTGAACCAAGGAGTTTGTAAGGGCAAGGAGATCGCCTACTTCGTGAAGATCTACCGCTAGTGAGGGAAGTCCTTCGTGGGTGACGGCCATGGTGGGATAGAAAAGGTTGCTTCTTTGTGGACCCTCCGTGGGTGGAGCCCTCCGTGGACTCGCGCAACCGTTACCCTTCGTGGGTTGAAGTCTCAATCAACGTGGATGTACGATAGCACCACCTATCGGAACCACGACAAAAACATCCGTGTCTCCAATTGCGTTTGAATCCTCCAAAACCCTTCCTTTTACATTCTTGCAAGTTGCATGCTTTACTTTCCGCTGCTCATATACTCCTTGCATGCCTGCTTGTTATGTATTGCGAATGTTAAACTTGTGCCTAAACTCCACTTAAACCTAAAGAAGTTAAAAACTGCAACTTTGGTACTTAGTGTCTAATCACCCCCCCCCCCCTCTAGAAAACTTTGGTGACAACTCAAGGGGTAAGGTGGTTGGCCTCGGTAAGGTGGCCATCTCACATGATAGCTCCATTCAGAATGTTATGCTCGTTGAATCTCTTGGCTACAACTTACTTTCAGTATCTAGACTTGCTGATTTCGGTTTCAATGTCCTATTTACTGAAGTAGATGTCCAAGTGTTTCGTCGAGACAATCATAAAATGGTCTTTACCAGTATACGCAGAGGTGATCTTTACATTGTTGATTTCTCTAAAAAGGCACAACCTAAAACTTGCTTTATTGCTAAATCCTCAAAAGGTTGGTTATGGCATAGACGACTAGGTCATGTTGGCATGAGAAACCTTGACAAGCTTATTAAAGGGAATCATATCCTTGGTGTTAACGATGTCATATTTGATAAGGATAGACTTTGCGATTGCTTGTCAAGCAGGTAAACAGGTTGGAGGAAGGCATCCCGTGAAAAACATCATGACCACAAGGAGGCCACTTGTGCTACTACACATGGATCTTTTTGGTCCCAATGCTTACAAGAGTATCGGTGGAAATTCTTTTGGTCTAGTTATAGTTGATGATTTTTCAAGATTTACATGGGTATTCTTTCTCGATGACAAATCGCAGGTCCAAAAGATCTTCAAAAACTTCGCTAGGAAGGCCCAAAATCAATTTGAAGTAAAGATCAAGAAGGTTCGCGGCGACAACGGAGCGGAGTTCAAGAACGCAAATGTGGACACCTTTCTTGACGAAGAAGGGATTTCACACGAGTTCTCGACTCGTACACACCTCAACAAAATGGAGTTGTTGAGAGGAAGAACGGACGCTCATCGAAATGGTGAGAACGATGCTTGATGAGTACAAGGCAGCGAAGCACTTTTTGGGCGAGAAGCGGTTGAGACAGCTTGTCATGCAACAAATCACTTTTATCTTCACAAGCTACTCGGCAAGACAGCATACGAGCTCCTCACCGGTAACAAACCCCAAGTTGGATACTTTCAAGTATTCGGCTCAAAGTGCTACATTCTTGATAAGCATATTCATTCAAAATTTGCTCCTAAGTCACATGAAGGTTTCCTACTAGGTTATGGCTCAAACTCTCACACTTACCGTGTCTACAACAATTTCACCTACCATCGCTGTGCTGCATCATCCCTTCCTCTTTGGGGAAATACCAACGTAGTCCTAGCCAACATCATCACATCTTACTAAATTGAATGACATAGCCACCCTATTTGCTCATGAGGAAAAAATTTGCTATTACTATATTCTTAAGTTGTTTCCTTTCTCGTTAAAGGGTGATGCTAAGATATGGTTTAATTCTCTTGCTCTTGGTTGTGTGCGTGGTCCCCAGGATATGATATATTACTTCTTTGGAAAAAAATCCTGCTCATAAGAAACAAGCTGCTTAATAGGAAATATTTAACTTTGTGCAAATTTAAGAAGAGAGGCTTATCCAATTAGTTAATGCTTTGCCTAATCATCCTCTCAAGAAAAATGAAATACTTGATATCTTTTATAATGGACTAACCGATCCTTCTAGGGACCATCTAGATAGTTGTGCTAGTTGTGTTTTCAGGGAACAAATTGTTGAACAAGCTGAAGTGCTATTGAATAATATAGTGAGTAGTGATAATGATTGGACTCTTCCCGAACCACCTCCTAAACTAACTCCGAAGAAAAGAGGCATTCTATTTCTCAGTCCTGAAGATATGCAAGAGGCAAAGAAATCTATGAAAGAGAAAGGTATTAAAGCTGAAGATGTTAAGAATTTACCACCTATTGAAGAAATACATCGTCTTGATAACCCGACATGGGTAGTAAAGGTAAAATCTCTCTATAGATTTGTTGAAGGTGATATTCCTTATAATAAGTCTGCTAGTCAACGCTTGGATAAATTTGATAACTTTATTGTTAAACAAGAAAATTTTAATGCATATGTTTGTAGACAATTGAAACGAAATGCTCATATGCTTGACTACCTGGGTGGCTACATGTGTAGAACTGTTAATGATCTCAAACTTATTAGCAAACATGCTTCCATGGTAAAAAAAAACCAAGTAGAACAAGTTCTCAAGGCACAAAATGATTTGCTTAATGAGATGAATGATAATGATGTTAGAGTTATGACTAGAGGTGGTAAAATGACTCAGGAACCTTTGTATCATGAGGGTCATCCTAACAGATTTGAGCAAGATTCTTAGAGGATTAATATTGATGCACCTAGTCCTAGTAATAAAAAGAAAAAGAAAACTGATAGGACTTTGCATGCTTCTAGTGAACATGTTGTAGACACACCTGAGAATCCAAATGATATTTCTATTTCTGATGCTGAGACACAATCTCGTGATGAACATGAACCTAGTGATAATGTTAATAATGATGTTCATGTTGATGCTCAACCTAGTAATGATAATGTTGTGGAGATTGAACCTGTTGTTGATCTTGATAACCCACAACCTAAGAATAATAAATATGATAAGAGAGACTTCGTTGCTAGGAACCTAAAATGTCTCCTTATGCTAAGTATATGAAAGATATTGTTACAAATAAAAGAAAGATACCGGAAGCTGAAATTTCTACCATGCTTGCTAATTATACTTTTAAAGGAGGAATACCAAAGAAACTAGGAGATCATGGAATACCAACTATACCATGCTCCATTAAAAGAAACTATGTTAAAACTACTTTATGTGATTTGGGAGCCGGTGTTAGTGTTATGCCTTTCTCTTTATACCGTAGACTTGATTTGAATAAGTTAACACCAACTGGAATATCTTTGCAAATGGCTGATAAATCAACTGCTATACCCATCGGTATTTGTGAGGATGTGCCTGTCGTGGTTGCAAATGTTACTATTTTAACGGACTTTGTTATTCTTGATATACCCAAGGATGATAGTATGTCGATCATCTTGGTAGACCCTTTTTGAATACTGCAAGGGCTGTTATTGATTGCAACAAGGGCAATGTGACTTTTCATGTTAATGGTAATGAGCATATGGTACACTTTCCGAAGAAACAACCTCAAGTTAATAGCATCAATTCTATTGGAAAATTTTCAACTATTGCTATTGGAGGTTTTGAATTCCCTCTTCCTACTGTCAAATATAAATATGATATACTTATTGTTGGGGATATGCATATCCCCGTCGAGGTAACCTAGTGTTATTCAAAAATTCTCTCGTTTCATGGCATTCAAAAGAAGTTTGTTAATGAGACTTGATCAACCTTGTTAATGGATTCCTTTTGACGGGCATGAGATGGATGAATTTAGAAAGCACAACTTTTTGTACCCACTTTTTACTTTCTGTTATTTAGAATAAATAAAGCAAAAATACTATTATCCGTCTGTTTTCTAAATTATCCATGCAATAAAAAATGTCCCAAAAATAAAAGTTTTCCTAATGCCCTGAAAATTTAGTATGATTTTTTCCACAATATTTAAAAAAAATTGGCACTCAGAACACACCAAGGGGCAACACCAGTGGGCCACAAGCCCACAGTGGGCCCCCCTGGGCGCGCCCACCCCCCTGGGCGCCCCTCAGTGGCTTGTGGGCCCCATGCGGGTCCCCTCCACTTATTCCAGCACCCATCCACTTCGTCTTCCTCCAGAAAAAATCATCACATAGCTCAAACCCATGTTCTTGCTCAATTTGTTGTCATTTTTTATCTCCTTGCTCAAAGCTCCATTCGCGGAACTGTTTTGGGGGATTGTTCTTGGGTATGTGACTCCTCCAATGGTCCAATTAGTTTTTGTTCTATTGATTTATATATTGCAAATCTTTGTTGTTGTGGTGACCTTGTTCTTGAGCTTTCATGTCAAATTTATACGGTCCAAAGTAGTTTTGATGCATGATATAGCCTCTAGACTCTTGTAGGAGTAGTTGCTATCGATTTTGTTGAGTTTTGTTCACTTTTATTTTGAGTCGCTAAAAATTTCAGAATTTTTCAGAGAAAAAGGAAAGAAATGATGAAGAGATGGTTAAGGGGTTCTTCAAGCCGGAATTCAAATGAAAATGAAAATGAGGAGAAGAAGAAGCCCAAGTATAATCTCCCGCATGTGGCAGAGGTTCGGCCATGTGAATGGACAAGCGATACATTCTTGGGGGCGGAATTTATGATAATTTCAATTATTTGGCAGAGAATGCCGGCCTCACCGTCTTCCTCCAAGATAAGTGTGAACAATACCTTCTGCTCACTAACACCTTCATGCAAAATTTTCATTTTTATCCTAGGAAATCAACACCCATGGTAGAGTTTTATTTGTATGATGAGCATAAGGAGATGATGTTTTGTGATTTTTGTGAGGTTTGCAAATTACCTTATGAGGGCAGCATCAGTGAACCACGTCCTAGAGACATGGAAGACTATATTGCAGAAACTACTGTGGGGGAAGAGAGAGGGGTGTCGGAAGCAAGAGTGGCTAGCTAACATTTTTCCTATTTTATGCTATTATTCATTATTTGCAGGGAGATGTTTGATTGTTCGTGGGGAGAGTGGAGGCCTTAGTGCCCCTGACCTTGCTATTTTGCGCCATGCTTTATATTGTGATAGAACTTTTAATTTGGGCGCTATTGTTGCTCATCGATTAAACACAAACTTCACGAAGGGCCCCATCTTTGGAGGTATCTACGCCTCCCGCCTCGCTTGACGCTTTGAGATACCTATTAGGCATGATGAGGAGGAGGAGATGCTGCTACCCACTAGATATTTGAACTATAACAGTATGGTAGCGCACGACTTTATTAAGAAAGATAAGGACAAGAGACTCCTCTACAACCTAGTATTTAGCCAGGATACTTGTGAGCCAGCACCCAAGCAGCATTTATGATGAATATCAAACTATTATGCTGCCTGATTATTCTTTGTTCGATATTCATTCAGGCATCTACAGATTTTGGGATCTTCCACAACCCCCAGTACCTGAGCCAGCACCCGTTCCAGATCCGTATCAGGAGCCTATTTTTCAGTGGGAGCCACACGAGCTCGCCAACCAGTGGAACCCTCAGGACCCTATGGAGTATCGAGGAGAGGGTTATTTTGAGCTGTGTGATAACCCACAAGTATAGGGGGTCAATTGTAGCCTCTTTCGATAAGTAGGAGTGCCGAACCCAACGAGGAGCTAAAGGTAGAACAAATATTCCCTCAAGTTCTATCGACCACCGATACAACTCTACGCACTCTTAACGTTCGCTTTACCTAGAACAAGTATGAAACTAGAAGTACTCTGTAGGTGTTTTTGGATAGGTTTGCAAGAATATAGAGAGCACGTAAATAAAAACTAGGGGCTGTTTAGATAAAGACACAACTAAGTTAGTTTTAGTAGAGAGCTTTTTGTCACGAGAAAGTTATTTGTCCCTAGGCAATCGATAACTAGACCGGCAATCATTATTGCAATTTTATTTGAGGGAGAGGCATAAGCTAACATACTTCCTCTACTTGGATCATATGCACTTATGATTGGAACTCTAGCAAGCATCCGCAACTACTAAAGATCATTAAGGTAAAACCCAACCATAGCATTAAAGTATCAAGTCCCCTTTATCCCATACGCAAACAACCTACTTACTCGGTGCATTACGCTTCACATCACGCCACCCACCATAAGAAAATCATGAACATATTGCAAACCCTACAGCAGGGATCCCTCACGCTTGCGCGACACAGAGAGCACCATAGGACAACACCAATAATAAAACATGCAACTCAAACCAATCACGATCATCAATTAACCCATAGGACAAAACAGATCTACTCAAACATCATAGGGTAGTCATACATCATTGGGAAATAATATATAGCGTTGAGCACCATGTTTAAGTAGACATTATAGCGGGTAAGAGAGAGGTTACACCACTGCATAGAGGGGGGAAGAGTTGGTGATGATGGCGGTGAAGTTGTTGGTGAAGATTGCGGTGATGATGACGGCCACGACAGCGTTCCGGCGCCACCAGAAGAGAAGGGGAGAGGGGGCCCTTCGTCTTCTTCTTCCTTGACCTCGTCCCTAGATGGGAGAAGGGTTTCCCCTCTGGTCCTTGGCCTCCATAGCGTGGGAGGGGCGAGAGCCCCTCCGAGATTGGATCTGTCTCTTTGTTTCTCTCTGTTTCTGCGTTTTTTTATTCTGCCCTGGCACCGTTTCTTTTATATCCGGAGATCCGTAACACCGATTGGGTTGAATCTTTCGCCTAGATTTTTGTCATAAAATTAGCTTTCTTGCGGCAAAAGAAGAGTGTCAACCGCCTTACGGGTGCCCACGAGGGTCCAGGGCGTGCCTGCCCCCTGGGGCGCGCCCCCTGCCTCGTGGCCCCCTCGGGCACCGTCTCACGTGGATTTTCCTTCCCATATTCTCCGAATATTCCAAAAATAATCTTCGTCCGTTTTTATCCCGTTTGGACTCGGTTTGATATGGATATTCTGCGAAACAAAAACATACAACAAATAGGAACTGGCACTGGGCACTGGATCAATATGTTAGTCCAAAAAATAGTATAAAAACTTGCCAAAAATATATGAAAGTTGTATAATATTAGCATGGAACAATCAAAAGTTATAGATACGACAGATACGTATCAGCATCCCCAAGCTTAATTCCTGCTCGTCCTTGAGTAGGTAAATGATAAAAAAGATAATTTTTGATGTGGAATGCTACCTGGCATAATCTTGATCATGTATCTAATCATGGCATGAATATTAAGACACAAGTGATTCAAAGCAATAGTCTATCATTTGACATAAAAATAATACTTCAAGCCTACTAATAAAGCAATCATGTCTTTTCAAAATAACATGGCCAAAGTAAGTTATCCCTACAAAATCATATAGTCTGGCTATGCTCCATCTTCACCACACAAAATATTCACATCATGCACAACCCCGATGACAAGCCGAGCAATAGGTTCATACTTTTTAACGCGCCTCAGCTTTTTCAACCCTCCCGCAATACATGAGCGCAAGCCATGGATATAGCACTATAGGTTGAATAGAATATGATGATGGGGGTTATGTGGAGAAGACAAAAAAGGAGAAAGTCTCACATCGACACGGCTAATCAACGGGCTATGGAGATGCCCATCAATTGATGTCAATGTGAGGAGTAGGGATTTCCATGCAACGGATGCACTAGAGCTATAAGTGTATGAAAGCTCAAACTAAAACTAAGTGGGTGTGCATCCAACTTGCTTGATCATGAAGACCTCGGGCATTTGAGGAAGCCCATCATCGGAATATACAAGCCAAGTTCTATAATGAAAATTCCCACTAGTATATGAAAGTGATAACTCAAGAGACTCTCTATATGAAGTACATGGTGCTACTTTGAAGCACAAGTGTGGTAAAAGGATAGTAACATTCCCCTTCTCTCATTTTCTCTCATTTTTTTTGGCCTTTCTCTTTTTTTCGTTCGGAGTCTCATCCCGACTTGTGGGGGAATCATAGTCTCCATCATCCTTTCCTCACTAGGGCAATGCTCTAATAATGATGATCATCACACTTTTATTTACTTACAACTCAATATTACAACTCGATACTAGAACAAAGATATGACTCTATATGAATGCCTCCGGCGGTGTACCGGGATGTGCAATGATCTAGCGTAGCAATGATATCAAAAAAATGTAAAGCCATGAAAACATCATGTTAGCTATCTTACGATCATGCAAAGCAATATGACAATAAATGCTCAAGTCATGTATATCATGATGGTGGAAGTTGCATGGCAATATATCTCGGAATGGCTATGGAAATGCCATGATAGGTAGGTGTGGTGGCTGTTTTGAGGAAGATATAAGGAGGTTTATGTGTGATAGAGTGTATCGTATCACGGGGTTTGGATCCACCGGTTTGCACCAACTCTCGAGGTGAGAAAGGGCAATGCACGGTACCGAAGAGGTTAGCAATGATGGAAGGGTGAGAGTGCGTATAATCCATGGACTCAGCATTAGTCATAAAGAACTCATATACTTATTGCAAAAGTTTATTAGCCCTCGAAGCAAATTACTACTACGCATGCCCCTAGGGGCATATATTGGTAGGAAAAGACCATCGCTCGTCCCCGACCTCCACTCATAAGGAAGACAATCAATAAATACCTCATGCTCTGACTTCGTTACATAACAGTTCACCATACGTGCATGCTACGGGAATCACAAACCACAACACAAGTATTTCTACTAATCCACAACTACCCACTAGCATGACTCTAATATCACCATCTTTATATCGCAAAACTATTGCAAGGAATCAAACATATCATATTCAGTGATCTACAAGTTTTATGTAGGATTTTATGACTAACCATGTGAATGACCAGTTCTGTCATCTCTCTAAATAGATATAAGTGAAGCACGAGAGTTTAATTCTTTCTACAAAAGAAATGCCCACGCTCTAACAAATATAAGTGAAGCAAAAGAGCATTCTACAAATGGCGGTTTTCTATGTAAAGAGAAACAGGCAATCCAAACTTGAAATAATATAAGTGAAGCACATGAAGCATTCTATAAAGCCATACTCAAAAGATATAAGTGAAGTGCAAAGAGCATTCTATAAATCAATCAAGGACCATATCATACCAGCATGGTTCATAAAATAAAAATGAAAACTAATGCAAAAGACGCTCCAAGATTTGCACATATCGTATGAACGAAACGAATCCGAAAACATACCGATACTTGTTGAAGAAAGAGGCGATGCCTTCCGGGGCATCCCCAAGCTTAGACGCTTGAGTCTCCTTGAATATTTACTTGGGGTGGCTTGGGCATCCCCAAGCTTGATCTCTTGCCTCTCTTCCTTCTTCTCACATCGAGACCTTCTCGATCATCGAACACTTCATCCACACAAAACTTCAACAGAAAACTCGGTAAGATCCGTTAGTATAATAAAGCAACTCACTACTCTAAGTACTATTGCAAACCAATTCATATTTTGTTTTTACATTGTGTATACTTTAATATAAATTTTTCATGGCTTAATCCACTGATATAAATCGATAGTTTCATCAAAACACGCAAACTATGCATCAAAAACAGGATCTGTCTAAAACAGAACAGTCTGTAATAATATGAACATTCACCAGACTTATGTTTCTTGAAAAAATCTTCCAAACTTATGAAAAATAAAAAAATTGTATATAAAGATAGTTCAAAAAGAATCAGAACCATTTGACGTTCTAGTAAAAAAGGTAAAATCGCGCACTACAGCCAAAGTTTCTGTCCTGCACCGTACAAACCAACAAGCATTGTAAACATCCTAAAGGCAAACCTTGGCACATTATTTTTGTAATACAATGGAATTGTACAAGGGGATAATTATTTTTATTGAAAAGTTTCTGTAATCAAGATTCACTGTAAGTGCATCTAGTGCCCCTTAGTGATTTTGGTGTATTGAAGACTTATAGGTTAAGAAACTAATGTGTTTGTGAGTATACACAGGTCTATAAGTCTATGAGGAGTTTGATATTTACAGAGAAAGTCGACCCCTAAAAATGAAGTTCTTCGACTGAAGACTTTGCTATTCTGAAGACTTCCTGAAGACTCTGAAAGTGAAGAAATCGATGTGACCTTGAAGACTTGGTATTCATTCGAGGAACATGAAGCGTGAAGACTTTTGTTTTCGTAGTTTCGTTTTTCTCTTTCTTGAGTCATAGGAAACACCGTCTTTGTTAAAGGGGTCGAGGAAATACTAAGGAAAAATTTCCATGTGATGCTCAACTCAAAATCCTACACCTACCAATCCCTTGAGTGAAGCCTTTGGAAATCTCATACAGTTCGGTCAATTTCTTGATGGACCGAGGCGAAGTTCTTCTGTCATTTGAGGAATTTGTTCTGACCGAGGAGTTAGGAATTCGCCAAAGGTCTTGGATTGCCTACACAAAGTGAGGAACATGATAGCCCTAAGGAATTTGAGATTCAAATTTCCGACCGTTCTTTGTCTTCTTGGCATGACTGTCCCAAAATATCTTATCCACCTAACGGTCATATCATTGAAGGGTATTTATGTCTTATCATGTCGGGCTGCTCCCTAGGCTATAAATAGCCGCCCCTACAACCACTAACTGGTTGGCTGCTCGAGAGAAACTTGACACTTGTCATTTGAGAGCAACCCATCCTCCGAGGACTTTGAGCGAAAATCATCGAGTGAGGAAAACCCAAAAACCAAACCCCTACAAACCCAAAGTGATTGAGCATCATCAAGAGATTGATCTGCGTGGATCCGGCGCTTGTTACCTTTGAAGACTGTGCTTCTTCCGGATGGTTAGGCGTCATGGTCTAGAGCATCCAAGAGGAATTGTGGATCGCCGAGTGACCAAGTCTGTGAAGGTTTGGAAGTCGCCTGAAGACTTACCATGAGTGATTGGACGAGGTCTGTGTGACCTTAGTTCAAGGAGAATACGGTGAGGACTTGGTGCCCTGAGCTGCATGCTCAGCGACCGGGTGTCCGGGACTGTGTGTCCTCAAGTTTAAATACTCAGCCGCTCCAACCAGACGTACAACTGAGACAGCAGTTGGAACTGGTCTACCAAATCATTGTCTTCACCAACCTAACTGGTTCTATTTCCTCAACCCTTTCATTTCCTCATTATTGTGTTGGGTGTTTGTTCATATCTGTGTTTGAAGACTTTGACTGAAGACTTTCTCAATTTCCTTAGTTCAATTTCTTCAGTCTGTTTTGTCTTCATCTTGTGTTATCCTGTGTTTACGCTTTCTGTACTCTTTGTTTGTCTTCATTTCATCATGATGACCATGCCCGCATTCTGTTATGCTTACTTCTAAGTACTTATTCCGCTGCAAGTAGTTCTTCGCTAAGGAATTTCCTCACTGGCAAATTCCTCAGTGAAGAATTCATAAAAATCGCCTATTCACCCCCCCTCTAGTCGATATAACGCACTTTCAATTGGTATCAGAGCAAGGTACTCCTTGTTACGTGTGATTTTGGTTTAACCACCTGGAGTTTTAGTTATGTCGACCGCAGGTATGAAGAAAGTGACATGCCCTATCTTTGACGGTCACGATTATCCCAAGTGGAAGGCCATGATGAGGAAGCGCCTCATGGCAATGGACAGCGAGTTGTGGACCGTCACTGAAATTGGTCTTACTGATCTGTGCAAGACGGCGAATGCAGATGATATTCGCAAGTACACTCGACTTGACATCATGGCGAAGGACATCATCTGTTCGTGCCTATCTAGAGATGAATTCAAGCGCATTATGCATCTTTGCAATGCGAAGCTTATCTGGGATCGAATCTCCGGCGTCTATGAAGGTCATCGAACCCGTCATGATCCTTGGTTTGGGGACTTCAAGGAATCTCTCAAAACGATGACTTTCGAAACAGAATCATCATCTTCTGGATCATGTCTCATGGCAAAGGGTGTCGAGGTAACCGAATGTTCCTCATCTGAATTTAGTGATTGTGAATCTGAGGATGATGGATCTGATGATGGTATTGAACCTAGCTATACCAAACTTGTTTGCATTGCCACCAAACAACAACATGCTCTGGAAAAGGTTCAAAACATGCTAGATAAGAGTGATGATATGTTAGGTGAAGAAATGGATCGCACTAAAGCCCTGACTGAAAATCTTCAGAGACTTTAGTCTAGGTTTGGCAGCCTTCAAGGTCATCATAACACTCTCTTGTCTCGATCATGAGAAACTTTCTTATGAATTTCTTCAAAGAAAGCAAGATCTTGAGAAGCTAAGAGTGAGTTATGAAGATCTTCGTAAGGAGCGCGATTCATTACTTGCTCAACAAATCAGCGCCTCTCGTGAAGAATTTGTTCCTCCATGCTTAAAGTGCATTGAGCGTGAATCGCTAATTCTTCACTTGAATGTTCAAATGCTTCAACTGTTACAAATTCTTCACTGTCATTGCTATCACTAATTCCTCATCCGAGGACATTGCTAGTATCCTTGACGATGCAGGTTGAAGGAATTGTACATGACAGCATGTACAAAAGCCTCAAAGGGCATCGAGACTCTTTGTGATGTGCTTAAAAAGCAGATCCTCAACAGGAACCCTAGGAAAGAGGGTATTGCCTTTGAGAGGAAACTCAATGCTAATGGAACATATTGGAAGCCTGAGCAGTATCCCAAAACCTCATGGGTTGCTGCAAAGGGACCTCCAGTTGATCCATCTAACTTATCTGGCTTTACATGCGAATCTCCTCATTCTTCTGATGAGTCATTTGACTCTAACTATAAACGGTTCAAAAATCAGAATGGTGAAGTATTTGCTAGATATGTTGGCACTAACTGCAGGAACGGTAGCCCTATGAAG
This sequence comes from Aegilops bicornis, assembly GCA_021605145.1. Classification (NCBI taxonomy): domain Eukaryota; kingdom Viridiplantae; phylum Streptophyta; class Magnoliopsida; order Poales; family Poaceae; genus Aegilops; species Aegilops bicornis. Next base: position 284,703,515 of record CM038674.1, on the reverse strand, counting down.
AAAATCTGGGTTCCCAAGAAGTGCCTTGAAAGTCTTCAGGTGAATGTCCTCATGACACCACCTGTGAAGAAAAGGAACCCCAGATCAAACTCTTCATATGGATCCAAGTCCTCATACGGACCAAATTCCTCACGTGGATCAAATTCCTCAAATGGATCAAAGTCCTCATATGATTATCATCGTTCTAACAACTCTGTTTACATGCGGTAGAGCTAAGGGCTATGAATATGTGCATTATTCTTCAAACCAATATGTTCATAAGTCCTCGAAGAATTTCTCTGGTTATTCATATGCTTACCCTAACCCCTCTTATGTGAAACGAAATGGTTTGGCCTCTATGCCACCATTCTCATATGGTGCGCGCAGAATGATGAACTCTTTGCCACCCCTTTAGATGTGGGTGGTGAAGAAAAAGAACTAACCTCTTCTGCAGGGTCAGGTCTCCTGACATGCTTTAAACGTCTGAAGAATTTCTTTGGGGGCACGACAAAATGCACGATAGGGGCAGCTAATCATGAAGAAATGAACTTTCATTTCACACGTCCTCATACCGCTTATCATTATCTTGGTAGATGAAATTCATCTGATGAACTTGATATCATATTCTTCACTGATGAAGTATATGAGATCGTAAGTTGTACTAATTCATCTGCAGGATGATCAACCCAAAGCCACTGAATGGGTTCTCGATAGTGGATGTACAAATCACATGACTGGTGACAAGAATCTATTGATGGATGCTACCTTATCACCGTCACATTTGAAGCATATCATCTTTCTTGACAAAGGCAAAAGTCGTATTGGGTCTTGGTAAGGTTGCGATCTCTAAGGACATACACATGGACAAAGTCATGCTTGTTGAGTCCTTAGGATACAACCTCATGTCGATCTCAATGCTTTGTGATCTTGATATGGTTGTTATCTTTGGCAAGTATCATTGTGTTGTGGTTATGGAAGTGACAATTCCAAAGTCTTGAAGGCTTTAGGAGAGGAGACTTGTATATTGTTGATTTCTCTCTGAGGACCACAACCAGCCGTGTGTCTACTTGCAAAAGCTTCGTATAAGGCTGGCTATGGCATCGGCGACTTGGTCACGCAGGCATGAGGAATTTGTACACGCTTGCAAAGAAGAAGCATGTCATTGGCATTGAGAATGTCAAATTCCTCAAGGATCACTTGTGCGGAGCCTGTGAAGCTGGAAAAATGACCAAGGCCAAGCATCCAGCGAAGACTATCATGACCACTACTCGTCCTTCGAATTGCTTCACATGGACCTCTTTGGTCCTAATCATTACTCAATTTGTCACTAATGATGCATCTCTATATGGCTTTGTTATTGTTGATGATTACTCTCGTTACACATGGTTACACATTGTTACTTACAAAAATCAAGTGCAGGAAGTCTTCAAACGATTTTCCTCGAGGGCTTCAACTAACTTTGGTGTGAAGATCGGACACATCGGGAGTGACAATGGGCCGAGTTCAAGAATTCCGGTCTTGATGCTTATCTTGATGAACTTGGTATTACTCATGAGTTATCTGCTCCCTATACTCCTCAGCAGAATGGCGTCGTGGAGCGCAAGAACAGGACTCTTGTTGAGATGGCTTGCACTATGCTTGATGAATACAAAACGCCTAGTCGTTTTTGGATAGATGCAATTGATCTGCGTGCCACATCATCAAGAGTATATCTTCACAAATTCTTCAAGAAGACTGCCTATGAACTCCTCACCGACAAGAAACCCAATGTGAGTTATTTCAAAGTCTTGGTGCTAAATGCTGGATTAGAGATCCTCATCACAATTCTAAATTTGCACCGAAAGCACATGAAGGTTTTATGCTTGGTTACGGAAAGGACTCGCACACTTACGAGTCTTCAACATCGCTCTTCACAAGATTGTTGACACTTTGTAGATGTGCGGTTCGATGAAACTAATGGCTCGCAAAGAGAGCACCTACCTTCATGTTAGATGAACCAGCTCTGAGGAATCTATCAAGTTCAAGGCAACCGAGGATGTCATTCCTCTTGAAGAATCTCTTTGAAGAATTCATTCCTGTCTGTGAAGAACGTCGAGTGATGCACTGAAGATAATCTTTGAAGACAATGGTGCTGAGGAAAATGATCAAATTCCTCGGCGACAACCAGCTCATCCTCGCGTTGCAAAAAGAAGTACAAGTTGACAAGATCATCGATGACATTGAAGCGCCAGTCCTCTCACACGCTCAAAAGCTTCACATTTATCTAACTTTTGTGGGCACTTTGCTTTTGTCTCTATCACAGAGCCCACTAAGGTAGATGAAGCATTTCGAGCCCGAGTGGATTCAGGCCATGCAAGAAGAATTACATCGATTCGAGCTCAACAATGTCTTGAACTGGTCAAACGTCCAGATCCTCGCAAGCATAATATCATTGGCACAAAGTGGATCTACCGCAACAAGCAAGATGAAAATGGCCTTGTGGTGAGGAATAAGGCACGACTAGTAGCTCAAGGCTACACACAGGTTGAAGGAATAGATTTCGATGAAACTTTTGCACCTGTTGCTAGACTTTAGTCTATTCGCATATTACTCGCCTATGCTAACCATCACAATATCACTTAATATCAAATGGATGTGAAAAGTGCATTCCTCAATGGTAAGCTTGAGGAAGAAGTATATGTTGCTCAACCCCCAGGTTTTGAAGATCCAAAGAATCCCGACAAAGTCTTCAGACTCAACAAGGCTCTCTATGGTCTCAAACAAGCCCCACAGGCGTGGTATGATACATTGAAGGAATTCTTCGTGAAGAATGGCTTCACACCGGTTCACTCGACCCTACTCTCTTTACTAAATCATATGATGGTGAACTGTTTGTGTGCCAAATATATGTTGATGATATTATCTTTGGCTGTACTGACCAATGTTATAGTGATGAATTTGCCTATATGATGAGTGAAGAATGTCAAATGTCTATGATGGGAGAGTTGAAATTCTTCTTAGGTCTTCAAATTCGTCAACAACACAATGGCATATTCATATCTCAGAGAAATACCTCAAAGATGTCCTGAAGAAATTCGCATGCAAGATTGCAAAGGCGTCAAAATTCCTATGCCCACAAATGGCCATCTATGCAATCGATGAAAATGGTATTGACTTCGATCACAAGGTATACCGCTCCATGATTGGTTCTCTATTGTACTTATGTTCATCTAGGCCAGATATAATGCTTAGTGTTTGCATGTGTGCCCGATTTCAAGCTACACCGAAGGAATCACACCATAAGACTGTGAAGCATATTCTTCGATATCTAGCTCACACACCAACACAAGTATTATGGTACCACAAGGGCTCTACTTTTGATCTCATTGGATATTCTCGACTCGACTATGCTGGTGATCGTGTGGACCGCAAGTCAACATCTGGTACTTGTCATTTCCTCGGACGATCTTTGGTCCGTTGGTCCTTGAAGAAATAGAACTTCAGTATCACCGCTTCATCTGCGGAAGCTGAATACATTGCTTCTTTGGCTCGTGTTGTGCTCAATTGCTGTGGATGAAGCAAACTCTCAAGGACTACGGCATCAACGTGAAGAATGTGCCTCTCATCAGTGACAATGAGAGTGCCATCAAGATTGCTCACAACCCAGTTCAGCACTTTCGAAGACAAAGCACATTCAAATTCGTCATCATTTTCTTCGTGATCATGTGTTGAAAGGCGACATCTCCATCGAGCATGTGAAGACCGAAGAACAGCTAGCCGATATCTTCACTAAGCCCTTGGATGAGAAGAGATTTAGCAAGTTGCGGTGTGAGCTAAATATCTTAGAATCTTGAATGTTCTTTGAAAAGGACACACATCCCGATACTTATGCAAAATTGATGACTTAGATGTGCAACACATGAAGAAACGCTTTTCTTCAATCCATGAAGAATAACACTCTAAGTGTGAAGAAATTAATGAAGAATTTGATTCTCGTAACCCTCGACAATTGTACGCGGTGTCTGAAATCATCATTCTTATACGGTGGGTCACGCCACCACCAAAGTTGAAAATCTTCAATTTGAGTTTTTCCTCAGTTTTGAAATTTTTCAGTTTTTCAAATTCCTCAATTTTTCAAAATCTTCACTGTTTCCGTCATTTTTATTCGTTAGCTATATATGTATATATATGGGTTTATGTCCTCTACAGCATTCACTTATGGCTATTTCTTCAAGTCGCTTTTTCTGCTAAGTGAATGTGATCGGACCCTTCCCCCTCTATGCTATACTCAACCCAATCTATTCACAAATTCTTCAGTGCGTTCTATTTGAAACTCGTTCAAAATCTTCACCGAGTCCTTGTCACCAAGAAATTGCGAACGGAACTTTAAAACTGAACTTATCCAAACTTTCGGTTTTGCCATTAAACCGTTCCGCATCCCACGATGCATTATTTTACTCACCCACGATCGTACATGATCTCCACTACACAAGACGTGGGTGACACATGTCGTGAGAAGGAGAATGGTCAGGGCATGTTCGTCCCTAAATCATCGAGCGAACAGTTTTTCACTGCCTCTATAAATACCCCTCTCCTCATCCCCACTTCTTTTACTCCGCTCGATCTCTCTCCCGCTCGAGCTCCTCAAACCCTAGCGCTGCCGCTACTCCATCGTCGCCGGTGAGGAAGAGCTTCGCTGCCTCGACCTCGTCAGCCGTCAGACTCGCTACCGGTTATGGAAATCTTCACTCCGCCGCCAGAGCCATCTTCCTCCACCGAGTTAGAGGCGTGGAAGATCAGAGCAGACGAGCTTCACATCTACACCACCCAGTTAAATGCGTGTTCTTCATTTAGGGTAATTAAAAGTTACTTTTAGTGCCCTCGTTGATCCAAATTTTTCACTACAAAATCTTCAAAGGTGTTTTATTCTTCAAATCCTCACACACAAACACCTCACTAGCTATATGCTCTTGATTCGTTTCTCTAAGCAATCATTTTTCTTTAAGATTCCTCAATTGTGTGGATCCTCGATCTGTACAACTCTGGAACCTAAGACAAAGAACGCTTAGTGAAATTCTTCAAGGCTCATCTGGTCAAAATCCACAAAACTTGTTCTTTTTGAAAAACCTTCTGAGAACGCATATGACCTCTCCAAATTCCTCGCAACTATACTCTGTTCACAGGTACTCATGTCATTCTTTGAATCACTAGGTTCTCATCAACTTAACTCATTTGCAGCGTTCCTCGAAGAAAAGTTGCATACTTCTTCAGAGAATTCGTTTGTTCAAATTCCTCAGCTGAAGAATATGGCAGAAGGAAAGAAGCCACGGAAAGGAGGAAAGAGGCCTGAGGTCATGACCGCGTTTGAAATCCCTGAGGAAATATATGCTGATTATTGCACACCTGATGAAGCCGAGTTCGCAAAGAAAACAAAATCAGCGCAAGGTGCGCATTCAAAGGATTGAACGGAGATGGGCAAGGGAATGGAGGGAGTACCGATATGTAACTCCAAAGTACATGAAGAAATTCGCACTCAATCCTCCATGCCCAAGAGCTCCATCGGCACTGGTCAAGAAGTCGACCCCACCAAAGATCAAGCGTGGTGAGGACTTTCTGAAGAATGGGCCAGCGCCAAGCCAAGTTGGCAAGACAAGCCAACGAGGCAGGAGGAAATTCAATGAGGACTCACATCGCTGCTGCCCCGAGGCCTCTGTCAAGCCAAGAAAATCTATGGCAAATAAGCCCGCACACAAGCCAAGTGCTTCACCAACAAGTGCCCTCATGGCCAAGTTCCTCACCGTGCCCTCACGGCCAATTCCTCATGCTGCCCTGCTCCTCCAAAATCCTCAGCTCCTTCAAAGTCCTCGGAGCTCCTCCCAAGTCCTCGGCAGTTCCGACAAAGTCCTCAAGACTGTGCATCCGCCACGTGCCAAAGGACTGCAGGCTTCTCCATTACCTCCAGTGTTTCAAAGCAAGTTCCTCGGTTGCACCAAAGTCTTCATCTGCCCGACTCTCATCAAGACCAAGGCCACATTGGACGAGGTCCTCGGCCTAGTCCCAAGAAGAAACAGTCGCCTTCCAAGAGCCACACGAAGATGATGAGGTCGATGATGATGAACTTGCGGAAATCATCGAGACCGCCAAGAAAGGGCCGCCAGAGCCAAAGGCACATCTGTACATCACTGTTGGATCCGAGGAAAATCCTCGATTACATTGATCTCTCGCACAAGGATCCAAACACTCCTATGCCTGATTTTCATCTCGACTGGACAAAGTCACATGTCTTGACCCATTTCATCACCAAGAGAAATGGAAGTTTGAAAAGGCAAGAGAGATCAAGAAAGCTCAATACGTAAAGGAGAAGTTCCTCAAGAAAACGTTGTCGAATGACACCTGAGGAACTTCTCAAGGTCCAGAATGAAATCCAAGCCCTCGGCAAAAACTTAGATGCTTATTATGCTGATTGGCAAGGAGCCAAAGTCAGATTCCTCAACCTGACGAAGAAATTCACAAATGTTGCAGCCCCAACGCAACATGAAATTCCTCAAGCTGGAGCCTCAGCCCAGCAGACTGAAGAACATGCCAGCACCGCTGATGAAGTTCAAAGGTCAAGAAAATGCTAGTTCCAGCGATGATCCCATTCCAAATTACCGAAGATATTGCCGTGGCATCCACTAGTGGTGCGCTGAAGAAATCGAACAAGTCGAGGCAATCGCATCGCCATACCGAGGAAAATCAACCAGATTCCTCGGCTCCTCCTGCGCCAACACCAACTCCAATTCTTCCATCTGCCTCGATGTGAAGAAGACCAAGGCTCCGATCGAGCTGCGGTGAAGAAAGCGGAAAGCATCAACAAGGCCAAATTCTTCTACCACAAGAAAATGAAGCCAATGACCAGCTCCTTTGAAAATCCTATTGATGTTGTTCCAATTTCCTCAATTCCATCAAAGGACCTTGTTCCTTTTGATGAAGATTATGTGATCCCAAGCAGATCTGATGAAGAAAATCATTCTGCTGCTTCGTCAGAGCAGATTGATGAAGAAATTGAAGTGGAAGCAATCCCTTCAACCCCATTTCCTCGCCTATGCCTCAGTTCACAATCGAAGAGGCGGTGTTGAGGAAATTGAAGAAGATGTGGATATTGGAAGCACAACGCCAGTGATGAACGATGACTTTTGGGAAACTCAGCATCCAAATTCTCCACTCTTCACCCCAATCCAACAGATACCTTAGTCCCCTGCTCCAACTGTTCAAATGGGCTCTGAACAAACTCATCCCACTTCATCTGTCCATGAAGAAATTCCAGCCACTAGCGCTGATGAACTCTTCTTCTTGATCCTCAGACTGTACCTGTTGAGGAACAAGAAATTCCTCAGCCTGAAGAACCTGAGATTGCGATTCCAGAGGTCGTGATGCAACTCACTGACACTCCACTGCCAAAGCCAAAGGATCCCTTCTCAACAAAGCAAAAGTTCAAGGCTGAAGACTTCTTCAATGAGCACATATTCTTCATCGACATAATCCATATGATTCTGCTCGCATAAGGAAGAGGCGTTTCTGGACTGCCAGCCAAGCCAATTTCTATTCCTCAGTGCTCTTCAATAAAGACAAAGTCTTCGATCATGCACATATTTCTCATGTGGACATGGAGTCTCTGCCAGGCTTTGAGCCAGTCCTCAGTGTTCTTCACGACGCAGACTTCAATTTCTGCAGACCGACATCTGTGATTGGAATGAAGAACTCATTCTTCAATTCTATGCAACGCTGCACATCACCGGAGACGCCAAGACGTGAACTCATGGGTATTAGACTGGATGTCCGAAAATACTCACTACAAGGCACCAAAGAATCGAATTGCTTCGTGCTCTACCACTCAGTCCTCCACTTGATGGTGCTCGTTGTATCTACAACGAACCTGAACTTTCAAATCACTATATTCAAGTGCTGATGAAGCCATTGAAGCCAAGGCAGGCCCCAAAAACCAAATTCCTCGTCAAGGAATTATTATATGTGCCTCGGACTGTCTATCGGATTCTGACGAAGACAATGAGTCCTATCAAAGGCCACGACTCAAATGATGAAGAAGTCGTTGGCATCATGAAGAATATGCTTTTCAATATCATTCATGGCGTTCCCGTCAACTTCCATGATTTCTTCATGAGGACTCGCAAACATTGCTATGTCACCATTTGAGCTGAAGCCTTATGCGCCTTGGATAATGAGATTCATCAGACAAGGTCTTCACTCAATTACAAGGCTGATACTCGAACCACTACAGCTACTTGCCCCGATTGAAGTCCTCAAACGGACATTTACCTCAGTGATGACAAGGGCAAGGCTATCAGTGATCGATGAAGGCATTCGTCCATTGGATGGACAGTTTACAAAGCAGCATCCTACTCCACCAATGATGACTCGCCACACATGATTCTCGCATAAATACCTCGGTCAAGCAAAGTCCTCAAGCCACAAAGACCGTGGTGATGACCGATCGTGAGTTACTCCTCGGTCTTCATCGGAAGGTTGATCGCAATCATAAATGGGTCAAGCGTCGGTTTGGTTCAATTCTTCACAACATGACCTCTACACACAATGCGGTGAAGAAAAACCACTACTACAAACCTTCAAAGCATACAGGCTGTTCTTTCAAATGTCTACAAGTGCGGAAGAACTGGCGACAATGGGACTCAAGGAAGAATTTGACTGGTCTGCACCTCCTCCAAGAAATACAAGAAGGTCAAAGTTCCTTCCTTGGTGGCGATTCCTATTCTTCATCGCGACAATCGATGAAAATGAAGACTTGGACGACACCGCGGCAGGCCCTACTACAACAACCGACCCCAACAACGCTGGCGCTCCTTCCTCAACTTGAAATTCTTCAGGGGCGTTAGTCCTCAGTTTCGATCCTTTTGGTCATTCGATTACAAAGGGGGAGAAATTTGAGTTAGTCTTCAAGTGGGTCTATTATATGGGAAATTTATTTTTGTTAATTTACAACTCTCGTTCTTCTGAAACTTTTATTGGATCGAGTTGTAATCTTAAACCCGATGGTGCTTTAATACTTTTGATGCACTGTGCTCTGGCACTATGCTCTGATACTTTTGATGCACTGAGCTCTGATTCTCTTGAGCTCTGATACTCTTGATGCGTTATTTTGCATGCTTGTTCCTCATTAATATTATTGCACGCATGCTGAATTTCATCAAGCACCATATTTCATCATGCATTTCAAATTCTTCATATTATATGTCAAATGCGTGTATGAATTACAAGATATAGGGGGAGATCTCCATGATTCAACTCTTCAAATGTGCGTTGCCTCAGAAGCATATTCCTCACTATGCCCATCTTCAGGGGAGTTCTTCTATATCTTGCAATCAAATTCCTCAATATCAGTATTTACACTTCATATGTTTATCCTCGTTGAAAACTTAACCTACATTGTCATCAATCACCAAAAGGGGAGATTGTAAGTGCATCTAGTTCCACTTAGTGATTTTGGTTTATTGAAGACTTTTATGTTAAGAAACTTATGTGATTGTGAGTGTACACAGGTCTATAAGTCTATGAGGAGTTTGATATTTACAGAGAAAGTCGACCCCTAAAAATGAAGTTCTTCGACTTAAGACTTTGATATTCTGAAGACTTTCTGAAGAGTTTGAAAGTGAAGAAATTGGTGTGACCTTGAAGACTTGGTATTCATTCGAGGAACATGAAGCGTGAAGACTTTTGTTTTCGTAGTTTCGTTTTTCTCTTTCTTGAGTCATAGGAAACACCGTCTTTGTTAAAGGGGTCGAGGAAATACTAAGGAAAATTTTCCATGTGATGCTCAACTCAAAATCCTACACCTACCAATCCCTTCGAGTGAAGCCTTTGGAAATCTCATACAGCTTCACCAATTTCTTCAATGACAGAGACGAAGTTCTTCCGTTCACGAGGAATTTGTTCGACCGAGGAGTTAGGAATTCGCCAAAGGCGGATTGCCTACAGTGAGGAACATGATAGCCCCGAGGAATTTGAGATTCAAATTTCCGATCATTCAGTCTTCTTGGCCACCTGTCCCAAAATATCTTATCCACCTAACGGTCATATCATTGAAGGGCATTTATGTCTTATCATGTCGGGCTGCTCCCTAGGCTATAAATAGTCACCGCAACCACTAGCTGGTTGGCTGCTCCGAGAGAAACTTGACACTTGTCATTTGAGAGCAACCCATCCTCCGAGGACTTTGAGCGAAAATCATCGAGTGAGGAAAAACCCAAAACCAAACCCCTACAAACCCAAAGTGATTGAGCATCACTGAAGAGATTGATCCTACATGGATCCGACGCTTGTTACCTTTGAAGACTGTGCTTCTTCCAGACGGTTAGGCGTCATGGTCTAGAGCATCCAAGAGGAATTGTGGATCGCCGAGTGACCAAGTCTGTGAAGGTTTGGAAGTCGCTCAAGACTTACCACGAGTGATTGGACGAGGTCTGTGTGACCTTAGTTCAAGGAGAATACGTTGAGGACTTGGTGTCCTGAGCTGCGTGCTCAGGACTGGGTGTCCTCGAGTTTAAATACTCAGCCGCTCCAACCAGACGTACAACCGAGATGATTAGCTTGAACTGGTCTACCAAATCATTGTCTTCACCAACCTAACTGGTTCTATTTCCTCAACCCTTTCATTTCCTCATTATTGTGTTGAGTGTTTGTTCATATTTGTGTTTGAAGACTTTGACTGAAGACTTTCTCAATTTCCTCAGTTCAATTTCTTCAGCCTGTTTTGTCTTCATCTTGTGCTATCCTGTGTTTACGCTTTCTGTACTCTTTGTTTGTCTTCATTTCATCATGATGACCATGCCCGCGATTCTGTTATGCTTACTTACGAGTACTTATTCCGCTGCAAGTAGTTCTTCGCTAAGGAATTTCCTCACCGGCAAATTCCTCAGTGAAGAATTCATAAAAATCGCCTATTCACCCCCCCCCCTCTAGTCGATATAACGCACTTTCATTCACAAAGTTTCCGTGAGCATGAACAAAGTTCAAGGCTAGATCCCACTTTAACAATGCTTGTCTTTCTCACATTCGCTTTTCTTTTTGAAAAGTTTCGGGTTCCCCTCTTTATTTTTATTATTTTTAAACTTATATAAAATCACTCAACAGAAATAAATGACTCTCTAAAACTTCCGGGTTGTCTCCCTAGCAGCGCTTTCTTTAAAGCCATTAAGCTAGGCATATAGTGCTCAAGTAGTGAATCCACCCGGATCCCAAGGTATATCAAAGCCAATTTTAATTAACAATGATTTAGAATTTAGTAATGAGCACAAAGCAACATATATCAATCAATGACGAAGTCTAACTCTCTTCCTATGCATCGGCATGTCATAAAAGAATAATTCATGCACACCTAGTAAAGGCCAATGCATAGTATAAGCAGTTTCTTGCAATTTTACCATGTAGGAAACATAGAGAGGTGGAGATATAGTTCCTCTCTCATAATAATTGCAAGTAGGAGCAGCAAGCACATGCATATTATATCTATCAAAATCATCATGTGTAATAGTAAAATGCAACCCATCAATATAATCCTTAATAAGTGCAAACTTCTCCGATATAGTGTAGTTGGGAGAATTCAAAAAGATAATAGGACTATCATGTGTGGGTGCAATAGCAACAATTTCATGTTTGATATAAGGAACTATAGCAAGTTCATCTCAATAAGCATAATTCATATTGGCATCTTGGCCACAAGCATAGCATGCATCATCAAAAAGGGATATTTCAAGAGAATCAATGGGATCATAACAATCATCATAGCAATCATCCTTCGGTAAGCACGAAGGGAAATTAAACAATGTATGAGTTGAAGAGTTACTCTCATTAGAAGGTGGGCACGGGTAGCTAATCCGCTCTTCCTCCTTTTGTTCTTCGCTCTCCTCCTCATCTTTTTCATCCAATGAGCTCACAGTTTCATCAATTTCTTCTTCCATAGACTCTTGCAAATATTAGTCTCTTCTTGGACAGCGGATACTTTCTCAATAAATGCATCAATATCGAATTGAATTCATAATTGGCATAGCAATATTTAAGGATAGCTAAATTTTCAGGTCTATAAACAACATCATAAAGATTTTCAAACTCTTTGAACATAGATTCAATTTCATAAGCACCCATAAAAGCAACAAATTCTTCTATTTGTTCCACATCATAGTAATCATATATACATCTAGCATAAGAAGCCAAGGTTTCATTATCATTAAATTTGCATGAAAAGGGAAGGTGTGGAGACTTCATCCTAGAGCAACAAGTATAATCATATCTCGAGCATAGTTGCCTAGCATACCACTTCGACATATGAATTTGATCCCATAAAAGTTTCCCTTTTTGAGTCAAGCGATAATCCCTAAAGTATTCACGTTGATCCAATGTGTCTCCCATTACCAGATTGAATGGGGTTTTCTCAGGATTATCAAAGTAGTACATAATATTTGTCACATAACGAGCATCAAGTGTTTCAGGAGGTTCCTCATCTCCATGAGTAGCAAGTACACCTAATTTTTTTGGTATTTCGTGTTCCATATCCATAACTAAAGATAGAGAACAACTAAGAACAGTAAATAAAAATTACTTAGTGATAAAGTTAACAAGCACACACGAGAATATTCACCCCATGCTATTGCTCCCCGGCAACGGCGCCAGAAAAATGTCTTGATAACCCACAGGTATAGGGGATCAATTGTAGCCTCTTTCGATAAGTGAGAGTGTCGAACCCAACGAGGAGCTAAAGGTAGAACAAATATTCCCTCAAGTTCTATCGACCACCAATACAACTCTACGCACGCTTAACGTTCGCTTTACCTAGAACAAGTATGAAACTAGAAGTACTTTGTAGGTGTTTTTGGATAGGTTTGCAAGAATATAGAGAGCACGTAAATAAAAACTAGGGGCTGTTTAGATAAAGACACAACTAAGTTAGTTTTAGTAGAGAGCTTTTTGTCACGAGAAAGTTATTTGTCCCTAGGCAATCGATAACTAGACCGGTAATCATTATTGCAATTTTATTTGAGGGAGAGGCATAAGCTAAAATACTTCCTCTACTTGGATCATATGCACTTATGATTGGAACTCTAGCAAGCATCCGCAACTACTAAAGATCATTAAGGTAAAACCCAACCATAGAATTAAAGTATCAAGTCCCCTTTATCCCATACGCAAACAACCTACTTACTCGGGTATGTGCTTCACACCACGCCACCCACCATAAGCAAATCATGAACATATTGCAAACCCTACAGCGGGATCCCTCATGCTTCTTGCCGACACAGAGAGCACCATAGGACAGCACCAATAATAAAACATGCAACTCAAACCAATCACGATCATCAATTAACCCATAGGACAAAAGAGATCTACTCAAACATCATAGGATAGCCATACATCATTGGGAAATAATATATAGCATTGAGCACCATGTTTAAGTAGACATTACAGCGGGTAAGAGATAGGTTACACCGCTGCATAGAGGGAGGAAGAGTTGGTGATGATGGTGGTGAAGTTGTTGGTGAAGATTGCGGTGATGATGATGGCCACGGCAGCGTTCCGGTGCCACCGGAAGAGAAGGGGAGAGGGGGGCCCTTCGTCTTCTTATTCCTTGACCTCCTCCCTAGATGGGAGAAGGGTTTCCCTTCTGGTCCTTGGCCTCCATGGCGTGGGAGGGGCGAGAGCCCCTCCGAGATTGGATCTGTCTCTCTGTTTCTCTCTATTTCTGCGTTTTTTGATTCTGCCCTGACACCGTTTCTTTTATATCCGGAGATCCGTAACTCCGATTGGGTTGAATCTTTTGCCCAGATTTTTCTCATAAAATTAGCTTTCTTGCGGCAAAAGAAGAGCGTCAACCGCCTTACAGGGTGCCCACGAGGGTCCAGGGCGCGCCCCCCTGCCTTGTGGCCCCCTCGGGCACCGTCTCGCGTGGATTTTCCTTCCCATATTCTCCGAATATTCCAAAAATAATCTCCATCCGTTTTTATCCCGTTTGGACTCTGTTTGATATGGATATTCTGCGAAATAAAAAGATACAACAAATAGGAACTGGCACTGGGCACTGGATCAATATGTTAGTCCAAAAATAGTATAAAAAGTTGCCAAAAATATATGAAAGTTGTATAATATTGGCATGGAACAATAAAAAATAATAGATATGACGGAGACGTATCACTGTGGCCCGAGACCAACTTAGACCAACAGCCTAAGCTTGGGGGAGTACATATTTCTCACCGACATTACATTCATGTTCACACACTCATTTGAATTGTTGGTGTTCATACTTTTTCATTGTATTATCCATCTTAGTTTATTTCTTTTTTTCGCTTTCTTCTTGTGTGTTTGAAAAACTTTGAGAAAATCCAAAAAAATAGTTCTCGCTTCTTTTTAGTTTTTCTTTATAGTTTAATTTAGTTGTAGTATTAAAAGAAAAAAGAAAACCCAAAAAGAATTCTCGTTCTTCTTTTGCTTGTTGGGAGCTTTCCCGTGTAAATAGTTTTTCTCGCTCTTGTTTTACTTTCTTCAGAAAAACAAAAACTCAAAAAAATATTTCAGTGTGTTTCTTTGAAATTATTTTCCTTTTTTCTTTGGGTAGTAAGGAGAAGATCACGATGAAAATGTTGAGTGACTCTCATATGCATTATTGTTGATCTAACAGAGAGACCATATTACCTTGTCTTCTCCTTTGAATAAATGTTTGCAGATTCTAGCTTAGTCTGATGCACGTGCACTCTTATTATTATCCACACCATTCGGTCATGCAAGTGAAAGGCAATAATGATGATATATGATGAAATGATTGAGATGGAGAAAAGCTGGTACGAACTCGACCTATTTTGTTTTTGTAAATATGATTAGCTCATCGTTCCCGATTCAGCCTATTATGAATGAAACATGTTTGCAATGACAATTAGAGATTATAGTTACCCATGCCATGCTTAATTAGCTAGGAGTTTATAATAGTTTGTCTTGAGTCCCAACATGCAAATTAAAATGGTTACGATGTAGTATGATAGGATGGTGTCCTCCTTTGAAAGATTTAAGTGGCTTGACTTGGCACATGTTCAGGCATGTAGTTGAATCAAAATCAACATAGCCTCCACGATATTTATGTTCATGGTGATTTATATCCTACTCATGCTTGCACTCAATGTTGGTTAATCTTAATGCATGTTTATGACCGTTGTCGCTCGCTAGTTGGTCGCTCCTCAATCTTTTGCTAGCCATCACCTGTACTAAGCGGGAATACTGCTTGTGCATCCACTTCCTTAAACCCAAAGTTGTTCCATATGAGTCCACCATACGTACCTATATGTGATATCTACCTGCCGTTCCAAGTAAGTATGCATGTGCCAAACTCTAAACCTTCAAATAATAATCTGTTTTGTATGCCTGAATCACTCATGTAGTGACTGGGGGCTGTCAGTATCTTCCATGCTAGGTGGGTTATTCTCACGATGAGTGTTGATTCACTTGTCATTCACGAGAAAGTGGCTGGTAATCGGGATGCTCAGTTCCATGCTCGAACTCAAATCAAAATATAAATATCAAACAAAACTCCCCCAGGATTGTTGTTGGTATGGACGGTACCCGTTGTTTTGGATCAGCCGTGCAGTGTGATTGTTGGTGGAGGGGGAGTAAAAACTTTACCATTCTGTTTGGAAACCGATGTAATGTATCTAGAATGGAAGATAGTGAGATCTCTTGGTTGTTATGTTGGCAATGAAAGCATACTGCTCAAAATTATATTAATCTCCGTTTTAAAAGCTCGAGCTCTGGCACCTCTGCAAATCCCTGCTTCCCTCTACGAAGGGCCTATCTATTTACTTTTATGTTGAGTCATCATCCTCTTATAAAAAGCACCAGTTAGAGAGCACCACCATCATTTGTATGCATTGTTATTAATTGATATTGAGTATGACTATGACTGGATCTCTTTTGCCATGAATTACAATGTCTAGTCAGTCCTTAATCTTTAGGGGTGCTCCGCATTTATGTTTTGCGGTCTCAGAAAGGGCTAGCGAGATATCATTTTGTCATATTATATTATGATTGTGTTGAAAAAGTGTTGTCATCCGAGATTTATTATTATTGCTTGCTAGTTGATTATGCCATTGATATAAGTAAATGTGAGACCTAAATGTTATTGTGAATATCGTTAGTTCATAATATTTGCTGAAAACTTGAATACTAGCTATACATATTTGCAACAACAAGATCAAACAGAGTTTGTGATACGTCTCCAACATATCTACTATTCCTCATGCTTTTCCTCATACTTGTTTTGGACTCTATTTGCATGATTTGAATGAAACTAACCCCGGACTGACGTTGTTTTCAGCAGAACTACCATGGTGTTGTTTTTGTGCAGAAATAAAAGTTCTCGGAATGGAACGAAACTTTGCGGGGATTTTTTATATCAAAAAGGAGAATTTCTGGAGCCAATAGTCACCTAAGGGGGGCACCTGGGTGGGCACAACCCACCAGGGCGCTCCTGCCCCCCCCCCCAGGCGCGCCCAGGTGGGTTGTCCCCACCTGGTGGCCCCGCATACCCTAAAACCAACGCTATAAAATCCTATTTTTCCAGAAAAAATCAGGGAGAAAGAATTATCGCGATCCACGAGACGGAGCCGCCGTCACCTCCTGTTCTTCATCGGGAGGCCAGATCTGGAGTCCGTTTGGGGCTCCGGAGAGGGGGATCTTCGTTCTTCGTCATCACCAACCCTTCTCCATCGCCAATTCCATGATGCTCCCCACCGAGAGTGAGTAATTCCTTCCTAGGCTCACTGGTCGGTGAGGAGTTGGATGAGATTCATCATGTAATCTAGTTAGTTTTGTTAGGGCTTGATCCCTAGTATCCACTATGTTATGAGATTGATGTTGCTATGACTTTGTCATGCTTAATGCTTGTCACTTTGGGCCCGGGTGCAATGATTTTAGATCTGAACCATTTATGTCATCACCATTATATCCATGTTCTAGATCCGATCTTGCAAGTTATAGCCACCTACTACGTGTTATGATCCGGCAACCCCGGAGTGACAATAGTCGGGACCACTCCCGGTAATGACCGTAGTTTGAGGAGTTCATGTACTCACCATGTGTTAATGCTTTTTTTAGGGTCAACGATAGTGGGAGAGGCTCCCACTGACTTTTGTATTACTCACAAAGGAACCAGTTACATCATTGTTACAAGTGGGTTTTAAGGCCCCCCGGCCAAACTCTACGAGGCTACGAGGGCAAGCGTTACAATTGTTGTATGTATGAGTCTAGGAAAGGACGCAACTCCTCCCTACAAATGTGAACCAAAAGGGTCAGAAGCCCTTTGAATCTAGCCAGCCATGAACCATAAGAGTGTGGAACCCCTCTAAAGTGTTGGTTATTTCTCTCCTTCCACAAGCTCCATGCAGCCATCAAGAAAATGTCCATAAACAGAGGTCGCCGCCAGTGTTCTCTGCCAGCATGTAGCAGAGCGAGCCTGTTACCAGTGTTTGGCCATATCATCCCGACCTTAGCCCAAATGTGTTAATGCTTTGTTCCGGTTCTCTATTAAAAGGAGGCCTTAATATCCATTAGTTTCCAATTGGACCCCGCTGCCACGGGAGGGTAGGACAAAAGATGTCATGCAAGTTCTTTCCATAAGCACGTATGACTATTTACGGAATACATGCCTACATTATATTTATGAATTGGAGATAGTGCCGTATCGCCCTAGGTTATGACTGTCACATGATGAATATCATCCAACAAATTACCGATCCAATGCCTACGAATTTATCTTATATTGTTCTTGCTAAGTTACTACTACTATCATTACTATTGCACTTGCTACAAAAATACTGCTATCACTGTTACCGTTACCATTGTTGTTGCCACTATTATCAAAACTATCAAACTGCTTTGCTACTGATCATTCATTTGTTGTAGATAACTAATCTCCAGGTGTGGTTCAATACTCTACCCTCGAAAACTGTTGCGGTCCCCTATACTTGTGGGTTATCAAGACCTTTTTTTGGCGCCGTTGCCGGGGAGCACAGCTATATTTGTTGAGTCACTTGGGATTATTATCAATTTATCACTATGAAGAATATGAAGGATGCTAAGACCAAGGTTAATCCCTCTAAGACGAGGGGAGGTAAGGAACTGTCATCTAGTTCTGCTTTAGATTCACCTTCTGTTATAAGTAAACTTGCAACACCACCACATGCTATTAATCCTGATATGTCGCAAGTTGTTGATGATCTACTTCTGCTATGAATGATACCTATGATGATGCTAGTACCTAGCTTGATGATGATGATGTGCCACTAGGTGAATTTCTTGATGAACAAATTGCTAGAGTAAGATAACATGATATTGTTGAAACTGATGATGAGCTTGAAACTGAAAATCTTGAAACACCTACTAGAACTAGCCCTCCTAGATATGAATTTCCTAAGGTACCAGAAGGCTATGTTATGAATGAAGAGACAACTAGAGACATTCTTGCTTGTGAGGATAGAGATGATCTAGAGAAATTATTATGCAAGTATAAAGAAAAATCTATGAATGCTAGAATGCAATATGATCCTAAGTTTGCTACTTCACCTATCTTTATTGATCATAAGGATTATGAATTCTCTGTCGACCCAGAGTTGATTACTATGGTTGAATCTGATCCTTTCCATGGTTATGAAAGTGAAACTGTTGTGGCACATCTTACTAAGTTGAATGACATAACCACACTTTTTACTCATGATGAGAAAACTCTCTATTACTATATTCTCAAATTATTTCCGTTCTCATTAAAGGGTGATGCTAAATCTTGGTACAATACTCTTGCTCTTGGTTGTGTGCGTAGTCCCGGGGATATGATTGATTACTTCTCTGAAAAATATTTCCCTGCTTATAAGAAACAAGCTGCCTTACAGGAAATATTTAACTTTGTGCAAATTAAAGAAGAGAGTCTCCCACAAGCTTGGGAGAGGCTTTGCCAATTACTTAATGCTTTGCCTGATCATCCTCTTAAGAAAATTGAAATACTTGATATCTTCTATAATGGACTAACCGATGCTTCTAGGGATTTCCTAGATAGTTGTGATGGTTGTGTTTTCAGGGAACAAACTGTTGGGCAAGCTGAAGAATCATTGGACTCTTCCTGAACCACCACTTAAACCCACTCCGAAGAAGAGGGGTATATTATATCTCAGTCCTGAAGATATGCAAGAGGCAAATAAATCTATGAAGGAAAAAGGTATTACAGCCGAGGATGTTAAAATTTTACCTCCTACTGAAGAAAATACATGGGCTTAATACACCACCACTGCCTAAGGTGGTAGAGGTAAATTCTCTAATGAAATTCAATGATAATGACAATCCTCACAATATGCACCCTAGCCAATGCCTTTAAGAGTTTGAAAACTACATTAGAAAACAAGATCACTTCAATGCAAATGTTATGGAACAATTGAAGTACAATTCTGATATGATTGCTCGCTTGAGTGGCTTGTTATTTAGAATCTCAAATGATGTTATAGGTGTGGGGAATCATGCTTCTATGGTTCAAACTCAGTTAGAACAAGTTGCTAAATCTCAAAGAGAGTTGTTTGATGAAATGAATAATAATATAAGTGACTTTGCTGTTAGAGTAGCAACTAGAGGAGGTAAAATGACTCAGGAACCACTTTATCCTGAGGGACACCCAAAAAGAATTGAACAAGACTCTCAAAGAGCTAACACTGATGCACGTAGTCCTTCTAAAAAGAAAAATAAGAAGAAAAATGATAGGACTTTGCATGCCTCTAGTGAACCTGAAATAGAAAAACCTCCTAATAATGATAATGAAATTTCTATCTCTGATGCTGAAACTCAACCTGGTAGTGAACACTCACCTTCTGATAATGAAAAAGATAATTATAAGGTTCATGAAAACACTCAAACAAATAGTAAAGAACCAGACAATGGTGTTGAGATAGAACCACCAGATTATCTTGATAACCCACAACCCAAGAATACACGTTATGATAAAAGAGAGTTTGTTGCTAGAAAACACGGTAAGGAAAGAGAACCGTGGGTTCAAAAACCTATGCCCTTTCCACCTAAGTCAACTAAGAAGAAAGATGATGAATAATTTGAACGCTTTGCTGAAATGCTGAGGCCAGTCTTTTGCGTACTCGCTTGACTCATATCTTGAAAATGTCTCCTTATGCAAAATACATGAAAGACATTATCACCAATAAGAGAAAAATACCGGAAGCTGAAATCTCCACTATGCTTGCTAATTATACTTTTAAAGATGGGGTACCTAAAAAACTTGGAGATCCGGGAATACCAACTATACCTTGCTCCATCAAAAAGAATTGTGTGAAAACTGCTTTATGTGATTTGGGAACTGGTGTTAATGTTATGCCTTTCTCTTTATATAAAAGACTTGATTTGAATAAACTCACACCTACTGAAATATCTTTGCAAATGGCTGACAAATCAACTACCATACCTGTCGGTATTTGTGAGGATGTGCCTGTTGTTGTTGCTAATGTTACTATTTGATAGGTGGGAACCCGATGAACGAGTTCACGCCCGAGGGTGGCCCGATCTTCACGTCGTAGGATCGAATCGGGAGGGATAACTAGTTGCAAGCAGCCGAGATAACTAGATTTATACCTGCCAAGGTTGGATGCAACACGTACGTTGGGGATGGCTGACCGAAGCTACAAGAACTCCAACCCGCTGTCCGAACAATCGCAGAACCACAAACCGGGACTAATCCACACAAAACGGCCAGAACAGTAGAGCACGAACTAGGGGGAACCAGAGGCTCCTTCTCGCGAATCAGAATGAACTCACAAGAACAAAGGTATCAAGATCTCTAGGATCTCTCTAGCAGTCTTGCTGCATAAGCTTGTAGCTGGATGGTTTGACCAAAGGTTTTCTAGAGGATGGGGGAGATGGGGTTTTATAGCAGGGACAACCCCCCTTGGCTAGGTGTGAAAATGGTTTCAAAAGTAAGCAGGTTTGCATGGCTTCCTTGGGTGAATAAGCAGTCAACTTTGGGAGTTGTTGCAGAGCTCCTCGGAAATTCGCGAAGTCCTAACAACCTGGACACCTTCCACGAGAATGACTAGAACTTTTGACTGACAACTCCAAATGATGTGAGGTTTTTTGCATTGGAAAGATAATTTGATGTAGTTTCTGTTGATGTACCCCTATGGCCCCGTCTTTTCATAATATGGGTGTGCCACACCAAAACATAAGAGGTAAAAACTGACACCATCAGCTTCACTTGAAACTTGTTTTCTCCAAACTTGTTCCTCCAAAGCGGTTGCTTCAAGAGCTCATAGGTTGTTGGATTGCTTCCATGTTATACATAAGTTCAACCAACAACAATGGAGATGAAAGCATAGTTGTGTCATCAAGGTTACAAGGTAAACTTAAGTTAGCGTTCACCTTGTCACTTATTTGTTTGGCGCGACTTCTTGTGATTGGACCTATAATTGTTGGAGACTTGTCGATGGTTGTGGTGTCCTCATCATCCTCCCCCTTTTGAAAAGAAGTCGTCCTCGACTCTGATGGTACAAAGTATGGAGAGAGGTCAGATACATTGAAAGTAGAACTAACACCATAATCCATCGGAAGGTCAATCTTGTAGGCATTGTCATTGATCTTTGCAAGCACTTTGAATGGACCATCTCCATGTGGTTGCAACTTGCATTTGCGTTGATCCGGGAAACGATCCTTCCGCAGGTGAACCCACACAAGATCACCTTCTTCAAACAACACCTTGTTTCTTCCCTTGTTTGCTCGTTTTGCATATTGTTCAGTCATCTTCTCAATATTTTCCTTGGTCTTCTCATGAATTTTCTTCATGAAGTCAGCACGCTTACTTGCATCAAGATTGGTTCGCTCCTGTAATGGTAAAGGCAAAAGATCTATGAGAGCAGCAGGTTTGAAACCATAAACAATTTCAAAAGGACAAAATTTAGTGGTCGAATGTACTGCCCTATTGTATGCAAACTCCACATGGGGGAGACACTCTTCCCACATCTTCAAATTTTTCTTTAAAACCGCTCTCAGCATCATGGATAGCGTGCGGTTGACAACTTCAGTTTGTCCATCCGTTTGTGGGTGGCATGTAGTGGAAAAGAGAAGCTTTGTCCCTAGCTTTGCCCACAACGTTTTCCAAGAATAGCTCAGAAACTTGGTGTCACGATCTGAAACAATAGTGTGTGGTACTCCATGTAGCCACACGATTTCCCTGAAAAACAAATCAGCAATGTGTGAAGCATCATCGCTCTTATGACATGGGATAAAATGAGCCATCTTGCTAAACCTATCAACCACCACAAAAACTGAATCACTCCCCCTCTTAGTGCGTGGTAATCCAAGAACAAAATCCATAGAAATATCTTCCCAAGGTGTACTAGGAATTGATAAGAGCGTATAAAGTCCATGAGGGTTTAAACGTGACTTAGCTTTGCGGTAAATCTCACAACGTAGTACGTAGCGCTCAACATCACGCCTCATCCTTGGCCAAAAGAAATGGTCAATCAGCACACTCTCAGTTTTCTTTGCTCCAAAATGTCCCTTGAGACCACCAGCATGAGCCTCCTGCAAAAGCAACAAACGAACAGAGCAATTTGGGATGCACAATTTGTTAGCTCGAAACAAGAATCCATCATGCAAGTGAAACTTTTCCCAACCTTTCCCCTCACTACACTTTGAGTGTGGCTCAGCAAAATATGGGTCATTGGCATACAATTCTTTGATGCTTTGCAGGCCAAGAATTTTAGTATCAAGTTGTGAGAGTAAAATATGGCGTCTAGACAAAGCATCGGCAACAACATTATCTTTTCCTTTCTTGTACTTGACAATATAGGGAAAAGATTCTATGAATTCACTCCATTTTGCATGTCTACGGTTCAGTTTTTGTTGACCCCTAAGGTGCTTTAAAGATTCATGGTCGGAATGTATCACAAGTTCTTTAGGCCACAAATAATGTTGCCATGTTTCTAAAGATCTCACAAGTGCATATAATTCTTTGTCATAAACTGAATAATTTAGAGTTGGACCACTTAGCTTCTCACTAAAATATGCAATAGGCCAACCTTCTTGCATTATTACGCCTCCAATACCCGCACCACTTGCATCACATTCAATTTCAAAAGTCTTACCAAAGTTGGGTAGTGCAAGCAATGGTGTAGATGTCAATTTTTCTTTCAGCTCTTGGAAGGCCTTCTCTTGTGCATTTCACCACTTGAAGGGAACATCTTTCTTGGTTAGCTCATTCATTGAGGCAGCAATGGTGCTGAAGTCCTTCACAAACCGACGGTAGAAACCAGCAAGGCCAAGAAAGCTTCATACTTGGCTTACATTTTGTGGAGGCATCCACTCACGGATGGCCTTGACCTTCTCCTTGTGGAGGAGCAGAGCCGTGGCGACGATGGCAGCTATGGGGACATCCGCCGCGCAAGGGCCTCCGCTCCGCTAGCCTCCCCTAGCCTCCGCTCCACCGCCGGCGGCCACCAACCTCCCCTAGCCCCCGCTCCACCGCCGGCGGCCACTCCGGCCCCGGCGGCCACCAAATTTTCTGCGCCGGTGGTCACTCCGACCACGGCGGCCACTTCCTGCCGGTAATCACTCTGATCCCGTCGGCCGCATCTGCAAATGGCTCTCTCAGATCTCAATTTCTCTCTTGGGAAAGATTTTGAGGAGTACATCAAGAAGCAATGCAATGCTGCCGTCAACGCCCAAGTATTGCCTGGATCGCAAAAGTTCTTCCTTGTGGTGGAATTCAAGCGTTCGTTGATCAAGCTTAATCCAGAATTGGTGGGCCTCATCATTCAAGCCTGTTTCGGTGGTTCTGCCAATCTTTAAGGTATCTCATCTGCGCAATTGGTAATCTAAGTTCTGTGTCTCTTCTCCGGAAGTGGGTTTCGAAATCATTCGAGGCGGCAATTTGTCCATCGATCTTTACTCTATGAATTTTCTTCTTTGGGGAGAGGGGGATGATGATCTCAAAGATCTTTATTGGTGTTATCATGATGCGGTCTCTAAAGATTGGACCGTAGTGTCCAATGATAAATCTCGTCGATCATATTCTCAAGCTGTTCAACAGCCCCAATTCTTCTCTTCGCAAATCACGCCTAATTCGCATGATCATGTCATGCAACATTCAAGGGGCATAAATTCAGTTTTAACTTCGCCCAATAACACATCGCTGGGTAGGGCGGGATCACTGCATTTTAAATCTTTGGGCCTTCTGGCCAATAATGCAGCGGGCCCTTTCTGTGTGCGTTGCCTCATGACGGGTCACCCAGCCCAAATGCCGTAACAAAATCCCGTAAGGCCTGCAAAGATGGGGGCATATCACGATCAATCGTAGATTCCGGCCCGAAATCGCCGTTCCGCCTTCCTCTTCTGACACGTCAAATCAACCTATTAGGGTGAATAATCTGGACACCGGTAACAATGGTAGGCGGGACCCAGTGGTTAGTGGCTCTATCGTTCCGTCTTCCCGTAATGCCGGCCCTGCTAAAAATTTACTGCCCTCTGCTCGGGACTCTGCTGACGCCCGTTTCCCAATTCTTTCTCTCCGCCCTCCTCAGTCTCTTCAATCACCCCGTCCAACCAGGGTTTCTTCATTGCTCCATCCCACCAGTTCTGCTCCGGCGAGGTCATCAACAATGGCGAATTTTCCTTTCGATCCAACACCTTTCCTGCTACCTGGCACCCAAGCGATCGAGGTGGAAGGGAGGCCTGCTCGCGCTCGGGTCATCCATGGCGACATGCAGCTATCCAACGAGAATTTGGCCATCGCCACTCTGGTGCCAATGCCCCAAGGTGAAGTCGCTTTTGTCAATGTCAGAGAGGTTCTCAGTGATTTCTTGGTCTCGCAACGGGTGGTTTTCTCTTCTATCACCAGGTGTCCTTTTGGTCAGGCATTTGTTAGATGCAACAGTAAGGCAGATAGGGCTTCCCTGGTAAATAGGAGCCCACATCCGTTCGATGACATCCACATCATCTTCGAAAAGCATGATCAAGGTATGAACTGGAGGAAGTTTAACCTGGCTAGAGACTGCTGGCTGCTGTTAGTTGGTTTCCCTGCGGATCTGCGCTGTATGGCTGAGCTCAATAATGTTGTCTCTAGTTTTGGGAAGTTGTTGTCTTGGGACAGAGTAAAAACCACTGATGCTGCAGTGGCAGTTAAAGTCAGAATAGATGCTCTGTCTGATGTTCCTGTCAGTTTGGCGGTCACCGGGGACAGACATTTCAAAGGTGAATCTTGGACTTGCCCAATCATCATATTTCAGGAAGAGTTGTTGGGCTGTGGCCCCCCAGATGAGGAACCCATTCCGGTAGATGGCAATCCACACCCAAGGCCTCACGAGCAGCATCACCATCAGAATCAGCATAACCTCTTCTTCGGACCTGTTCCACAGCATGATAACAATGAGCAGCCTGGGAATAATCAAGATGTTCAGAATGGAGATTCTCAGAATGCAGATGATCTTGGATGGGGCCATTGGGCAATGCCTCCTCTCCAAGATAATATTCTAGTGCAGAATCAACTCTTGGATGTTGCGCAAGCTCTTGTTATTGATCATAGTGGCCTCACCCTCTCTCTGGGCATTGACTCTAACAGTGTTGAAACTGCCAATTCAGTTCAAGGTGCAGACAATCTTCTGTTGTTTGGAAATCTGCTAGCTCCACAAGAACTTCTTGTCTTGATGCCAGAGGCTCAGCTTCCAGATCGCAATGTGCCACTTGAGGTGGAAATGTTGCAACCTGAAATACCTGATGCTTTGCTGCAGGCTGAGCTGCCTGTCGCTCAAGTTGGAGCTGAAGTGTTCATACCACCGGATGTGCAGGGCAATGATGCCAATGCTTTGCTGACCTCGCAGGATCAGACGCTCCTAGGAATGACTGAACCGCACAACCAGGCTAACAATGTTCTGCTTCCTCATCACATGTTGCCGGCACCCTTTGCTGCTCAAGAAGACAACCTTCTGCAACAGGTAGATGATGCTGTTGCTGTGCCTGATGAAGCTGCTCCAGATGCAATTCTACAGCGTGTTTTTCTGCCACAGTCAACCAACCTGTAGATGATGCAGCTTCTGAACTACCCAGCCCAGATTCAGGTAGTTCAAATCCTCCTCCTGGATTTCCTTTGCCCATTTTTAAAGACAAAATTCATGTGGGTGCTTGTCAACTATTGCCTGACGCAGCTGACCCAGTTATGCAAAAGATGTTCCTATCCCAAGCACAGGAAGAGCTGCACGATGTCTGCACTGGTGTTGAAGAAGCAGAGCTTTGGAAAAAGCATTTTGCTCCAGAAGGGCAACTTAAAGATGTGATTCAGGTACCTAATGAGTGGGCAAATTTTATTGCTCTTGCGTTGCTTACTCCAGATAAATTTGAGTGGGTTAAACAGTTGCTTTCTTCTCAGCTATGGAAAATTATTTCAGCACATTCAGATAGTTCCAACCTGAAACCTTTTGTCATTCCTGACAAATGTGAATCTGTCCTGCAGAGCACTTGCCAAAATCAGAATGATAAAGAGGTGCTCCCAACTGCTGTGATCGCCACTCCACCTTCCAAGCTCTCATCTGTGGGGATGTCCTCCAGCACCTCTGCCATCCAAGTATACAAAAAGAGGAAGGATAAAGCTCCACTTGTTGAAACCCAGGTGAGAAGAAATTGTATAATTCAGCAACTGAACAATGGTTACAGAAAGAAAACATGCATGGATAGAAACTGTTTGCCTTGCAATGTTAAACCTCCTTCATTACCCAGCAAAGTGGTTAAAAATCTATCTGTTGCTTTCTGCAAGATTCCTGAGAAGGACTGCTCTGATGAGGCCTACTGACAAGCCAAAAAAAAAGAAAGGGAGCAAGGACAAAGAGGTCAAAGAGAAGACCAAGAAGAGCCCACAGAAGGGGGGACTGCCCAGCCCTGCCTAAAGATATCTTAGGAAATCTGTCTAGTACCAGTTTGAGCTATGGATGTTTTGGTTATGTCATATGTAATGATCTTGTGTAAACCCATGTTTTGGGGTGAGATGGAGCTGGTACTTTTAGTTACATTGCGGTATGATCTTTAAGTTATGCAGAGCTATGCAAATTTGTCCTATCCAGTTATTTATGCATTTCTATCATGAATAGGCAGTGGAAAATCTTAAACTGGAATATCAAAGGCATCAATGATAAGGATAAGTGGTTGGCCATTCGCAACAAAATTGATGAGACAGACTGTGACTTGCTTTGCATCCAAGAAACAAAGAGGGAAACATTTGACGGAGATATCTTAAGAAGTTACGCCCTAAACGTCTGAACAAGTTTGATTACCAACCATCCGTTGGAGCATCGAGGGTTATTAGTGGTGCGGAATGATTCTCTTTTCACGGAGAGACTCTCTCTAAAATTCTTTCTCTATTTCCATTCGATTCACCTCTAAGCTCTCCTCGATAATCGGACTCTTTCCAATATCTATGGCCCTTGTCTTGCCCCTGACAGGGCTATTTTCATGGACTGGTTTTCTAACATTCAAATCCCTGATGATTGTAATTGGTTGATGCTGGGGGATTTCAATTATATTAGGTATCCTTCAAACAGAAACAGAAGGAGGTAATCTCAATGATATGCTCTCTTTTAATGAAGCAATCAGCAATTTGGGTCTTCTAGAAATTCCTTTGAAAGGGAGAGCATTTACATGGAGCAACATGCAGACAGCCCCTTTACTTGAGAAACTTGATTGGGTTTTTTCTTCGGAAGCTTGGACTTCAAATTTCCCTAACACCATGGTGTTGCCCCTCTCAAAGCCTATTTCTGATCATGTCCCATGCATCATTAACATTGGCACCCGGATTCCTAAATCAAAGATCTTCAGATTTGAAAACTATTGGATGCAAATTGATAGTTTCAAGGACACTGTGAAAAATATTTGGCAACAAGATGTTAATGAAACTGATAGTGCAAAGAGAATCACTGCTAAGTTTAAGAGATTGAGAAAGGGCCTAAAGATTTGGGCCAAAGAGCTCTCACAGCTGTCCAAACTTATTCAAGCTTGTAATGACCTCATTCTGCTTTATGACACCCTTGAAGATTTTAGAGTTTTATCCACTGTTGAATTGAATGGCAGGGAAATTGTTAAGAAGCATCTTCTTAACTTGTTGGAAATGCAAAGAGCATACTGGAAGCAAAGAGCAACAATCAGATGGATATTGCAAGGGGAGGCTAATACCAAATACCTGAAAGTGAAAGCTACCATCAACTACAGAAGAAACTTCATTGCTACTTTGCAGGATGAAGATGGTAACATGCAAGATGATCATCAGACTAAAGCTGCAATTCTATGGAAAGCTTTCAAGAAGAGACTCAATGCATTTGTGCCCACTTTTGATCTTCTGAACCTAGAATCCCTTGTCCCAAGGATACCAGAGCTAATTGAGCTTGACAAGCCTTTCACAAAGGAGGAGATTGATGCAGTGGTTAAAGATCTTCCTTCTGATAAAACTCCAGGCCCAGATGGCTTCAATACGGATTTTATTAAGCACTGCTGGGACATCATTGCTCCAGATTTCTATATGCTGATTGAAGACTTCTACAATGGCAAATTAAACTTGCAGAGTATCAACTCTTCTTTTATTACTCTGCTGCCAAAAAAGGATGCTCCTGTCACTGCTAATGATTTCAGACCAATCTCATTGCTCAACTGTTCCATAAAAATCATAACAAAACTTCTTGCCAACAGGCTGCAGGCTGTCATTTTAAAGCGGGTTCATCAAAATCAATATGGTTTCCTTAAGAAGAGATTAATACAAGACTGTCTGGCCTGGTCATATGAGTTCATTCACCAATGTCATCAATCTGGGCAAGAATTAATTATTCTAAAATTAGATTTTGAGAAAGCTTTTGGTATGATTGAGCATGAAGCTATCAGAAAAATACTCATTGCTAGAGGCTTTGGACCTAAGTGGATTATGTGGATGGATATGATTTTCTCTTCTGGATTTTCTTCTGTGCTTCTGAATGGGGTGCCTGGAAAACAGTTTCTCTGTAAAATAGGAGTTAGGCAAGGGGATCCTCTCTCACCCTTGCTGTTTGTCATAGCAGCTGATTTGCTTCAAACAATCCTAAATGAAGCTATGAGGAATGGTCTGATCTCTGCTCCTATACTGTCTACTTCTGTTCAGGATTTTTCTATCATCCAAGATATCTTGATAATCTGATCCTTGTCATGCAAGCCAATGCTGCTCAGCTACATCAGCTCAAAAACTTGCTCATGTATTTCAAGATATTCACTTTGGATTGAGAGTCAATTATGAAAAATCGGTGATTGTTCCTATTAACACCGCAAATGATAAGATGTCGGAATTGGCTACTATTATGGGTTGCAAAGTTGGATCCCTTCCCTTCACATACTTGGGTTTACCTCTCTGTCTGTCCAAGCCGAAGATTGAGGATTTTATGCCCATCATGCAAAGAATTGAAAGAAGGCTGGCCGGTTGTTCTTCCCTGTTATCTTATGGAGATAAATTGATTACGGTAAAGTCTGTGTTCTCCAAATTTCGCCCATTTTCTTCATGGGTACACTTGCACTTCCAGTTGGTGTAATGGAACAAATTAAGAAATATCTCAAACATTTATTTTGGAGGAAATATGGAATGGAAGACAGGGGCACTGCCTTGATTGCCTGGGACAAAGTTTGCCAACCAAAGGAAAAAGGTGGACTTGGGGTGTTGGATATTGCCAGTCACAACAAATGTTTACTTATGAAGCATGTCCACAAGTTCTTAAATCAACAGAATATTCCTTGGGTAAATTTGATTTGGGAGGCTTATTATCCTGACAAGCTGCTTCACACTAACCCACAAGGTTCTTTTTGGTGGAAAAGTATTCTCAAGCTTGTGCCTGAGTTTAGGCAAGCTGTTGTCCCCAAGCTGGGCTCTGGCGACACTATAAGATTCTGGTTTGATAACTGGAATCAGGGCATCCTGATAGACAGATTCCCACAGTTGTTCTCTTTCAGTAGGCAAGAGCAGATTTCTGTCCAGAAAATCAAAAATTTGGAAGATGCATCTGAACATTTCTTCACTCCATTATCAACCCAGGCTCATCAACAATTCCAAGAGCTATCTTCCCTCTTGCAGGCTACCCAATTGAATGATACTCTGGACACCTGGTGCTTTCCATGGAACAAGAGTCATAATGTTTTTTCAGCTATCAAAATGTACAATCACATGCAAGGCCAAGAAGTAGCATCTCCACTATTTAAGAAGATCTGAAAAAGTGCTGCCATGTTAAGATATAAGATATTTCTTTGGTTGTTGCTGCATGATAGAGTGAATGTCAGAAATCTTCTCGCCAGAAAGCACTTTCATCTGCCAAACTACAATTGTGAGCTCTGTAACTGTTCTTGTGAAGAAACCAGTCTTCACCTCATCTGGGACTGTCCTTTTGCTCTGCAATGCTGGGATTCAATTGTTCCTTCCAAAGTCAGAGGTATAAATGTTTTTGATGAGATCAACTTCTTTGTCAATCCATCTGCCCAAGCAGTTTGCAATGAGCATCATCACCATGGGTTCTTTGGCACATTTGGATGCAGAGAAACTCCAAAAATTTCAGAGCACAAAACCCATCAGTTCAAGGATGGAGAAAGCTACTCAAAGAATATCTGAAGTTGTTGATTCTGAGAACCAAAGAGAAGCACAGGGAAGCTTTTAGTGGTTGGATTACAGATAATCTAAATTAATTTGATCATGGACTTTCCTAGAGCTGGTATTGGTTAGTTGGCTCCGGTTGTTTTTTCTGTACTTGTTTGTAAATAAATTTGTTATACTTTGAATGAAAATTACCGTAGAACGATTGTTCTACGGTTTTCGGTTCAAAAAAAAACCTCCACAACTTGACCTGAAACAACAAAGCCAAGAAACACAATGTTTTCTATGCAAAATGTGCACTTCTCCTTGTTAGCATATAATTTCTCCTCTCTTAGAACAGCAAGCACACACCGAATGTGTTCAACATGTTCATCCAAAGTTTTGCTATAAATCAGGATGTCATCAAAGTAAACAACCACAAACTTGCCAATGAACATTCTAAGCACATGATTCATCAATCTCATGAAGGTACTAGGTGCATTTGTCAATCCAAATGGCATAACTAACCACTCATACAAACCAGATTTTGTTTTGAAAGCAGTTTTCCATTCATCACCCTCTCTCATTCTTATTTGGTGGTAGCCACTTCGCAAGTCAATTTTAGAAAAGATGGTGGCACCACTAAGTTCATCAAGCATATCATCAAGCCTAGGTATTGGGTGCCTATACCTCACGGTGATGTTGTTAATAGGCCTACAATCACAACACATTAGGAAGATCCATCTTTCTTTGGTACTAAAAGAACGGGTACAGCACAAGGAGAGAGACTTTCCCTTACATAACCTTTGTTTAGTAGGCCTTCAACTTGTCGTTGAATCTCCTTGGTTTCCTTCGGGTTTGTGCGGTATGGTGGTCGGTTCGGCAATGGGGCTCCTGGTACCAAATCAATTTGGTGCTCAATGCCTCTTTGTGGTGGCAGCCTTGGTGGTATCTCCTCGGGGAACACATCTTCATACCCCTGCAACATTTCAACAACAACACTAGGAGTGGTGGAGGTTAATTCATTAGTAGAAAGAAAATTGTCCTTGTACAAAA
Organism: Aegilops bicornis; assembly: GCA_021605145.1. Lineage (NCBI taxonomy): Eukaryota > Viridiplantae > Streptophyta > Magnoliopsida > Poales > Poaceae > Aegilops > Aegilops bicornis. The sequence goes on along the minus strand of CM038674.1, from coordinate 284,671,864 downwards.
GTACAAAGAACACGGAACTGGGTTCTCTCAACTCTCTCATGTCCCTTTTCCTAGCAATCATAACTAATCCCTGTTTTTCCCATGTCTTGGTCAATTTAAGTTGTGGGGTTTTATTTGGCTTTGGATTCTCTCGCTCACTATGTTGGTGGATGTCACTCAAGTGTTTCTCGCTCACTCTCTCTTTCTTTTTCAGATCATCCATCAATATTTCTTCGGGTGTCAAAGGGAGCAAAGATATGCGCTCTCCCTCGTATTGGAATGATAGACGATTAGTATGGCCGCTGATTTGCACATCATGATCATACAACCAAGGTCTTCCCAACAACAATTGGCATGCTTGCATTGGCACCACATCACATTCCACTTGATCTCGGTACTTCCCAATGGAAAACTAAACGGTGACAATGTTGCTTACTCGAAGTGTACCACAATCATTGAGCCATTGCATCTTATATGGACTTGGGTGCCTTCTTTGTTTCAGTCCCAACTTCTCTACCAAATCTGAACTTGCAATGTTGTTGCAACTACCATTGTCAACAATAATTCTGCAAACCTTGTCCTTGATGGTGCCACGAGTGTGAAAAATATTATGTCACTGCCCTTTCTCTTCTCTAGCTACATTATCACTAAGCACACGACGAGAAATAAAGCAGTCTCCCATGTCGGCCTGAATATCACAACCACTCTTCTCGCCCTCTTCATCCTCATGATCACCCAATGCTCCATTGTCTTCATGCTCACTCTCAGATTCCCATTCACCTTGTTCATTCACAAAGAGAACTCTCTTGTTTCGACATTCAGAAGAAATGTGGCCATGCCCTTTGCACTTCTAACACTCAATATCTCGGCTTTGAGATGATGGTACTGCGGTGGGGTTAGAAGTACTTCCAGCAGCAGAAGGAGCACGTTTGTCAACATTCCTAGGAGCCGGTGATGATGCCGATGAAGCCGCTGTTCGTCGGGTGGTGGTAGGGTGTGAAGTATGCTGAAACTGAGAACCACCATGAGAGGCACTTGGCTGTGACCTTTGCCATGGTGTGGTGGTCCGGCTATGAGATATTCGTCCATGACCACTCCGCTGCACCTTCCTCTCCGTGCGCTTTGCTTGCTCCAAAATATCTTGTAGAGTGTTATAGGGAAACATCTCCACAAAATCTGAAATTTCATTGTTGAGACCATGCAGAAATCTTGCCATCTTTGACTCCTCATCTTCATGAATACGAGCACGAACTAGCAACAATTCCATCTCTTTGTAGTACTCATCCACCGTATGGCGTACCTTGGTGAGGCGCTGCAATCTATTTCGGAGATCTCTTTGATATTGCGAAGGAACAAACCTTCGCCTCATGGCTTGTTTCATCTCTTCCCAAGTGTCAATGTGGTCACGGCCTAGAAGCAGCTGATTTTCTTGGAGTTGGTTCCACCAAGTGAGTGAGTAACCAAAAAACTCAACACAAGCCAGGTTGACTCTCTTTGGATCAGCAAGGTTATGGATACGAAAAATCTGATCACATTGCTCTTCCCAATCAAAATATGCATCGGGGTCTTCCTTTCCTGTGAACTTGGGGACGTGCAACTTCATTCTTGCCATGTCATCTCGATCATGACGTTCTGCATGACGCCCATCTTCAGCAGCACGACGGTATGGGACACCATCATAATCATCAAAATCATCTCCATGACCACGAGCAACACGCTCATGAGGGTCATAGTAGTGCCCACGAGGACCATGGCCTCGCCCTCGAAGTTGCCCTCCTCGCTGCCCTCCATGAGCAGCAGCACCACGCCCACGAGCAGCAGCCACATGTCCACCATGGCCGTTGTTATCATCCTCCAAGTCACCGTCAACAGCAACATGCACAGAATTCTCATCGCCAACTTCCTCAAGTGGATCAATAGGGTGTTGTCGGTGTCGAACCCTATCACCACCTGCTAGAGGACGCTCATGAAGCATCCTTTCCATGGCTTGGAGTAAGTTGTTCTCGAGTCGCTGCAGCTCGACACGTGTGACCGGGGCATCTTCTTCCCCATGGTTTTCTCCATGAACACTCGATCTAGACCCTGCCATGTTAGTAAGGCCAAAAGTGGAATAGGATAATTTTGTGGAATCACACAACCTCACCTCTTACTCATCAAAGTTCTTATGAGTTCACATCAGATTGTGCTTCTCCGGATGTGTTAAGCGATTGAAAGACAGGGATCAAAGAACTAGCTTCGGTTTTTGGTGGAGCTCGGTGGGGTAAACAAAAAGGGGCTTGTGCTGAAATCAAGTTGATGCAAACCAAGAAAATATGGGGATAGATCTGCTGCACTTTTGCACCAAGATTGAACAACACACACAAGCTTCTGAAAATTTTTCTATCAAGCTGAAACTTTTGGATCTTACACAACACTTTCTTTTTCTCTCTTGACTTTTTTTGCCACTTTTTTTTCTCTTTGATTTTTTTGCCACTCTTTTTTTCCTCTCTTTTTCCAAAGCACAACAACCAAATCTGAAAGCAACTATAAAGATGAACTTGGTGCAGATCTAAAAGATGAAGAACATGCAAGGTATGCAACAACAAGATCTCAGCACCACCAAGGCTTGGATTTATTTTTGGTGGGGCTTTGGACTTTTAGGACAGAGCATGAAAAACACTCGATCTAAAGGGATGATAGCAAGATAAACTCGAATAACAGATCCTACCGTGTCAAGAAGGCTCTGATGCCAGATGATAGGTGGGAACCCGATGAACGAGTTCACGCCCGAGGGTGGCCCGATCTTCATGTCGTAGGATCGAATTGGGAGGGACAACTAGCTGCAAGCAGCCGGGATAACTAGCTTTATACCTGCCAAGGTTGGATGCAACCCGTACGTTGGGGATGGCTGACCGAAGCTACAAGAACTCCAACCCACTGTCCGAACAATCGCAGAACCACAAACCGGGACTAATCCACACAAAACGGCCGGAACCGTAGAGCACGAACTAGGGGGAACCAGAGGCTCCTTCTCGTGAATCCGAATGAACTCACAAGAACAAAGGTAGCAAGATCTCTCGGATCTCTCTAGCAGTCTTGCTGCATAAGCTTGTAGCTGAATGGTTTGACCAAAGGTTTTCTAGAGGATGGGGGAGATGGGGTTTTATAGCAGGGACAACCCCCCTTGGCTAGGTGTGAAAATGGTTTCAAAAGTAAGCAGGTTTGCATGGCTTCCTTGGGTGAATAAGCAGTCAACTTTGGGAGTTGTTGCAGAGCTCCTCGGAAATTCGCAAAGTCTTAACAGCCTGGACACCTTCCACGAGAATAACTAGAACTTTTGACTCACAACTCCAAATGATGTGAAGTTTTTTGCATTGGAAAGATAATTTGATGTAGCTTCTGTTGATGTACCCCTATGGCCCTGTCTCTCCATCATATGGGTGTGCTACACCAAAAAATCAGAGGTAAAAACTGACATCAGCTTCACTTGAAACTTGTTTTCTCCAAACTTGTTCCTCCAAAGCGGTTGCTTCAAGAGCTCATAGGTTGTTGGATTGCTTCCATGTTATACCTAAGTTCAACCAACAACAATGGAGATGAAATCATAGTTGTGTCATCAAGGTTACAAGGTAAACTTAAGTTAGCGTTCACCTTGTCACTTATTTGTTTGGCGCGACTTCTTGTGATTGGACCTATAATTTTTGGAGACTTGTCGATGGTTGTGGTGTCCTCATCACTATTTTGACTGACTTTGTTATACTTGAGATGCCTGAGGACGACAACATGCCAATTATCCTTGGTAGACCCTTCTTGAGTACTACAGGGGTTGTTATTGATTGCAATAAAAGCAAGGTCACTTTTCATATCAATGGTAATGAGCATACGGTGCACTTTCCAAAGAAAAAATTCCAAGTGAATGGTATTAATGTTATTGAAAAATCTTTGACAATCACTATTGGAAGTTTTCAACTACCTCTACCTACTGCCAAAAAGAAATATGAAATGCTTATTGTTGGGGACATTCATATCCCCGTTGAGGTAACTTAGTGATTCTGAAAGTTCTTCGATTTCATGCTTATCGAAAGTGGTTGTTAATAAGACTTGATCAAACTTATTAACGGATCATTTTTGAGAGGCATGAAGTTGATGAATTTAGTAAGCACTACCTTCTGTCCCTATCTTTTGTTTTCTATTTTTATTAGTTAAATAAAATAAAATGCCATGTTTTGTCTGTTTTCTGAATTTCCCGTGCAAAAAAAATGACCCAAAGATAAAAGTTCTCATAATGCTCTGAAAATTTAATATGATTTTTTCTGAATATTTAAGAATTTTTGGTGCAAATAATATCAAAGGGAGGTGCATCAGGTGGGGACAACCCACTTGGACGCGCCAAGACCCCCAGGCGCGCCCTGGTGGGTTGTGGTCCCCACTTGGGCCCCCTCACTTATCTCTTCACACCACATCATCACCTACCTCTAGAAAAAATTCACCATTGCTCTCTCTCGTGTTCTTGCTCTCAAACCCGCGGATTTCGATCTCTTTGCTCGAAGCTCCGTTTCCTAAACTGTTTCGGAGGATTGTTGCTTGGTATGTGACTCCTTCGTTTGTCCAATTAGTTTTTGCTTTAGTAGTTTATATTTTGAATAATTAGCTACTCTTGGTGTTGCTGTAGATGAGCTTACATGTTGAATTCTTAGAGTTCTAAGTAGTTTGAATGCTTGCTATGGCCTCTATGTATCCCTATGAGTAGTTGCTATCAATTTTGTGAAGTTTTGTTGAGAAAAAATTGTGGACTAAAAAATTTCAGAATTTTGTTTATAGGAAAAAGATGAATATCTTTAGGAAGTTTGCCTCCAAGAAGAACTCCAAGGGAGTTATTGGGGAGTCGTCTGACAGTGATCTCCATAACCGGAGATTGGCAGAAGTACGGCCGTGCGAATGGCCGCATACCCCATTCATGGAAGAGGCTGGAATCCTTCAAGAGTTTCCACAATATGCTGCTAATGTCGGCCTCACCGACTTCATCGCAGCTGAATGTGAACAGTATCATCTCCTCACAAACACCTTTGTTCAAAGTTTTAATTTCCTTCCTACGAATAATCCTCCTGAGGTGCATTTTAATTTATATGCTGAGCCCCATCAGATACCGCTTACTGAGTTTTGTGAAATATGCTTGCTTCCTTCTGATGGTGGTTTGGTAGAGCCTAGGCCCGCAGAGTTTGAAGCCCTTTATCGTACCTTGACAGAGGGAGATGAGAGAGGGGTGTCGGGTATCACAGCCTCTAGCTTGCATTTTCCTACCGTTCATTATTTCACTCTTTTTATTGCAAAATGCTTGCTTGCTAGAGAGAAGGTGGGTGCACTCAGTGCCCCAGACCTTGTTGTTTGATGTCATGCACTTGAGGGCGACAACACTTATAGCTTGGGAGCTATTGTGGCACGCTGCCTTCACCTTAATAAGTCCAAGGGTAAAATACATGGTGGTATCTTCGCTACTGGTTTGGCGGCTCGCTTTAATGTTGAGATACGCCTTCATGATTATCCTTTGCCCAAGGTTCACCTAGATCGCGCAGCCATGGAACACCACCAGTTTATTGGCACGTGATTATCCTAATATTCCTATTCCTTATAACCTGGTTTTCAGTGTTAACACTCGTGATATTATTCCATTGCCTGCTCCAGCTTTGTTTGATCCTGTTGCCAGGGGCGGATATAGGATCATGCGTGTGGATATCATCGCCTACCGGAACGACCAGGCTGCAGCAGAGGAGGAGCCTCAGCAGTGGGATCCGTGGATGCCCGCTCCTCAGCACCCCAACTACTATCCAGGCTACTGATTGATTACCATGTTAGGACAAAAGCCTAAGCATGGGGAGTATGTGTTTCTCACCGACATTACATTCATGTTCACACATTTCATTCCAGTTGTCGGTGTCCACACTTTTCCATTGTATTGTCCATGTTAAATTTATTTTCTTGCTTTCTTCTTGTGTGTTTGAAAAACTTGAGAAAATACAAAAATATTTCCTGCTTCTCTTTTTGATTTTTCTTTCTAGAGTAATTAGTTGTAGCACTAAAAAGAAAACCCAAAAAGATTTCCTTGTTCTTCTTTTGCTGGTTGGGAGCTTTCCCGTGTAAATAGTTTTTTCTCATTTTAGCTTTCCCCTTTCTTCTGCTTGTTCAGGAAAACCAAAAACTCCAAAAATATTTCAGTGTGTTTCTCTGAGTTTCTTTTCTTTTTATTTTGAGTTGTACCAAGGAGAAGACTATGATGAAAATGTTGAGTGGCTCTCTTATGCATAATTGTTTATCTAACAAAGAACCCGTATTACCTTGTCTTCTGTTGTTCAATAAAATGTTTGCAGATTCCAGCTTAGTCCGCGACACTCTTGCACTATTATTATTTTCATATCGTTCGGTCGTGCAAGTGAAGGCAATAATGACGATATTTGATGAACTGGCCGTGGCAGAGAGAAACTGGTATGAACTCGACTTGTTCTGTTTTGCAAATATGTTTAACCTAGTATCCATGATTCAACCCATTATGATTAAACATGTTTGCAATGACAATCAGAGATTATATATAGTTTCTCATGCCATGCATAAGTAGCTAGGAGTGGATAATGATATATCTTGGATATCAACATTGTGTTAAAATGATTGTGATGTAGTATGATGATATGGTATCCTTCTCTGAATGTTCGAGTGGCTTGACTTGGCATGTTCATGAATGTAGTTGAATCAAAACCAACATAGCCTCTATGATATTTATGTTCATGGTGTTCATATCCTACTCATGCTAGTGTCCAATGTTACTTATGCATAATGCATGTTCATGACCGTTGTTGCTCTCTAGCTGGACGCTTCTCAACCTAATTGCTAGCCTTCGCCTGTACTAAGTGGGAATTCTGCTTGTACATCAAAATCCTGGAACCCAAGTTATTCCAGATGAGTCCACCATACCTATCTATATGCGGTATTACCCTACCGTCCTAAGTAAATTTGCATGTGCCACCTCTAAAACTTCAAATAAATATCCTTTTTGTGTGCATGGATCATTCATGGAACGACAGGAGGTGGTCGGTATCTTTCATGCTAAGCGGGTTATTCTCGGGTCGAGTGTTTATTCACTCGCCATCGCACGAGAAAAGGGCGGTAATAGGGATGCCCAGTCCCAAACTGCAAACAGAAAAAGATTACAAATAATCAAACAAAAACTCTCAATGGAGTCAAAACCTTTACTTTTATCGCTAGGGAACCTCCACTAGCGTGCTTAGCATGGAAGATATTGATAACTGATGGTTGTGAAGTAAACAAGAAGGGTGCATGTCTCAAAATATCATTTACCTCTGTTTTAAAAACTTGAGCTCTGGCACCGCTGCAAATCAATGCTTCCCTCTGCGAAGGGACTTTCTATTTACTTTTATGTTGTGTCACACCTTCTAAAATAAGCCCCAGAACCTGAGAGCACTGCTTTCATCTTGATGCATTGTCTGTAGTTAATGTTGGGTGCATCATGACTGGATCTTTTCTACCATGAATTACAATGTTTAGTTGCTGCTTGAACTTTGGAGGTGCTCTGCATTTATGTTTTGCGGTCTCAGAAAGGGCTAATGAGATATCACTATTGTCATATTATATCATGGTTGTTTTGATAATGTGTTGCTGTTTGAGATATCTTATTATTGCTCGCTAGTTGATTATGTTATTGATATGAGTTAATATAATTTTTAGGACTTATTGTCGGCATGGTTAGTTATAATGTTGGTTGAAAACCTGGGTGTTGTTTAAGCTTATTAATGCAAACAAGAGCAAAAGAGTTCGTAAAAGTTTTTTTTTTCACTTTCAGTTTATCAACTGAATTGCTTGAGGACAAGCAAAGGTTTAAGCTTGGGGGAGTTGATACGTCTCCAACGTATCTACTTTTCCTAACACTTTTCCTCTTGTTTTGGACTCTAATTTGCATGATTTGAATGAAACTAACCCCGAACTGACGTTGTTTTCAACAGAACTACCATGGTGTTGTTTTTGTGCAGAAATAAAAGTTCTCGGAATGGAACAAAACTTTGCGAGGATTTTTTATATCAATAAAGAGAATTTCTGGAACCAAGAGTCACCTGAGGGGGGCACCTGGATGGGCACAACCCACCAGGGTGCGCCTGCCCCCCAGGCGCGCCCAGGTGGGTAGTCCACACCTGGTGGCCCAGTAGACCCTAAAACCGACGCTATAAAATCCTATTTTTCCAGAAAAAAATCAGGGAGAAAGAATTATCGTGATCCACAAGACGGAGCCGCCGTCACTGATACGTCTCCAACGTATCTATAATTTTTGATTGCTCCATGCTATATTATCTTCTGTTTTGGACAATATTAGGCTTTATTATCCACTTTTATATTATTTTTGGGACTAACCTATTAACCGGAGGCCCAGCCCAGAATTGCTATTTTTTGCCAATTCAGAGTTTCGCAGAAAAAGAATATCAAACGGAGTCCAAACGGAATGAAACCTTCGGGAGCGTGATTTTTGGAACGAACAAGATCCAGGAGACTTGGACCCTACGTAAGAGAAGCTTCCAGGAGGCCACGAGGTAGGGGGCGCGCCTACCCCCCCCCCCCAGGGCACGCCCTCCACCCTCGTGGGCCTCCTGTTGCTCCACCGACGTACTCCTTCCTCCTATATATACCTACGTACCCCCAAACGATCAGAACAGGAGCCAAAAACCTAATTCCACCGCCGCAACCTTCATACCACGAGATCCCATCTTGGGGCCTATTCGAGCTCACGGAGGGGCATCCATCACGGAGCGCTTCTACATCAACACCATAGCCTCTCCGATGAAGTGTGAGTAGTTTACCTCAGACCTTCGGGTCCATAGTTAGTAGCTAGATGGCTTCTTCTCTCTTTTGGATCTCAATATAATGTTCTCCCGCTCTCTCGTGGATATCTATTCGATGTAATCTTCTTTTTGCTGTGTGTTTGTTGAGATCGATGAATTGTGGGTTTATGATCAAGTTTATCTATGAACAATATTTGAATCTTCTCTGAATTCTTTTATGTATGATTGGTTATCTTTGCATGTCTCTTTGAATTATCAGTTTGGTTTGGCCTACTAGATTGATCTTTATTGCAATGGGAGAAGTTCTTAGCTTTGGGTTCAATCTTGCGGTGTCCTTTCCCGGTGATGAGGGGCAGCAAGGCACGTATTGTATTGTTGCCATCGAGGATAACAAGATGGGGTTTTTATCATATTGCATGAATTTATCCCTCTACATCATGTCATCTTGCTTAAGGCGTTACTCTGTTTTATGAACTTAATAATCTAGATGCATGCTGGATAGCGGTCGATGAGTGGAGTAATAGTAGTAGATGCAGGCAGGAGTCGGTCTACTCGTCTCGTACGTGATGCCTATATACATGATCATACCTAGATATTCTCATAACTATGCTCAGTTCTGTCAATTGCTCAACAGTAATTCGTTCACCCATCGTAAAATGCTTATGCTCTTAAGAGAAGCCACTAGTGAAACCTATGGCCCCCGGGTCTATCTTCATCATATTACTCTTCCAACACTTATTTATTTCCTTTGCTTTTACTTTGCTTTTATTTTACTTTGCATCTTTATCACAAAAGTACCAAAAATATTACCCTATCGTATCTATCAGATCTCACTCTCGTAAGTGACCGTGAAGGGATTGACAACCCCTTATCGCGTTGGTTGCGAGGATTTATTTGTTTTGTGTAGGTACGAGGGACTCGCGCGTAGCCTCCTACTGGATTGATACCTTGGTTCTCAAAAACTGAGGGAAATACTTACGCTAGTTTGCTGCATCACCCTTTCCTCTTCAAGGGAAAACCAACGCAGTGCTCAAGAGGTAGCAAGAAGGATTTCTGGCGCTGTTGCCGGGGAGGTCTACGCAAAAGTCAACATACCAAGTACCCATCACAATCCCTTATCTTCCGCATTACATTATTAGCCATTTGCCTCTCATTTTCCTCTCCCCCACTTCACCCTTGCTGTTTTATTTGCCCTCTCTTTTTCGTTCGCCTCTTTTTCGCTTGCTTTTTGTTTGCTCGTGTGTTGGATTTCTTGTTTGTCACGATGGCTCAAGATAATACCAAATTATGTGACTTTACCAATACCAACAATAATTATTTCCTTAGCACTCCGATTGCTCCTCTTACCGGTACTGAATCTTGTGAAATCAATGCTGCTTTGTTGAATCTTGTCATGAAAGATCAATTCGCCGGCCTTCCTAGTGAAGATGTCGCTACTCATCTAAATAGCTTCGTTGATTTGTGTGATATGCAAAAGAAGAAAGATGTTGATAATGATATTGTTAAATTGAATTTATTTCCTTTTTAAGCTTAGAGATCGTGCTAAAGCTTGGTTTTCATCTTTGCCTAAAAATAGTATTGATTCTTGGAACAAGTGCAAAGATGCTTTTATCTCTAAGTATTTTCCTCCCGCTAAGATCATCTCTCTTAGAAACGATATTATGAATTTTAAGCAACTTGATCATGAACATGTTGCATAAGCTTGGGAGAGGATGAAGTTAATGATACGTAATTGCCCTACTCATGGTTTGAATTTGTGGATGATCATACAAAAAATTTATGCCGGATTGAATTTTGCTTCTAGAAATCTTTTAGATTCGGCCGCGGGAGGCACTTTTATGGAAATCACTTTAGGAGAAGCTACTAAACTCCTAGATAATATTATGGTTAATTATTCTCAATGGCACCTTTGAAAGATCTACTAATAAAAAAGTGCATGCGATAGAAGAAATTAATGTTTTGAGTGGAAAGATGGATGAACTTATGAAATTATTTGCTAGTAAGAGTGTTTCTTCTGATCCTAATGATATGCCTTTGTCCACTTTGATTGAGAATAATAATGAATCTATGGATGTGAATTTTGTTTGTAGGAATAATTTTGGTAACAACGCGTATAGAGGAAACTTTAATCCTAGGCCTTATCCTAGCAATTCCTCTAATATTTATGGTAATTCCTACAACAACTCTTATGGAAATTTTAATAAGATACCCTCTGATTTTGAGACTAGTGTTAAAGAGTTTATGAATTTGCAAAAGGATTTCAATGCTTTGCTTGAAGAGAAATTGCTTAAAGTTGATGAATTGGCTAGGAACGTTGATAGAATTTTTCTTGATGTTGATTCTTTAAAGCTTAGATATATTCCTCCTAAGCATGATATCAATGAGTCTCTCAAAGCCATGAGAATTTCCATTGATGAGTGCAAAGAAAGAACCGCTAGGATGCGTGCTAAGAAAGATTGCTTTATGAAAGCGTGTTCTTCAAAATTCTATGAAAATAAAGATGAAGATCTAAAAGTTCTTGAGGTGTCCCCTATTAAATCTTTGTTTTGCAATATGAATCTTGATAATGATGGGACTGAATATGATCCACCTTTACCTAGAAGGCGTTCCAAAAATTCGGAGTTTTTAGATCTTGATGCTAAATTTGATAAAAGTGGGATTGAATCAATCAAAACCCTAGATGCTAATAAACCCAATATTTTGGATTTCAAGGAATTTAATTATGAAAATTGTTCTTTGATTGATTGTATTTCCTTGTTGCAATCTGTGGTAAATTCTCCTCATGCTTATAGTCAAAATAAAGTGTTTACTAAACATATCGTTGATGCCTTGATGCAATCTTATGAAGAAAAGCTTGAGTTGGAAGTTTCTATCCCTGGAAAACTTTATGATGAGTGGGAACCAATTATTAGAATTAAGATTAAGGATCATGAGTTCTATGCTTTATGTGATTTGGGTGCTAGTGTTTCCACTATTCTCAAACTTTGTGTGATTTGCTAGGTTTCCATGATTTTGATGATTGATCTTTAAACATGCACCTTGCGGATTCCACTATTAAGAAACCTATGGGAAGAATTAATGATGTTCTTATTGTTGCAAATAGGAATTATTTTCCCGTAGATTTTATCGTTCTTGATATAGATTGCAATCCTTCATGTCCTATTATTCTTGGTAGACCTTTCCTTAAAACGATTGGTGCAATTATTGATATGAAGGAAGGGAATATTAGATTCCAATTTCCATTAAAGAAAGGCATGGAACACTTCCCTAGGAATAAAATAAAATTACCATATGAATCTATCATGAGAGCCACTTATGGATTGCCTACCAAAGATGGCAATACCTAGATCTATCCTTGTTTTTATGCCTAGCTAGGGGCGTTAAACGATAGCGCTTGTTGGGAGGCAACCCAATTTTATTTTTAGTTTTTTTTGCTTTTGCTTATGTTTAGGAATAAATATTTGTTCTAGCCTATGGTCAGATGTATTTTTATGTTTTAATTAGTGGTTGTGCCAAGTTAAACCTATAGGATCTTCTTGGTTGAAAGTTATTTGATCTTGCAGAAATTTCCAAAAACCTTTCTGTTCACGAAAACAATTGTTAAAAATCACCAGAACGTGATAAAATACTGATTCCAATTGTTGTTGATCAATAAAAACAATTCCTAGATCGTCCTATTTTGGCTTGTTTTTTGGAGTTCCATAAGTTTGCGTTAGTTACAGATTACTACAGACTGTTCTATTTTTGACAGATTCTGTTTTTCATGTGTTGTTTGCTTATTTTGATGAATCTATGGCTAGTAAAATAGTTTATAAACCATAAAGAAGTTGGAATACAGTATGTTTAACACCAATATAAATAAAGAATGAGTTCATTACAGTACCTTGAAGTGGTCTTTTGTTTTCTGTTGAGTTTTGTGTTGTGAAGTTTTCAAGTTTAGGGTGAAAGATTTTGATGGATTATGGAACAAGGAGTGGCAAGAGCCTAAGCTTGGGGATGCCCATGGCACCCCCAAGATAATCTAAGTACACCAAAAAGCCAAAGCTTGGGGATTGTCGGGGAGGCTGATCGTACCCACGGACACCTATGGGGCCGGCGGAGCAGGCCCCTTGTGGTTCGGAGGGGGGCGGAGATCGTACGAAGAGCGGATCGAGGCGAGGCACACGAGCAGTTTACCCAGCTTCGGAGCTCTCCGGAGAGATAAAACTCCTACTGCTGCTTGTTTGATGTATTGCGTTCTTGCCGGGGAGGCGATGAGAGCTACAAAACCTAAGCGTGAGTGTATCTGGTCTCGAGTGAGTCGAATGAACCCAACCCTTTCTACGCTATGCATGGGCCTCCTTTTATATGCTCAAGGGGTCTCCGGCGGTGGCAACATAGACGAGGGTACAAATGTAAAAACAGGAGTTGGTACACCTACTCGAGCGATTATGCGATGCAAAATACCTAACTCGGCGGCAAGGGACAAAAGCAATAAATGCCCGTCGATTGTCGCCCAAACAGTGCAACAAAGACCGTCAGTGCGTAGCCGCTTTCGCCACGACGGCAAAGCTTTGTCGCCGCTTATCGCTGCTCTCCGTGGCTGCACAGACCTCTCGACACGCAGCCCATGGAGCGGCCCCATGGCGACACGTCGCTGGATGAGCTGGAGCGGAGATGGAGAGAAGGTTACTGCCGGCAAGCGCCTTGCCGCGGCCGAATCCTTGTCGCGTCCGGAGGCTTGTCGCGCTCCGAGCCTTCCCGGCAAGCTCCTCTTGCCGGGGCCTTGCCTTCTGCATGCCTTGAGTGGCCTTCCCGACAAGCTCCTCTTGCCGGGGCCTTGTCTTCTTAATCAAATACTTTGTTCTTGAATGGCTCCAAAGGAGCTACGGAGAATCTGTGGCGGTGACGAGGCAAACCTGCCAGCGGGTCTTTGCCTGTCACACGATCACGGGATACTAGGGTACCCCTACTCTAGTACACCGGCAGAGCCCCGAACTGGGCCGTGCAGTGCCGGCGCTTGTCGGGCCAGGCCCAAAACTGTACCTGCAGACACGCGGCCTCGACCACGTCGCAACTTCGCCCGGACCCACCACGATCCCCACTAACGGCACGCACGGACGTGGCGTCGTCTGAAGATTGTGGGCGCGGTCGTGGGGGTTTCTTTATTAGTATAAGCGGGCGTCCGCCCCTCCCCCTCTTTATAAGCGGAGGAAACAGGGGCAGGCCGTCCACTCTGCCATCGCTGTCTTGTCAAGAAAACCACCGCCGCTCCCTTCTTCTTCTCCGGTGCGAAGAGAGCAGCGCCCCGCCCCCTTTCGCCACAAGCGCGCTCACCGCCGTCGGCCTCCTCCGCCGTCCTCGCCATGGCCCCGAAAGCCGACAAGGAGAAGGGCGTCAAGTCGGCCGAGGCGCAGCGGCTCGCGGCGCTGCGCAAGGAGCGGGCCATCTTCCCTCGCAGCTCGGCGCCAAAGGGAGCTGCGGGGCGTCTTCTACCTCTTACGGTCGACGGAGACGCGCGTGCGCATCCGCGCGAGGGTACTCCCGCCTCCGCCTCTGATTTGGCCCCAACAGGTACCCTTTTTCGCCCTTTTCTTCTATTGCGGGATTTGCCGCCCTTTTCCGAAGTTCTTTTGCGACATCATGAACACGTTTAGCCTCCGCCTCCTTGATTTCACCCCAACGCCGTCTTGACCATGGCAGTTTTCACGCATTTGTGCGAAAACTTTGTCGAGTCCACCCAAATGTGGCACTCTTCCGCCATTTCTTTGTGCCCAGCGTCGAGAGAGGAGAGTCACTTGCCGAGGGATAGCATGGGTCTCTAGGATCGGCAAGAAAGAGGCCTACGGAAGGAGAGTTCCGTAACAAGTGGGAGGAGTGGAGAGCCAATTGGTCTTTGGAGTCGTGAGGAGAACCTGCAGCCCTTCACCGCCGTCGCCAAACCCCAATAGTCTTGTGGCAGGGATTGGAAGTAACTTGGCACCGGAGGATCTGGTGAAGATAAGCTGTGACCGGATCCTGCGCCTCGGGCTTGCCGGGTTAACCGTAAGCGCGATTGGCGCAGATTTCCTTCGCCGCCCGCGCTTCCCTTGCAGGAGAGGAGGAGGCCTGCTTGGGAGTTCGAATCTGGCGGACATCATGAGGTTGCGCCTGGTCTGAATGGAACTTCACCGTCTTGGAGCTAGACGCGATGCTGCTCGAGCTGTTCAAGAACGACCCGACCACCACAGTGGTTTAGGTTGCCGCGGGGTCGTCCCTTTGTGCAACAACTCGGCCTTTCGACCGCATCCGCGCCATGATGCCGCTGTGCGACTCCCACGGGATCGTCCCAACCTGGCAGGAGCCCCCCGACGAGGTCGTGCAGCAGTTCTTCGATGACTTGGAAGAAGTGCCGATCCGCTCCGACGAGCAGAAAAAGCTCACCCGCGACACCACCGACGAGGAGATGGCGGCGGATTGCCACCTGGTGGAGGAGGCGGCAGCTGGCCGCTGCTACCGGAGCCTTCGGGTTCACCGTGGAGGAGGCGGACGCCGCTGGCGGCGGCAAGCCTTGCCGAGCGAGGGAGGTCGTCGGCGAGACGAGCTTGTCGAGCCCGAGGCCGGGTCGAGTGGACCCGCCGAGGGCGTTTCTTCTCCACCACCCAGCGACTTGCCGCCAGCGGAGCCCCCGGCTCCGCCGAAGAGGCGTCTCCGCAAGGTTGGAGACGAGTCGGGGTGGCAGACCGGCCCACAGCAGCAGCGCCGCGCGACGTGCTCCACTGTGGCAAGCGAGGTTGCCGCGGGAGCGTCCCACACTGCAGCGACAACTGGGGCAGAATCTTCTCAGGCCACCGCCGACGCCTCCGCCAAGCGGCCAAGAGAGCCCACTCCCCCGCCTCGTCGCACCGGAGGCGAGCCGGAGTTTAACTTCTCCGCGCTCAGCTCCGAGGAGGAAGGCGAAGAGTAAGCTCTTGAGATTTGCGCTTGTATTTCTTTAATTTTATTGCTTCATCTTGAATCTGATTTGCTTCGTTCTGGACTCTTTCCCTTTTCGGGATGCTGGCCGAGAGCGTCGAAGAGGGCCAAGATCCCGGCGGTGCGTCGTTGAGGACGATTCTCCCGTGGCGGCAGGGGGGCGTCTGAGACCGCCTTGCCGAACCGGCAACCCTTCTTGAGCAGCCCAGCCTGACCCCCAGAGTAAGTGTGCAGTTTTCTCCTTACTATTAGGTGTGCAGGGGTGCCCTTTCTTCGTTGATATCTGACTGTGTGCTTGTGTAGGAGCAAAGCAGCCTCATCAGGAGGGCTCGGAAGCCGCCCCCGAGACCCTGTCTGCTGCCACCACGCCGCCGAGGGAGGAATCTCTGGCAAGGGAGCGCCCTCCGACAAGGGAGGCCACTCCGGCAAGGGAGGCTACCCCGGCAAGGGACAGCGCCAGTGACCCTCCAGTGGTCGAGGCCATGGCTGCAGATCCCGTTGCAGGTAACTGCCTTACACGAAAATCTCCCTTGGGTCTGCTTTCTTTTGTTTCTCTTTTTGAACATTTGCTTGACTGCTCTTTCTTCGCCTGACGCAGAGCCGATGGAGGTCGAGGCCGCCGGCGAGGAGGAAGCGCGCGGCAACACCGACGAGGCCGCCGTCGAGGAAGAAGAGGCCGTGGTTGTGGAAGAAGAGGCCGTCGCCGACGAGCCCGTTGGCGAGGAGGCCACCGAGGCTGCCGACGCAGAGGCCGGCGAGGGGTCGGGCGATCGCCTTGTGCCACGAGGCCGCAGGGAGCGCCAAGCGCTACACCGACAGCCGACTCCCCTCCGGCTGCTGCGGCAGGCTCCGAGGAGCCCGGCCAGTGCCTACTTGAAGGCCGCGAGGTGTCTTCATCAAGCTCCCACAGGAACCAAGCTCCAGGCGCCGGTCGAGGAGAGACCTTGACGGCGAGCTACTACGCCTCCCGCTGAGGCGCCGGTGGGCCAGCGCCAAGCAGCAGCGGGCGAAACGAGGAGGAGCTCAAGAAGAAGCTGGCAGCCGCTCTACCGCGCCCGGCAGCCAAGTTGGAGACCAGGGAAGCACTTGTCACGCTGGCAGGAGCGGACATGGAGAAGCCTTGAGAGGAGCTCGGGCGCCAACAAAGAAGCCCTCGCAACGAAAGCGTGGCGCTGGGCAACTTGCAGGAGCGCACGGCCTTCATCCTCGAGAAGGCCGCATGAGGAGGAGCAGCTGCCTGCCGAGAAGCTCTCCGCCAGAAAGCGGTGGCGCGTGAAGGTCAACCTGGACAGCCACGAAGAAGACCTTGCAGCGAGTCACTTGGCGGGGCGCTCAAGGAAGCGAAGGATCTTTGCCGCAGCCGCCGAGGCCGCCAAGGAGGAGTTGAAGGCGAAGGTGGCACAGTGGAGGCCACCCTCAAGAAGAGCGGCGAAGAGCTTGCCGTGCTCAAGCGTGAGCGAGAAGGACGCTTACACCCTTGGCGAAGCTGCGCAGAGTCGTCTCGCCGATAGAGGCAAGGAGCTCGGCGCCGCCAAGGATTCCAAGGCGGATCTTGAGCTGAAGCCGACCACCACAGCGCAGACGTTGGGCGGGCGCCAGAGAGCGGGAGGTGGGCTTGTTGGAGGCGATCAAGGCCAAGGAGGAGCTACTAGCGAATGCTGCCTCCATCCAGAGCACCTTGAGGGAGAGCATGGAGCACTGGACTAAAGGTCTTGTGGACACCGCCGCCGACATCCACAACGAGCTGATGGAGCTGGGGATGGTGGACCTTGCATACTCCTCCGACGAGCATCTCCAACCCAGCGCCAAACTCAGCTTATTCTTCAAAGGCGTGGTCACGGGTCTCCAGCAACTCCGAGAAGAGGTCCGGCAGCCGGCCGAGGAATCGCGCCAGATTTGTGCAGGAGCCCTCGAGAAGGTGTTGATAAAGGTGGCCTTCCGCAATCCGGGCCTCAACCTTAATGGCGTCCTCGGATCCTTGCCGCGGCGACAACGTGGAGGAGCTCAAAGCCCTTGTCGCACCCATTGTGGACAAGGTGAACAAGATCAAGCGGATCGATGGCGACCCGCGTGAACTAGGCCGCCAACTTTATCTTTCCCTTGTCGCTTGATCATGTTTAGAACACTTTGTTAGATCGGCGACAAGTTATTTTGTAATATACTCTATCTTAGGCGATCAATGCAATGTTATTTCCTCTACTTGATTCCTTCTTTTGTATGTCTACGCCTTACGCATTTGGGGGACTTGTCGTAGCGGGCACTTTTGCATGAAGGCCGAGTCTTGAACGTCGGCTGACTATTTGGCGATGCCGCCTCCGACAACAACAACCTTATCGCGACTAGCTGCAGCTCACTTAAGTTGTTGAGCGGACTCAAAACAAAGTAAGGGCGCGACTAGCCCGGCGAGTTGGTTCCTCTGCGCTAGGTTTTCCATACAAAGTACTATCGTTCGAGGAAGATAACTTAAACATTTAAAATTGATTGCTCAAACTTTGGCAACTTAGCTTTTCTACATCTCTTGCTTCACGATGAGGCGAAATCTCCTCGGCGGTGCCTGGTCCATAGTATTATCTCCTCCTTCCCCCTGGTTAACTTGTGCGCTGGAAGCCTTCCT
Organism: Aegilops bicornis; assembly: GCA_021605145.1. Taxonomy (NCBI): domain Eukaryota; kingdom Viridiplantae; phylum Streptophyta; class Magnoliopsida; order Poales; family Poaceae; genus Aegilops; species Aegilops bicornis. Next base: position 284,653,522 of record CM038674.1, on the reverse strand, counting down.
TTCTTTGAGAAAAGAAAAGAAGAGGAAATAACGTTATGAAGCGGCGGCTCGATTACGCTTACCGGGTGTGGTTCTTTGCACAAAGTGTTAGCCAAAACATGCAATAAAATGATGAAAGCATGAATTTGACAAGTTGTGCGCAACACATGAGCTTTCTTGATGCAGGGTCTGCGCCCGGCTTTGTACAAAGGATTACATGCATTAGCGGCAAGACTTGTACAAAAGGTGGTTGCTGGAACAGGTTCCGGCAACCGCGCCCTACGGGTAAAACTTACGAAGATGCTCAATGTTCCAGGAGTTGCTCACCGGAATGCCATCTTCGGTCTCAAGGCGGACGGCGCCAGGCCTAGTGACTCGTTTCACCCGATAAGGGCCTTCCCACTTGAGCGTCAACTTGTTTGAATTCTTGGCGGACTAAGCGCGCGAAGAACAAGGTTGCCTTCCTCGAGACTTCGGCACTAACTCTGCGGCTATGGTAGCGGCGCTAAGCTTCTTTGGTAGCGACCGGCTCGCGCCGCGGCTGAAGAGCGATCACCTGCTCAGGAAGCGGTAGCGTCATCTTATCGCCGGCTCTTGCTCAAACCCATCATAAGCGAGCACTCGAGGCGATCCGTATCTGAGTTCCGTGGGAGAAGCGCCTCTGCTCCATAGACTAGAGCAAAGGGTGTATGCGGCGGTGGCTCGATTTGGCGTCGTCTGATCGACCAAAGAACCACCGGCGACTCCTCGATCCGATTTCTTCCGCACTTGTGTAGCCTTTGTCGAAAGTCCTGGTCTTGAGCCAGCGCAACGCTTGACATTGCCCTCTCTGCTTGACCGTTGCTTCTCGGGTGAGCCACGGAAGCTCGCGGAACCTTGGCGCCAAGATCTTGGGCGTCTTTGCATGAAGGTGCGACTTCGTAAATTGCGTGCCGTTAGCCGGTGATGATCCTGTTAGGGATTCGAAATGGCAAACAATCGACTGAAGAACTTGACTGCTGTTTGTCTGTCACCTTCCTCACGCTTCCACTTCCGGCCACTTTGTGAACTTGTCGATGGCGGCGTACAAGTACTCAAAGCCCCCGACGGCTTCGGGGAAAGGGCCGAGATCTCGAGCCCCGGACCGAAAATGGCCGGGATAAAGGGATGCGTGCGGAGAGCTTGAGCTGGTGGTGTATCTGTTTGGAATGGGCCTTGCGCTTCACACTTGGTTACATGTGCGATTGCATCTGGAGGGCTGTCGGCGGAAGAAACCTTCTTAGGAAAGCTTTGTAGGCAAGTGCTCTTCTTGTAATGTGGTGACCACATATGCCTCCATGTATCTCTGCCAACAGCTTTTGTCCATCTTCCACAGGAATACACTTCAATTTCACACCGTTGAGTCTTCTTCTACTCTGATATGATGTCGACAAACTGGTACATACTTATACTTGGCTAGCAGGGCTACTCTTTCCGCTTCTTCTTGCTCTTGGGAAGTTCTCACCTTTGAAGGAAATGGACAATCTGCTGCGCCCATCTTTGGAGCTTGTGACTCGACAACAAGGACTAAAGGCACATCTGCTGCTGCGGGAACATCGGCTTCCACGGCAGAACACTGCGGCCTGCAGAAGCTTGATGCTCCCGAGCAAAGCTTCTTTGGAGCAAGACTTGTCGGGAGTGTCTACTTCAGCAGAAATAAACCACAGGGCTGTCGGGCAGGCCTTCTCGGCCTTTGTTGGTGTTGAGCTTGGGGACCTTTACAGCGATGGCTTGAGGGCTCTGTGGGAAAGTAGTCACCCGGAGGTCAACTTCCTCTTCTTGCTTTGTCCGATTGATGGTGTTACGGTTGGTTGAGTCGGCTTGAGCACGAAAATCCACAGTTCCCCGAGCAACTTAAGTCTGGCGCACTTTTGTGAGCCGTCGGCAATATCATTACGAGCTCTTGGAACATGTTCCATTTGCGGGCCGTCAAAGTGCTCTTCCATTTCCTCACTTCATCGGCGTAGGCTTCCATCAACAGACTCTGGTAATCTTTGTTCACTTGGCGGACTGACGAGTTGTGAGTCTCCCACGACAATAAGCTTTTTGATCCCAAGGTCCCTGCGATCCACGAGACCGGCAAGCAAACCTTCATACTCTGCGGTATTGTTTGTTGCTTGCTCCTTGGGAAAGTGCATCTGGACTACGTGCTTGAGGTGCTCCCGGTGGGTCTTGCGATAAGCGACCTGCAGGCACCGGCCTGCTGCGAAGGCACCATCAAAGTACATCAGCCACTCTTTGCTTGCTTCTTTGGCGGGAATGCTTGTCTCGGGAATCTCTTCATCTGGTGTTGGCGTCCATTACGCTATGAATTACGCCAGCGCTACGCTGGATAGTTGATGTGCTTTCAAACTTGAGGCCAAAGCTTGGCGGCTCAACGCCCACTCGACAATCCACGCCCGTTGCTTACGGATTCTGCGGTATCCTCTTGATGAAGCGAGTGACAAGCTGTGATCTCATGTGCTTGGAAGTAATGGCGCGACTTTCTCGAGGCCATGAGGAGGAAAAGCAATTTACGCACACAGTACCTTGACCTAGCCCCTGCGGAGGGGCCGACAAAGTGGTAGGTATTTGCACCATCCTTTTTGTATCTGGTCATGCGTCTTCACGGACTCGTCCTTGTCGGGACGAGCTTGTCGTGAAGCCCCACCTTTGTCATTTGGATGTGCTTGCCGTGGTTCTTTGGCTCGTCATCCGCCTCCCTCTCCGCTACTAACGCAGCACTAACCACTTGATTGGTTGCCGCTATATATAGCGACAACTTCTCTTGTGGCTTAGGTGCGACAAGTGTTAAGTGGAGGGCAGTATCTCTTCAAGTCTGCGGTAGCAGCCTCAACCGAGTCCATTTCATTGGACATGCCTTTTGAAAATCTTGAAAAAGCGGCGGTACGTTCAGCCAGAACCTAGAAATAAACTTTCTTTGAGAACAACCACGCATAGCGGCAAGTCTTAATTACATCCTTGGCCTTGGTGCTTCAATCTGCTCAATGGCCTTGATCTTGTCGGGATTAGCTTCAATCCCTCGTTGAGACCACGAAGAACCGAGAAGCTTGCGGAAGGGACTCCAAACCGCGCACTTCTCGGGGTTGAGCTTGAGGTTGATCTTGCCTTGATTTGCAAAGGTCTCGTCAAATCTTGAACCGAGTTGCTTTGTCCTTGCTTTTGACCACTATGTCATCCATGTAGGCTTCTACATTTACATTGCATTTGCGGCTCAAAAGCGTCATGGACTACCCTTGCAAATGTTGAACCGGCATTCTTCAAACCGAAAGGCATCCGTATGAAGCGGTATGTGCCACATGGTGTGATGAATGCGGTCTTCTCCTCATCTCCTTGAGCCATGAAGATCGATGGTATCCTGAATATGCATCAAGAAGCGAAAGCAAATCACATCCGGTAGTGGAGTCAACAATTTGGTCAATGCGGCGGCAAGGGAAATGGATCTTTGGGACAAGCTTTATTAACATCCGTGAAGTCAATACAAAGTCTCCATTTTCCATTTGCTTCTTGCGACCACAGGATTGGCCAACCACGTGGGATGGAGCACTCCTCGACAAGGCCTGCTTGCTTCCGGTTTCTTGATCTCTTACGCTATGAATTCTTGGCGCTCCTTTGCTTGTTTCACGACTTTTTTGCTTGACGGGCGGCGTGAGGACAAGCGGCGAGGCGGTGCTCAATCACTTTCACAGGAACCGGGGATGTCGGGGCGGTTGCCATGCAAACCGTCGACATTTGCCCATGAGGAAAGCAACGGGCGCCTTCCTATTTAGGGTCGAGAGAGCAGCGATGGTGAAGGTATCACCGATGTCGTCCTCCTTGTGAGCACCTTCTTGGTCTTTGGCGGTGCCACCATCTTACAGCACTTGCGGTGGAGCTCGATGGTGCGTCCTCGGCCAGTAGCGCCACACTCGAAGAGAATGCGCTTGCGGAGTGAGCATCGAGCCCTTCTTGGGACTTGGACTTCGTCTTCTTCCCCGGGAGCTTGGTGACAAGTGCGGAAGATGGTGGCACCGCCAAAGACCAGAAGGTGCCAGCGAAGGAGGGCGGCACTAGTGGTACCTTCACCATCGATTGCCTCTCGACCCTAAATAGGAAGCAGCGCCGTTGCTTTTGAATGAATGCATGGCGTCAACATGAAATGCCAGCGGAGATGCGAGACTTTGGCAGCGCTCAAGCTCAGCGATGAGCTGGAAAGGCGTCAGTTGCAGAAGTGTCGACAGCGCTGAGGACAGCAAGCTGAAAACTGACAGATCAGTGACCAGATAAAGTGGCAATCACTGAGCGCGCTTGACATCAAAATCTTGCTGCGCCAAACTGCATATTCTCTGAAAACAAGCAGGCTCAACATCGGAAAGCTTACTAAAAATGACGATGTCTGACAAAACGGCACTCAATGCTGACAACGCTCAGCGCTATAACGGCGACAAAGATGCTCGGGAAATCGTGCCACGGACACCTATGGGGCGGCGGGCAGGCCTTGTGGTTCGGAGGGCGGAGATCGCCTGAAGGCGGATCGGCGAGAGCACACGGCGGTTTACCCAGCTTCGGAGCTCTCCGGAGAGATAAAACTCCTACTGCTGCTTGTTTGATGTATTGTGTTCTTGCCAGGGAGCGATGAGAGCTACAAAACCTAGCGTGAGTGTATCTGGTCTCGAGTGAGTCGAGTGAACCCAACCCTTTCTACGTTGCGCATGGGCCTCCTTTTATATGCTCAAGGGTCTCCGACGGTGGCAACATAGGCGAGGGTACAAATGTAAAAACAAGAGTTGGTACACCTACTCGAGCGATTGTACAATGCAAAATACCTAAATCGGCGGCAAGGGACAAAAGCAATAAATGCCCGTCGGTGTCGCCCAAACAAAGGCAACAGAGACCGTCAGTGCGCCTCACGCCACGACGGCAAGCTGTCGGCCGCTTATCGCTGCTCTCCGCTGGTTGCACTGACCTCTCGACAGCGCCCATGGAGCGGTCCCATGGCGACACGTCATTTGGATGAGCTGGGCGGAGATGGAGAGAGGTTACTGCCTGCGGCAAGCGCCTTGCTGCGGCCGAATCCTTGTCGCGTCCGGGAGGCTTGTCGCGCTCCGAGCCTTCCCGGCCAAGCTCCTCTTGCCGGGTCCTTGCCTTCTGCATGCCTTGAGTGGCCTTCCGACAAGCTCCTCTTGCCGGGCCTTGTCTTCTTAATCAAATACTTTGTTCTTGAATGGCTCCAAAGGAGCCACGGAGGATCTACGCGGTGATTTGAGGCAAACCCGCCATGGGTGTCAAGAATCGTCACAAGACGAGTACGGGATACTAGGGTACCCCTACTCTAGTACACCGACAGGGATGCCCCGGAAGGCATCCCCTCTTTCATCTACTTCCATCGGTAACTTTACTTGGAGCTATATTTTTATTCACCACATGATATATGTTTTGCTTGGAGCGTCTTGTGTGATTTGAGTCTTAGATTTTTAGTTCACCACAATCATCCTTGTTGTACACACCTTTTGAGAGAGCCATACATGATTTGGAAATTATTAGAATACTCTATGTGCTTCACTTATATCTTTTGAGTTATATAGTTTTGCTCTAGTACTTCACTTATATCTTTTGGAGCACGGTGGTGGATTTGTTTTATAGAGACTATTGATCTCTCATGCTTCACTTAGATTATTTTGAGAGTCTTAAATAGCATGGTAATTTGCTTAAATAATCTTAATATGCTAGGTATTCAAGATTAGTAAAAGCTTTCTTATGAGTGTTTTGAATACTAAGAGAAGTTTGATGCTTGATGATTGTTTTGAGATATGGAGGTAATAATATCAAAGTCGTGCTAGTTGAGTAGTTGTGAATTTGAGAAATGCTTGTGTTGAAGTTTGCAAGTCCCGTAGCATGCACGTATGGTAAACGTTATCTAACAAATTTGAAACATGAGGTGTTCTTTGATTGTCCTCCTTATGAGTGGCGGTCGGGACGGCGATGGTCTTTTCCTACCAATCTATCCCCCTAGGAGCATGCGGCGGTGCTTGGTTTTTGATGGCTTGTAGATTTTTGCAATAAGTATGTGAGTTCTTTATGACTAATGTTGAGTCCGTGGATTATCGCACTCTCACCCTTCCATCATTGCTAGCCTCTTGATTGCCGTGCATTGCCCTTTCTCACATTGAGAGTTGGTGCAAACTTCGCCGGTGCATCCAAGCCCCGTGATATGATACGCTCTTTCACACATAAACCTCCTTATATCTTCCTCAAAACAGCCACCATACCTACCTATTATGGCATTTCCCATAGCCATTCCGAGATATATTGCCATGCAACTTTCCACCATTCCGTTTATCATGACACGTTCATCATTGTCATATTGCTTAGCATGATCATGTAGTTGACATAGTATTTGTGGCAAAGCCACCGTTCATAATTCTTTCATACATGTCACTCTTGGTTCATTGCATATCACGGTACACCGCCGGAGGCATTCATATAGAGTCATGCTTTGTTCTAGTATCGAGTTGTAATCATTGAGTTGTAAATAAATAGAAGTGTGATGATCATCATTTTTCTAGAGCATTGTCCCAAGTCAGGAATAAAAAAAGGAGAAAGGTCATAAAAAAGAGAAGGCCCAAAAAAATGAGAGAAAAAGAGAGAAGGGACAATGTTACTATCCTTTGCCACACTTGTGCTTCAAAGTATCACCATAATCTTCATGATAGAGATTCTCTTGTTTTGTCACTTCCATATACTAGTGGGGATTTTTCATTATAGAACTTGGCTTGTATATTCCAACAATGGGCCTCCTCAAGTGCCCTAGGTCTTCGTGAGCAAGCAAGTTGGATGCGCACCCACTTAGTTTCTTTTGTTGAGCTTTCATACATTTATAGCTCTACTGCATTCGTTGCATGGCAAACCCTACTCCTTGCATTAACATCAATCGATGGTCAACTCCATAGCTCATTGATTAGCCTCGTTGATGTGAGACTTTCTCCTTTTTTGTCTTCTCCACATAACCCCCATCATCATATTCTACTCCACCCATAGTGATATGTCCATGGCTCGCGCTCATATATCGCGTGAAGGTTTATAAGTTTGAGATTACTAAAGGATGAAACAATTGCTTGGCTTGTCATCGGGGTTGTGCATGATGAGAGCATTCTTGTGTGACGAAAATGGAGCATGACTAATCTATATGATTTTGTAGGGATTAACTTTCTTTGGCCATGTTATTTTGAGAAGACATAATTGCTTAGTTAGTATGCTTGAAGTATTATTATTTTTATGTCAATATGAACTTTTATCTTGAATCTTTCGGATCTGGATATTCATATCACAATTAAGAAGAATTACATTGAAATTATGCCTAGTAGCACTCCGCATCAAAAATTCTGTTTTTATCATTTACCTACTCGAGGACGAGCAGGAATTAAGCTTGGGGATGCTTGATACGTCTCCAACGTATCTATAATTTTTTATTGCACCATGCTATATTATCTTCTGTTTTGGACAATATTGGGCTTTATTATCCACTTTTATATTATTTTTGGGACTAACCTATTAACCGGAGGCCCAGCCCAGAATTGTTGTTTTTTGCCTATTTCACAGTTTCGCAGGAAAAGAATATCAAACGGAGTCCAAACGGAATGAAACCTTCGGGAGCGTGATTTTTGGAACGAACAAGATCCAGGAGACTTGGACCCTATGTAAGAGAAGATTCCAGGAGGCCACGAGGTAGGGGGGCGCGCCGACCCCCTGTGGTGCGCCCTCCACCCTCGTGGGCCCCTGTTGCTCCACCGACGTACTCCTTCCTCCTATATATACCTACGTCGCCAAACGATCGTAACAGGAGCCAAAACCTAATTCCACCGTCATGAACCTTCGCATCCACGATATCCCATCTTGGGGCCTGTTTGAGCTTCGGAGGGCATCCATCACGGAGGGCTTCTACATCAACACCATAGCCTCTCCAATGAAGTGTGAGTAGTTTACCTCAGACCTTCGGGTCCATAGTTAGTAGCTAGATGGCTTCTTCTCTCTTGTTGGATCTCAATACAATGTTCTCCCCCTCTCTTGTGGAGATCTATTCAATGTAATCCTCTTTTTGCGGTGTGTTTGTTGAGACCGATGAATTGTGGGTTTATGATCAAGTTTATGTATGAACAATATTTGAATCTTCTCTGAATTCTTTTATGTATGATTGGTTATCTTTGCAAGTCTCTTTGAATTATCAGTTTGGTTTGGCCTACTATATTGATCTTTCTTGCAATGGGAGAAGTGCTTAGATTTGGGTTCAAACATGCGGTGTCCTTTCCCGGATGATGGGGGCAGCAAGGCACGTATTGTATTGTTGCCATCGAGGATAACAAGATGGAGTTTTTATTATATTGCATGAATTTATCCCTCTACATCATGTCATCTTGCTTAAGGCGTTACTCTGTTTTCGTTAACTTAATACTCTAGATGCATCTTTGGATAGCGGTCGATGAGTGGAGTAATAGTAGTAGATGCGAGGTGAGTCGGTCTACTTGTCTCGGACGTGATGCCTATATACATGATCATACCTAGATATTCTCATAACTATGCTCAGTTCTGTCAATTGCTCAACCGTAACTCGTTCACCCACCGTAAAATAATTATGCTCTTGAGAGAAGCCACTAGTGAAACCTATGGCCTCCGGGTCTATCTTCATCATATTAATCTTCCAACACTTATTTATTTCCTTTGCTTTTACTTTGCTTTTATTTTACTTTGCATCTTTATCACAAAAATACCAAAAATATTACCCTATCATATCTATCAGATCTCACTCTCGTAAGTGACCGTAAAGGGATTGACAACCCTTTATCACGTTGGTTGCGAGGATTTATTTATTTTGTGTAGGTACGAGGGACTCGCGCGTAGCCTCCTACTGGATTGATACCTTGGTTCTCAAAAACTAAGGGAAATACTTACGCTACTTTGCTGCATCACCCTTTCCACTTCAAGGGAAAACCAACGCAGTGCTCAAGAGGTAGCAGTCACCTCCTGTTCTTCATCAGGAGGCCAGATTTGGAGTCCGTTTGGGGCTCCAGAGCGGGGGATCTTCGTTCTTCATCATCACCAACCCTTCTCCATCACCAATTCCATGATGCTCCCCACCGGCAGTGAGTAATTCCTTCGTAGGCTCACTGGTCGGTGAGGAGTTGGATGAGATTCATCATGTAATCTAGTTAGTTTTGTTAGGGATTGATCCCTAGTTCCACTATGTTCTGAGATTGATGTTGCTATGACTTTGCCATGCTTGATGCTTGTCACTTTGAGCCCGGGTGCCATGATTTCAGATCTGAACCGTTTATGTTATCACCATTATATCCATGTTCTATATCCGATCTTGCAAGTTATAGTCACCTACTAAGTGTTATGATCCGGCAACCCCAGAGTGATAATAGTCGGGACCAATCCCGGCGATGACCGTAGTTTGAGGAGTTCATGTATTCACCGTGTGTTAATGCTTTGTTCCAGTTCTCTGTTGAAAGGAGGCCTTAATATCCCTCAGTTTCCAATTGGACCCCGCTGTCACAGGAGGGTAGGACAAAAGATGTCATGCAAGTTCTTTCCATAAGAACGCATGACTATTTACGGAATACATGCCTACATTATATTTATGAACTGGAGCTGGTGTTGTATCGCCCTAGGTTATGACTGTCACATGATGAATATCATCCAACAAATTACCGATCCAATGCCTATGAATTTATCTTATATTGTTCTGTCTAAGTTACTACTACTATCATTACTATTGCACTTGCTACAAAAATATTGCTATCACTGTTACCGTTACCATTGTTGTTGCCACTATTATCAAAACTATCAAACTACTTTGCTACTGATCACTTTGCTGTAGATAACTAATCTCCAGGTGTGGTTGAATTGACAACTCAGCTGCTAATACTTGCAAATATTCTTTGGCTCCCCTTGTGTCGAATCTATAAATTTGGGTTGAATACTCTACCCTCGAAAACTATTGCGGTCCCCTATACTTGTGGGTTATCAGTTTGTATAAGTTTTTCTTTGTCACTTTCAGTTTTTCAATTGAATTGCTTGAGGACAACCAATGGGTTAAGCTTGGGGGAGTTGATACCTCTCCATCGTATCTACTTTTCCAAACTCTTTTGCCCTTGTTTTGGACTCTAATTTGCATGATTTGAATGGAACTAGCCCGGACTGACGCAATTTTCAGCAGAATTGCCATGGTGTTGTTTTTGTGCAAAAATAAAAGTTCTCGGATTGACCTAAAAATTTACGGAGAATATTTTTGGAATATATAAAAAAATATTGGCGAAAGAATCAACCAGAGGGGGTCCACCCATGGGCCACAAGCCTGGGGGCGCCCCCCGAGGCGTGCCTAGGTGGCTTGTGGGCCCCTGGACTTCCTCCGTCCCTAATTCCAACACTATATATTCACATCCGAAGACAAAAAATCAGTGAGAAGGATTCATCACGTTTTACGATACGGAGCCGCCGCCGCCTCTTGTTCTTCATCGGGAGGGCAGATCTGGAGTCCGTTCGGGGCTCCGGAGAGGGGGGTTCGTCGCCATCATCATCACCAACCTTCCTCCATCACCAATTTCATGATGATCACTTCCGGGAGTGAGTCATTCGATCGTAGGCTTGCTGGACGGTGATGGGTTGGATGAGATTTATCATGTAATCGAGTTAGTTTTGTTAGGGTTTGATTCCTAGTATCCACTATGTTCTGAGATTGATGTTGCTATGACTTTGTTACGCTTAATGCTTGTCACTAGGGCTCGAGTGCCATGATTTCAGATCTGAACCTATTATGTTTTCATGAATATATTTGTGTTCTTGATCATATCTTGCAAGTTCTAGACACCCATTACGAGTTATGATCCGCATCCCGCAAGGTGACAATAATTGGGATTCTTTCTGGTGATTGCTAGCAAAAAAGCCCGCGCATTGCAACAGGAGAAAAAAAACCTCTCATATTTCTATCCGGGTCAGTTGGACAAACTGTGTGTGGCTGGTTCGCAGGTTATGAGATCGAACCCTCCAATCGGCAATTTTATTTTTAGCAGCTCTCCGGACCTGGGCCTCAGTACGCCGCTAGGTGGACTTTCTCCCTTGAAACCAAATAGCGTACGTGAAAATAAATGAAGCGGGACCAAACGAAGCGGGACGAAACCAAGAATATCACCTCCCTTTAATAGTAGGTATAGATTGTAGTTTGAGGAGTTCATGTATTCACTAAGTGCTAATGATTTGGTCCGGTTCTCTATTAAGAGGAGGCTTTAATATCCCTTAGTTTCCATTAGGACCCCGCTGCCATGGGAGGGTAGGACAAAAGATGTCATGCAAGTTCTTTTCCATAAGCACGTATGACTATATTCGGAATACATGCCTACATTATATTCATGAATTGGAGCTAGTTCTATGTCACCTAGGTTTATAAGCATTTGCATGATGAATGCCATCTAACATAATTATCCATCACTGATCCATTGCCTATGAGTTTTTCACATATTGATCTTGCTAAGTTACTTTCGCTTGCTACTGTTACAATCGCTACAAAACTGCTAGTGTTACTTTTGCCAATTGCTATCAAGCATTTCCAAACTACTTTGCTACTTAAAACTTTGCTACAGATATTAAGTCTTTCAGGTGTGGTTGAATTGATAACTCAGCTGCTAATACATGGGAATATTCTTTGGCTCCCTTGTGTTGAATCAATAAATTTGGGTTGAATACTCTACCCTCAAAAATTGTTGTGATCCCCTATACGTGTGGGTTATCAGGCCCCACCCATATTTCCTACCCGGCGCCACCGAGTTCATATGGCATAGCCACAACCAGAAACCCTAACAGTTTAGTCACACCGATACGAATCTCGGTCTCACCAAGATGGCCTTTCCAACGCTCTGTGACTTGTTCCATTTACTTCGGTCTCACCGAGTTATGCAATCAGTCTCACTAAGTTGGCTTGACATTCGCTCTGTTGTCTTATTGCTTCACTTCGGTGTCACTGAGTTGATGCAATCGGTGCCACCGAGTTGATGTTTTCCCTAATCCCTAGCACATCGGTCCGACCAAGTTATTCCAGTCCATCCCACCAAGATTCCCAAAGTTCACATTTTGAATTAAATCGATCTCACAGAGTTCTTCTATTCGGTCTGACCGAGTTGGGTCAAATGTGTGTAATGGTTGGATTTTGTGTAGAGGCTATATAGCCCTCCACCCCCTTCTCCATATGTGAGAGAGCCATCAGAACATGCCTACACTTCTAGCATACATTCTGTGAGAGAGAACCACCTACTCATGTGTTCAGATCAAGATATACCAATCCTACCACAAGAATCTTGATTTCTAGCCTTCCCCAAGTTGCTTTCCACTCAAATCATCTTTCCACCATATCCAAATATGTGAGAAAGAGTTGAGTGTTGGGGAGACTATCACTTGAAGCACAAGATCAAGGAGTTCATCATCAACACACCATGTATTACCTTTTGGAGAGTGGTGTCTCCTAGATTGGTTAGGTGTCACTTGGGAGCCTCCGACAAGATTGTGGAGTTGAACCAAGAAGTTTGTAAGGGCAAGGAGATCGCGTACTTCGTGAAGATCTACCCGAGTGAGGCAAGTCCTTCGTGGGCGATGGCCATGGTGGGATAGACAAGGTTGCTTCTTTGTGCACCCATCATGGGTGGAGCCCTATGTGGACTCACGTAGCCATTACCCTTCGTGGGTTGAAGTCTCCATCAATGTGGATGTACAATAGCACCACCTATCGGAACCACGCCAAAAATCTCCGTGTCATCATTGCGTTTGCACTCTCCAAACTCTTCCCTTTACCTTCATACACTACTGCAGGATGCTGCTAACGCGACACTACGATCAGAGACCCTTTGACAAAACTGTGAGCGAAGCATTAATCACAAACGGTGATGTAAAAAAACTGTCAAAAAAGATGCAAAACGTTTGCGATGGCGGAGACATCAAACATGGTTTTGATTTTAGTTGTGCGATGCAGAGCCCACGGTTGATCCATTAGAACTGTGTGCGATGAGACAGAAGAACAGAAACGGGCAGCCATATCAAGGTGTGTGCGATATACTCCATACAGTTCACTCAGATGAACTGTTTGCTATTAGGGAGTGCAACAGAAATGGTTAGCCAGATCAAGGTGTGTGTGATATACGGCATACGGTTCACTCAGACGAACTGTTTTCGATTAGGGAACACAACAGAAACAGTTCAACTTAACAAGATGTGTGTGATATGCGGCATACAGTTCACATAGATGAACTGTTTGCGATGAGCCAAAAGAACACAAACGAGTCGTGTAAACAAGATGTGTGTGATATACGGCAAACAGCGACTCAGATGAACTATTTGCGATGATAAATTACAACACAGATGGTTACTATAGTTAATTTGTGTGCGATTTTGTGTGCACAAAAAACTTTGAGAATTGCAAACTAGTTGCTTGCGGTGGCTAGGAGTATCGCACACGATGCGTCTGCGAGTAATCGCGTGCGATGGACACGTATGTATCGTTTCTACTAAGGATAAAACGATGGGGTCTATTTCTACATAAATAGATCTTGTGTACACTTTGTCATCGTTCTTATTGCATTACTCTGTTTCCCCATGAACTTAATACACTAGATGCATGCTAGATAGCGGTCGATGTGTGGAGTAATAGTAGTAGATGCAGGCAAGAGTCGGTCTACTAATCTTGGACGTGATGCCTGGTGCAACCCTATGTGTCGTTAGTACCAATCTGGTTGACACGGTCAACCAAGGAAGAAACGCAGGTATATTGTGCCTGCATTACGTCGACAAGTTGTGACGACAAGAGCATCAGACTGTCAAACATCAGTGCAACGACATAAAGATAATGCTCACAAAAGAAGTTACAAGGTACCTGCGTTACATGACAGACTTGAGACGGAAGGAGGGTGTGGAGGTCGGATAACGCAAAGAGTGCAGTCTATGACCCATCCCAAGACTAGTTTTGTTCCTCCCAATATGTTGATGGACAAGGAAATTGCAGAACACAAGGATTGGAAGCTGGCCTCTATACGTACATTAGCTGGGACGAAACCTGCACATGCAAGTAACATGTACACGCGAGGAAGGACTCCAACACGTACATGTTGGCTTAGAGAAAGCTAAGAGGACTGCGTGCCTAAGTGTCGTGCCTAATTGGCCGGTTGTAATTAACTAGAATATTACTATTCAATTAGGATTTTTAGGAAGTAGGAGTAGTACGAGTCGGTTCCTATCTGTCCGCCGCTGGCTGAAGTAGTATTTATAGTTTATTATATCACTAGGAGAGGTCAGGTTTTGGTTTATATTTTGTCGGACAAATAGAGACTAGCAAGCCGGGGTATCTTCCCTTGGCGAGTTAATTTGTGCTTACTGGTTGAGAAGCTTATATCATTGCTTTGTGTTCGGGCGAGAGATTGGAGACGTCGTCTCTAATTTGCTGCTGATTCTTGGAGGATCGTCCACGTACTTCTTTATCAAGGTGTGCATGTTGTTTTTGTGGTGATTGCATCTACAAGATCGCGAGCGCCACACCATTCCAAGTGACATCATACCGTGAAAGATTGGGAAAAGCATTCACGCCATCATTTTTTTGTTGACAATCGCATCAAGTGGTATTCAGAGAAAGGTTGATCACAGTACAATTTTTTCTGCTATTTGATTCAATTGTTTGAAAGATGGTGAACTCGCAGCATGACAAATCTTATCATGAGGAGGTTGATGAGCTTCCATATGGTTTGGAGATAAGTGATGATTTGCGTATCCATCTGATGACGATCAAGGGAGCCAACAAGAAGCTTGGGACAAGGGTTGATGAATTGTCTGCAAATATTGTAGGCTTCGAGGACAGGTTGAACGAGCGTTTGACTGCCAAAGGACCGACAACAAGACCGATAGTCTATAGGTGGTGACCAAGAGTCTTAATCGGCTCATTGCAGCAGTTCAGCGCCTTCAGGCGAGAGATGTGGCACCCCTACAGTCCCGCTCACCATGACAACATCGTGACCGTGACAACGACGATGATGGTGATTTTTCTGAGGATTCCAATGCTCGTGGAGGCTTACCTCACCGACCACGACATGATGTTGGGGCTCACCGCCATGCTGGGCGGCGCCGTGACTATGGCGACAATGGTGCCCACGAGGATGATGGTTTGGGTCGAATCAAGATAACCATACCTGAATTCTCGGGACGTTGTGCTGGCCCGGAGAAATATTTGGAGTGGGAGATGCGCGTAAATCAGATTTTTTATGGTCATAACTACTCCGAAGAGAAGAAGGTTCATGTTGCATCACTGGAATTTACAGAGTATGCTCTTGTATGGTGGGATAATAAGAACAGTAGCCACGAGCAACCAGCGACATGGGCTGACATGAAGCGAATCATGAGGGAACGTTTTGTGCCTGCTTACTATACTCGCCAGCTTCATAGTAGACTGCGTCGTTTAGTGCAAGGTACGAAATCAGTTGATGAGTACTAGAAGGAGATGCAAGTTTTGATGATCTGTACAGCTGTGCGTGAGTCTGCGGAGGCGACCATGGTACGCTTCTTTGAGGGGTTAGAAGAAAAGATTCGTGACCGTGTTGATTTAATGCAATATAATGATATTCATGAGTTACTTCATCAAGCGGAGCATGCTGAACGTTGGGTATTGGAGAAGCAAGCTTCAGAGACTCGTCCAACTTACAACAGTGGGCGACGTGGTTCTTCTACTATTGATGGTGGGTTTCGTGCTAAACCGACTCCTTCTTATAAGTCGGGAAGCATTGAACAGAGCAAAGTGGCGGCTGCGACAAAGGAGGTTTCTCAGGTTTCTTCTAGTGCGACATCATCGCATCACCGTAATATTATTTGCCACAAGTGTGGAGGACGTGGACACATGAAGCATGAATGTTCCAATCGACGAAGGGTTCTACTTGTTGATGCGGAATATATTTCGGAATCTGAAGATGAGACGCCTAAGTTAGAGGATGGAATTGAAAGAGGTCATGGTGATACTGTATTATGTTATCCTCAAGATGATCTTGATATGGAGAGTTTGCTAGCACATAAGGTCCAGCGAGATGACAAGACCATTGTTGAACAAGGACAGCGGCGGAGTATTTTTCAAACTGCATGTACCATCAAGGGAGAAGTGTGCAAACTGATAATTGATGGTGGCAGTGCTAGCAATATGATTAGCAAGGATGTGGTGGAGTCTCTTTCTTTGCCAACATGGGAGCACCCAAAACCATACTATATGAAGTGGATCAATGATGTGGGCAAAGTGAAGGTTACTCACAGGGTGAAGGTCCCTCTTTCTGTTGATGGCTATGCTGATAAAGTGGAATGCGACGTTATGCCACTACATGTTTGTCATCTTATTTTGTGGCGTCTGTGGCATCATGATGTTAACACTGTCCATCATGGATGAACAAATAGATACACTATTATGCATAAGGGTGAGTTCTACGCTATTCTTCCCAAAGATGCAAAAGATATCAGTTGTACAATAGAAGTGTTCAAAAAGAAAACTACAAGGTATACGCCGAAAACAAGGATTGTTTGCTTTCAAGGGAGGGAGGATGGTGCAACCCTATGTGTCGTTAGTACCAATCTGGTTGACACGGTCAACCAAGGAAGAAACGCTAGGTATATTGTGCCTGCATTACGTCGACAAGTTGTGACGACAAGAGCATCAGACTGTCAAACCTCAGTGCAACAACATAAAGATAATGCTCACAAAATAAGTTACAAGGTGCCTACGTTACGTGTTAGACTTGAGACGAAAGGAGAGTGTGGAGGTCAGATAACGCAAAGAGTGCAATCTATGACCCACCCCAAGACTAGTTTTGTTCCTCCCAGTATGTTGATGGACAAGGAAATTGCAGAACACAAGGACTGAAAGCTGGCCTCTATACGTACATTAGCTGGGACGAAACCTGCACATGCAAGTAACATGTACACGCGAGAAAGGACTCCAACACGTACACGTTGGCTTAGAGAAAGCTAAGAGGCCTGCGTGCCTAAGTGTCGTGCCTAATTGGCCGCTTGTAATTAACTAGGATATTACTATTCGGTTAGGATTTTTAGGAAGTAGGAGTAGTACGAGTCGGCTCTGATCTGTCCGTCGCCGGCTGAAGTAGTATTTATAGTTTATTGTATCACTAGAAGAGGTCAGTTTTTGGTTTATATTTTGTCGGACAAACAAAGACTAGCAAGTCGGGGTATCTTCCCTTGGCGAGTTAATTTGTGCGTATTGGTTGAGAAGTTTATATCATTGCTTTGTGTTCGGGCGAGAGATTGGAGACGTCGTCTCTAATTTGCTGTTGATTCTTGGAGGATCGTCCACGTACTTCTTTATCAAGGTGTGCGTGTTGTTTTTGTGGTGATTGCATCTACAAGATCGCGAGCGCCACACCGTTTCAAGTGACATCGTGACGAGGACATGACTACGTTGGATACGACCAAAAATATTACATACATTCATATTTGTCAGGTGATTTCTAGTGCAAACTATTCAATAATCTATTTATGTTATCCAAAACAAAAATACTTCACACACTTTTGTGTTTTGTCTAATTGCAGGTGTATGGGACATTTGTATAATCCACATATGAAGATAAGTTAGATCTATTCATCCTTTGTCCAAACCAGTCTGAGCCTTTGCAATTTTCTTTTCATTGTATGCATTATTGAATTATCGGTTGCATCATTGTGTCGAGTTGCTGTTCTTAGTGTCTAGTTCGTTTAGAGTTTCGAGTTCTGTTCACATTAGTCACGCCGCCGCTGCATCGTTATCCCTTCCGTTGTCCACCAACCATCCATCAATTTCCACCACGTGCTACCCACCGTTCATTGTCATAATCATAGTTGAGATCGTTCACATCTTCGCTTGATCTAGTCTGCATCTTATCTAGTTTGTTTGGAAATAGCGAGAGAGAGAAAAAAAAAGAACAAAAAGTTAGAGAAAAAAAGAGAAAGAAAAAGAAAAAAAGTGTGAGGAAAGAAGAAAAAAACAAAATTCGTATCTATCTATACTCAATCTCGTAGTTGAATTCGGATTGGAATCTGTTTTGCGCACTGTTCAGTAAAACAGGCATAACTTCCTCATACGAAGTCCGTTTTGGCTCCGCGAGTACTCAAATGAAAGCTAGCGACGAGCCGCATCTAAATAGTTGCAGAAGCTAGCTCAATTTTTGGCACCTCAAAATCAGCTTCTAAATATGTCATTTTGCCCTCCGAAGTTCGTGAACACAGCTTATTCCAGTTTTTCGGGCCAGTTTTAGAATTTTTTTACTCCTCATATCAACTTGGAATTGAGTGATTCCTATTGCATTTGAAAGCTTGAGTCAGTACCTTTCTTGAGGAAAATTATCAAAAAAATAGCATAAACTTTTTCAGAGGAAAGTTGGAGAGAAAGTTGTTGTATATCCTGCTTGGCAGTTGTTTTTCATCATTATCTTCACTGCCATTGTGATATTCACTTATATCTTTCTGTCCAGAGCTTCTTAGTATCCTTCATTGATGCTAGTTGTGCTAAGTCGTGACCTCATTAGTGTTCTAGGCTCGTGTCTCTAGTCCGGTCTAGCCTAGGACCAGCACAGTACCGTCGTTGAGCGTTTATTCAACATTGCATCTTTGAATTGATTATTGCTAATCTTTTTCTACCATATATAGCCAACCCAGCTCCACATATTTCTACATCGTGTATATGTACGTTCCCCTGGCAATCGTTTTACACAATCTTCAGAGTTATTTGACACCGCTGGTTGCCTGTCACCACCTGCCGCATGGTAAGAACTTGTAAGATATTGATATTTGCTTTACTGTGAGCACTTTACAACCACATCCTAGTAGTTCATAGGAACATTATTCTCGAATTTTGTTTCTTGTTTCTACTAATCATGACAGGTTCCGGAGATAGGAGTTCTTGGACGAAGAACACATCTTCACCATCACGAGAGTTGGGACAACACACACAAGCACATGGTCATGTTATCCCTTTACCGTCATTTGAGGGTAGATTTAATCCTGCTAATTATCTAGCTTGGGAGCTTGGAGTAGGACAAGTTTTTAGTCACCATGACTTTTCTGAACTTGAGCGAGTACGAGTTACCACTAAAGCATTTACTGGTTTTGCTTCTGTTTGGTGGAGTGTGCATTGTAAGAAAACCTTTGATAACCAACCCACAACTTGGAAAGATTTGAAAGATGTAATGAGACAACAATTTTTCCCTCCTTACTATCGTCGTGAATTGCTTCGCAAATTTGAACAATTTAAACAAGGCAACAACGCTGTTCATGCTTACTACCAAGAGTTCAAATCTTATATGCATCATTGTGACATAGAAGAATCTAAGGATGATACAATGAATAGATTTTTTGATGGTTTGAACCATGATATTCAGGCAAGATTTCAGTATATTCCTCGTTGCATTACGGGTATGTATGTTCACGCTTGTACCTTTGAGAGACAGATACAAGAGGATGCATTGGGTGACTACAACAACTACTATTCCAGATCATGCTCACTACCGCCGGTCGGTTCCTCCACCGTTGCACCTACCAGGGCAGCCCATCTCAGATTGTGAGCGCGACATCATCTCAAGAGTATGGTAAATTTTTAACGTCCGTACCTACATCAGCTACGTCTTTGTGACAAGGTAACAGTAAAGGTATTGATGATATAACTTCACACGAGAATGATGCATGCCTAGTTAACTTGAATGCATCATGTGTTGAGTTACCTGTTGATTTGAGCACACCACCTATTTTAGAGAATCTTGTTACTATCATGAATGCGTCATGTGATCAAACAACTGAAATATCAACAATTTTGAGTGCACCCATTGAATTTACTATTAATGCAAAAGAACCAATGTTTAATCATTTTGATATGACCTCTAATCTTGATGATGATTGTGTGTCAAATGACTTATTGCATGTTTTCTTATTTAAGCATGTTGTAGCATGTAAATTTGATGCACGTAAGGTTTATTCACCAATGTTGAGATGGTTTAATGATGCATATTGTCAATCTTTTGATATGAATAAGAGCTTCACTTATATGTGCAAACTGAGTTGCAATATTTGCATGCCTTCTACTTATGGTAATATTTTGGCCTTATATTTTATGATCTATGAAAGTTACTCATGTATACATGTGTCATATGTGCAAAAATCAAGGGAAGTAAAACTGGATGACATATACATATACAACATGTACACCTTGTCTCTTTTGTTAGCCACATTTCAGATTAAGCAACGTCGAGGATGGCTTTGTTTTCAAAAAGGGGAGGATGATGAGGCCATGACTACCTTGGATACAACCAAAAATATTGCATACATGCATATTTGTCAGGTGATTTATAGTGCAAACTATTCAATAATCTATTTATGTTATCCAGAACAAAAATACTTCACACACTTTTGTGTTTTGTCTAATTGCAGGTGTATGGGACATTTGTACAATCCACATATGAAGATAAGGAAAAAAAATAGAAGCTTAGGTGTTGTTCAAAAAGTCCTCTCACGTCACTTTTGGACCAAGAGAAGATATAGTCCAAGTCTCTCACGTTCTGGATTCAGATTCGGACTGCACAGACATACCTGACTCAAAACAAAAATAACTCTTTCATACGGACTCCGAATTGGGTGATTCTTTTTTGTTGGAAAATAGATTCCGTTCTCTTTCCAACCCAATTGGACTCACCCTCAAATTCGTCCGGAGCGTTGAGTTATGGACGAAACAATCTGATGCTGCAGTAGAACCCGAATCAAACTACAAGTCCAAAGGTGTTGCATCACCTCCACTTGGGCCCATTGACCTTGTACAACCTAGGGTTAGTTTTAGGCTGCCTTGGGACGTCCTCCCACCTCCTTGGCTGCCACCCCTTGTTCCTATATAAGTAGATCCATCTAGTATCTTTTTCCTTGGGATTTGTTTAGTTAAAAGTTAGCCATTGCAACTTCGTGTACTTCGTATGTGTCCAACGACCAGACCAAGACCGCTTACAGATCCCCACCATTATCAATACTTCATATATATTCGCAATATTCATATTGCTTTATCATATTCTTGCTCGTTCTTCGATTGCTTGCAGAAATAGACCTTCGTGGTCAGGCTGACCATGCTTCCCACATTTCAGTAACCTCAGGAGATTGGTTTAGCGATTGCTAAGGCGCAATGTCGTGCACGTTTGTAGTCGGATCATCAAAGTCGTCTCCACCAAATCGATAGTTATCATCTCATTGAAAGATCGGGACACCCTCGCCTCTATCACATCGTACCGTGAAAGATTGGGAAAAGCATTCGCGCCATCGTTTTTCTGTTGACGGTCGCATCAATGCCTATATAATGATCATTGTCTGGATATCGTCATGATTATTTGAAGTTCTATCAATTTCCCAACAGTAATTTTTTTACCCACCGTTTGCTAATTTTCTCAAGAGAAGCCACTGGTGAAACCTACGGCCCCCGTGTCTCTTCCTCATATTATTTGCCTTTGCGATCTATTTTCCTTTGATTTTATTTTCAGATCTATTAAACCAAAAATACAAAATACCTTGTTGCACTTTATTTTATTTGGCATTCGATCTATCAATATTTACAACTTTATTCACATCTGTTTGCCAAATTCTGGCGCCGTTACCCGAAAGAGATTGACGACCCCTTTAACACGTCGGGTTGCAAGGATTTTGTTATCTGTGTGCAGGGGTTGTTTACATTGTGTTGCTTGGTTCTCCTACTGGTTCGATAACCTTGGTTTCATCATTGAGGGAAATACCTACCGCTGTTGTGCGGCATCATCTGTTCATCTTTGGGGAAATACCGACGTAGCTTCAAGCCGCCATCAATTGCGCTATCCCCACCGCCCCTACCTCCAGAGCATCGCCACGCAAGCCCAACCACATATCATGCGGAGGTCTAGGAGCTGATGGCGGTCCATGGCACGATGGCCGCCGTGCGTGTTGACCCGGAGGAACACCTCGCCTCCGCCGCCGCCGACTTGGTGCTGGCTCTGGCCCAGATGAAGTTCCCCAACGACTACCCCCATGACTTAACAAGTATAATCTGACCAACTCAATCTTACCAATACCACTAGCAATGGCTATGTTTTGTACGGTTGATGCATTAAGCATGTTCGTGCCTTGTTTATTTCAGTACTGCACACTGTGTGATGTTCAAGTATTAACTGTCCAGCTCAATTTCACCAATACCAAAGAACAAACTTACAATACATGACTCGAGGATATCACTAAAGATGATGCCCATTTGCTATTTTGGTGGATGCTAACCTGTTATTACTTAACATGCCTGCCCATGTACTTACACAGGTCATAACGGCCGATCTTTGTTGTTTGTCAGTCGAGGTTAGCCGCATCCCATGTCTTACAGTATTTTACATCATTTGTGCAATTGCAGTTTGGCTTCTAACATTTACTTGCTTCTTGTAGGTACACATGTCGGCGGCACCGATCCACGCTTTGACCTGGAGAAAGAGCTCGCCTCCGCAGCCGCTGACTTTGGGCGGGCTCTGGCCAAGATGAAGTGCCCTAGCAACTACCTCTCAGGACTTACCAAGTATGAACTCACCAGTTCAATCTTACCAATACCAGTTGCAATTAATGCCTATGTTTTGTACGGTCGATGTATTAAGCATGTTGTAGCAAACATGCCTAACACGTTCTAGCTATTTTCACTGCCTTTTATAGACAATTGGGTCATTCTCTTCGCTCTTGGCAAAGACACGCCTTGTGATGTTTAACTCGCCAATTGCATTTTTATCGATGTCGGTTTCAATGACTATTAAGCTGCAATTAACAAATGTATCCATTTTTAAACGAGTTGTATTTCAATGGCTACAAACTTACGAAACATGACTTAGGATGCTTTGTTAAGCACATTGCAATTAACAATTGTATCCATTTTTAGTCCATCCCTTTGCTCTTAGTGCTACTCTTTCGCAATGAAGATATCGCTACAGATGCTGCCGTTTTATTACCATTTGCTATTTTTGGTGGATGTTAACCCTGTTGTAGTTAACATTGGCTTTCCATGTACTTAAACATGGCTACAATGGGCGATGCTATTGTTTGCCATCGAGGTTAGCTGCATCCCATGTCTTATACACCATATGTTCCTAAATATAAGTATTTTTAGAGATTCCAATATAGACTACATAAGGAGCAAAATGAGTGAATTTAGATTCTAATCTAACTATATCTATAATTCTATATACATCCTTATGTAGTTCATATTGAAATCTCTAAAAAATACTTGTACTTAGGGACGAAGGTGTATTTTACATCATTTGTGCAATCTCAATTCAGCTTCTAACATTTACTGGTTGCTTGTAGGTACATATATGAGCGGTACTGATCCACGCTTCGATCCCTTTTGCGTATGGGGCAATGAGATATTCATGAACGAGCGTCAAGTGAGGAAACTAAGAAAGATTGTTAGGCGAAAGAAACAGGTGATGGGAATTAAGCTCTTTATTTACACTTTGTCCAAGACAACAGTGAACTTTAGGATGGTAAGTATGTTGGGGAACGTAGTAATTTAAAAAAATTCCTACGCACACGCAAGATCATGGTGATGCATAGCAACGAGAGGGGAGAGTGTTGTCCACGTACCCTTGTAGACCGTAAGAGGAAGCTTATGAAAACACGGTTGATGTAGTTGTACGTTTTCACGTTCGACCAATCCTAGTACCGAACGTATGGCACCTCCGTGATCTGCACACGTTCAACTCGGTGACATCCCACGAACTCATGATCCAGTAGAGTGTCGAGGGAGAGCTTCGTCAACATGACGGTGATGATGAAGCTACCGGCGCAGGGCTT
The DNA here is from genome assembly GCA_021605145.1 of Aegilops bicornis. NCBI lineage: Eukaryota > Viridiplantae > Streptophyta > Magnoliopsida > Poales > Poaceae > Aegilops > Aegilops bicornis. The sequence goes on along the minus strand of CM038674.1, from coordinate 284,629,678 downwards.
CGCATAAGCACTACAACGATATGACCGAGGTGGATTATGATGGAGGGGGGCAACGCACACGGCTAAGAGACCAATGATCAACTTGTGTGTCTATGGGGTGCCCCCTCCCCCGTATATAAAGGAGTGGAGGAGGGGGAGGAGGCCGGCCTCCTAGGCGCACCCCAAGGGGAGTCCTGTCCTACTCCCACCGGGAGTAGGATTCCCCCCCCCCCTTCCCTAGTTGGATTAGGAGAGAAGGAAGGGGGAGGAAGGAAAGGGGGGCCGACCCCCCTACCAATTCGGATTGGGCTTGGGGGGGCGCCCCCTCCTTTGCTCCCTTCTCCTCTCTTCCACTAAGGCCCAATAAGGCCCATATACCTCCCGGGAGGTTCCGGTAACCTCCCGGTGCACCGGTATATGCCCCGATCTCACCCGGAACCATTCCGATGTCCAAATATAGTCGTCCAATATATCGATCTTTATGTCTCGACCATTTCGAGACTCTTTGTCATGTCCGTGATCATATCCGGGACTCCGAACTCCCTTCGGTACCTCAAAACACATAAAATCATAATACCAATCGTCACAGAACGTTAAGCGTGCGGACCCTACGGGTTCGAGAACTATGTAAACATGACCGAGACACGTCTCCGGTCAATAACCAATAGCGGAACCTGGATGCTCATATTGGTTCCTACATATTCTAGGAAGATCTTTATCGGTGAAACCGCATAACAACATACGTTGTTCCCTTTGTCATCGGTATTTTACTTGTCCGAGATTCGATCGTCGGTATCTCAATACCTAGTTTAATCTCGTTACCGGCAAGTCTCTTTACTCGTTCTGTAATGCATCATCTTGCAACTAACTCATTAATTACATTGCTTGCAAGGCTTATAGTGATGTGCATTACCGAGAGGGCCCAGAGATACCTCTCCGACAATCGGAGTGACAAATCCTAATCTTGATCTATGCCAACTCAACAAGTACCATCGGAGACACCTGTAGAGCACCTTTATAATCACCCAGTTATGTTGTGACGTTTGGTCATAGTCATAGGAACATGTATAAGTCATGAAGAAAGCAATAGCAACATACTAAACGATCAAGTGCTAAGCTAACGGAATGGGTCAAGTCAATCACATCATTCTCTAATGATGTGATCCCGTTAATCAAATGACAACTCATGTCTATGGCTAGGAAACATAACCATCTTTGATTCAACGAGCTAGTCAAGTAGAGGCATGCTAGTGACACTCTGTTTGTCTATGTATTCCAACATGTACCAAGTTTCTGGTTAATACAATTCTAGCATGAATAATAAACATTTATCATGGTATGAGGAAATATATATAACAACTTTATTATTGCCTCGAGGGCATATTTCCTTCAAAGTAATGTGTTGCCTTTTCCCCCTGCCCACAACAAGTTACTCTATTAGACCTCGATTCGATATTTTCTCTTTTCAGTGGTTTTCGAAACTATTTACTGATGATTACCTTGCAAACTACATGACCAGAGTGGAGGCAACTAAGGTTAAAGTATATAATTCATGCTACCATGATAATGCTCTAGAAGTCTTCCTAAAGGCGGTGAAGGATGGGCGGGCGATCGTCACAAGGGGTTGGACCAAAATTGTGCGTGCTTATGGCATGCAGGCAGCCACATTATGGGCATTCCGCTTCTTCAACACCATCGGCAGTCAAAATGATTTGCACTTGTCTCTTCACCTTTAATGCCTCTAAATATTGTGGTTCATCATAGTTAATTGTTGTCTAATCCTGAAATTACTGAACATATTGTACTGATAATTTTATTTATGGATTTGTTGTTGAACCATTGTGCTAAGAATTTGAATTCCATGTTTCATATTTCAAAATTTCCAATTTGAATAATAAATTATAGGGAAAAATAAAATTATACAGGAGTGAATAAAATAATGTGCACACGGTTCGAAAGAAAACAGCATGTGCGATAAAAAATAGAGAACAAACGGTTCTTTGACGTGAAACATTTGCGATGCCCGACAGACGCACACACAATTTCGTCTCATATGCGTGTGCGATTCATGGTAATACGGCAAACGTTTCAAACCAGTGTGCGTGCGTGATAGGAATACCAATTGCACATAATTATGAAAATGGACAGGTTTGCGTTAGTAGAGGCACCACACACATTTTACATTCTTGAACCGTGTGCGATAACGTACCTATCACAAACATATCGGCAGATTAAATATTGATGTCCACATTTTTCACACGAATATAGTAGCATAATCGTTGCATGTCTCTCTGATCGAAAACGTAACGTCGAGATGTAACGTGTGGGACTGGGGCAACTTCTCATGCGTTTATTCTATGGCGATCGTTAGTAGCCGCTCACCTATCCCGACGGTTTCTGGGTCGTGTGGGAAGGACCCCCCTATCACAGTCACTTACTAGGCGACGGTTTCAAATGTCGTCGCGTAAAGGGGTTAAAAACCGTTTGTATAGCACCTTACGGTACCAGTGATATGCAATGTTTTACTTTCCGCTGCTACACTCTTATAATTGCATGTGTAGGTTGATTGCTTGACTTGTGCTAATTGCTAAAATCTACCCACAACTAAAATTGAGAAAATGTTAGATTTTTATTTGGTCAAGTAATGTAATCAACCCCCTCTAGACATACTTTCGATCCTACAAGTGGTATCAGATCTTTGGTCTCCATTTGCCTTGATTTCCATAGCTTTGGTGATCATAGTCTTGGTTTCACAACCTAGGAGAGTATGGCGTCTAGCGAGGGAAATCACCACCGTAGAGGTCCTTACTTTGATGGTACTAATTTTGCTAGTTGGAAACATAAAATGAAAATGCATATTCTTGGTCATAACCCCGCCTTGGGCTATTGTGCGCATTGGCTTGCAAGGTGATTTCTTCGAGGATGTAAAAGAACCGGATCGTGAAGCGTCCGCGGAAGAAATGAAGATATTGCAATACAATGTTCAAGCTTGCGATATTCTCTTCAATGGATTGTGCCCCGAAGAATTCAACAAAATCAGCCGCCTTGAGAATGCAAAGGAAATTTGGCATATTTTGGTTGATATGCACGAAGGTACCGAGTCCGTCAAGGAATCTAAATTGGATGTGCTTCAAAGTCAACTTGACAAGTTCAAGATGAAGGATGGTGAATGAGTCGTTGATATTTACTCTAGGATTGCTCTCGTCACAAATGAGATTGCCGGCTTAGGAAGCGAAGAGATGACTGACAAATTCATCATCAAGAAGATCCCAAGAGCCTTGGATGGAAAATATGGTACCGTGTGCACTTTGATCCAAATGATGCCCAATTCGCAAGCCCACGAAAGTCATTGGTAGAATTGTTGCTCATGAGATGTTACTTAAGGATAAGGAAGAGCTCCACAACAAGTCAAGTGGTGCTTACAAAGCTTCAAGTGATGCCCCTACAACATCAAGTGAGAAGCAAGTCTCCAATAAAGAATCGAGCTTAATGGTGAAGAACTTCAACAAGTTCTACAAGAATAGAAGCAAAGAGAGAACCTCCAAGTCAAGATCCTACAATGACAAAAGATCTTCTAGTCATGATCGTAATTGCTACAATTGTGGAATACCCGGACACTACTCCAATGAGTGTACGTCTCCCTACAAGAAAATAGAATATTCACCAAAAAGGAGAAGTAGAAGAGATGAATCACCACCAAGAGAGAGGAGTAGAGATGATCGTTATGAACGAAGACCCTCTCGTAGAAGCAAGGATTCAGAAAGGAAGGACAAATCATCAAAGAGCTACACAAGACGAAGACATCAAGCTTGCGTTGGTGAATGGGTATTCGGTTCCGACTCCAACAACTACTCCGAGAGAAGCTATCACTCTGACTCCGAATATACTCAAGATGAAGGTGTTGCCAGTCTTGCACTTGTGTCATCTAACTCCTACGACATATTTGACTCACCAAATGTAGGAATTGGAAGATGCTTCATGGCTAAAAGCCCTAAGGTATCACATCCCGAGTATGTTGATTTCAATAGTGATGACGATGATCGCTCGGTGATGATGATTTACTTGTTGACAACACTAGTGATGAAAACTATGATGAAATTGCTAGTATTCATGCTAATCAAGATGAAACGAATGACAATGATAAGAAGGGGATTGAGCGTATAACTAAAGAACTAAACACTCTTAAGTTAGGTCATGAAACAACTCTAGAGGATCATAGAGAGCTCCTAAGGACTCATGAGAAGCTACGCTTCGAGAAGCTAAATTTAGAGCAAGAGCATGAGTTCCTAAAAGCTATCAACGATGATCTTCGAAAGAAGAGTTCTTCTTATCTTGCCAAATGTCTCCTCTTGTCTACTTATATGCCACAAGAAAAATCTAGCAATAAGAACAAGAAAGATTCTTCCTCTAGTAATAACATTAACCATGTTAAATCCAATATTGTTGCTTCTAGTAGTTCCCTTGATTCCACTAATGATTCTCTTAGCCAAGTTACACTTGAGCAAGAGAATAGCTTATTAAAGGGAATTATAGAGAAAGGTGTTTACAAGAGCCTTGCCGGAAATAAGCAATTTGAGGAAATTGTGCGCAAGCATGGAAGGCACCAGAAGAATCAAGGTGTTGGTTTTGAACTAAAGTTCAATGCCAATGGAGTTGAGTGGGAAGAAGATCATTACCCCAAGACGAGTTTGTTCCTCAACAAGAGAAGTATGATCCCACTTCCTTCAAGGGAACACAAGCTCAAGATGATCTTCCACCACAAGACCACAAGCAAAAGGCAAGGACAAGCTTCAAGAAGAGATTGATTCATTTGAAGAAGCTCCTAAGGCCATGGTCAAGTGGGTTCCCAAGACTACATCAAGTTCCACTTCATCAAGTACGACTACAACTCTAAGGATGCCCATTAAGTTGATGTGGATCCCAAAGAAGAAGAACTAGAGTGTCCTTGAGGGTGAATCCGCCAACATACTTCACTCATATTCATTTTGGCAAGGACTTGTGCAATCAACTTCCATATCTTGCACTAGGTCATGGAGTCACAAACCCTCTTATTGGTAAGACAAGGGAAAGGTATTTGATGACCCACAAGTATAGGGGTCAATCATAGTCCTTTCGATACGTAAGAGTGTCGAACCCAACGGGGAGCATAAGGAAATGATAAGCGGTTTTCAGCAAGGTATTTTCTGCAAGCACTGAAAGTAACGATAACAAATAGTTGTGTAGTAAGATAATTCGTAGCAAGTAACAAGTAACAGTGGTAACAAGGTGCAGCAAGGTGGACCAATCCTTTTTATAGCAAAGGACAAGCCGTAAAGATCTCTTATATAAAGCAAGGTGCTCTCGAGGGCACATGGGAATTGTCGTCTAGTCACGTTCATCATGTTTAGTTGATTCACGTTTGTTACTTTGATAATTTGATATGTGGGTGAACCGGTGCTTGGGTACTGTTCTTACTTGAACAAGCAACCCACTTATGATTACCCCTTCTCGCAAGCATCCACAACTACGAAAGAAGAACTAAGATAAATCTAACCATAGCATGAAACATATGGATCCAAGTCAGTCCCTTACGAAACAACACATAAACTAGGGTTTAAGCTTCTGTCACTCTAGCAACCCATCATCTACTTATTACTCCACAATGCCTTCCCTTATGCCCAAATATGGTGAAGTGTCATGTAGTCGGCGTTCACATGACACCACTAAAGGAAGCAACAACATACATATCATCAAAATATCGAACGAATACCAATGTCATGTGATTACTTATAACAAGACTTCTCCATGTCCTCAAGAACAAACATAACTACTCACAAATCACACTCATGTTCAAGATCAGAGATATAATGAATATGCTTGAGGATCTAAACATTTAATCTTCCACTAAGTAAACCAACTAGCATCAACTACAAGATGTAATCAACACTACTAGCACCCACAAGTACCAATTCGGAGGTTTTGGGACAAAGATTAATACAAGAGATGAACTAGGGTTCGAGATGAGAAGGTGCTGGTGATAATGTTGATGAAGATTGGTCCTGCCATGACGAGAGGATCGTTGGTGATGTCGATGGCTTCAATTTCCCCCTCTCGGAGGGAAGTTTCCCCAGCGGAATCGCTCCGCCAGAGAGCAAAAGTGCTACTGCCCAAGTTCTGCCTTGAGATGGCGGCGCTTCATCCCGAAAGTCTTCTTCTTATTTTTTTCTAGGGCAAATGGCCTCGTATGGCAGAAGAAGGGCACCGGAGGCCTGACAGGGGGCCCACAAGCTCATAGGGCGCGCCCCTTTAGCTTGTCGCTCCCTAGCGGTCCCCTCCTGGTATTTCTTCCGCCAATATTTTTTATATATTCCAAAATAATTCTCCCTAAATTTTTAGGTCATTTGGAGTTGTGCGGAATAATATCTCTGTTGTAGCCTTTTCCGGTCTAGAATTATAGTTGTCGGCAATCTCCCTCTTCATGTGAAACTTGCAAAATAAGAGAGAAAAGGCATAAGAATTGCATCATAAAGTGAAATAACAATCCAAAACACAATAAATAACAGTAGAAAAACATGATGCAAAATGGACGTATCAACTCCCCCAAGCTTAGGCCTAGCTTGTCCTCAAGCGAAAGCCGAAATCGATAGTCATGACCACATGTTTATCAAGAGAGGTGTCGATAAAAACAAAATACGGACATGAAAGCATCATGATTATTATCATAGCAGCAATATATCATCATAAAACTTCTAATGCTAAAGTAACAATTCATTCACAAACTAAAGTATGAACCATAAACTTCATTGGGAACTGACAAACTATGATCTCAGTCATTGAAACAATCACAATCCATCATATTTTCAGAAATAGTCTATGTAAGAGCTTTGTTTAGCACGTTCACATAATCAACTATCCTTTAGTCTTCCATGATTGCTGACACTCACGGCATATTTATAGAGCAAAAGTTTCAGTCAAACACATAGGAAGATGGGGGTTTATAGTTTTCACCGCCCAACTTATTTATCTCGAGGATAATGTCAACATTAATAACTCATGATAACCTACATCCAACTCGATATATATGCCTGGATCTTTCCCCACCACATGATGCTTGCTAACTAGAGAGTATATATAGCGGAATAGGGATGGACATTATTGACTCTATGCATAAAAGTAAATACAGAAAAGTAAAATATAGGCCCTTCATAGAGAGAAGTATAGGTTGTCATGTGCCTTTTGATTTTGGATGTGCAAACTTAATGGAAAGGAACGTCACTTTATATTGCCCCTTGTGATAGCGACCTTTATTGTGCAGTCTATCGTTTTTTTTCACCATTACAAGTTCGTACAAAGCTTATTTTCCCTTCCAATAAAAGATCATACATCTTCAGGAGCAATTTTTATTGCTTTATGCACATATGCCAACTTACCTGACGAATCTTATTCAATCCATAGGTAGATATGGTGTACGCTCATGGTGAGAGACCAGGTTTAAGGGTTTTGGATGCATGACTAGTATCTCTACTTAGTGTGAATTTTGGCTAGCAAAAGATCTTAGACAAGCACCACATGTTAGAGGATCCATGACAATATACTTCTATGTGAATATAAGCAACGTTGTCTTCCTTGTCCAATGTCAACTAATTGATACATACTATTTAATGGGGCTCACAATCATGAAAGATGTCCAAGATAGTATATTTATATGTGAGACCTCTCTTTCCTTATTACTTTTTTCATGGATTGCACCAATGACCAACACTATGTTTGTTAACTTCCAACAAATTTTATCAACTATACTTCTTTTATGTGAAGTCATTACTCCCCATGGGATTAACATATGAGGTTTTCATTCTTTATCTTCTTTCATTGCTAAGATTGAAACAAGAAAGCAAATAAAAACTCAAACTACTCTTTATTATATCTCTCTCACACGACTACATAGATAGATGGATCACGAAACAAGCACTCGAAACTTGATCATACTAAAACTTTATTCTTCTAAAGCACGAAATAACCAAGGATCGAACTAAGATAAATAATGATGATAAAAGTGATGGTGATACGATACCGGGGCACCTCCCCCAAGCTTGGAACAAGCCAAGGGTGGTGCCCATACTCGTGTACTCAAGTGTCTTTCTACAGTGATGGTGGTGATGAGCTGGTACGCTTTCCCTTCGGCTTCAATAAGCACTCCAAATTACTATTAATCCTTCAAAGAGCATGGTTTTGTTCTTCCAGTACGATGACCTCATGAGTAAGTGATGTATTGTGGGCACAAATTGCTTCAAAAATCTTTATTGTATCAATTTCAAATGGAGAGAGATTATGATAAAGGGTTGGCAGGACATTTCCCTATTTTGTAGCCTCTTCTGTGGGCAGGGGTTGGTTTCCTTCTTCATGGGTCCGGCTTCCCATGACCTCCTTAGCTTCCTCCCGCTCGACGGTGTCATCCTCTCTGGGCGACCACTCGTAATACACTTCGCTGAAAGGACGTTTGCCCGGTGAAGGTTGCACGATCCGATGCTTGGTATGGAGCCTTTGGGGAACCATGGCGATCTAGATCTGTCAGAAAAATAGGCCGAAACAAGAACGGAGGAGAAACTTGCGATGTGGTGGTCAAAACAACGAGGAGTATATATAATGATTTTTGTGTGCAGGACAAGTAATCTGAGAGAAAACAAAGTCGAGAAAGTCCACGAGAGAGCCACAAGCTCGGGAGGCGCTGATACGTCACCAACGTATCTATAATTTTTTATTGTTCTATGCTATTATAGTATCAATCTTGGATGTTTTATATGCAATTATATATCATTTTTTTGGACTAACTTATTAACCTAGTGTCCAGTGCTAGTTTATGTTTTTTTGCTTGTTTTTGGCTTTTCAGGAAATCAACATCAAACAGAGTCCAAACAGAGAAAAAACTCTGGATTAATTTTTTCTGGATCAGAAGATACCCTAGAAGGTTCGGAAGAAGACCTGACGAGCCACAAGGGAGCAACAAGCTCGGGAGGCGCCCCCTGGGGGGGGGGGGAGACTTGTGGCCCCCTCGTGGCACCTCTTGACCTAATTCCGTCTTTATAAATTCTCAAATATTCCCCTGACATCAGAGAGGCACCGAATTACTTTTTCCGCCACCGCAAGTTTCTGTTCCCACGAGATCCCATATGGAGGCCTTCTCTGGTACTCTGCCGGAGGGGGAGTCGATTACGGAAGAGCTCTACATCAACCTTGCTGCCCTTCCGATAATGTGTGAGTAGTTTATCACAGACCTACGGGCCATAGCTAGTAGCTAGATGGCTTCTTCTCTCTATTTGATTTTTAACATAGTTCTCCTTGATGTAACATCTCTTCCCTGTCCCCGCAAAAAAGAAAATACCTTCTGTGTGTAGGGGGAACTCATTTCTACTTGAGTAATACTAAGGATGGCAATTTTACCCACTTGCAGGTACCATGCACATCAGACCAGATGCGTAGGGTATGGGCACACTTTTATACCCACGGGTAGTACCCATATCCTACCCATTAAGTCATGGGTAGGGTACGGATATAGACTTGTACCCATGGGTATACCCATACCCTGCCCGTTGGTGAACTAATGTTAAGTTGTCCTCAATTAGTCATTAATTTGTCATGTTACTCGTCTATTCCTATTGACTTAAGAGTATGTTGTGGTTTCTAAATTTTGATATTAGTCAATAACTCATCTACCTGTTATTGAGCTGACATAATTGATTTTTTTGTCGATTGTGCTATTAATGAGCGTAAAATTGTGAACAACTTGTGTACTATTTGTTCTACCCGCTGGGTACCCAATGGGTACGGGTACCTGTCGGATATGGGTATGGGTAAAGTTTCATGCCCATGGTAAATTTTATGCCCACTAACTATACGGGTATGGGTATGATATTGCTCTACCCTGCCCATACTCTATCCATTGCCATCCTTAAGTAATACTCCCTCCGTCCGGAAATACTTGTCATCAATATGGATAGAAAGAGATGTATCTAGAACTAAAATACTTTTTATCCATTTTGATGATAAGTATTTCTGGACGGAGGGAGTATCCTTAAAAAGGAATAAGCCATATATACGAAGAAAAATCCTAAGGTCCAAGAGGCCCTTACCATGTAAGCACCTCCCGATGAAAAACAAAAAAAACCAAAAGGGAACCCTTTTCGTTTTGTTCATCCTCCCGTGCACGACTTTATAAAGGCCTCCGGAGCCAGTTCCGCGTTGGACTTGACCTCGCGCCGCCTCCGTTTTTCCTCTCCCCACCTCCCTCTAAACCCGCACCAGAAGCAGCGCTCCTAGGGTTTGCTCCTGCCACAAACCCTACCACCAGATTGCCCCGATTCCGGCAGGGGTAATCCATCAGCCCCTCGCGCCCTCTCCCCGCTCGCGGGCTAGTATTTCCTTCCCGCTTCGTGTGGGCGCTCAGATTCCGCTGGTTGTTGCAGGCGGCGGCTGCGAGCTGGTGGCATGGCGGGGTACCCGGAGGACAACCAGCACGCCATGAACGGGTACGAGGATGAGGTCGAAGAAGTGGAGGAGGTCGACGAGGAGGGCCGCCCGGGCCGGAGGGGGCGGCGAGATGGGGGCGATGGTGGCGGCTATGGCGACGCCGGTGGGGATGACGGGAGGGCTGGGGGCGGTGACTCGTCGGGGTAAGTGATTGGGACTATTGTTTTTTGTTTGTCTTGGATTCGAGCAGTGTTCGTGTACTGATGTTTGGAGTCTTTGCAGGAAGATTTTCGTCGGAGGCGTTGCATGGGAGACAACTGAAGGTATAAGACGGCTCTTGTTCTTTCTTTCTACTTCATTCATGTCTGGGGCTGTTACATTCGTTCAAATGCTAATCTTTAATTGTCCAGCCTTTGTTAGATTCTTCATCTTGATAGAAAATCTGAAGAGAAAATTAGCTAAAACATGCCGTTCATCTCAGTGTTAGAAGTAGTGTTTTTTGAATACACTGCTGCAAATTTTCTAATGGCAGATCCGCGGATGTTAAGATATCCAGAAGTGGTCAATTCTTGTTTTACATTTTGAGGATCTGTGTAGCTATGATGGACTGATCCTATTCATATGTTTTTTGGGGGTTGCAAGTTTTGGTAATATCGTAGGTAATGCAAATTACTTCAATAATGTGTATGGTTGGAATGTGTACCTATTAATCTTTTGTCAATCAGCTAATGGGAAAAAGTGATGTCTTGGTACACGTGTTGTAAAACTTCCATGTGCATACTGGTCCAGTTGTTTGTACTTAGAAACCGTTTTGGTTCTTAGCATAGCTGTTTATACTTTCTTTTGCACTGTTGCTTTCAGGTTCAGTATAGTTTAGTTATTATATTTGTTTGTAGTCCCATCCTAACAGAAAATTCCGTTATTTGTCTTCCGTTGTCAATTATATTAGCTCGATCACTTTTGCCTGAGGGGTTAGTCCTGGTATTTGGTTCGAGAGAAACATTGCAAACGTAAAGGTAATGGAGTTACGCTGGTACCGTAAACGTAAACGAACGAAACTCAAACTTGTTTGGTAGTGGAGTATAACGTAATCAATTCGTCTCCAGAAAAGAGAAAAAGCTAACAAATCTCAAAGGAGCAGCCACGGCAGGGCTCTCTCTGGGTCTGGCATGGCCGTGATTGCTGATGCAGAGGCGCCACACGGGACGTCGGTGATGCAGTGGGAAGTCTGGTGGACCACGGACACCCGGGCTTGTCGGCGACATGCAAGCAGCACACCCAGCGGCGACGCCCTGCAGACATGGTTGTCGCCGATGAACTCCTCGAAGAACAGGAATGGTGGACACCTCGCGTTGCTGAGCTCGGCGACGGCGATGTCCACGTCGGCCTCCATGAAAACCATGCCCTTCCTGGCGCAGTCCACCACCAGCTTCCGACTGGCCTCCTCGCGCAGCCAGCCGGCCAGCATGTACTAGTGCACCAGCGCCTCTGCCGTGGGCGCTGGCTGAGCCGTCGACGGCAACATGTCCAGTGATGGCGGACATGACTTAGGTGGCGGCGCGTGGGATGGTAGCATGTGGTGCGAGAGAGGTGAGATCAGATTATTACGGCGTTCGTGGCGCTTCATGCGGAGGCCACAGAGCAAACGGGAGAAGCATCGTGCGATGGTTTCCGATTACACATCATATTGGGCGTAATGAGATTACAACTAGGCTGGGACCTGATACCGCGTTGTCTCATTACAGCCGGGTCGATCCAAACAAGATTCAACGTCATCCCTTACCAGCGTAAACAGATGACATTACAAATTGGTGAACCAAACACCTTCCTAGTTTCTGCAAACTAGTACTGAACGTCTTGTCTAACTTTCAGTTCCGTTTAACATAAGACTATGGTTATGTTATACAGAAGATCAACAAATCTGTGGTTAGTGCATTTAACCGTATCTATCTGCATCCTGTATTAAGTTTATATTGTTATTGATAGCATATATATATATATATATATATATATATATATATATATATATATATATTTGGATGAAAGATGCTCGGGCAAGAATAACTCTCTTTCATCTTTGCATCTCCTTTCTTTCTTCTTTATTAGTTATGTTAGAAATTTTCACTCTCGCATGTTGCACAGTAGTCTCCTTTGAATTCAGTCATATGCATTTGGTTCATGCATTAATATACTGATAGTTATTAAATGAAGGTAGTAATGAGTTGGTTTTTAAGAATACGTTTTTTTTCTAGTACTGTTTGTGTGTCTATTGGTGTTCTTGGTTTCTGGGTAGGTTAGCTATTGTTACTGCTTTTATATGAAACATTTCTACCTTGTTACAAACACAGTGCTATTTCTTCAATACTCCCTGGTTTCTTTTTAGCAATCCAGTTAATTTTCTTTCCCCAATTGACAATTGTGTATGGTTTATTTGTTTGTATGTAGAATCATTCTCCAAGCATTTTTGGGAAGTATGGGGCTATAACTGATTCTGTAATTATGAAGGACAAGCATACTAAGATGCCTCGTGGATTTGGATTTGTTACATTTTCTGATCCATCTGTAATAGACAAGGTTTTGGAGGATGAACACAATATAGATGGAAGAACGGTAGGATATCTTAATCTAGATTGGCCGTTATGTGGGACCTCAGTGTAAATTTTATTCTTAGTTAATAGTTGCACAGTTGATTTGGAGCGTTCAGCTTCTTTGTATCTCTCTCAACTTATGAACTATTCAGGTTGAAGTCAAAAGGACAGTTCCGAGGGAGGAAATGTCCTCAAAAGATGGCCCCAAGACAAGAAAGATCTTTGTTGGTGGGCTACCCTCGACACTAACCGAAGGTATTAGTTGCGAATGACCAATCTTGAACCTATTTTGGTTATGGTAAAACTTACAAGCTTTGTAATTTCAGATGATTTGAGGGATCACTTTTCCTCATATGGCAACGTGGTTGAACATCAGATAATGGTGGATCACAGCACTGGGCGTTCAAGAGGTTTTGGTTTTGTCACTTTTGAAAGTGAGGATTCTGTCGAAAGGGTCATATCTGAGGGAAGAATGCGTGATCTTGGTGGGAAGCAGGTCTGTATTTTCTCGCTTTTCCAAACCTTTTTATTAAGTAGTTCTTCCTGAGTTCTGTTATCTTAATACTCCCTCCGTTCCATAAATGACAAGAATTACGGAACGGTGGGAGTAGCAAATATGCAAGGTAAGGATAGTAGAGATAAATGAGCATGAGGATATCTGCACCCAACTGCTCAGTATGAGATGTGCTCCAAAGTGGCCTAAAAGCTTCTGATTGTGGCTTATCTTCTTGTGGTTATTTTTGCCACTGTATTGCACATGTCCTTTTTGTATATAGAGATTTTTATGCATTGCCGGTATTTTCTTGCCGAGCCAGATGGATTGGATACTTTTATCTCAGATGCATCTACTCGCTGATAGAAGATTATTTGTTTTACCCTCAAATTGAGCTGCTAGCTTGATAGTGCTTTTAGTTGACAGTCAGAGTAATTTTCTTTGCAGGTTGAAATAAAGAAGGCTGAACCAAAGAAACATGGAGGTGATCACAGTAGCAATGGGAGATCTAGTCACTCTGGTGGTGGTGGTTACCGTAGTTCTTACCGTAGTGGTGGAGCTGCTGGTGGTGGTGGCAGTAGCAGCGGTGGTGGTGGTGGTGGCTATGGCTATGGTGCTGGTCATCGATCTGCTGCTGCAGGAAGTTATTATGATAGCACGGGATATGGTTATGGTAGAGGAGGCTATGGCGCCGCCGCCGCCGCTGCCGCCTATGGAGGCAATGCTGGATATGGGTCTGGTTTTGGTGGTGGCTATGGTGGCTCTATGTACGGTGGTGCTTATGGTGCATCACAGACATACTGAGGCGGTGCCTATGGTGCGGGTGCTTACGGAGGCGGTGCCTATGGTGCGGGTGCGTATGGAGGCGGCGCCTATGGTGGCGGCGCTCCTGGTGGCTACGGTGCTGGTGGATATGGTGGTTATGGGGGAGGGGGAGCAGGAGCAGGAGCAGGAGCAGGGGCGGGGGCGGGGGGTGCTGGTGGTGGTGGTGGGAGTGCAGGTGGTCGGGGCTCTAGCAGGTACCATCCCTATGGGAAATGAGTGTAAACCCTTGTGGTTTTTTCTAGGATGCAATAAGCGCACTCATCTCCATGGGATCTCCTAGAAGTTGGGCATTCCTCTTGAGTTACCTAAGCAGAGGCATCAGAACATTTTTGGTTTTGTTGAATTAAAGTCGTAACCAGGGACAAGTGTAATCTTTGTTGCTGAGCCTGCCCGTAGTTTGGTGTAGCGGCTACACATTAAAGCTGTGTTGTATTCTTTAGTTTCCATATGCAGAGCGTTAGGAGACCCTGAAAACAAAGCCTTTCGTGTTAGGAACAATATTGGTTTGATAGAACTATATTTGTGCTGTAAGAGATCGTCTTTGCAAGTTAGCTGTTGCCATCTGAGCTTACATGTAGGGAAGCCTTTAAACTGTTTGGTTTATCCTTCTGGTGGGCTGTTTGATGCATTTTGATATGGTAGGTTTTGTATATAGTCATTGCTAATCCTTGGAACCCAGGAATGCGTTCTGGGTGTAAAGGAAAATGATTTTACGACTTGTGGCACTGATAATGTTTGCAAATTTAATTGTCGTTGATATATGGTCTGGTAACATTTGCCCCTGTTCCGTCGACTTGTTTTCACTCAGAAAACATCTGATCATGAGTTAAAAGCCCTGAATAAAAGGGCATCTCCAACGGCCAACCCAAAAATGTACTGTTTATTTTTTACACCCAGAGCACTCAAATAATTAAAGATAAATATCATCCTTTGTCCTTTGATGTTGTAGTTGCACGGAGGAGCTTCTTCCGCACAACCTTGCACGGAGGAACCAATTGCCAAAGACTGTTGTAGTATTGCTGATGTCATTGTGGGTCTTAAGCATCCCAAAAGATTGACCTGATATTGACCTTTAGAGCGTAATTGGAAATTCTTCTAATTTAGGGATCCAAGCATACCTGGCCACCCTCTTGCATCTGATAGTGTCATGAGCCGTGTTGTGTCTTTGGCAATTGGTTCTCTCAAGTATTCTGTGGCAATTGGTTCTCTCAAGTATTCTGGTGTAAACACCTTGACCTGATGACCTGTAGTTCACCAACAAATGAATTGTAGATTTTGTTTGTGCATCTTTGCATCCATGCATGCTAAAAATCTGGGGGGTTTAAATTTTTGCCATCAACCATGTCTTGCAATTGAGTTTGCGTCACATTGTTGTTTGTACAAGATTAGGAACCAATTAGATCATTTGTGAGTCACTAACAAGCCAAGACTTACCTAAATTGTTTTAACAAAAGAATATAGAAAATACAACAAAATATAAGGACTAGAGTGTCAAATAAGTTGTTAAAAAAAGCTCATAATAAGGATTCTAAAAAACAGAAGTCATCCACATTACGTTGAATGGTTCCATCTATACAATAATAAAAGGACATAAATACTCTATAGCATATATGTTCATGCACCAACGAATTCAAACATAGACACTAGAAATTTGGGGATGACCTTTTGCCAATTATGTGTGTAATGATTCACATAGCAAATAATAGATAATAACTTAACCATAACCTTTAACACAACTATCATACATGTCCAAACAATTGTATTCAATAATACAAATGAATTACAAAAGGACATTAAAAAGGATACATTGCAAGTTATTACAAATAGACAATTGGATTAAAATGATCTTGATGAATAGTACATGGTTATTACAAGCGAATAAAGAAATTCTAAACTAATCTTGATCTTCTCCTGTTCTTCATGATCTTCTTCCAAAGCCTGCGAAAGAAACATTAAACATGAACAAATTTGGTTAAGGTTAAAATGTTGCTTTCCTAGAGGGAAATGCATTTACATACGAGCTGCTACCTAAGGAATCTGGAACTAGGCTAGATCCCCGAATTAGAGAATTTTCCAAAGGGTTGAGTAGCAACAGCCAACTATAGGAACAAGGGAAGTGACCAAATGAATAGTGGAAATTGTTGAAAACGTTGCATGGAAAACAAAAATTTCTACGCACACGCAAAACCTATCCATGGAGATGCATAGCAACGAGAGGGGAGAGTGTGTCTACGTACCCTCGTAGACCGTAAGCAGAAGCGTTTAGTAACACGCGGTTGATGTAGTCGAACTTCTTCGCGATCCAATCGATCAAGTACCGAACGTACGGCACCTCCGCGTTCAACACACGTTCAGCTCGGTGACGTCCTCGCCTTCTTGATCCAGCAAGACGTCGAAGTAGTGGATGAGTTTGGGCAGCACGGTGGCGTGGTGACGGTGATGGTGAAGCTATCTCTGCAGGGCTTCGCCTAAGCACTACGAAAATATGACCGAGGGGCTAAACTGTGGAGGAGGGGGCGGGGGGGGGGGGGGTGGGCGCCCCACACAGCTAAGCAATTTTCGTGGTTATGGGTGGCGCCTCCCACATATATATATATATAGGTCGGGGAGGAGGCCAAGGGGCACCCCAAGTAGGGCCGAATCCTACTTGGGATCTTTCCCTAGCCGTGCCCCCCTTACCATATTTGCCGGAGGGGAAAGGAAAGGGGAGAAGAGGGAAGGAAGGGGAAGGCCGACTCCCCCATTTCCTTCTCTCCCCAAGGGCTGCGACCTTAGGAGGGGCGCACCAGCCCCTTGTGGGCTGGTGTGTTCCCTCCTTTGGCCCATATGGCCCATTAACTTCCCGGGGTGCCCGGAACCCCTTCCGGTGACCCCATTTCTATCCGGTACATCCCGAAACTCTTCCGCTGTCCAAATATCATCGTCCTATATATCGATCTTTACCTTCGGACCATTCCGGACCTCCTCGTCATGTCCATGATCTCATCCGGGACTCCGAAAAACATTCGGTCACCAAATCATATAACTCATATAACACTATATCGTCAACGAACGTTAAGCGTGCGGACCATACGGGTTCGAGAACTATGTAGTGACCGAGACACCTCTCCGGTCAACCAATAGCGGAACCTGGATGCCCATATTGGCTCCTACATATTCTACGAAGATCTTTATCGGTCGAACCTTATGACAACATACGCAATTTCCTTTGTCCATCGGTATGTTACTTGCCCGAGATTCAATCGTCGGTATCTTCATACCTAGTTCAATCTCGTTACCGACAAGTCTCTTTACTTGTTCCGTAATACATCATCTTGCAACTAACTCCTTAATTACTTTGCTTGCAAGGCTTCTTATGATGTGTATTACTGAGAGGGCCCAGAGATACCTCTCCGATACTCGGAGTGACAAATCCTAATCTTGATCTATGCCAACTCAACAAACACCTTTGGAGATACCTGTAGAGCATCTTTATGATTACCCAGTTACATTGTGATGTTTGATAGCACACAAGGTATTCCTCCAGTATCCAGGAGTTGCATAATCTCATAGTCGAAGGAATATGTATTTGTCATCAAGAAAGCAATAGCAATAAACTGAACGATCAATATGCTAAGCTAACAGATGGGTCTTGTCCATCACATCATTCTCCTAATGATGTGATCCTGTTATCAAATGACAACTCATGTCTATGGTTAGGAAACCTTAACCATATTTGATCAACGAGCTAGTCTAGTAGAGGCTCACTAGGGACACAATATTTGTTTATGTATCCACACATGTATTTAAGTTTCCGGTCAATACAATTCTAGCATAATAAACCTTTATCATGATCTAGGAAATATAATAATAACCATTTTATTATTGCCTCTAGGGCATATTTTCATCAGAAATGACCATAGGAACAATAGATGACCAAAACCTACGTGATGATCTAGCAGGAGGAGTAGCTGATCAAGTTAACCAAAGGCATATGTAAAAATGCAAGTAAAGGTCCATAACCTAATCCGATATCCAACCCAATAGTAGAGGCATTAGTTCACAAATCTAACAACAACACAACAAAGGGAAAATGGTTAGCACTAGGTCAAGTATAGAAATTCACCAATTTAAAAGAGCCCAACTTTAAATTTAGCTAAACCCAAAAGCCAAGTGTTAATTATCAATTCCACTTGTCCATGCCAAGTCAACAGGAACATTTTTCATGAAAACATAAAGCCCACAATTATAGCCAAGTCACATGACAATAAGTAACCATTAGAGCAAACTTGCTAGAAGCGACACCGGGTAGCAACCCTTCTCAAGAATGGAGGTTAATACAAGAGGAGATTGACAAATTGACAATGAACTTACCACAAATGCATGGAAGCCCAAGTGGATCCTAAGGAACGACTCGCTACGTCTGAATGCTTGTGTCCATGAGGACACACCCTTCATTTGCTGGCGAGTTTTTGAAAAAGGAAGCGTTGAATTTGGGACGAAATAAAGCCGAACCATTTCTTTCTTCCTATTGATGTTGATATTATTCGCAACATTTCAATAAGCATAAGACACTAGATGGACTTTTGGGTCTGTCACTTTGCTTGTGGAGGAATTTTCTTAGTTTGCACAACACATCACATCTGGTGGGATCTAGGGATCACCGGGAGGCATGGCTTGAACGGAGGGCCTCTGGCTCGACTCATGCCCAACAAGCAAAGATAAGGTACCAGGAAAGATCAAGCCTTTTCTTTAGGGATTAGCAAAGTGCTCATTGCCAACGATGAACGTACGATGTCACTCGAACATGGGGTAGATAACAGGCGCACATTGTAGGGGTAGGACTCTTGGATGCACTCTCTAATCGTCTGCAACATTGAATAGTGTGTGTGGGAGTTGGCAGATGAGTGTCTAGTGGAGCACATAAGTATGTCGGCTAAGCAGTCCCCACACGACTTCATCAATACCATGGTGATACCTTGAGACTAGAGGAACACGTCACATGCTTCATTACCTTGTGGTCCATATTGTTTGCAAGATGTAAAGCTTTACATGAATAGATCTACCAGCCCCCTTTGTCGGTTCATCCATTTGTCCAGAGCTACAATAATAACATGGAACTGGTAGAACATAATAGTAGGGAAGAAAGCTTTCTACACCAACGGTGGTCGTGGAAAACTAGACTACCCCATTGATGGGAGTGATCAAAATAAGGTCAATGCAGCGGTGGGGAAGAACCGAAGAACCAACATAGGGATTCAGTAGCTGCTGCTGTGAGAGATAGCAATGGAGCCTATAAAGGAGCCTCGACACATGTTTTTGAGGGGCAGACAAAGCCAAAAATGCTTGAAGTCCTAGCTTGTAAATAAGCTCCATGCCTTAGTGTGGAGATTGTCGCTCAGAAGATTTTGGTAGCCAGTGATTGTCAAGGAGCAGTTAGATTTCCAAAGGAAAGAATTAAGGGTGCTTATGCCCATATCACACGTGACATCAGAGCAGTTGCTCTCTTTTGTGAGTGCAGAGATCATCTTTGAAGGCTAATTGAGAAACACACTCTCTAACTCATAGGTTCATCCAAGAGGCCGCATGTATGGCTAATCCACCCCGAGGCAGTTTATCTCCTTGTAATCATAAACTTTAATTAAGGAAGATGCTGATTTTAAAAAAAATGTGAGTTCATATTTTTCGAAGTTCTCAAGTTTACAACTTTGTTAGAGCATCTACGGCCGGACTTGAGAAATCCAGTCCTTCAAACGCCCGTGGATGCGACCGGGCGCGTTCACAGGCACTAACCGGTCACACCTCATACTTTGTACTATACATGCAACTCTCTCATATTTCATCCCCTATACGCATACAAACCATGCAAAAGAATTCTACGTACTACACACATCACGTTAGCCTAAGTACCGTTCGTCCTCGGAGATGTCCATGACGTCGGTGCCGAGCACCAGGTAGATGGGCGCGTAGGAGGCCTCCGACTGCTCCTCCTCATCCATATACTCAACCATGTCATCGACTTCCATAGCGTTCTCTGCCTCCGCCTAGTGCAGATGACGATGATTGGCCTCCGCCTCTGATTTTGACAGGAAGGAATCGATGATCGCCTATTGCTCGGCGCCCCCCACATCCTCCTCCTCCAAGTCCTTCTCTGGATCCACCGCATCCGGAGGTAGCCCTGCGGTGATCCGGGCTTCACACCTTGCCCGGATCTGCTCAAGGAGCTGGAGCCGACGCTCCGGCATTAGATATGGGTAGCTCCTTACCAGGAGGCATGGGGGCATGTCTACTAGAAAATGTGGAGGAGTAGGGTTTCGGTGCCGGTGATCGGCTTAAATAGCCGAGTTAGGGCACTCTGTGACTGCCCAGGCCAGGCGCCACGCGGTGCCATCTGTCCGACGGAGGAGACGAGCTTCAGACCATTGAGTTTTGAAGTATTTTCGTGTGGGGCCCCATCGTCAGTCCGACCGGGCCTCCCCATATCCGTCTCATATTTAAGCTAGATATGAGGGGTTCCGGTGAAGGAAATATGCCCTAGAGGCAATAATAAAGTTGTTATTTATATTTCCTTATATCATGATAAATGTTTATTATTCATGCTAGAATTGTATTAACTAGAATCTTAGTACATGTGTGAGTACATAGACAAACAGAGTGTCACTAGTATGCCTCTACTTGACTAGCTCGTTAATCAAAGATGGTTAAGTTTCCTAGCCATAGACATGAGTTGTCATTTGATTAACGGGATCACATCATTAGAGAATGATGTGATTGACAAGACCCATCCGTTAGCTTAGCACGATGATCGTTTAGTTTGTTGCTCTTGCTTTCTTCATAACTTATACATGTACCTATGACTATGAGATTATGCAACTCCTGAATACCGGAGGAACACTTAGTGTGCTATCAAACGTCACAACGTAACTGGGTGATTATAAAGATGCTCTTCAGGTGTCTCCAATGGTGTTTATTGAGTTGGCATAGATCGAGATTAGGATTTGTCACTCCGATTGTCGGAGAGGTATCTCTGGGCCCTCTCGGTAATGCACATCACTATAAGCCTTGCAAGCAATGTGACTAATGAGTTAGTTGTGGGATGATGCATTACGGAACGAGTAAAGAGACTTGCGGTAACGAGATTGAACTAGGTATTGAGATACCGAAGCGATTGAATCTCGGACAAGTAACATACCGATGACAAAGGGAACTACGTATGTTGTTATGCGGTTTGACAGATAAAGATCTTCGTAGAATATGTAGGAACCAATATGAGCATCCAGGTTCCGCTATTGGTTATTGACCGGAGATGTGTCTCGGTCATGTCTACATAGTTCTCGAACCCGTATGGTCCGCACGCTTAACGTTCGATGACGATCGGTATTATGAGTTTATGTGTTTTGATGTACCGAAGGTTGTTCGGAGTCCCGGGTGTGATCACGGACATGACGAGGAGTCTCGAAATGGTCGGGACATAAAGATCGATATATTGGAAGGCTATATTTGGACACCGGGATGGTTCCGGATGAGTTCGGGCATTTTCCGGAGTACCAGGAGGTTACCGGAACCCCCCGGGGAGTCAATGGGTCTTATTGGGCCTTAGTGGAAGAGAGGAGGAGGAGGCGGCCAAGGTGGGGGCGCCCCCCAAGCCCAATCCGAATTGGTAGGGGCCGGACCCCCTTTCCTTCTCTCCCTCTCCCTCTTCCTTCTTCTCCTACTCCAACTAGGGAAGGGGGGAAACCTACTCCTACTGGGAGTAGGACTCCCCCCCCCTTGGGCGCGCCATAGAGGGCCGGCCCTCCCCTCCTCCACTCCTTTATATACGAGGGAGGGGGGCACCCCATAGACAAACAATTTGATTGTTTAGCTCTGTGCGGTGCCCCCCTCCACAGATTTCCACCTCGGTCATATCGTTGTAGTGCTTAGGCGACACGCCGTCGTGCTGACGAAACTCTCCCTCGACCTCAGCTGGATCTAGAGTTCGTGGGACGTCACCGAGCTGAACGTGTGCAGATCGCGGAGGTGCCGTACCTTCGGTGCTAGGATCGGTCGGATCGAGAAGACGTACGGCTACATCAACCGCCATGTCATAACGCTTCCGCTTTCGTTCTACGAGGGTACGTGGACAACACTCTCCCCCCTCGTTGCTATGCATCACCTAGATAGATCTTGCATGATCGTAGATTTTTTTTTGAAATTACCACGTTCCCCAACAGTGCATTCGAGCCAGGTCTATGCGTAGATGTTATATGCATGAGTAGAACACAAAGAGTTGTGGGCGATAGTAGTCATACTGCTTACCAGCATGTCATACTTTGATTCAACAGTATTGTTGGATGAAGCGGCCCAGACCGACATTACATGACCGCGTTCATGAGACTGGTTCTACCGACGTGCTTCGCACACAGGTGGCTAGTGGGTGTCTGTTTCTCCAACTTTAGTTAAATCGAGTTTGACTACGCCCGGTCCTTGTTGAAGGTTAAAACAACACACTTGATGAAAAATCGTTGTGGTTTTGATGCGTAGGTACGAACGGTTCTTGCTAGAAGCCCGTATTAGCCACGTAAAACTTGCAACAACAAAGTGGAGGACGTCTAACTTTTTTTTGCAGGGCTTGCTGTGATGTGATATGGTCAAGACGTGATGATATATAAATTGTTGTATGAGAAGATCATGTTTTGTTGAAGTTATCGGCAACTGGCAGGAGCCTTATGGTTGTCTCTTTATTGCATAAGCTGCAAGCACCATGTAATTGCTTTACTTTATCGCTATGCGATAGCAATAGTTGCAAAAGCAATAGTTGGCGAGGCGACCATGTGACGACACGTTGATAGAGATCAAGATGATGGAGATAATGGTGTGATGCCGGTGATGATGGAGATCATAACGGTACTTTGGAGATGGAGATCAAAGGCACAATATGATGATGGCCATATTATGTCACATATTATGATTGCATATGATGTTTATCTTTTATGCATCTTATTTTGCTTAGTTCTTTGGTATCTTTATAAGATGACCCCTTACTAAAATTTCAAGGTATAAGTGTTCTCCCTAAGTATGCACCGTTGCGACAGTTCTTCGTGCTGAGACACCACGTGATGATCGGGTGTGATAAGCTCTACGTTCACATACAACGGGTGCAAGCCAGTTTTGCACACGCAGAATGTTGTGGTTCTGAGTCTGACAGTACAATAGGGGGGTAGGAATGTAGAGGCAAGACCTTAGCTATGGAGGAGTTGTACACGCGAGTTTTACGAGTTCAGGCCCTTCTCGGAGGAAGTAACAACCCTACGTCTCGGAGCCCGGAGGCGGTCGACTGGATTATATGTGTGTGAGTTACAGAGGGTGCGAACCCTTGTCCCAGAGGAGGGGGGTGGCTTATATAGAGTGCGCCAGGACCCCAGCTCCCCTCCGTTACATAGGATTCAATGTACATAAAGAGGTGGCGTTACAGGTAACACCTGTATTGAAGTGCTACAAATGATCATTAAATATCTGGGTAAATGCCCCGGCTTTAGGTCTTCTTATTGTCGAGTGGTTTGATGGTCGAGTGACCTGGATAAAGTGGGATCTCCGAGTGGATGGTAGGTCGAGTGGACTTCACTCGACGCCTTTTCTGGATCCCTTCTTCTGATTCTTGAACTTCTTTTTTCTTAGGACAAGGACCTTAGGTAGGATGTATAGGTCAGGCCTATTACCCTACCCTAGGTTTGTGTCTACATCATTAGCCCCCGAATGGATCGAGGTTTGAGTGAAAAAGAAGGATGGAGTTGACCTTGCTTTTACTCTTGATTGTCTTGTCTATATCTCCAAGTGGAGGCCAGTTGTTAGAACTTCAGCTTCGTTTCAGTCGCCTTGATCGATTCAGAAATTGCCGACTGGTTTATACCACTACATCCGTCGAATGATACCTCTGGCATGAAATCTTTGGCGTGATCGGTTGCGGAGGATCCCGGATTTCCTGGGATTCAAAATTTTGGTAGAAGCGCGCCAGGCGGAGCGCCCCACGGTAAGTGGAGTAGATAAATAGGACTTTTCGATTTCCGCGCCACCTTTTTAGCCACGTATCCCGTGTGCGACTGTTGGGGGGATTTGACAGGATCGCTCGGGCCCACGCGTCAGCCACTCGGAAGTAGGCCTTTAAAAGCGACGAGGCCGAAGCGTTTGCACTGTGCGTGCCCATTCCCCTTCTTCTTCCTCTCGCGACTCCGCCTTGCCCAGACCAACCACTCTCGACGCCGTCGCTACGCCGCCATGGGGAAGGACAAAACGGCGGCGCTAGAGCGTGCGAAGAAGGCGGCGAAGCGGCGAAGAGCAAGAAGATGAATCGGGGGCCTTCGTCGCGCTCGGGGTTGCCGTCGGGTTGGATCCAGGGAGACTGGATCCGATCTTCGCTTCGACAAGAGGACTTGGACGATATGGCCGAGCTGGGGCTGATCGTCCATAAGTCCGCGCGCCTGCCGAGGGGAGAAACGGATCCACAACCGCGGCTGGGTGAGTGTGTCCTGCTCGCCACCCACGTCGACCGTGGCTTTTCGCTTCCCCCGCATCCCTTCTTTCGCGGTTTCCTAAATTTCTTTGGTGCCCAACTCCACCATTATACTCCCAACACTATCACATATCTTGCTGCGTTCGTCTCCATGTGTGAGAATTTCCTGGGGTGCCGACCGCACTGGGGTCTTTTCAAGCTTTACCATCCGATCCCAAACTGTGAAAAAAGCAAACTCGAAAAATGAGAAAACCCATGTCATTCAGATGTGTGGGGGTCTGGGCATTCAGAAGAGGAAGAGGAGCTCTTTTCCTCCAATGACTCTTCTGAAGTCGGTCGGTTTGGCAATCGACACTGGTTCTCTTGCCAGACCTCGCGACTCGAGCCGATCGACCGGCTTCCTCCTTTCTCTTTCGACCGTGTTCAAACTCCATCTTCCTTGAAAGTGACTGCTGCGGAGAAGGCGGAGACAGGCATGCTAGTTGAGAGAGTAGTTCAGCTGATCAACCAAGGTGTCACTAGTATGGACCTGCTCGAGGTGTTCCTCAGTCGACGGATCCAACCCCTCCAAGCTCGTGACCATTCCATGTGGATGTACTCTGGGGCCGGTGACACTGCTCGGGTTCATCCGGAGGAGGTGGAGGCCAAAACCGTAGCCGAGTGGTTGATGGGTATCACCGGGAACAAGGACAACCCCCAGGCGCTTAGGAGAGTCGACCCTTTCAAAGAATGACAACCCGCCAGAGAAGGTCTGGTCATCATGACTGAATTTTTGAACGTATTTTCCGGTGATTGTTGTTTCGTTGACTTAGGATCGGTCTCTTGTTTTGCAGATCTACGGAGATGTATTCGATGCCCAATGGTGAACAAGCTCGAGCAAGACCAAGAGGGCGAGGGCGGTCTTTGAGGAGAGCGGCGAGTGGGAGTCCCGGTGATGATGATGAAGATGAGAGCGACGAGTCGGACGATGAGGAGGTAGCCGACTCACCGCCTCGCTCCGAACATCGATCCAAGCAACGGCATGATCCCGCGAACAGGCGCGGCAAGGCTGTGGCGTCGAGTGCTCCATCTCACAAGGGCGCTCGGTCCCCGACTCCAGATTTGACTGAGAAGGTCGCCAAGCAGCCCAAAGCTAATCCTTCAAAGGCTCGGAAGACCTTTCCTAGGATTAAGATGGACGTCCCTGTTGCCTCTGGGTAAACGCTCTTCTCATATGT
This sequence comes from Aegilops bicornis, assembly GCA_021605145.1. Classification (NCBI taxonomy): domain Eukaryota; kingdom Viridiplantae; phylum Streptophyta; class Magnoliopsida; order Poales; family Poaceae; genus Aegilops; species Aegilops bicornis. The sequence goes on along the minus strand of CM038674.1, from coordinate 284,603,665 downwards.
TTTTGTTCCGATCAATTTTTCTGTTCCGACCGGTTTTCTTATTCTGACCGAGTGGACGACGAATTTGTGTAGCCCGACCTCATTGCGACCGACATGGATATCGACATGACTCCGGCCGGACGAGGAAGTCGACGACGCTGTCACCTCCAAAGCCGATGAAGTCTGGTCGATTCGAATTAAATGCAGTCGATCAATGATTTGTCAGTTATCTTTATGGCTTTCTCTGTTCCTTGCAGATCCACGAGATGTTGTTGTGCTTCCGGACGATGACGAAGAGGTGCCGCTGAGAGGGAGGAGGAAGAAGGACAAGGAACTGGGCGGGAAGGCGCCTGAGGTCCAAGTTCCTCAGTCGACTGCGACGCCTGGGACGACGGTCGAGCGATCGACAGATCTGGCTCGAACCAACATCACCTTCGCTGTTCCACTGTCGACTGATTGCCCCTCCAGATCAGCTGCTCAGACTTTTGCCGCGCCGATACAACTCCCAGCTTCAGATCTGGTGGCTGCTTTGATTGCTCTGCCTCCATCACTTTTCACTGCATATCAAACTCCACACAATCCGCCAGCTGCTGCCAAGGAAGCTCTTCTTCAGTTGAATCTTGTGATGGGACAGATGAAAATGGTGCATGAGGCTAGTCAGGTAGCCTTCAACGCCGGAGCTGCTCTGCAAGCCAATGTCCAGGTTAGTTGACTTTTCGATCGATCGTATTTTTTGTCTGATCACCAACTGGGGTGTGGCTGTTTTGATGCTGTATGTCTCTTTGTGTCGATTCAAACTGAATCTTTGCATTAGTGGGGGCACACTGAGTAAACCCACTGGGTGTAGTCCCCGAGACCATAGGTGACTGCAGGCAGTCGACTGTGGTCTGAGAATGGGAACCTCTTTTTTTTGCCACTCGAGCTGGGCATACCACGCCGAGTGGAATCGAAACCAGTGGGGCACGCTGAGTGCACCCACTGGGTGTAGTCCCCGAGACCATAGGTGGCTGAGGCGGCGTCGGCGTGGTCTGAGAACCTCTTTCTTTCTTTTTGCAAAATCAGTGGGGGCATGCTAAGTGCACCCACTGGGTGTAGTCCTCGAGACTGCCATTGAATGTTTGATTCGGTGGTAGTCTTAGAGTAGCTAACATTGTGATGTCTTTTTATATCTGTCGACTGATATGGCTTGTGACTGTAGAAATCTTGTGATCTTGGGGCTCAGCTCTCTGCAATGAACAAGCAGCAAATCAGCCTCAACCTTGATCTGGAATTGGCCAAGAAGAATCTCCAGAGTGCTCGTGATGAAGTAGCTGCCATGGGAGGTAATCAATCGTTGACTGTTTATCCCACTGCTAGCACTTTTCCTTTCCATTTTTTGAACCGAGTGACTCCACTCGAGCAGATGTATGTAGTGAAAACCGCCAACTCCAAGCCCGTCTGAAGAATGTTATTTCTTTAGAGAAAATGAAGCAGGCTTTGGAGCAGAAGGATCTGGATCTAGCTGCAGCTCAGAAGGAGGCGCACGAGAAGACATCGCTTGCTGACAAGAAGCTTGCTTCAGTCGGCAAGTTAGAAGAGGAAAACTCCAAACTAAAGACTGCTGTTTCTGACGCCAATCAAGAGGTCGAGCGGCCAAGAAGGACAAGGAGAAACTGACCGGCGAACTTGGAAGTCTCAAGGCCAAGAATGGCGAGTGGAGTCTTATCTCGAGCCAACTTGCCGCGGTTGGTCTTGAAACTTGAAGGTCTTGATTAATCTGTCTTATTTACGTCATTGACAATTCTAATTATTATTTGTCGACTCATCATTCACTCGACTGTGTAGAATTTTGCCAAGACTTTGAAGCGGAAACTGGGCGGGTCGAGACGGGTCTTGATCCCATCAACTGTCCAGTCAAGGATGATGTTGCGATGAACGTGATGCGGTTGGAGTCTCGTATGGACGGCGCGGTTGCTTATCTGGCCCGTCTGAAAGCTGCAATGACCCGGGTTGATGCGGAACTGTCTCAAGATCTCGAGTCCTTGATGGCTCGACTGAATCAAATCCCTGAGCACGTGCAAGAATGGAAGAAGTCCTCTGCTCGCTGTGGTGCTGACGTCGCTCTGTCTCTGGTCCGAGTGCACTGCAAGGATGCCAAAGAAGACAAGTTGGCGGAGCTCAAGGTTGCTAACATGAAGGAGCATACTTTCCAGTCTTTCATGGACACCTTCCTTGCCGCCGCCACTCGCATTGTAGACAACATTGACCTTGACAGTTTCTACGACCCAGCCAGTCCTTCTCCTGATGCGTGACCGAAAAAACATTAAGCTTCACCTTTATTTTCCTCAGAATGCCGAGTGATTGTGTAATCGTTAAACTTATTCGGGCTTGATGCTCGAATACTTTTGATCCGTCGTTCGAAACCTTATGATTTATCCAAACTTGGTTTATTTCCGAATATGCTTGCGTTTGCCTTCGAGCGGAATTTGTTCTTCACTCGGAATAATCTTTGTGTTTGAGATGCAGCTCTGAGGTAGTGATTTCAATCGACCTGCGCTTCATCGTCCTTGCAGGTAGGGATGGGGCGCGCATTGCAGTCGACCTGCACCTCGTCGTCCTTGTGGATAGAGATGGAGCGAATGTTGTACTTGTGGCGTAGCTCCGAACGAGAAGGTTGCAGTCGACCTGCACCTCGTCGTCCTTGCGGATAGGGATGGAGCGAATGTTGTACTTGTGGCGTAGCTCCGAACGAGAAGGTTGTAGTCGACCTGCACCTCGTCGTCCTTGCGGATAGGGATGGAGCGAACGTTGTACTTGTGGCATAGCTCCGAAGGAGAAGGTTGCAGTCGACCTGCACCTCGTTGCCCTTGAGGATAGGGATGGCTTCCACACTTAGGCGAGTCCTGGACTGCAGCTAAGCCTCCGAGTGGGAGGGTTGCTCTCCACTCGGTAGGATTTTTCAAACTTAGGCGAGTACTGGACTGCAGCTATCCCCCCAGTGGGAGGTTGCTCTCCACTCGGTGGGATTTTTCAAACTTAGGCGTAGTCTTGGACTGCAGCTAAGCCCCGAGTGGGAGGGTTGCTCTCCACTCGATAGGATTTTTCAAACTTAGGCGAGTACTTGATCAGCAGCTAAGCCCCCGAGTGGGAGGATTGCTCTCCACTCGGTGGGATTTTTCAAACGTAGGCGAGTACTGGACTGCAGGTAAGCCCCCGAGTGGGAGGGTTGCTCTCCACTCGGTAGGATTTTTCAAACTTAGGCGAGTACTGGACTGCAGCTAAGCCCCCGAGTGGGAGGATTGCTCTCCATTCGGTAGGATTTTTCGAACTTAGGCAAAACGGATTCGCCGCTAAGCCCCCGAGTGAGAGGCTTGCTCACCACTCGGTAGGATTTTTCAAACTTAGGCGAGTACTGGACTGCAGCTAAGCCCCCGAGTGGGAGGATTGCTCTCCACTCGGTAGGATTTTTCGAACTTAGGCGAGTACTTGGACTGCAGCTAAGCCCCCGAGTTGGAGGGTTGCTCTCCACTCGGCAGGATTTTTCAAACTTAGGCGAGTACTTGTACTGCAGCTAAGCCCCCGAGTGGGAGGGTGGCTCTCCACTGGGTAGGATTTTCAAACTTAGGCGAGCATGGACTACAGCTAAGCCCCGAGTGGGAGGGTTGCTCTCCACTCGGTGGGATTTTTCAAACTTAGGCAAGTCTTGGACTGCAGCTAAACCCCAGTGGGAGGGTTGCTCTCCACTCGGTAGGATTTTTCAAACTTAGGTGAGTCTTGGACTGCAGCTAAGCCCCAGTGGGAGGATTGCTCTCCACTCGGTAGGATTTCGAACTTAGGCGAAAGCGGATTCGCAGCTAAGCCCCAGTGAGAGGCTTGCTCACCACTCGGTGGGATTTTTCGAACTTAGGCAAAGCGGATTCGCAGCTAAGCCCCCAGTGAGAGGCTTGCTCACCACTCGGTAGGATTTTTTCAGACTTGGGCGAAAAGAATTGCAGAGCAAGTCACCCAATCGGGGATTTCAAAGCGGAAACAAAAGCAACAACAATCGTTTAGGAAGATTATAAAGCTCTTGTCTTTGATAAATAAACTACAAAGGTATTTCTTATTACATCTCATCCAAGTGAGTACTTAAGTATAAAAGGGGCGGAGCAGCTCCGCATTCCAAGCTCGTGGCTCGTCTTTTTGATGCTCGACATTGTAAAGATGGTATGCTCCATTGTGGAGAACTCTGGTGATAATGAAGGGCCTTCCCAAGCAGGGGCAAGCTTGTGTGGCTTCTGTTGATCCACTCGAAGAACCAAGTCTCCCTCTTGAAAGGCTCGACCCGTCACGTTTCTGGCGTGGAATTGACGCAAATCTTGCTGATAGATGGTCGACCGGATCAATGCCATCTCTCTTTCCTCTTCTAAGAGATCGACTGAATCCTGCCGAGCCTGTTCCGCTTCCTCTTCAGAGAAGAGCTCGACTCGTGGTGCGTTGTGGAGTAGATCACTTGGCAGAACAGCTTCGGCTCCATAGACCAAAAAGAAAGGAGTTCGTCCGGTCGACCGATTGGGAGTTGTTCTCAAACCCTAAAGAACTGATGGAAGTTCATCGACCCAGACGCCTGCTGCGTGTTTGAGATCACGCATCAGTCGGGGTTTCAGTCCTTTGAGGATTAGACCATTTGCCCTTTCTGCTTGTCCATTCGACTTTGGGTGAGCGACTGAAGCATAGTCGACTCGTGTGCCTTGAGAAGTGCAGAAAGCTCTAAACTCATCAGAATCGAAGTTCGACCCGTTGTCAGTGATGATGCTGTGTGGAACTCTATATCTGAATGTCAATTCTTTGATGAAGCTGACAGCGGTGCTGGCTTCAAGATTCTTGATAGGTTTAGCTTCGATCCATTTGGTAAACTTGTCGAATGCTACAAGCACATGAGTAAATCTGCTCCTACCAGTTCTCAGTGGCCCAACCATATCCAATCCCCAAACAGCAAAGGGCCAGACAAGGGGAATGGTCTTCAGGGCTGATGCAGGCTTGTGAGACATATCCGAGTTAAACTGGCAACCTTCACATCTGTCGACTATATCTTTCGCCATTTCATTTGCTCGTGGCCAATAAAATCCGGCTCGGTATGCTTTAGCCACAATGGACCGAGAGGACGCATGGTGACCACAGGTCCCCGAGTGGATGTCGTTGAGGATCATTCGACCTTCTTCTGGTGTTATGCATTTCTGACTGACCCCAGTCACACTTTCCTTGAACAATTGTCCTCTTATCATCGTAAAGGCCTTGGATCGACGGACGATCTATCGAGCCTCTTCTTCATCCTCTGGGAGTTCCTTCCTAAGGATGTACGCGATGTAAGGCACTGTCGAGTCGGGAGTGATGACCAGAACCTCCATGATTAGGTCGACCACGGCTAGGACCTCAACTTCAGTCGGATCTGTGGCGCTCTTAGGTTGTGGGGGCTCTTTTGTAAAAGGATCTTCTTGAACTGACGGTGTGTGAATGTGTTCTAGAAACACATTGCTGGGAATGGCTTCTCTCTTGGAACCTATCTTCGCCAAATCATCGGCTGCTTGACTTTTCAATCGGGGTATATGATGGAGCTCTAACCCCTCAAACTTCTTATCCAACTTTCTCACCGCATTAAGTAGCTTGATCATGGCTGGGCTTCGATGTCCCACTCTTTCATCACTTGATTGACTACCAAATCTGAGTCGCCATAGACCATGAGGCGACGGACGCCGAAAGTGAAATGGCCATGCACCCATATAAGAGTGCTTCATATTCGCTTCGTTATTGGAGGAATCAAAGTGAATCTGGAGTACGATTCGAGCTTGTCTCCTCGGGGATACTAGTACCACCCCCGCACTGTAACCATTCAAAGATCTTAGAACCGTCAAAGAACATGGTCCAGTGCTCCGAGTGAACTTGAGTCGGCAGTTGCTGTTCGATCCACTCGGCGAGGAAATTAGCTATTGCTTGGGACTTGATAGCTTTCTTTGCATCAAACTGAATATCTAAGGGAAGGAGTTCAATCGCCCATTTTGCCACTCGACCAGCTTGCATCTACATTGTGCAGAATCTCTGATAATGGAGCATCGCTGACGACTGTAATAGAGTGGTCAGAGAAATAGTGTGCAACCTTCTTCGTGGTCATGTAAATCCCATAAACAAGTTTCTGATAGTGCGGATATCTCTGTTTCGACGGAGTCAGAACTTCAGAAACATAATAAACCGGGCGCTGAACTTTATAGGTTTTCACTCTTCTTCTCGCTCGACCATAAGTACTGTACTGACGACTTGTCCAGTGGCTGCTATATAAAGCAGTAGAGGTTCTTTGCTGATTGGGGCAGCAAGCACCGGCTGGGTGGAAAGCATGGCTTTTAGCTCTGCAAACGTTGCATCGACCGAGGAGCCCACTTGAACTTATCGACTTCTTCATCGCCGGTAGAGAGGCGGCGCCTTCTCACCGAAGTCTGAAATGAATCGACTTAGGGCGGCTAAACAACCAGTAAGCTTCTGGACATCATGCACACGCACAGGGCGTTTCATTCGGAGTATGGCACCAACTTTCTTGGGGTTAGCATCGATCCCTCGTTCGGAAATGAGAAAACCGAGTAACTTTCCTCCTGGAACTCCGAACGTGCACTTTGATGGATTAAGCTTGATATCGTACCTTCTGAGGTTGGCAAAGGTTTCAGCAAGGTCAGCCAGTAGGTCGGAACCTCTACGTGACTTGACCACAATGTCATCCATGTACACTTCCACATTCCGACCGATTTGAGTGAGTAAACACTTCTGAATCATCCGCATAAATGTGGCTCCAGCGTTCTTCAGACCGAATGGCATAGTGACATAACAGAAGCACCCGGATGGGGTGATGAAAGCTGTTTAATTTCCTCGGGTCCATACAGACGGATCTGATGATATCCGAAATAGGCATCCAAAAAGGACAAACGCTCACACCCCGCAGTCGAATCGACTATCTGATCGATGCGATGGAGAGGAAAGTGATCCTTCGGGCAGGCCCGATTGATATACTTGAAGTCGATGCACATGCGAAGTGAATCGTCCTTCTTAGGAACCATGACCACATTAGCTAACCACTCGGAGTGGTAAATCTATCGAATAAACTCAGCTGCCAGGAGCCGAGCCACTTCTTCACCGATTGCTTTTCTCTTCTGTACGGCGGACCGTCGAAGATGTTCGTTGACCGGTTTTACCTCTGGTTCGACTCAACGATGTTCAACCAGTCCCCTGGGAACACCCGGCATGTCAGAAGGTTTCCATGCAAAGATGTCCTAGTTCTCACGGAGGAACTGGATGAGCGCTTCTTCCTATTTGGAGTCGAGAGTCGTTGAAATGTGGGTCGGAGCAGCATTGGGGTCAGTCGGGTGGATATGGATCGGTTTCGTTTCACCGGACGACTGAAATGCTGAATCCGTTGCAAGCTTCTTAGCTCGCAGAAAATCACTCGGATCTGGATTTTTCTGATACTCCTGCAATTCCACTACTGCCATCTGCGCATCGGCGATCTTCGAGCCCTTCTGGAAGCACTCTTACGCCTTCTTCGATTGCCAGTGATAGTGATCACACCTTTGGGACCAGGCATCTTCAATTTGAGGTACACATAGCATGGTCGAGCCATAAAACGTGCATAAGCCGGCCTACCGAGAATGGCGTGATAAGCACTCTGGAAATCCACAACTTCAAATGTCAACTTTTCTTTGCGGTAATTCTTGGAATCACCGAAAACCACGTCAAGAGCAATCTGGCTGAGTGATTCAGCCTTCTTGTCTGGAATGACTCCATGGAAACTCATACTGCTTTCATCGAGTCCGACATTGGAATGCCCATCCCTTTCAACGTTTCTGCATACAGAATGTTCAGGCCACTGCCACCATCCATCAGAACTTTAGTCAGTTGAGTGCCTTCGACAACTGGATCGACCACCAAAGCTTGCCTCCCAGGGGTGGCTATGTGCGTCGGGTGATTGGACTGGTAGAATGTGATGGCAGTCTGAGACCATTTCAAATAACTGAGTGTTGCCGGAGCGACCATATTCACTTCTCTGTTGACCACTTTCAGTCGACTCTTACTCTCAACATCAAGAAAATCATCGAGTGGAATTGACGTGAGGGTAACCATCATCACTCTCCTCCTTATCCTCGACCTTGTCTGACTCTTTTTCTTTGTCTTTGGGCTGTTTCTCTCGGAACTGTTGGATTAGGAGCCGACACTGTCGAGTGGTATGCTTCGGATAAATGATTTTACCCTCTTCATCTTTCTTTGTATGGATATGGCACGGCAAATCTAGCACATCATTTCCATCTTGACCTTTTATCTTCTTAGGGTTCAATGGCCCCTTGGGCTTCCCTTTGGATTTTCCTTGAGTCACGGCTAAGGTTTCTCCAGGAGCAGCTGGCTCGGCTTTGCGCTTCTGCTTCCGGGACCGAGTTTCCTCCTCCGGTTTCATGGGCGACCGATTTGTGCTTAACACTCGGGCCGATCCTCTTCTTCACCATTAGCATACTTGGTGGCAATCTCCATCATTCGACTCAGAGACATGTCTCCGGTCCGACCGAACTTCAAGTTCAACTCTTGATATTTGACGCCTTCCTTGAAGGCACAAACTGCTTGGTGATCAGACACGTTCTCCACTGTGTGATGCAGTGTGATCCATCACTGGATAGAATCCCTCAAAGTTTCATTTGTCTTCTGCACACAAGATTGCAACTCTATCAACCCTGCTGGTCGTTTGCATGTCCCTTCAAACGTTCTGACAAACACTCGGGCAAGATCTTCCCAAGTGTAAATGCTGCTGGGTGCTAATTGATTCAGCCATGCTCTGGCCGAACCCTCCAACATCAGAGGCAGGTGTTTCATAGCCACTTCATCATTGCCGCTGCCAATCTGAACAGCCACTTGGTAATCCTCAAGCCAAGTATCAGGCTTGGACTCACCAGTGAACTTACTGACTCCAGTCACCAACCTGAAGTTGGGAGGAATCACCGCGGCCCTGATGGCTCTGCTGAAGCACTTTGGACCTGAGATGTGCATTCTGCTGCTGGTGGGTACATCTCTGCCATGACCTTCTCGGTGAGCTCTGTTCGTGTCGACCAAACCCTGAACGAGAATGGATCTCGCATCAAAGCCTGGCTCCCTGAGGTCGTCTGGAATCCTTCGCCCAATACTATGAGGGCGTCTGTCATCCTGCTGTCGAGGCATGTATGATCCACTCCTTGGGGGAGGTGTGGGAACTCGACGACGATCATCACGATCGAGTCGGTGATCATACTGCTCACGGTTTCTGTACTGATCATGCCGGTCACCATGTCCCTCACGCCTCGGGGGCGATCTTGGGCTGTGAGCCGACTGGACTGTATCTGCAACAACGGACCTGCTATGGATCCTATTCCGTGACTGTGACACGGCCATATTCTACTCTCCTGCTGCCCGGAGTAAGGCTCTGATCTGCATTAAACCTCTACCAGCTTCTGACCGGGAGGGCTGAATTGACTCTGCTATTCGAGCTGCAGCTGTAAGAGTTTGGATCGGAGTTTGATATACCTGAGTCGGAGGTGGAAAAAGCTGGCGCCGACTGGATTCTAGAACCCTTTGCCGCCAAGACGCTGAGTACTCATTGGAGATTTTCCGGTCGAGTCGCTCGCCAGATTGGCGGTAGCGCGTCTTCCAAGGCCCGGCCTCGGGGTTTCTCCAACGATAGGAGTGTGAAGAGCATCCATGTTCCGGGCAATGAGTTCTTCCCTCTGCTCCGAAGAGAGGGGCTCAGGGAGGTACTCCTCATGGGCATGCGACGGATCGCCTCTGTCATCGCCACCGTCGGCGCGAGGGAAGCCGGGAGGACTGCGAGGTCCATCGACCATCAGGACCTCCACCGCTGGATCACTGCTGTCGCACTCGGATGCGGTCTCTGCGGAGCCAGTCGACAGGTCGAACAGGCCGTAGAGAGATTCGTCGGGCTCGATCGCCGCGACTTGGGGGGTGGCCGTCTGGCGAGCCACCGCGTGCCTCACCCACCGCTGAAGCCTTGACCGACCGGAGCGCTTGCGCCCGTGAGCGGCAAGCGGGAAGGAGGCGCCACGCCCGACGATCTTGGGTCGACGATCGCCGAAGGAGGACGCCGCGGACGCACGCGCGAAAGTGCGTTGCCCCGCGGACGGGGAGTGCATCGACGTAAAGTGGAGCCTCCTGAAGCCAAGCGGAGTCGTCGGCGATGAACACGAGCGCGCCGAGACGGATCTCGTGGCCCTCAGCCAAACCTCCGCCTGAAACCATGATGAAGGGGATCGGAAAGATTGCAACTTCTCCAACAAGTCGCTAAGACACCTGTCCCATGGTGGGCGCCAACTGTCGTGGTTCTGAGTCTGACAGTAGAATAGGGGGGTAGGAATGTAGAGGTGATACGTCTCCAACGTATCTACTTTTCCAAACACTTTTGCCCTGGTTTTGGACTCTAACTTGCATGATTTGAATGAAACTAACCCGGACTGACGCTGTTTTCAGCAGAACTGCCATGATGTTGTTTTATGTGTAGAAAAGAAAAGTTCTCGGAATGTCCTGGAAATCCACGGAGGCACTTTTTGGAATTTAGAAGAATTATTGGGTGAAAGAAATACACCAGGGGCCCCACAGCCTGTCCACAAGACAGGGGGGCGCGCCCCCCTAGGGCGTGCCCCCTATCTTTTGGGCCCCCTGGACCTCCTCCGACCTCAACTCCAACTCCATAGATTCCGTCTCGGGGAGAAAAAAATCAGGGAGAAAGTTTCATCGCGTTTTACGACACGGAGCTGCCGCCAAGCCCTAATCTCTCTTGGGAGGGCTGATCTGGAGTCCGTTCGGGGCTCCGGAGAGGGGATTCACGCCGTCGTCATCACCAACCATCCTCCATCACCAATTTCATGATGCTCACCGCCGCGTGTGAGTAATTCCATCGTAGGCTTGCTGGACGGTGATGGGTTGGATGAGATTTAGCATGTAATCAAGTTAGTTTTGTTAGGGTTTGATCCCTAGTATCCACTATATTCTGAGATTGATGTTGCTATGACTTTGCTATGCTTAATGCTTGTCACTAGTGCCATCTGAACCTATTATGTTTTCATGAATATATGTGTGTTCTTGATCCTATCTTGCAAGTCTATAGTCACCTATTATGTGTTATGATCCGACAACCCCGAAGTGACAATAATCGGGATACTTCTCGGTGATGCCCGTAGTTTGAGGAGTTCAGTTATTCACTATGTGCTAATGCTTTGTTCCGGTTCTCTATTAAAAGTAGGCCTTAATATCCCTTAGTTTTACGTAAGGACCCGCTGCAACGGGAGGGTAGGACAAAAGATGTCATGCAAGTTCTTTTCCATAAGCACGTATGACTATTTACGAATACATGCCTACATTACATTGATGAATTGGATCTAGTTCTATATCACCCTATGTTATAGCTATTGCATGAGGAATCACATCCGCATAATTATCCATCAACGATCCATTGCCTCTGAGCTTTTCATATATTGTTCTTCGCCACTTACTTTTCCGTTACATCGTTACAACTACTACAAAAACCCAAAAACATTTATCTTTACTTTTGCTACCGTTACTATTATTATCATACCACTTTTGCTACTAAACACTTTTCTGTAGATACTAAGTTATCCAGGTGTGGTTGAATTGACAACTCTACTGCTAATACTCAAGAATATTCTTTGGCTCCCCTTGTGTCGAATCAATAAATTTGGGTTGAATACTCTACCCTCGAAAAGCTATTGCGATCCCCTATACTTGTGGGTTATCAAGACTAATTTCAAGGCGCCCGTTCTTGGGGAGCATAGCTCTATTCTCCGAGTCACTTGGGATTTATATCTGTTGATCACTATGAAGAACTTGAAAGACGCTAAGACCAAGATTTTTCCCTCAACTACGAGGGAGGTAAGGAACTGCCATCTAGCTCTGCACTAGATTCTCCTTCCGTTATTAGTAAGCTTACGACACCTAAACCTGCTCTTGCTATGAATTACGATACGTCACATGTTATTGATGATGCCACTTCTGCTATGAATTATGAAACTACTTCTGTGCGTGATGCTACTTTGCCATTAGGTGAATTTCTAGATGAACAACTTGCTAGAGTTAGGGGGAATGAAAATATTGAAGAACCTATTATTGATGATAGTGATGAAGGTTCCCGCAATGATTATGTATTACCTATTGTTCCTAAGGGTTATGTTATGAATGAAAAAGCTGCTATGGAAATCCTTGCTTGCAATGATAGAAATGATCTTAAGAAATTATTAGCTAAATGGAAGCAACAGTCTCTTAATGCTAGAATGAAACCCGATCCTGCTTTTGCTACTTCACCTATCTCGTATTCTTGATAAGGATTATGAATTCTCTGTTGATCCTGATATTATTACTTTAGTTGAATCTGCCTTTTTATGGCCTTGAATCTGAAACTGTTGTGGCACATCTTACCAAGTTGAACGATATAGCTACCTTGTTAGAAGTCTCGCTATTTACACATCCTTAAGATATTTCCGTTCTCATTAAAGGGTGATGCTAAGACTTGGTATAATTCTCTTGCTCCTGGTTGTGTGCGTAGTCCCCAGGATATGATTTATTACTTCTGCTAAATATTTCCCTGCTCATAAGAAACACGCTGCCTTGCAGGAAATATATAATTTTGTGCAAATCAAAGAAGAGAGTCTCCCACAAGCTTGGGGAGGCTTCTCCGATTACTTAATGCTTTTCCTGATCATCCTCTTAAGAAAAATGAAATACTTGATATCTTTTATAATGGACTAACCGATGCTTCCAAGGACTACTTGGATAGTTGTGTCAAGTTGTGTTTTCGTGGAAAGAACAATGATTTAAGCTGAAATACTATTGAATAATATGTTGACTAATGAAAATAATTGGACTCTTCCGAGCCGGTTCAAGTAATTCCTGAACCAATTGAGCCAACTCTGAGCCTATTCCTAAACCCACTCCAAGAAGAGAGGTGTTTTATTTCTCAGATCTGAAGATATGCAAGAGGCAAAGAAATCAATGAAAGAAAAAGGTATTAAAGCTAAAGATGTTAAGAATTTACCTCCTATTGAAGAAATACATGGTCTTAATTTACCGCCTGAAGAACCACATTGTCTTGATAACCCGACACATGTAGTAAAGGTAAATTCTCTCTATAGATATGATAAAGTTGAAATACCCTCTACTAAATTTTATAGCCCATGCTTAGATGAATTTGATGACTTTATGGCTAGGCAAGAAAGTTCTAATGCTTATGTTGGTAGAGAGTTAAAGAATAATGCTTTCGAGATAGGACGCGTAGGTGATAATCTGGCTAGAGTTAAAGATGAACTTCACCGCGTTAGCAAATATGCTTCTATGGTTGCTACTCAAGCTGAGCAAGTACTCGAGCTCAAAATGATTTGCTTGATGAATTGAATAATAAAATGACTTTGTTGTTAGAGTGGCTACTAGAACTGGTAGAATGACTCAGAACCTTTGTATCCTGAAGGCCACCCTAAGAGAATCGAGCAAGATTCTCGGAGAAATAATTTAGAGGCACCTAGTTCTTCTAAAAAAGAAGAAGAAAAAGCGATAGGACTTTGCATGCTTCTAGTGAACCCATCAGAGACACACCGAGAATCCCAATGATATTTCTATTTACGATGTTGAAACTCAATCGGTGATGAACATGAACCCGGTGATAATGTTAATGATAATGTTCATGTTGATGCTCAACCTAGCAAAGACAATGATGTAGAGATTGAACCTTTGTTGATCTTGATAACCCACAATCAAAGAATCAACGTTATGATAAGAGAGATTTTGTTGCTAGGAAGCACGGTAAAGAAAGAGAACCATGGGTTCGTAAACCCGTGCCCTTTCCTCCTAAACCATCCAAGTCAAAGGATGATGAGGATTTTGAGCGCTTTGCTAAAATGATTAGACCTATTTTCTTACGTATGCGCTTAACTGATATGCTTAAAGTAAATCCTTATGCTAAGTATATGAAAGATATTGTTACAAATAAAAGAAAGATACCGGAAGCTGAGATTTCCACCATGCTTGCTAATTACACTTTTAAGGGTGGAATACCAAAGAAACTTGGAGATCCGGGTGTACCAACTATACCATGCTCTATTAAAAGAAATTATGTTAGAACTGCTTTATGTGATCTTGGAGCCGGTGTTAGTGTTATGCCTCTCTCTTTATATCGTAGACTTGAATTGAATAAGTTGACACCTACTGAAATATCTTTGCAAATGGTTGATAAATCAAATGCTATACATGTCGGTATTTGTGAGGATGTGCCTGTTGTGGTTGCAAATGTCACTATCTTAACGAACTTTGTTATTCTTGATATTCCCGAGGACGATAGTATGTCTATTATCCTTGGTAGACCTTTTCTTAGTACTGCAGGGGCTGTTATTGATTGCAACAAAGGCAATGTCACTTTTCATGTTAATGGTAATGAGCATACGGTACATTTTCCGAGGAAACAATCTCAAGTCCATAGCATCAATTCTATTGAAAAAGTTCTAACTATTATTTTTGGAGGTTTTGAATTTCCTCTCCCTACTGTCAAGAAAAAGTATGATATTCTTATTGTTGGGGATTTTCATATCCCCGTTGAGGTAACTTAGTGTTATTCAAAATTTCTCCGATTCCGTGTTATTCGGAATGAGTTTGTTAACAAGACTTGATCAACCTTGTTAGTGGGTTCATTTTGATGATCACGAGATGGATGAAACTAGAAGGCACAACCTTCTATGCCCTCTTTTTACTTTCTGTTATTTATAATAAATAAAGAAAAAATAGTATTATCCGTCTGTTTTCTGAATTATCCGTGCATTAAAAAAATAGTCCAAAAATAAAAGTGCTCCAAATGCCCTGCAAACTTAGTAATTTTTTCTGGAATATTTGAGGATTTTAGGCACTGAAAACACTGTAGGAGGGCCAAGCACCAGGCCACGAGAGAGGAGGGCGCGCCCCCCTGTCTCGTGGGCCCCTGGTGGCCCCCCTCCACTTATGTCAGCACCCACACACTTCATATTCTACCCAAAAAAATCCCCATCCAGCTCAAGCACGAGTTCTAGCTCATTTTGCTGCGATTTTTGATCTCCTAGCTCAAAGCTCCATTCACAAAACTGCTTTGGGAGATTGTTGCTTGGTATGTGACTCCTCCATTGGTCCAATTAGTTTTTGTTCTAGTGCTTTATTCTTTGCAAAATTTTGCTGCATAGGTGACCATGTTCTTGAGCTTGCATGATAAATTTTTGAGGTCCCAAGCAATTCCAATGCATGATATAGGCTCTAGGCACTTGTAGGAGTAGTTGCTATCAATCTTGTTTAGTTTTATTCACTTTTATTCTGAAGTTACTAAAATTACAGAAATTTTCAGAAAAAGAAATATTCTTAGAAGAATGTACCAAGGAGGTTCCTCGGCAAAGAAAGGGCCAAGGATTGCTATACGTGAGCAAGATGTTGAATTGCCGAGGGACGCAAATGTACGGGCTTGTGAGTGGCCATCCGATGATTTTTTATGGTCGAAGCAGGCTTCAAGGAGGAATTTGACGCATATGTGCGTAATGCCGAGCTGCAGGACTTCTTGCAAGATAAGTGTCCGCAGTACTATCAGTTGACTGATTCTTTTGTGCGGAGCTTTAAGTATAACTATGCGCGTAATTCTTCTAGTGTCATGTTTGACATTATGATACATATCATACCATGGATTTAGAGAATTTCACAACTGCTTGCAAACTCCCGCAGTGGGGTAATATTAATGATCCTCCCAAATCTGAATTTAGAGATTTTCTTGCTAGTATTACTGTGGGAGAATCTAGGGACGTAGCACAAGCTACCATAGGGAACATTCATTTTCCTGCTATACATTACTTTGCTCTCTTTATTGGTAGATGCATTAACGGTAATGACGAAGTATGTCACATGTGTGCTCCTGATCTTTGTGTCCTCAAGAGTGCTGTGTCAGGTTATAAAGGTTATAACTTGGGGGCAATAGTTGCACGTAGGTTGCAGAATAATAGTAGAAAGGGAGATTTCTTTGGAGGAATTTATGCAACCCGTGTGGCCAACTTTCTTATATAGCTCCACGAGAGGGGGATATGATTGTACCTCCTGTTTATTTGGATAAAGAAGCTATGTTCAATCATCATTTTCTTGAGAGGAATGAACAATTACTCCATTATCGACTAATCTATGACAGACGTAACGTCGTCCCTGTTACTCTTCCTGCTCCATACCTTTTCGATTATCAGGCAAAAGGAAGATATGTTGTCATCAGGGAAGAAGCAACTGAATATGAGAGGGGAATGGAGGCGGCTCGCCAACACGTTGCTGCTCAGGAGGCGGTCGCCTCTGCATCTCAAGATTACCCGGTTTCACTTATGGATATCAGCCAAAGGTCCTTGGTACTAGACCAACTTAGGCCAAAAGCCTAAGCTTGGGGGAGTATGTATTTCTCACCGACTTTGCATTCATGTTCACACACTAGTCATCGGTGCTCATACTCTTTCATTGTATTATCCATGCTAGTTTAATTTTCTTTTTCTAGTTTTCTTCTTGTGTGTTTGATAAACCTTAAGAAAAACCAAAAAATTAGTTAGTTTAATTTCCATGCTTGTAGTAGAAATTAAAATGAAAACCCAAAAATATTTCTAGTTCTTCTTCTTACTTGTTGGGAGCTTTCCCATGTAAATAGTTTTATTTTCTTTTCTTTCTTTTGGGGGTCGAGAAGACCATATTGAAAATGCTTAGTGGCTCTTATATGCATGATTGTTTATTTAATTTAGAGCCCATATTACTTGTCTTATCTCTTGAGTTGAATGATTGCAGATTCCAGCTTAGTCCAATGCACGTGCACTCTTATTATTATACACATCGTTCGGTCGTGCGAGTGAAAGGCAATAATGACGATATATGATGGACATATTGGGATGAGAAAAGCTGGTATGAACTCGACCTCTTTTGTTTTTGTAAAAATGATGAGTTCATCGTTCCTGAGTCAGCTATTATGAAGTAAACATATTTGCAGTGACATTTAGAGCTTTGGCACCTCTACAAATCCCTGCTTCCCTCTGCGAAGGGCCTATCTATTTACTTTTATGTTGAGTCATCACCCTTCTTATTAAAAGCACCCGCTGGAGAGCACAATGTCATTTGCATTCATTATTATTGGTTTATATTGGGTATGACTTGACTGGATCTCTTTTACCATGAATTACAATGTTTAGTCAGTCCTTGATCTTTAAAGGTGCTCTGCATTTATGTTTCTTGGTCTCGTAAAGGGCTAGCGAGATACCATTTTGTTATATCATGTTATGATTATTTTGAGAAAGTGTTGTCATCCGAGTTTTATTATTACGGCTCGCTAGCTGATTATGTTATTGATATGAGTAGTTGTGAGACCTATGTGTTATTGTGAGTATGGTTAGTTCATAATATTTGCTGAAACTTGAATGCTGGCTTTTCATGTTTACAACAACAAGAGCAAACAGAGTTTGTAAAAGTTTTCTTTATCACTTTCAGTTTATCAATTGAATTGCTTGAGGACAAGCAAAGGTTTAAGCTTGGGGAGTTGATACGTCTCCAATGTATCTACTTTTCCAAACACTTTTGCCCTTGTTTTAGACTCTAACTTGCATGATTTGAATGAAACTAACCCGGATCGACGCTGTTTTCAAAGTGAATCGCCATGATGTTGTTTTATGTGTAGAAAAGAAAAGTTCTCGGAATGTCCTGGAAATCCACGGAGGCACTTTTTGAAATTTATAAGAATTATTGGACGAAAGAAATACACTAGGGGGCCCACAGCCTGTCCACGAGACAGGGGGCGCGCCCCCCCTAGGGCGCGCCCCCTATCTCGTGGACCCCTGGACCTCCTCGGACCTCAACTCCAACTCCATATATTCCGTCTCGGGGAGAAAAAATCAGGGAGAAAGTTTCATCGCGTTTTACGACACGGAGCCGCCGCCAAGCCCTAATCTCTCTCGGGAGGGCTGATCTGGAGTCCGTTCGGGGCTCCGGAGAGAGGATTCGTCGCCGTCATCATCATCAACCATCCTCCATCACCAATTTCATGATGCTCACCGCCGTGCGTGAGTAATTCCATCGTAGGCTTGCTGGACGGTGATGGGTTGGATGAGATTTACCATGTAATCAAGTTAGTTTTGTTAGAATTTGATCCCTAGTATCCACTATGTTCTGAGATTGATGTTGCTATGACTTTGCTATGCTTAATGCTTGTCACTAGGGCCCGAGTGCCATGATTTCAGATCTGAACCTATTATGTTTTCATGAATATATGTGTGTTCTTGATCCTATCTTGCAATTCTATAGTCACCTATTATGTGTTATGATCCGACAACCCCTAAGTGACAATAATCGGGATACTTCTCGGTGATGACCGTAGTTTGAGGAGTTCATGTATTCACTATGTGCTAATGCTTTGTTCCGGTTCTCTATTAAAAGGAGGCCTTAATATCCCTTAGTTTCCGTAAGGACCCCGCTGCAACGGGAGGGTAGGACAAAATATGTCATGCAAGTTCTTTTCCATAAGCACGTATGGCTATTTACGGAATACATGCCTACATTACATTGATGAATTGGAGCTAGTTCTATATCACCCTATGTTATAGCTATTGCATGAGGAATCACATCCGCCATAATTATCCATCATCGATCCATTGCCTCTGAGCTTTTCATATATTGTTCTTTGCTTATTTACTTTTCCGCTACTCGTTACAACTACTACAAAAACCCAATAACATTTATCTTTACTTTTGCTACCGTTACTATTATTATCATACCACTTTTGCTACTAAACACTTTGCTGCAGATACTAAGTTATCCGGTGTGGTTGAATTGACAACTCAACTGCTAATACTCAAGAATATTCTTTGGCTCCCCTTGTGTCGAATCAATAAATTTGGGTTGAATACTCTACCCTCGAAAGCTGTTGCGACCCCTATACTTGTGGGTTATCAAGAGGCAAGACCTTAGCTATGGAGGATTTGTACACGCGAGTTTTACGAGTTCAGGCCCTTCTCGGAGGAAGTAACAGCCGTACGTCCCGGAGCCCGGAGGCGGTCGACTGGATTATATGCGTGTGAGTTACACGGGGTGCGAACCCTTGTCCCAGAGGAGGGGGTGGCTTATATAGAGTGCGCCAGGACCCGAGCTCCCCTCCGTTACATAGGATTCAATGTACATAAAGAGGTGGCGTTACTGGTAACGCCTGTATTGAAGTGCTACAAATGATCATTAAATATCTGGGTAAATGCCCGACCGTTGCTGCGCGGAGCGGCTTTAGGTCTTCTTATTGTCGAGTGGTTTGATGGTCGAGTGACCTGGATAAAGTGGGATCTCTGAGTGGATGGTAGGTCGAGTGGACTTCACTCGACGCCTTTGCTGGATCCCTTCTTCTGATTCTTGAACTTCTTTGTTCTTAGGACAAGGACCTTAGGTAGGATGTATAGGTCAGGCCTATTACCCTACCCTAGGTTTGTGTCTACATCACAGAATACGCGGGTTAAACTTGACGAGCCTAGCATATGCAGATATGGCCTCGGAACACTGAGACCGAAAGATCGAGCGTGAATCATATAGTAGATATGATCAACATAGTGATGTTCAGCATTAAAAACTACTCCATCTCACGTGATGATCGGACATGGTTTAGTTGATTTGGATCATGTGATCACTTAGATGATTAGAGGGATGTCTATCTAAGTGGGAGTTCTTAAGTAATATGATTAATTGAACTTTAATTTATCATGAACTTAGTCCTGGTAGTATTAGCATATCTATGTTGTAAATCAATAGCTCGCGATGTAGCTCCCCGTTTATTTTTATATGTTCCTAGAGAAATATAAGTTGAAAGATGATAGTAGTAATGATGCGGACTTGGTCCGTTATCTGAGATTTTTCCTCATTCTTTGCCGTAAAAATTATGTCCTTGATGCACCGCTAGGTGACAGAACTATTGCAGGAGCAGATGCAGATGTTATGAATGTTTTGACAAGCTCGGTATGATGACTACTTGATAGTTTAGTGCACGATGCTTTACGGCTTAGAACCGGGACTTAAAAAATGTTTTGAATGCCACGGAGCATATAAGATGTTCCAAGAGTTGAAATTGGTATTTCATACTCATGCCCGTGTCAAGAGGTATGGGACCTCTGACAGTACTTTGCCTACAAGATGGAGGAGAATAGACAACCAGTGAGCATGTGCTCAGATTGTCTGGGTACTACAATTGCTTGAATCAAGTGGGAGTTAATCTTCCAGATAAGATAGTAATTGACAAAGTTCTCTAGTCACTATCACCTAGTTACTAGAACTTTGTGATGAACTATAATATGCAAGGGATAAAAAAACAATTCCCAAGCTCTTCGCGATGCTAAAATCGATGAAGGTAGAAATCAAGAAAAGCATCAAGTGTTGATGGTTAACGAGACCACTAGTTTCAAGAAAAGGGCAAAGGGATAGAAAGGGAACTTCAAGAAGAATGAAAAATATGTTGTCACTCCCGTGAAGAAGCCCAAAGCTAGACCCAAGCCTGAAACTGAGTGCTTCTACTGCAAAGGAAATGGTCACTCGAAGTGGAACTTCCCTAGATACTTGGCGGATAAGAAGGATGGCAAAGTGAACAAAGGTATATTTGATATACATGTTATTAATGTGTACTTTACTAGTGTTTATAGCAACCCCTCGGTATTTGATACTGGTTCAGTTGCTAAGAGTAGTAACTCAAAACAGGAGTTGCAAAAGAAACAGAGACTAGTTAAGGGTGAGGTGATGATGTGTGTTGGAAGTGATTCCAAGGTTGATAAGATCACCATCGCACACTCCCTTTACCTTCGGGATTAGTGTTGAGCCTAAAATAAATGTTATTTGGTGTTTGCGTTGAGCATGAATATGATTGGATCATGTTTATTGCAATATGGTTATTCATTTAAGTCAAAGAATAATTGTTGTTCTATTTAAATGAATAAAACCTTCTATGGTCATACACTCGATATAAATGGTTTATTGAATCTCGAACGTAGTGATACACATATTCATATTATTGAAGCCAAAAGATTGAATGTTAATAATGATAGTGCAACTTATTTGTGGCACTGCCGTTTAGGTCATATTGGTGTAAAGTGCATGACGAAACTCCATGCTGATGGGCTTTTGGAATCACTTGATGCTTGCGAACCATGCCTCATGGGCAAGATGACTAAGGCTCTGTTCTCCAGAACAATGGAGCGAGCAACTGACTTATTGGAAATAATACATACTGATGTATGCGGTCCGATGAGTGTTGAGGCTCGCTGCGGGTATCGTTATTTTCTGACGTTCACAGATGATCTTGATGAAACATAAGTCTGAAACATTTAAAAAGTTCAAAGAATTTCAGAGTGAAGTGGAAAATCATAGTAACAAGAAAAAGTTTCTACGATCTGATTGTGGAGACAAATATTTGAGTTACGAGTTTGGTTTTCATTTGAAACAATGTGGAATAGTTTTGCAACTCACGCCACCTGGAACACCACAGCGTAATGGTGTGTCCAAACGTCATAACCCTACTTTATTAGATATGGTGCGATCTATGATGTCTCTTACTGATTTACCACTATCGTTTTGGGGTTATGCATTAGAGACAGCTGCATTCACGTTAAAAAGGGCACCATCTAAATCCGTTAAGACGACACCGTATGAACTGTGGTTTAGCAAGAAACCTAAGCTGTCGCATCTTAAAGTTTGGGGTTGCGATGCTTATGTGAAAAAGTTTCATCCTGATAAGCTCAAACTCAAATCGGAGAAGTGTGTCTTCATAGGATACCCAAAAGTAACTGTTGGGTACTCCTTCTATCACAGATCCGAAGGCAAGATGTTCGTTGCTAAGAATGGATCCTTTCTAGAGAAGGAGTTTCTCTCGAAAGAAGTGACTGGGAGGAAAGTACAACTTGATAAGGTAATTGTACCTTCTCCCGAATTGTAAAGTAGTTCATCACAGAAATCAGTTCCAGTGATGCCTACACCGATTAGTGAGGAAGTTAATGATGATGATCATGAAACTTCAGATCAAGTCACTACCGAACCTCGTAGGTCAACTAGAATACGTTCCGCACCAAAGTGGTACGGTAATCCTGTTCTGGAAATCATGTTACTAGACCATGACAAACCTAAGAACTATGAGGAAGCGATGATGAGCCCAGATTTCGCAAAATGGCTTGAGGCCATGAAATCTGAGATGGGATCCATGTATGAGAACAAAGTATGGACTTTGGTTGACTTTCCCAATGATCGGTAAGCAATAGAAAATAAATGGATCTTCAAGAGGAAGACGGAAACTGATAGTAGTGTTACTATTACAAAGCTAGACTTGTCGAAAAAGGTTTTTGACAAGTTCAAGGTGTTGACTACGATGAGATTTTCTCACTCGTAGCGATGCTTAAGTCCGTCCGAATCATGTTAGCAATTGCCACATTTTATGAAACTGGCAAATGGATGTCAAAACTACATTCCTTAATGGATTTCTTAAAGAAGAGTTGTATATGATGCAACCAAAAAGGTTTTGTCAATCCTAAAGGTGCTAACAAAATGTGCAAGCTCCAACGATCCATCTATGGACTGGTGCAAGCACCCCGGAGTTGGAATATACGCTTTGATGAGTTGATCAAAGCATATAGTTTATACAGACTTGCGGTGAAGCCTGTATTTACAAGAAAGTGAGTGGGAGTGCTACAACTTTTCTGATAAGTATATGTGTATGACATATTGTTGATTGGAAATGATGTAGAATTTTTCTGGAAAGCATAAAGGAGTGTTTGAAAGGAGTTTTTCAAAGAAAGACCTTGGTGAAGCTGCTTACATATTGAGCATCAAGATCTATAAAGATAGATCAAGACGCTTGATAAGTTTTTTCAATGAGTACATACCTTGACAAGATTTTGAAGTAAGTTCAAAATGGAACAGTCAAAGAAGGAGTTCTTGTCTGTGTTGTAAGGTGTGAAGTTGAGCAAAGACTCAAAACCCGACCACGGCAGAAAATAGAAAGAGAATGAAAATTCATTCCCTATGCCTCAGCCATAGGTTCTATGAAGTATGCTATGATGTGTACCAGACCTATTGTGTACCTCACTATGAGTTTGGCAAGAGGGTACAATAGTGATCCAGGAGTGGATCACTGGACAACGGTCAAAATTATCCTTAGTAGAATAAGGATATGTTTCTCAGTTATGGAGGTGACAAAAAGTTTGTCGTAAAGGGTTACGTCGATACAAGTTTTGACACCGATCCGGATGACTCTAAGTCTCAAGCTGGATACATACTAAAAGTGGGAGCAATTAGCTAGAGTAGCTCCGTGCAGAGCATTGTAGACACAGAAATTTGCAAAATACACACGGATCTGAATGTGGCAGACCCGTTGACTAAACTTCTCTCACAAGCAAAACATGATCACACCTTAGTACTCTTTAGGTGTTAACCACATGGCGATGTGAACTAGATTATTGACTCTAGTAAACCCTTTGGGGGTCACATGTTGATGTGAACTATAAAGTGTTAAATCACATGACGATGTGAACTATTGGTGTTAAATCACATGGCGATGTGAACTAGATTATTGACTCTAGTGCAAGTGGGAGACTGAAGGAAATATGCCTAGAGGCAATAATAAAGTTGTTATTTATATTTCCTTATATCATGATAAATGTTTATTATTCATGCTAGAATTGTATGAACTGGAAACTTAGTACATGTGTGAATACATAGACAAACAGAGTGTCACTAGTATGCCTCTACTTGACTAGCTCGTTAATCAAATATTGTTAAGTTTCCTAGCCATACACATGAGTTGTCATTTGATTAACGGGATCACATCATTAGAGAATGCTGTGATTGACAAGACCCATCCTTTAGCTTAGCACGATGATCGTTTAATTTGTTGCTATTGCTTTCTTCATAACTTATACATGTTCCTATGACTATGAGATTATGCAACTCCCGAATACCGGAGGAACACTTAGTGTGCTATCAAACGTCACAACGTAACTGGGTGATTATAAAGATGCTCTACAGGTGTAGCGACCCGACCCGAATGGATCAAGTCTCAACAATATTAATTAGAGTAACATGATGAGATTCACATGATAATCCAAGTACTAGATACTCAAAATGTCCATAACCGGGGACACGGCTAATCATGATTAGTTTGTACACTTCGCAGAGGTTTGTGCACTTTTCCCCACAAGACTCGATCTCCTCCGTTTGATTTCTCGCACTACATGGTGTTTGAGAAACGGATGACCGAGACATAGTCTTTCAGAAGCGCTAGCACCTTACGTTTGGGTAGACCGTACCAACCTACAACCCCTACATCAGCTAGTCCACCCGTAAGAGTTCGCACAACTTAGTCAACTATGCTAGAGCCCATAGTAGCATGTGGCTGCACACAGAAGTTTCTAGCATGAATAATCTCATGATCCCTTTGAGCCTGGGTGGCGGTCCGAAGAAAAATAGGCAAGTCCTGATGGAAACTAGGTGCCTCAATCCACCCAGATGTGTGTTTAAGTTGCCACCTTAAATAAACCATTAATTAACAATCTCACATGTGTCATGGATACACTCACCCAATCTACGTCTACTAGCATAGCATGGCATAATAAGCAAACGTAGAAGTAACTCCCAAAGGTTTGAATATAAATCAGGTAATAGGTACTACCTCATCTACTTCCCATCCCACAATTTAATTAAATCCTAATCATGCAATGTTTGAGGATAGATCTAATGCATAAAAACTGGGTAATAGAAAAGGTATGATCAAAGTGTTACTTGCCTGCAATGTTGATGAAGCTGATTCGCACTCAAAACTCTTGATAGTTCTACTCGTCACACTCCGGTCAATCTATCGTAAGCAAGCAATAGTAGCCACACATAAGCAATCACTCAAAACATCGGACCGAACGAAGAAAACGATTCGGAAAACATCAAAACAAAGCAAATAAATCTTGCAACATAAAACAATTTCTAACAGTACCAAAATTATGTGAATTTGGTTATCAGAAAGTTTATGTCAAGAGCTTTAATTTGCAAAAAGAATCAACTAAATCGGAGTTACGAAACTCAAGTTATGATCAAACGAAGTTTAAATTCAAATCTGATCTAATTCAAATTTTAAACTTTCAAAAACATGTTTGACTTGGATTACTGGATAGAGGAGATCATAACGAAGAGGTGGGCGTTGGTTTCGTTGGATTTGGATAAACGAGTGAAAAGTTATGAGGGTTTGAAGATTAGGGACTAATCTATGAAGAAACTAATTACATACGGGTCCCTGGCAGAAAACTAAAATAAAACGAAAAAGGCTATTTAGCGAACGTTCGCTAACGAACGGAAAAACCATTCGGTGCAAACCCTAACTAATGAACGTTCACCGAATAATAAAAAAATGTTTTTTTTAAAACAGAAGGAGATCTGGATCGCTCGATCCAGATCCAACGAACGGGAGGCGGCGATTACCGCGGCGATCGCCAGAGTCGGGGAGGACGGCGGCGGCGGCTCGGGTCCGTCCGGGGCGGCGGCTCCGGTTGCTCTCTAGCTTCGGCGGGACCACGGGGAGGCGCGGCTCGTCGAGGTGAAGGCGATGGCGGCGTCGGCGGTGGTCGAGGGGGCGGAACGGAGCGGGGCGGCGGCGGCAGATCTCGTCGCAGTGGGAGCTCCGGCGAGGGCGGCGGTGATGGCTCGGGGAGGAGAGGAACGGGGCCTGGGGCCTCGGGTTTTAAAGGAGGGGGAGAGGGGTGGCGTGGGCAAGGGGCTAGGCGGCGGGGAGAGTCCGGCCACGGACGCCGAGGCGGCGGGCAGATGTCGTGGCGGGCGGACTCTCATGGAGAGACGGCACGCTGGGTCAAGGCTGGGCCGGGCTGGGCGCTGAGAGAGAGAGAGAGAGAGAGAGAGAGAGAGAGAGAGAGAGAGAGAGAGAGAGTGAGAGAGAGAGAGAGAAAGGTCTTGGGCTTCGCCCGACAATCTGCTCGACAGTTTTTTTAAACAAATTTTCAGAGAACTAAAATAACAAAACAAAATAACTAAAACTTTTATATAGGCATATAATATATCAAAATTTTCAGAAAAAGATTCCTACAAGAAGAACATTATTCTAGCTTCAAATAAAATACACACAAATTCAAATAAAACAAAGAGTGCTTCGTTCTAGAAAAATCCAAGAAAATCATTTAAAAATACCAAAATTAATTCAAATTTATTTCTCTCCAATTTTCTGATGTAGGGAATCATGTTACCCTATTTTCCATATATTTTATTTTTGGAGAAAAATAATTTGAATAAAACTCAAATAACTCCAAATTGAAAATAAATTCAAAAGAACTTTGAATATAATTCTTTGAAACTCCCAACTCATATTTCATATGTTTTGAAGAAGTCATTTTATCTTCGCTTGTGAAAATCATTGAGTTGCATAAAGTTCCTGGGTTGGAAATATTTTCCAAATGAAATTCAAATATTTTCAACACCCCTTGTCATTTAAATAAATGGAAGAAGTCATGTCATCTTCTCTCTAGGGTTTTGTGGTGAAAAGAATTTGAATTCACGGAGATCACGAATGCAAAACGAAAGTTTGGGAAAGTCCTTTTATTCCCTCTCATTTAACTTTCAAAAAAGTTTCGAAATTTACTCAATTTCACACAATCAATCAAACAATCAATCAAATATATCTATTTGTTTATAACATTCCAAAATTTAGAATTTTGGGATGTTACAAACCTACCACCCTTAAAATGAATCTCGTCCTCGAGATTCGGAGAGGCTAGAAAGAAATAGGTTAGGTTAGGGGGGTCTTCTCAAAATCCATCGATCATCTCCGGGGTCTGGGGTGCTACCACCCTTAAAAGCATCGTTACGGTCCCATCAACACTCATATACACCATCCTTATTACTGACAATGTCGGTCTTCTCAGATCTTCAGTATAATTCCTTCTCTGGCTCTTCTCAGAGTGGCATAACCTTTTCCTCAATTTCTTACATCCTTTTATCTTGGTAAGGTTATTCCGAGACTGGGTCTTCATTGCTGATAGGTCTGGCGCCAATACTAAACAACTATCGACATCTCATGGTGGTCAACAATTTATGGTTTGTCCTGCAGAAAACGGGTCTGGGTTGAACCTTACCGTATATCCTACGATTGGCAGTAGCTGCCGTGTACAAGGGAAAAAATACCTATACCATTCTAAGGTTTAAACAAGGTTTTGATCATCGTCTCTCTACTATAGGTAAGTCACTCAGATTTACCATCCCATATAGCAACGCGAATAATAAGAGTAAGTTGGTGATCAATCCATCCCGCACCCAAATCATTACCTTGTACATGGTTTAGCGAATCTCGAATTCTAACACTCAGTCATCCTCACAAGCATTGCAGAATTTCTCTTGTCGACGAACCAAGTTCGGATAAATCCATTGATTCTGCAAGCCAAACAAACATCTATCGTTCCTTAACAACTCTCAGGTTTTGCGTAAACTCCTATAGAATCGTCGGTTGATAAAATGGTAACTCTTTCCAGGGTTTTTCCTTCAGCAAGAGTGTGCTTGCTTCTTGGTAGGTCCTGAGGCCTGTGGGTTATGGCCCATCTTATCACTTGTAGTCCTTGAACTTATCCTCGGGCTTCTGATCATTATTCCAACTTCCAACTTCCTAGTATAATCCATCCAATTGTAAAGTCTTCCTTCCTTCTATTGGCACCAAACTCGGACATGATTACTCAGACTCATCATGGAATTTCCATTGATCCATATTCAACATTCTACCTCCTTTATATCCAATAGTACTTCATCTCTTCATCCTCGTGGGATATCCCACATACCGAGATAAAAACTTATACTTATGAAGTCCATACTCCACTTCGTGGAACATTATTATCCTTTCCAGGGTCAAGCGTCCTTACAGGGGAATATTGGCCATCTCTGCATGGCACTTCTTCAACTGGGAAACGTGAAACACATCATGAACTCCTGACAGTCCTTCGGGTAACTCCAACTTGTTAGCCAACTCTCCCATACGTTCCAAACTCGGTATGGTCCTACAAATCTCGGGGCTAACTTTCCCTTATCTCCAAATCGTTTAACTCCTCACAGAGGGGACACATGAAGACATGCTCTGTCTCCAATTTCATAGACTACCTCCTTGCGTTTTTTAGTCTGCATAACTCTTCTGCCTGGATTGATCTATCTTCAGTCTATCGCGAATCAGCTTAACATTCTCTTCTGACTCCTTGATCACATTTGGTCCAAACAACTGACGGTCTCCAACTTCTTCCCACATCAACGGTGTCTGGCTCCTTCTCCCATGCAAAGCTTTAAAAGGGGCCATCTTCAAACTGGCTGGGTAACTGTTGTTGTATGAGAACTCCGCGTAAGGTAGATTATCATCACTACTAGATCCATAATCTAGCGCACACGCTCTCAACATGTCCTCCAGAATCTGATTGACCCTCTTGATTTATCCATCTGTCTGCGGATGAAAGGCTGTACTGAACTCTAGCCTAGTACCCAAAGTCTGGCGCAGCTGATTCCAAAACATTGAGGTAAACTGTGTTCCTCTATCTAATACGATGGTCCTCGGAACTCCATGCAGACATACGATCCTGGTCAAATATATCTTGGCCAACTTCTCACTTGTATAGGTGGTTTTCACTGGGATAAAGTGAGCCACTTTGGTCAAGCGAATCAACTACTACCCAGATAGAATCTTATCCCGATCGGGTTCTGGGAAATCCGGTAATGAAATCCATGCCAAGCTTATCCCACTTCCATTCGGGTATCGGCATAGGCTGTAGTAATCCTGATGGCTTCTGATGCTCTGCTTTTACTCTCTCTGGCATACATCACCTACGAATACATACTCCGCAATATCCTTCTTCATACCAGTCCACCAGAAACACTCCTTCAAATCCACATACATCTTGGTGTTTCCAGGGCGAATCGAGTATGGTGAGTCATGAGCCTCCTAAAGTATTAACTTCCTGATCTCTGCATTATTGGGTACATGTACACTATCCTCAAACCATAAGGTGTCGTGCTCATCCTTACGAAAACCTTCGGCCTTTCCTTTACTCATCCTCTCTTTTACCTCATCAATCTCTTTGTCATCCTTCTGAACTTCATGGATCTTTCCCAACAATGTAGACTGAACTTCCATTGCTGCAACAAAACCTTTGGGAACAATCTCCAACCGAAGTTCCCTGAGATCCTCGGCTAACTCCTTTGGTAATCCCCCGCTTATGAGGGTATTCGTCCTTGTTTTATTTATGGTTGGGTACTATTTCTCCACAAAGCTTGTTTGCACAAGGTTTCTTCATATCCTTTCCTTAAGGCTTCAATTCCTGGGACACAAGTCGAGACTTTAGCAGAGTCAACTTAAATTCTTCCCAAACGGTTACTCCTTGCCATCCATTGATGGTTTGGTACATCCTCCACCAGGTAGCAGCACCTCTTTCAAAGAACGGAAGAGCATCTTTGGGCCATATCCTTTCTCGACTATAGGGTTATTCTTCATGTGATCCTCCATGTTACGAATCCATTGGTCTGTCTCCAATTGACTCATTGGTCCAGAAAATACGAGCTCATCTCCATTTATCCTCTATTGGGTCCAAGGGTATTCGGGTGGGATAAGAGAGATAGAGAGGGATACACACAATACAAACAAGAGTTTTGAAAAGACAGATTTATTTGTGGGTGTCGGAAAAACATCAAACAAATGACAGCTCACAATCGTCGCATATAACGCAGGTATATATAACAGGGGTTTGGTCTTCTAATGGTCAATAAATCTTCAGGGTCGTCAAACTCTTCAAGTCTTGCTTATGTCTTCGATGGCTTCTTCCGATCGTGCTTGTCCTTCTCAAGTTCATTTGCCAGATCATCTCTATTGACGCAGGGTCTCTCGTGACGTCCTTTAATATTCTGGAGTTGCGTTCCAAACTTTTGGGTTTCAACCTCCTTGTCATGAACCATGTCCTTCTATCCTTCAGCTCCTGACGAATCTCCGGTATCTCGAGGTTTTGCTCCTCCAGCTTAGCTACTTTCAGCTTCTGGGTCCTGAATTCTTCACGAACTGCTTCCTTGTCAAATACGGCTTCCTGCAGATCCATCTTAAAACTCCTGATGTAATTCTCCAGATCCTGGTGATACACCAGCTACGTTAAAACTGCATCCTTTGCTGACAGATGCTCCATGAGCTTTCTACCAGCCAATCCTTCCATGCATATGCATGCTTAACTCCGCATGGTGACAATAGCATAGGTGGTTAACCACATCATGGATAGCCATGTCTATGCCCATGTTACTGCCATGAGCTGTAATTCCATAATTGATCTCTCATGTCTTGGGTTTCCTGACAAAATTTTTGAGTTCTAACGCTCCATATTCCGGTCTTTCTCCGATACACCTTGATCTCGGGTATTGACAACTTCCATAGTCTGCCAAGTTCCATAAGTGTAGCCTTCCTGGGTCATACCAAAACTGGAAATTCTTCATATTCTCCTAGTCTTCGAGGTCTTTATCCGTCGTAGTTTCCATCATTATAATGCTCGGTAAAATCCTCTTCATTCTGAAGTGGTCTTAGTTGTCCGATATCTTGTACTTCTTGGAGTGGTCTCATCAGTCGAATCTTCGAGTGGTCAAAAGGGGAAAGGGGTATGGTCTCACTAAAAGGGAATATTTGAATAAGCTCAGAAGAGAAGAGAGGTAAAAGATCTATTGAAAATGAAGTTGTAGAGAAAAATATTTCCTATGGGCTTGCCAGTTTCTAGGGTCACGTCCTCTGATCAACATGTGCTCGATACCATCTTGTAGCGACCCGACCGAATGGATCAAGTTTTCAGGCTTAAGTGTCATCCACGGATCGGTATGCTGACACACACAGTACTCGAGGATTTATAACAGAGGTAAATCACATGTATATAATAACGTAAATACTATTACCTCAATCCAAAATAGCGGAAGTAACAAGGTTGTGGATTCCCATCAACACCAACGGCAAAGTTGAGTGTAGAGATCGTAACCCTAACGTATCACTTACTCGTCGTAAGATCCTGCAACATTAGACGTTGCAGCCACAAAGGGTCGATTACATTGAATGTCTTGGCAAATTCACATCAGAGAGCAATGCCGAAATATGGCTATCACTACATGCATATTTGGCTGGTGGAAAAGCTCTATGGTTACAGCTTATGTAAAGCCAATTTTTCCCTACTACAAAGGAATAAATTTATTTAACTATCATGGTGGTGGTTAAACATTGAGAATGGTTGACAGCATCCTCAATCCCAACTAAAAGTACTCATTAACAACACAACAATATTAATTAGAGTAACATGATGAGATTCACATGATAATCCAAGTACTAGATACTCAAAATGCCCATAACCGGGGACACGGCTAATCATGATTAGTTTGTACACTTTGCAGAGGTTTGTGCACTTTTCCCCACAAGACTCGATCTCCTCCGTTTGATTTCTTGCACTACATGGTGTTTGAGAAACGGATGACCGAGACATAGTCTTTCAGAAGCTCTAGCACCTTACGTTTGGGTAGACCGCACCAACCTACAATCCCTACATCAGCTAGTCCACCCGTAAGAGTTCGCACAACTTAGTCAACTATGCTAGAGCCCATAGTAGCATGTGGCTGCACACGGAAGTTTCTAGCATGAATAATCTCATGATCCCTTTGAGCATAGGTGGCGGTCCGAAGAAAAACAGGCAAGTCCTGATGGAAACTAGGTGCCTCAATCCACCCATATGTGTGTTTAAGTTGCCACCTTAAATAAACCATTAATTAACAATCTCACATCTGTCATGGATACACTCACCCAATCTATGTCTACTAGCATAGCATGGCATAATAAGCAAACGTATAAGTAACTCCCAAAGGTTTGAATATAAATCAGGTAATAGGTACTACCTCATCTACTTCCCATCCCACAATTTAATTAGATCCTAATCATGCAATGTTTGAGGATAGATCTAATGCATAAAAACTGGGTAATAGAAAAGGTATGATCAAAGTGTTACTTGCCTGCAATGTTGATGAAGATGATTCGCACTCAAAACTCTTGATAGTTCTACTCGTCACACTCCGGTCAATCTATCGTAAGCAAGCAATAGTAGCCACACATAAGCAATCACTCAAAACATCGGACCGAACGAAGATAACGATTCAGAAAACATCAAAACAAAGCAAATAACTCGTGCAACATAAAACAATTTCTAACAGTACCGAAATTATGTGAATTCAGACTTATCAGAAAATTTATGTCAAGAGCTTTAATTTGCAAAAATAATCAACTAAATCGGAGTTACGAAACTCAAGTTATGATCAAACAAAGTTTAAATTCAAATCTGATCTAATTCAAATTTTAAACTTTCAAAAACATGTTTGAGTTGGATTACTGGATAGAGGAGATCATAACGAAGAGGTGGGCGTTGCTTTCGTTGGATTTGGATAAACGAGTGAAAAGTCATGAGGGTTTGAAGATTAGGGACTAATCTGTGAAGAAACTAATTACATACGGGTCCCTGGCAGAAAACTAAAATAAAACGAAAAGGCTATTTAGCGAACGTTCGCTAACGAACGGAAAAACCATTCGGTGCAAACCCTAACTAATGAACGTTCACCGAATAATAATAAAAACGTTTAAAAAAACAGAACGAGATCTGGATCGCTCGATCCAGATCCAACGAACGGGAGGCGGCGGCGACATGGCGATCCCGAGTCGGGAGGACGGCGGCGGCTCGGGTCCGGCCGGGGCGGCGGCTCCGGTCGCTCTCTAGCTTTGGCGGGACCACGGGGAGGCGCGGCTAGTCGAGGTGAAGGCGATGGCGGCATCGGCGGTGGTCGAGGGGGCGGAACGGAGCGGGCGGGCGGCGGCAGATCTCGTCGCGGTGGGAGCTCCGGCGAGGCGGGCGGCGATGGCTCGGGAGGAAGAGCAGGGCCGGGGCCTCGGATTTTAAAGGAGGCGAGGGTGGCGTGGGCAAGGGCTAAGCGGGGAGAGTCCGGTGGCGGCACGGACATCGAGGCGGGCGGCGGTGTCATGGCGGCGGACTCCATGAGAGAGGCACATGTGCCGGGCTGGGCAGCTCTTTGGGCTGGGCAGTGGCCTGGCGCGGAGAGAGGGAGAGAGAGAGAGAGAGAGAGAGAGCGAGAGAGAGAGAGAGAGAGAGAGAGAGAGAGAAGGCAGTCTTTGGGCTTGACCGGCAGCTCGTTGAAGTTTTTTAAACAAATTTTCAGAGAACTAAAATAACAAAACAAAATAACTAAAACTTTTATATAGGCATATAATATATCAAAATTTTCAGAAAAAGATTTCCTACAAGATGAACATTATTCTAGCATCAAATAAAATACACACAAATTAAAATAAAACAAAGAGTGCTTCTGATATAGAAAAATCCAGTAAAAATCATTTAAAAAAATACCAAAATTAATTCAAATTTATTTCTCTCCAATTTTCTGATGTAGGGAATCATGTTACCCTATTTTCCATATATTTTATTTTTGGAGAAAAATAATTTGAATAAAACTCAAATAACTCCAAATTGAAAATAAATTCAAGAGAACTTTGAATATAATTCTTTGAAACTCCCAACTCATATTTCATATGTTTTGAAGAAGTCATTTTATCTTTGCTCGTGAAAATCATTGAGTTGCATAAAGTTCCTGGGTTGGAAATATTTTCCAAATGAAATTCAAATATTTTCAACACCCCTTGTCATTTAAATAAATGGAAGAAGTCATGCCATCTTCTCTCTAGGGTTTTGTGGTGAAAATAATTTGAATTCACGGAGATCACGAATGCAAAACGAAAGTTTGGGAAAGTCTTTTTATTCCCTCTCATTTAACTTTCAAAAAAGTTTCGAAATTCACTCAATTTCACATAATCAATAAAAAAATCAATCAAATATATCTATTTGTTTATAACATTCGAAAATTTAGAATTTTGGGATGTTACAAACCTACCACCCTTAAAATGAATCTCGTCCTCGAGATTCGGAGAGGCTAGAAAGAAATAGGTTAGTTAGGGGGGTCTTCTCAAAATCCATCGATCATCTCCGGGGTCTGGGGTGCTACCACCCTTAAAAGCATCGTTACGGTCCCATCAACACTCATATACACCATCCTTATTACTGACAATGTCGGTCTTCTCAGATCTTCAGTATAATTCCTTCTCTGGCTCTTCCGTAGCGGCATAACCTTTTCCTCAATTTCTTCTGTCCTTTTATCTTGGTAAGGTTATTCCGAGACTGGGTCTTCATAGCTGATAGGTCTGGCGCCAATACTAAACAACTATCGACATCTCATGGTGGTCAACAATTTATGGTTTGTCCTGCAGAAAACGGGTCTGGGTTGAACCTCACCGTATATCCTACGATTGGCGGCAATGCCGTGTACAAGGGAAAAAATACCTATACCATTCTAAGGTTTAAACAAGGTTTTGATAAATCGTCTCTCTACTATAGGTAAGTCACTCAGATGTACCATCCCATATAGCAACGCGAATAATAAGAGTAAGTCGGTATGGTGATCAATCCATCCCGCACCCAAATCATTACCTTGTACATGGTTTAGCGAATCTCGAATTCTAACACTCGGTCATCCTCACAAGCATTGCAGAATTTCTCTTGTCGACGAACAAAGTTCGGATAAATCCATTGATTACGCAAGCCAAACAAACATCTATCGTTCCTTAACAACTCTCGTGTTTTGCGTAAACTCCTATAGAATCGTCGGTTGATAAAATGGTAACTCTTTCCGAGGTTTTTCCTTCAAAGAAGAGTGTGCTTGCTTCTTGGCAGGTCTGAGGCACATGGGTTATGGCCCATCTTATCACTTGTAGTCCTTGAACTTATCCTCGGGCTTCTGATCATTATTCCAACTTCCAACTTCCTAGTATAATCCATCCAATTGTAATGTCTTCCTTCCTTCTATTGGCACCAAACTAGGACATGATTACTCAGACTCATCATGGAATTTCCATTGATCCATATTCAACATTCTACCTCCTTTATATCCAATAGTACTTCATCTCTTCATCCTCGTGTGATATCCCACATACCGAGATAAAAACTTATACTTATGAAGTCCATACTCCACTTCGTGGAACATCATTACCCTTTCCAGGGTCAAGCGTCCTTACATGGGAATATTGGCCATCTCTGCATGGCACTTCTTCAACTGGGAAACGTGAAACACATCATGAACTCCTGACAGTCCTTTGGGTAACTCCAACTTGTTAGCCAACTCTCCCATACGTTCCAAACTCGGTATGGTCCTACAAATCTCGGGGCTAACTTCCCCTTATCTCCAAATCGTTTAACTCCTCACAGAGGGGACACATGAAGACATGCTCTGTCTCCAATTTCATAGACTACCTCCTTGCGTTTTTGAGTCTGCATAACTCTTCTGCCGGACTGATCTATCTTCAGTCTATCTCGAATCAACTTAACATCTCTTCTGACTCCTTGATCACATTTGGTCCAAACAACTGACGGTCTCCAACTTCTTCCCACATCATCGGTGTCTGGCTCCTTCTCCCATGCAAAGCTTTAAAAGGGGCCATCTTCAAACTGGCTGGGTAACTGTTGTTGTATGAGAACTCCGCGTAAGGTAGATTATCATCACTACTAGATCCATAATCTAGCGCACACGCTCTCAACATGTCCTCCAGAATCTGATTGACCCTCTTGATTTATCCATCTGTCTGCGGATGAAAGGCTGTACTGAACTCTAGCCTAGTACCCAAAGTCCGGCGCAGCTGATTCCAAAACTTTGAGGTAAACTGTGTTCCTCTATCTAATACGGTGGTCCTCGGAACTCCATGCAGACATACGATCCTGGTCAAATATATCTTGGCCAACTTCTCACTTGTATAGGTGGTTTTCACTGGGATAAAGTGAGCCACTTTGGTCAAGCGAATCAACTACTACCCAGATAGAATCTTATCCCGATCGGGTTCTGGGAAATCCGGTAATGAATTCCATACCAAGCTTATCCCACTTCCATTCGGGTATCGGCATAGGCTGTAGTAATCCTGATGGCTTCTGATGCTCTGCTTTTACTCTCTCTGGCATACATCACCTACGACTACATACTCCGCAATATCCTTCTTCATACCGGTCCACCGAAACACTCCTTCAAATCCAAATACATCTTGGTGTTTCTGTATAATCGAGTATGGTGTGTCATGAGCCTCCTAAAGTATTAACTTCCCGATCTACGCATTATTGGGTACATGTACACTATCCTCAAACCATAAGGTGTCGTGCTCATCCTTACGAAAACCTTGACCTTTCCTTTACTCATCCTCTCTTTTACCTCATCAATCTCTTTGTCATCCTTCCGAGCTTCATGGATCTTTCCCAACAATGTAGATCGAACTTCCATTGTCGCAACAAAACCTTTGGGAACAATCTCCAACCGAAGTTCCCTGAGATCCTCGGCTAACTCCTTTGGTAATCCCCCGCTTATGAGGGTATTCGTCCTTGTTTTATTTATGGTTGGGTACTATTTCTCCACAAAGCTTGTTTGCACAAGGTTTCTTCATATCCTTTCCATAAGGCTTCAATTCACAGGACACAAGTCGAGACTTTAGCAGAGTCAACTTAAATTCTTCCCAAACGGTTACTCCTTGCCATCCATTGATGGTTTGGTACATCCTCCACTGTAGCAGCACCTCTTTCAAAGAACGGAAGAGCATGCTGGGCCATATCCTTTCTGACTATAGGGTTATTCTTCATGTGATCCTCCATGTTCTGAATCCATTGGTCTGTCTCCAATTGACTCATTGGTCCAGAAAATACGAGCTCATCTCCATTTATCCTCTATTGGGTCCAAGGGTATTCGGGTGGGATAAGAGAGATAGAGAGGGATACACACAATACAAACAAGAGTTTTGAAAAGACAGATTTTATTTGTGGTACATCGGAAAAACATCAAACAAATGACAGCTCACAATCGTCGCCTATAACGCAGGTATATATAACAGGGGTTTGGTCTTCTAATGGTCAATAAATCTTCAGGGTCGTCAAACTCTTCAAGTCTTGCTTATGTCTTCGATGGCTTCTTCCGATCGTGCTTGTCCTTCTCAAGTTCTTTTGCCAGATCATCTCTATTGACGCAGGGTCTCTCGTGACGTCCTTTAATATTCTGGAGTTGCGTTCCAAACTTCCGGGTTTCAACCTCCTTGTCATGAACCATGTCCTTCTATCCTTCAGCTCCTGACGAATCTTCGGTATCTCGAGGTTTTGCTCCTCCAGCTTAGCTACTTTCAGCTTCTGGGTCC